>OY776286.1:12132771-13332771 GCA_963675345.1 Trididemnum clinides
TACTGTTCTTTGAAAGCTTAGGAAATTTCCTTTCCAGCAATATGTGATTTCAATTACTTGAGGGTAAGGATTAGTTTATAATGGCTGATCAAAACTTGGTTGCTATACATGATGTTCATGTTTTATTTGTAGGTGAACAACTGTCCTACTAGAGCTAACAAACTTGTAATTGCTAAAAAACGTTGGTACTTTGATATATTTTGACTACTTTTCCTCACAAGCGTGGTTCTTTTGCATTGTTTGTTGACATTTTTAAAAAGATCCATCAAAAGCTGAAGTCTTCAATTGTTTGTAAAATATAGTGTACCAGTTAAAAACACACCAAATTTTAGTGCCTACATTTCACAAAACTGCAATTTCTAGAAAAACTAAGTCCTTTGGTACATTTTTTCTATTCTTTCTCAATCGCATTGATCTTTGGCATTATCAATCAAATTATTCAAAAGACTCAAAGCCAACAAATTGTAATACGAGGTGTGTAGCCAACTTCAAGCAAAACACTTGGTGATCACCCTAGTAAAAGACAGTGGGAGTAAAGATGGTCCTTTCTTATCGTTCGCAACAAAATGTAGAGATCGAGCTACATATGATCTAAATGTTAAAACAATTCCCTTTGCAATTGGTCAAGGCTTTCGCAGAAGCCAGCTGATTTGATGTTCTTAACCTCGACATTATTAATGGGGGCTCCGGTATTGCTATGACTGAGCTGCGAGTGCTTCATTTCGGGTTAGTTTGCTCTTTGCATGGCGGCGTTTATACCAGGGCCAAGGAACATGCACGCAGTCAGACACGTTAGTTCATGTTAATTCGCCTACAATAGCAAAAAATGGTGAGTTGCGATCCATATTTTAAAGCCCATTACTGATATTTGTAATTGCAAGGATAGGCCTATCGGTACAAAATATTAATCTTCATTTAAAAGTAGGAAGGTCTGGATTAGGGGCAAAATTAAATGTAATAAAATCCTAAATTCATGTTTCCTTTTTAGTTGAACAATTATCGTATTTGACCAAACAAATTTGCAATTGCTAAACAAAGTTAGTTCCTTGGTACATTTTGACTACTTTTCCTCACAAGCGTGGTTCTTTCGGATTATCTATCGACGTTTTCAAAAGATCCATCAAAGCTGAAGTCTTTAAACGTTTATAAAATGTAATCTACCGGTTAGTAGCACCTAAATTTTGGTGCCTACATTTCACAAAATTGCAATTTCTAAAAAAACTAAGTCCTTTGATACATTTTGTCTATTTTTCTCAATTGTATGGATCTTTGGCATTATCCATCAAATTATTCCAAAAGATTTATCGAAAAATGAAGTCTATAAATTTTAATATGTACCCAACTTCACGCAAAACACTTGGTGATCCCCCAGGTAAAAGACGATAGGGTAAAGGTGGTCTTTTCTTATCGTTTGCAACGAAATGTGTCGAGCTACATTTATACCAGGGCCAAGGAACATGCACGCAGTCAGACACGTTAGTTCATGTTAATTCGCCTACAATAGCAAAAAATGGTGAGTTGCGATCCATATTTTTAATGGCTTAAAACGCATTGTGAGGTCATAATGGTAAATGACATCACAATGCTTGCAACTTGGTAGTGAAAACAGCAGCAGGCAGCAAAATTATCCACTATTATCTTGATAGCGAAAATAAATGGTAAAGCCCATTACTGATATTTGTAATTGCAAGGATAGGCCTATCGGTACAAAATACTAATCTTCGTTTAAAAGTAGTGAGATCTGGATTAGGGGCAAAATTAAATGTAAGAAAATCCTAAATTTAAGAAAAGATCAAAATTAAACGATAATAGTATCAATTTGTAACAGTGGTTTAAGAGGGAATATTTTTGTTTGAAAAAGATTAATAGGCGCCTATTGCAATATGCTATAAGACTTAAGGCAAAGGCATGGTCCCTTTTCATGCTATGGCCGAATTAACGCAAACAGCGCAGGAAAAAATCTTCATGTCACAAATATTAATATGAAAGCGTGCTCACCAAATTATCAAATAGACGTACCACTAAATAGCTTATTTCCTTGTGAGTCAAAATGACCACCATTTGGGCGACGCCATCAATTTTGACTATGTTTCACTCCCCTTACACTTTTAAAAATTACGAATGGTAGTTTGTGTCATCAATCTTTCTTTTTCAATACTTTCAGTCTGTATTAAGTTACGTCAACATGATCACCATTACATGTACAGGAACTATGGCTTATATTTACTGAAACATTTTGTTGTTGCAAGCTCTCATAGTAATGCAAGAGGCTAGCAATGCACTTGCTCTCACAAATGTTTGTACTGTGAAGCTGGCAATAATAGTCAAAATGTACCAAAGAACTTAGTTTTTTTAAAAATTTCAATTTTGTAAAGCCCAGGCACTACACTTTATAGTGTTTTTGACCGGAACCCTAAATTTCAAAATTTTTAGAAACTTTATTTCTTGGATGGATCTTTTTCAAAATTTTAATAGATAATGCAAAACAACTATGCTTGCAAAAAAATAGTCAAAACGTACCAATGAACTCACTTTTTCTAAAAATTGTAATTTTTTTTGTATAATAGGAAAATGTTTCACATAAAAATAAAAATATTTAGGACAAACAATTTTGGATGACCCATTGTACTCGTAAACTAATCTTCAACCCTAAGTGATTAAAGTTACATAATCCTAGAAAGCTAATTTTCTAAGCTTTCAAATAACGCTAATTGTTAGTACCTTATAATCTTTTCGTATTAAACTCAACTGTTTTTCTCAACTTATCACGTTTTTGGTGGGGGTAAAAATGTTGCACTGTAGATTTTGAAAGTTCAAGTTTTTGGTATATTGTGACAACAAATAGTAAGGGTACATGACATTTGTTATTAAAATTGCTTTAAAAAACATCTGTTTTGTTAAACGAGGTTTGAAAATCACTTGAGAAATGAAGTCACAAATTGGTTTTTATGTAAACTGATTTTGAAAAACTTTGCAAGTTTTAAAAAATAATCATATAATAATCTCTGATTGGAAAGACTGCGTTGATTGTACCAGACAGCATTATGACATCATAAAGTAAGTTTGAAGCGTGTGGAAAAAAAGCAAAGAAGCATGCTTAAAAGGTTTGAAATGCTTCAAAACTAGAACCTGTTGTTACACCGTCAATTTAGTTTCAAATGTTGATAAATTTATTTTATCAAAAGCACCTTGATAAAATCTCCCAAAAAAGTGTTTAATTACGTTTCTACAATCAGTACTAATTGAGAAAATACAGAGAACAAATAGTGCCTTTATTGTGCAAATAAGCGTTAGCTGTGACTTATCTTAGACCCCAAAGGGATAAAATGTTTTTTAAATTGGTAAGTTCAGGACTGGTTTTGGTTTGAGCAAAAAAACGATTTTCCTCTGCCAAGAAATGCCATTAAAAAAAAATATTTTTGATTATGCCATCTATATAGATATATTTAATGCTCCGACCTCGTTTTTGAGCACTGTTCAAGCAAAGTAGGAATAACTTGCTATATATAAAAGCTCATACTTTGCTTCTTAGTCTTCAGATATTTTGGGCTTACGACGCTTAAACTACTTGATCTCGTCACCTGACTGCCACTTAAGATAGCGGTACCTCATTAGTTGCCTTACACATGATCACAAGCAAACTTGTCTGTTTTTTCTCCACACCATCTGTTTCGTGGTGAAGATTAACCAGGGAATGCGTCAATACCGTGGTTAAAATCTTTGTTACGACACGACAAAATTTTGTTTTGTTTATGAGATTATTTATAAACGTGCATTATTGGATGAAAGAAAGCGGTTCAAATGTTTGATAGGATTGGTTCTCAATCTTTCTATGTTCGTGACTCAGGTTTGATCTGAAAATTACGCCATGGCTCATTTCTTTAACCTTTTACCGCCTAACGTTCCCACATGGGAACAAGACGTAAAGTTGCTTGAAAACTTTAAAAATGTTTGTTAATATCAAAATAAGTTGTTTTTAATATCAATTTGAATTGTTACTGATGATAACAAACGTATTTTCATAAAATAAATAATTTTTTTTGATGTAAATTGCAACTTGAATTTTGCCATTTTACGGAGATCAGACATGTCATTTATGTTCACAATTTTAACCACTCCTAAAAAATTTTTTTAAAGTTTTTTTACTGAAATATAATACTTTTAGGTTTGTTGTATATTGTGCTATTTTTGGTTTTGAACTTGAGTAAGTAATTCGTTGGTTATATATGTGAAAAAACAATTGCTTCCATATGGGAACGTTAGGCGCGGGCCGACTAAAATATTTCGATTTGAAATTGAAACAATTACACTCAAACGCATCGCTTATTTTGCAACGTTTTAACGACAAAATGAAAGCTCTGATTAAAGTTAGTTGTTGATTGAGCAGACAATAAAGGTGGTGAATTTGTGTGAGAATTTTATTGTGGTTGAACTAAAAGTTTTTGTACTGAAGAAGCAGCTAATTATTGCACCTTGTTATCTCACAAAAGCGCAATTTACTACACAGTTTTGTCTAGATGAAATTGGTAATTCTGATGTCTTGAAAAACACCATTGATGAATGGTTTGCTTTTTTTTCTTAGTGATAAGGCAGGTAGCTACATGAAGCAATAGAGTAAAAACGTAACTTTTTAAGTAATTCAGAATATTTATTGATAAACTATCTATGAGTTTAGATACCTTGACAGATATTTTATACATGAATCATTACTTTTTTAACTTTTAAGTGGTAATTATAGGAAAGCACAGTTATAACGCATTGGTTGCAGTTTGTATGATATGACATACACTGCCTTTTCAAGAAAAAAAATATATATTAAAATTAAAATTTTTAAATGTTTGTTATTGATGCATCAAATACTCGTAATTAATTGTTGAGATAACATCTGCACGTTGTTGGTTATTATAGCGCATTGAGTTTTACCGCATAGACAGTAATCTTATTTTTTAATCAGGGTACAGCGTAATACATATTCTTAGAGGTTAGAACTAGCGCATCTGTCACATCAAGTTATTACTGTAAAATTAAATAATTTATTTGAATTGTTGACCATTGATTTAATATGAATACTGGCACATTTTATGGAACTAAGAGTAGACCATTTTGAGCTGTTACATTGCAAGAAACTACAAATTTAGTAGAATCATGCAGCAACGCTGCATCTGCGACTGCAACCATTCTACCACCCGAATGTGGTGATCAAGATATTCCTAGTGACGAAGAAGATTTTGAGTATGGCCAAGAAGATTAATTATTTGAACCAGCAGGAGAAATGGAAGTAGTTGCTGTTTCGATTTCCGATGATGACGAAGAAGAATTTCACCAGACTGGAAACAGACGTGATTCTCCCAGATGGAAAAAGCAAGAAACATTTTCCAAAACCATATTAAGTGAAAAAATGTCCAGTAACATTGAAGAAAAGTTTCCTGAGCATCTCACAAAATCATGTTACGAAATATGGAAACTCTACTTCACTGATGAACTTTTTCACTACATATTGGAGCAAACAAAACTGTACGCTAAACTAGATAACGTTATGCAAGGTTACGCTGTACGCTCAACAAAACAAAAATGACCCAGGATTCGAACTTTCGTTAGATAAACTCAAAAACTTTATTGGAATTTTAATTTTTTCTGGATATCATTTTGTAACTTCAGAAAGAGATTATTGGAGTAACCAGCCAGATTCAAAAGTTCCTTTTATTTCGGAAACAATGAGTCGTGTCAGATTTTTGAAAATAAAAAATTATTTTTACGTTACAGACAATCAAAATTTGGAAAAAGGAAATGAAGTTGCCAAAGTTGCATTTCTGTACGAAGCTATGAACAAAAATCTGAGCCAATGGGGAATATTCCACAAAAAATTAAGCATTGATGAAGCTATGGTACTATATTTTGGCAAGCACAGCGCCAAAATGTATGTCAAAGGCAAGCCAATTCGTTTTGGATACAAAATATGGAGTTTGTGCGGAGAAGATGGATACCCTTACAAGATGAATATTTATACTGGAAAGAATTCTTCTCAACGTTTTGACGAACCTTTGGGACAGCGAGTTGTTTTAAATTTGTTGGAATTAGTGACGAATTTATGATGAACCGAAATACCATAAAGTATAATTTGATAATTTTTTTAGTAGTGCAGAATTGCTGAAGTTACTGTCTGATCAAGGGTTTATTGCCACTGGTACTATCCGAGAAAATAGAAACGACGGTGCCACCAAGTCGATGATTTCCAAAAAGGCTATGAAAATGAAAACCAGAGGCAGTTATGATTATCGCTGCAAAGGTGAAAATTTTGTCAGTAAATGGCATGATAACAGTATTGTGAACATAGCTAGTAATCATTTCACGCACGAGCCATTACATCGCATCAAACGCCGAGTTAGAGGACAAGGTACGCCATCGAAGTAACTCAACTTAACATTAATCGATTGTACAATAAGGGCATGGGTGGGGTGGATTTGATGGATCGTCTTTTGGGATCGTATTGGCCAATGATCAGAGCAAAAAAATGGCGGTGGCCTTTGATGATGAACTTGCTGAACATTTCCATTGTAGCAGCGTGGAAGTTTTATTGCGTTCTACACCAAAAAGATGCTAAAATTACTCATCTTGAATTCAGAAGAAATATTTCTTTAGTTCTGACAAAGTCTTCAACAATTAGAAATCAATCACAAGGGGGCAGACATGCAGATTTGCCTTTTTAAATGCGATATGATGGCCAAGATCATAATCCAGTACCTTGCGCTCGAGGCAGATGTGTGGTGTGTCAAAAGAACACCAGGTCAAAGTGCAGTAAATGCAATTTGAGGCTTCATTATAGTAAAGAAAGTTTTTGCTTCAGAAATTGCCACAAACGCTGAACAATTTATGTCGTAAAATTGTGATTTTGTTTATATTATCTTTTATGCTGTAATTGCGATCTTACAAATTGTTAATAAATAACAAATCGTACAAAAGAGTGTTGTTTCAAGCAATATATTGCAAAATTTGAGCAGCACAGTCCTAACGTTCCCATATGGGAACATAGTCATATCTCTAATATTTTATGAAATTTGACCTTAAAACTGATAAAGAAGAATGTCTATTCCACAAACGTGCAAGTACTAAAATCTTAGAAAAAAAATTTTATTTTTTCGTGGGTCAGGCAGTATAAGGTTAATTTCTAATCCAAATCGAAAATGAAAATCCTTTTTTTCTGAGATTTGGTATCAAGTTGTTGTCTCAAAGTCTAAATTTTCGCATTTTGTGCCTTACACAAACCTTTTTCTTTTTGTTTGAGATCGACATTTTCAAGTCTTCATTTTCTCTTATATTGCGAACCAAGCCGTGGCCCACCCGAATTTCTGCTCTGGCTCACTAGTGAGCCAGGTGAGGAACCACTGTTTTGTAGGTTAGGTAACAATGCAAGCATTGAAGAAAACAGATAGCAAACTGAAGTATTTCTAGAAAGTCGTAGGAAAAAGATCTAGTTTTTCGTCCCTTGAAATTTATAAAATATTTACTTTTCAATGTTGTTGTATTAAAGCTTTCCACGCATCTGAAAAACTTAGTTTTAAATAACATTTCCAGACATTATTACTTCAAACTTCGAAATTAATTTATGTCTGGCTCTTCGGCTATGCTCTAAAAAACTCAATTTGAAAATATTTGTGGACGCATTTGACATCTTGAAATTGAAATCAATATTGATTGTCTTTTTAATTTCAAATTGGTCTTTTTAATTTTCAAGATGTCAAAATAGCTGCCAAGTTGACTTTTGCACTCAAGAATGTGCAAACAAGCAGAATCCTTAGCCGTTTCTGGTAGACTGTTAACAGAGGTTTGGCAACAGGGTAGAGAAAGGGAAAAAGCAACAAAAAATAATACAAGATTTTGTGGCAAGTTGTTGGATGTTCCTTTTTTGAAGCAAAACAGCAAGGTTAAGAGGAGCATCAGCTTCCTTAGCCATTCTGCTTTTGCCCTGAGGCATAAAGTGCTATAGAAGATTGTTATTAAAATTTGGTGAGGGGAAGATTTCGACTGTGTTCTGGCTACATCAACATCAGCGCTTGCCAGACTGCTTTGACATTTTGTCCTTAAACGTAACTTTTAATTTGTGTTGTTATATGATTTTGCGATCAACAATTGGTTTTAGTAATCAAATTTCGTGCGGGCACTACACTTTTAATGAAATAATTATTTGGGCACATGCAGTAAATCAAATGTTGTTACTCACTTTTTTCACACACAAAGTTGAGCTGTCGTTCACAGTTAACGTCGTTCCATGAGCTGCTGAAATACCCATATTGAATTGATCCGCATTCTTCATTTCCACCATAGTTATTTGGTTCACCTATGGCCCAATTTTGGTACTCGCTGCTTCCTCTCAAAGCAACAGAATCGCCATCAAGATAACGCCAGTTTTGAGGTGTGTTCCTTGCTTGCATGCCAATATAGTAAGACGCACGACCTACAGTCCTGAGCAAAGCAAGCACTGCATCGTTTTCATCTTCTGTTTTGATAATCGCAAGAGTTCCACCAAAATCAACACAAGTTTGTTTAGCCACGGAAAACGAAGAAGGTGTTTGAAATACTCCGTACACCTTGTTTCCATAATCTGAAAGGTAAGATATGGAAAATTATCAACTGGTCTACAAAAATAAAACAAATGCACAGAAATGTTAAAGTCCCGCCAACGAGAAATGAAATCACTGCTTTTGACTATGATTGTAAACAGTCAGAACACGAGCTTAATGTATCAGGTTTTCTTTTGTTAAATTTGAAAAACTCTTAGCAGGACTGTGGTTAGCTTTAATTTTGTTAAACGAAAATGAAAGAGAAATCCTCTTGAGCTAACTTCTAAGCAACGCAATTTTGCTATCTTCATAGGATTGAGCCGAGAGCTTCCGTTGAAGCTACTTGACGCAAATTTTGAGTTTATGAAATTGGGAAAAAACATTAAATTCGGAAAAAAATGCTTAACTTATTTTAAACTTTAATCTTTCAAAGTAACTCAAAGATTACGTAAAAATATGACATATCGTACAAATGTCCAGCTAATTTTTTTAAAATGACATGACTGAAACTTCATCCTTTATTTAATCATTTCCATAGTACTGTATTAGTTTGTTAATTGCTTATAATAAAGGTCTTGTTTTTTTCAAACTATGCCGCAAATCGCTGGCGGGCGCTTGAGACAAACTTACTGGTATATTTCGCAAAAAATTGCCAATTACTGGAATGCAATTTACATTAAAAGTTCTAATTTTTGATGTGAATGTTCTTTTCAGTTTATTAAATATTTTAAAATTAGGAAAAAACAAATTGGTGCTTTTGACGTTTTTCTTGCACTGCACTCTTATCTTTGCAATCAAGGGTTCGATCCAAAACATTAGTCGTAAAATCTCGCCACCATAAGCATTACTTGGCATAGTTTTATAAATGATATTTTTAATTAAATAGCCAAAAATACGGCTATTAACGACAGTAGCCATTTTCTTACAACAAAGTTGAGTGAATTTTGGTACATAAACTGTTGCAACTGTATTCAACTCTGCATTGCTTGCTTTTATTTTACAACCAAAAGTTCCCGTGGTTTGGAAGTAATTTCGATTTTTATGTTATTTCGGCCAATCATTTGCAGACCCTAATTGCTATCTCGGTTAATTTCAATTTTATGTTTCGGCCAATCATTTGCTGACCCTAAATGCTGTCTCAGCTTTAAGTTTGCATTTCTCAGAACTTTTCTCTTTTTTTCACGCATTTACTATCTTTTTAGAAACTTGTACAAAATTTGCGGCATGCAGAGTGTCTTGTCTTTCGTTGATAAACAGTTGGTAAGATAGCTTGCACTTGTTTTGTGTGTGAATATGTTAGCTTAGCTTGCGTTACTTTACAGAAGCCGTCGTTTTTCTTTATGTGAACTGAACTGTTCGAATACAATCTGTCGCGGAATTCGACGCGTGTTCGACAGACAGACGAGAGCTACATAAACAGTAAGTCAATAAATCTCACTTATACTCTGTGTCTTGAAAATTAAGGGCTCTGTGTATGAATAGGGCAAATCAAATAGAGATTAGATTTTGGAGAAAGCTATACTTCCTTTGAAAATTGACTCTGCTTGCTACGAATTCGACACAATGTTTCATTAACCATGCAATATAACTGTGATGTAAGAAACAAACATTAGAAAAAATATTGTACGACTGCAATATAACGTTATAGTTGTATTTACTAGCGATGCTATGCTATGTGAAGAAATTTCTTAAATTATAAGTATTTATACGCAAGAGCAAATATTATAAAAATGCTTCGTTATGTTGGAATATTTGCATTAGGTTAAATTTTTTCGCAAATAACTTAAAATCTTGAACCACTGTTTGCAAATCGTTGCTTTAAATTATCTCTACAAGTTAGAGCGCATTCATTAAAATATTTTTAAGAAATCTGCCTACCATTTGCTGAATACGGCTTAGATTTATTAAACAGTATCTTGGTGATCTAAACAAAAATTATCGATGTTTAAAAAGACCAAGTTTATGAAGAGGAAATATTGGGTTGGATTGATTGCTTGTATAGAATTGATTTGAATACCTGAGAATGAATAAACAATCGACATTTTTGCAGTGAGGTTATGTAGAACCAATTCTTTCTTTCATTTGATTTATTCATTGGAGGAAAGCGAAAAAAAACAAAATCAAAGCATACAATTCAGTATTGTCTTACCAAACTTCCTAGAAAGCAGCTATAGATACCGAAAGCAACTGTACTCATTAATTCGAGATTAAATGAGATTCTTTACAAATTTTGACATGATTGACTTTTGCGAGCCTCAGTAGTTAGCACTTCTGTGGAAACCTAACAGTATCCTCAACTTTTATGGTTATTGAATTTAAGCCTTGTTTTTGCGGAGCCAGTCTAGGTTATATTTATTTTAGCTGTTTGTTTCTCATACAATTTGTATTGTTGATTTTATATTTACAAGGTATGATTCTAGCTAAAGCTTACGGTGATTTTCCTCACCGCACCCCTATGGGAGCCCTTACCACGATCCGCAGACCTTATAATCGAAAAGTTCTCAGTTTTTCCATGCATTTCAGTCAACTGCTGCCACAACTTATGATAACACAATACAAACATACTTTGGCACAAGTATATTTTGACGTGGTGTATAAAACTTACCTTTCTCGATGGGACAAGCTTGAGTATTGCATGGTTTCGTAACCACAGATTGTCGATGTCCTCCAGGACAGGAGTTTATGGGCTGGCCTTTGGAACATTTTCGACGTCTGTTTTGAGTACCACCACCACCACACGATTGTGAGCATTTAGTCCATTCAGACCACTTACTCCAACTAGCTGAGTTGTGTATAATAACAAAATATTGAGCTATATATGATAAGCATGCATGCATAATATAACAACAAAATGCAGTATTCATTTTTTTAAAATCTTGTAAAAACTGTAAAAAGTAGTTATTGCGTATAAGTATTTTCTGCAGCAAAATGCTTCTTTATAAGGCACTGGGAATTATCTTTTCATTTGTTTTAAACACTTATTCGAAATCTCACTTCATTTGCAAAAACTTTTGGAAAAAAGTTAGTTATTTTAACTTTTTGCTATTTTTAGACAAAGCTCCATGTTTGTAAAAGTTCGGTACTCGAAGCCTAAGTTGTCATGGACTTAGGTTTCGAGTACCAAACTTTCACAAAACATATTCTCAAAATTAAGATGCTTTAGACCTACCCATTGAAATAATAACACAAAACGTATATCATCAATTTTTAAAGAATTTTGAAAGTGCTGCCTATTGCGGTTTTGAAAATGGTGGGGTAGGTGTGGTGGCTGCATCCTCATCTTAAACAATCAGCAAATCGCCACAAAAATTTTTATCTGCTTTGGCTTGATTCTATTCACACTTCAAATGGATGAACTCAGAAACCAGTTATAACATATTTCTCAGATATCGACTTGCACGGGAGGCAGACAGACTTAACATTATTAAAAGTTTGTGAAACAGAAACAGATTTTCTGAAACGAACCTGCAGTTATTTTACATTTAGAATCAAGGAGATACATTTTTTGTGACAAAGCATTGTAGGCTTGCCCACTAAGTGCCAACCTCTTTTATTCCACAAGTAAAATGATTACTTTACTAAGAAACATAACACAGCCAAATCCATGTATCTCTGGAAAACAACCTAATGTTATTACTCACATCCACAACCGAGTTTGATTTTGGAGGGAAAACGAAATCGAAGAAAACAACCTGTTATATTGGGAACCCTGCTTCTCAGATGAGATGATCAACAAAAAAGAAACTGAGCAATTTCATAATACACAACGACGCGTTGTTCATGTTAAGTGCACCGCCACGGAGGTTTTTAAATGTGTTGTGTGGCAAAGCAAATATGAAATGTTTTTCAATTTTTTGCCTAGGTTTTGGCCTTCCCTTCAAATAAAACTATTTTTCATCAATGGATTGATTGAGTTATCTGACTTAAATAATTGCTCAAGAATCAAACTGCAAACATACAACGCATTTACTAATAAAATTATGTTTTCGTAAAAACGATTAAAGTAACCGCTGATGGCCGTTGAGAGCTTATCGCAACTCCAACCGTTCTCAGTGAGCTTGGAAGGTACTTCAGTTAATTAGCTGTTGCTTAAATCGATACTAAAGCATTTTAATAGCTTAGATTAGAATGTATGCTCCTTCAGAATGCCAACAATAACCTTAGTCTCTCTTAATTCAAAAACTTTTTTTGATCAATGTAATCAAAGCGGTCATTTTGACACATTTGCTGTCCAAAACAGCATGAATAATTTTTTTTGTTTTTTGGAGATCAAGTTTTCCAAAGCTGTAATGTTGTTTATTTTCTTGATTTGATTAAAGGCAGGCTACGGTGCATTGGCCCCGCGACCCCCAAGCAAACCTTCCATGTATTCCACTTGAAAAATCCCAAGACTAAATACTTATAATTTTGACCTAATATGTCTTCATTGTCTTCAAGTATTATTTCAAATACTTTCCTAGTTTAGTGTTTACGTGTAGAAAATTTTGAATAGAATTTCTGAGATTTTAAATTTTAATCACGTCCAACACTTGACCGTTATAATGACTAGCTGGGGTGAGCTCTCCATAGATTCCCACTTTTCTTCTTGGCCTCATTAAACTTTGCGCCTCTACGCGCATAAAGAATAGTTATATTATTGAACACAAAGACTGTTTTAAAATTGTGTGGCAATACTGCAAACTTTCAAACACTAGGGTTGCCTTCCTTTTAACTTCGACAAAAAAGCAAAAGTATCAGCTAAATTTGACTTCATTCAAAAAATTAGCTCGCTTTGCTTTTCTGTCCCCCCACTGCTTTCAAAAGTCCTACGTCCGCTTTTTTTTCCCACTCTCTCTCTCTTTAAACCTGTCTATAATGAATGAGTTTGCTGTGATTTTGAATCAACTATTTAGTTCTGTGGGTTAAATTTATTGCAATAACAGAAATTTTTTCACTCTACGCAACGTAAAATTACTGTTTTGTTACAATAAATTGTAAATAGCTTCAACTACAAATTTAAGAGCACAACTGCAATTAACACTGAGTGTTATAGATGTGTCTAAAGCAGAAGTATTTAACCTGTGGGCAGCAAACCATAATTTTTTGACCCATAAATTGTTGTGGTCTTTCAAATAACTAAGGTTTGTGCCATGAGTTCAGGGATAAACAGTTTTTGGACAGTTTCAACATTTCACAAAGCGACTTCAAAAATCCGTTCATGATAATCAGTATAATTTTTAATAAAAGAAGCATGTATATTTTGTGGTAAATGGTGTGAGAGATTCCATAAAAAGAGCTTGTCCGACTTACAAGCGCAACAGAGTTGAGAGGGAAAAAGAAAAGACTAGCTACTCCCTCTGCATTTCACTATATTAATACAAACTGTATTTACTGTAGACTGTTTTGGTAACCCCTCTCTATCAACACAACAAGCCCGGACAGGTCGTTTTTGACCGGTTTTAATTTTGACGCTTCGTATTTCTGGCATTTTTGCTATTTGCTTTGTCGTACTCCTTAGGTTTTTACTAAGTACAAGGTATAATAATTTTTCTTTTATTGCTTTTGCAAAGGGAGCATTTTGCACATCTACCTCTAAACCCGAACCGGTCAAAAATGACCGGTACTGAAAATGGGATAATTCGTCTTTGAGCTGATGAATAAAAGCATGATAGAAGTGTGAGAAAAGTTTGTTTTTCTACAAGCAATGCCTCACGTGACAATAAGATAACGATTGACCACAGCTGCAATGGATTACTAACAGGCAGTAACTAGAATAATTACTATTCCTGCTGGCTTTATTGAAGTAAAGTAGGATTTTGTCTGCTGTCTCATGCAATGGCTATTCGCTGAGAGTTCAAATGTTTTTCTTAGTAGCGTAGAGTGTATTAGTGGTGTATGCAGCTAAAATAGGTATTTGATTACAACGTATTGACAACCTCGTATAATCTCTTAGGTTTTTCTTACAGATTTAAAGAAATGCATATTGTACAAATGACCTCTCAAGTATTTTTTCACCGTTTTAGAGAAACTGATTTTTCTAATCATTAATTGGGGCGACAGTTATGCTGTTCAGCAAGTATTTCAACGGTTGCAAACTGATTAGCTTGATGACTCCTGTGATGAAAATGAAGAAACACAATTTCAAGATGAAGGATTTATTCCTAATAGTTATGCTAGAGTCGAAAGTTGTGATATTAATACAGACAAGGGTAAGACTCTGCTGCTGTTTCTATAGATTTTCCCTCTGGAAGTGATCAATCAGCTTCTCAAAATACTGCCGGGCAGGTGAAAGTACGAAACGCAACTGTGCGGAAAAACATGACATGTACTCCAGGCCTGGGAAGAGCATCTTTGTCCAATGTGTTTTTGGAACGTCCTGGCTCAACGTCTTACTGTCATAGAACTGTAGTACACGGTAGCCCTTACAGTGCTTTTCATTTATTCATAGATGAACATGTGCTCAGGGGTATTTAGAAGCACACTATTAACCACGGAAAAAGATAATGACGATTTTGATTTACATCTTGATGAGCTGAAAAGTTTTATAGATCTTCAAATCGCTCAAGATGTGTTGGGAAAAAATACGCTAGTAAAGCAGCTTTGGAGCAAGAAATGGGGACAACTAATCTTTCGAAATACAATGAGCAGCAGTAGGTACCTGGAAATCATGAAAAATTTGAGGTTCAATGATTTACTTAGTCGGAGACAAAGGAGTATTTGATACCAAACTTCGATTTGACTATTGATGAACAACTTTTCCCATGCAAAACATGGTGTTCTTTTTATACAATATATGGCTAACAATCCAGAAAAATTTGGAATTAATTTCTGGTTTTTGGCTGATGCTCAATCAAAATACTTGTGCAATGGCAAATCATATTTAGGAAGAGATCCTGGCCGAAGCAGATGTAGCGACCTTCCAGGTGATGTGTCTTTGACCCTTTTACATCCTTATTGTAAAAAGGGCTACAAAATCAACACCGACAACTACTTTACCAGCCTAAAGCAAGCGGAAGAACTCGAGCAGAAAAAAAACAACAATCCTCGGCATTGCATGGAAACAACGACGAGAAGTGCCAAGCACTGAGCTGATAATGAAAGACAAGAAATTGTATGTTTCTGAAATTTTTTCTTCGCCATCCGGTTGCAGCTTGACAATATACAAAGCCAAGAAAAAAAATGTTTGTATCTTGAGTTTAATGTACAGAAACGTAAATATTGATCAATGCCACGAGAAGAAACTGCCAGAGACGATACTGCATTACAACAAGTCCAAGGTGGGCGTGGATGTGCTGGACCAGATGGCTCGATACCATACCAGCAAGAGTTTCACTAGACGATGGCCTGTGGCTGTATTTTTTCATATTCTCGACTGTGCCTGCATAAATGCTTACATTGTGTACTGCCTTGCAACGAAATTAAAATTATCAAGGAGGCAATTTACTTTATGCTCGAGCTGATAAAAGAACTTTGCAAACCAAAAGATGGAATGGGCTCAATAACTCCCTTCCAAGCATTCGCTCAAATAGTCAGTACTACATTGCCGGAAACCAGTGGCTTAGCACACCAAGTTCGAAAAAGAAAAGAGTGCCAGTTTGTAGCATGTAGAAATAGATCTAGCTCTTTCTGCCAAAACTGTGGGAAAGTATGCTGTGGCAAACACCCATCCAAAAAAGTAGCAATTTTAAAATACAAAAATTATGATGATTAAGTGTCAATGAATTTGTATGCCTTGTATTTCTACTTAATAATAATCATAAAATTGTCAAAAAATTAAATATAAAATTTTCAAATACGCAAGAATAGTTTCTTTGTGCTTTTCATACTGTATATTTCGAAGTTAATAAAAGAGAAAACTTATTTTAAACCGATTTACAGATAACCGGTCAAAAATGACTGCATCCATCCTTATAGGTAGGGAAATATTTCAGGGTTTCTAGTATTAATACTGCAATTGGGTTTAAGAAATTTATTTCTTATCGGGTCCAAGAGATTGTAGTATTAAGCTACAGACAATAGACAAGTTGCAAGAGTAATTTGTTCCTTGGGTGCAATTTCCCAAAAGATGTTTTTTTAAAACTTTGCTTCAAATTCTTAATGTTAGTTTTTATTCACTTTTCCTTAAATTGCTGTCGTACAAATTGGAATTGTTTAATTCACTACCATTAAATTTTAGTTGCAATCAAGGCATCTTCATATCATTTAGGATGCAAAACGACCTAAAAAACTTCGATTAACCTTTCATAACTTTCTTCCAACGCTTTCTATTATATCAAAAATTTCTGAACAAAATTTATACCCTTTTATGATTTTTCTTGATTACATGCATGGGCTTGATTTCTTAATTACATGCATAAAGGCTTCCTGGACTAAAATATTGTCGCAAATAGAGGTGTACTTCCCTTTACTCTTGAAATGTGTAAAGCTCACTTTTTTCTAAAGTTTGCAATTTATATAGCACATTTTTGAAAACTTTTTTCTCCCATTCCTTGGTAAATATCAATTTTTGCATATTACGGCTTTAGGACATATAGCATCCACATTTACATTTGTTAAATTTACATTTTTTCTCGACATGTATAATGAGCACTTTACCGACATTCGGTGTTTTTTCTTTTCCACTTTTGATTTTGTTACATTTTGTTTGGGTAAAACATAAACCAAATTTTGCACTTGTGTTGTTAAGAAACGCAAGTAAAAGCAACTCTTCTCTACCATATAAAATTTATTGCAATATTTTGCTGTTATGTAGTTTTTGATAATACAGCTCTCTGCTTGGGACATCAAATTTAAAAAATCCATTGGTTTATCACTCACTATACTTTATGTCAAAACATAAAACGCAAGCAAAAAATACTCTTGGTAGCTATTATTTGGACAGCACGTGGTTGGATACCTGGGTAGATATCGGATAGCATCAGATGCCTGATAGTTGCCGAATATATAGTACAGCCCTATGACAAATAAAAAGTGGATTATTGTCAGCAGACGTTTTTTTATATCGAAGAAAGCAAAAAGGTAGGATAAAACAGTACGACCGCATGGAAAATTTTTGTTTAACCCAGCAACGCCAAAATTTTCATATTTCTAAAAAAACTTTTTCATTGCGAAATAATCTGCTAACTAAAAATAAAAAACAAGCCTGTAACTGTACTTGATTCAAAACACTTCTATTGTAAAAAAAAGAGGGTCTGGCACTTGGAGGTGCCACTGGACACGCAATTGTAACAATAAACTTTTTGTCCACTAATTGTGAAACGTACACTAGCAACCAATTTGTGGAGCGGCTTTGCATTTTCTGCACTGCATTCTGATTCTGTTATGGCAATGTGCTCATCGAGCACAGGCACATCTTTTTAACTGCTTTTATTCACATCCCAATCAGGTTGTAGTCGTACGTAGAAGGAAATTCCGATGACGAATTGCACGTTGTGACGTTTTTGGGGGAATTTTTATGTTTTCTCAAATACGCTTGCCCGATGTGACCACAAAACAAAACTAAGATGTCTTTGCGGGACATTTTTATCAATATTCCCCAAAGGCTAGTAGCACACAATAGAGAGTTGTGAGAACAGTAATAAAAAAATTTATGTTTCTTCGAATTGCCAGTTCTCGTTACCAAACAACATTATGACGTATTGAAACGCAATTGATTTAAAAATACGATATGGGGGTTGCGCATATCAACTCTATATCTTCCAAGTTTATCGAGCCCCTGGCAACGTCTTATTTACCGGGGTTAAGAGCAAATCAAAATTGAGGAAGAGTGCCAAGGTGGTTGATATACATCTTCAAGATCAAGCTGTTAAATATCAGTCTACTACTTACGACTCTATTGTAATTGTAGGCAAAACTGTATGAGTATGTTATTTTGCCTTAGTATGAACGAAGCCTGGGAAGAATGTATTAAACCAACGTCATTCACTTATAGTTTAGTTATTGCCATGACAGGTCTCAATCATTACGGTTGAGGTTAAAACCAGGCAGGCAGTCCGCCTTGTTGGGGGTGGAGTTACCAGTTGCTCATGATTGGTTCGAAATGGGCTGTCATCTTTCCCCTAGCCTAATTTCAATTAGGTTGACGGCATGAATCTGAATTGCGGTTCGTGCCGTACCTCCATCTCGAGGAAGAGGAGGGGTAATCACAACAACAAAACAACAATATCAACAGGTTAAAAACTATCGGCTTGATTTCGCCTGATTGATATTTGTGAGAACAGTAATGAAAAGTTAATATTTTTTCAAACATAGCAAATTCGTATTTGTTTGAAAATAAAATAAATGAAAAACATTAAATGGGGTCGCGCATAGTCGCTATAATTTCCAAACGTTTTTGTTGGTCCTCGTTACATTTTCTTTGCCATGTTTCCATTATATGGGTACTTTGAAACTTCACTTACAATTGAAACAGGCAATTGAAACAATTTCAAAAACGCATATGCGTTCAATTGATTAAGTGCATGTTAGGCCTAACATAATTTAAAAGTTGTGAAAGAGAGCCAAAGTAATTGATATGTATTTTCGGAAATAATCTATTGACTACTAGGACCACTATTTTCGATTTTTTTGTAATTGCATGCCTATTTATGCGTTTTGAAGCCTGTGGCTCTGCACATGTCGCTTGGTCCAGGCATAAACGCAGCAACGGAAATTGTAAACTAACCAAAAGTCAAGCACTTTCAGTTGAGTCACTGCAATTACAGCGACCCCATCACTGTTATCGAGGTTAAAAATATGAGTAGCTGTGTAAACAGTGATTAAAACTTTAAGTTTTTGGACGTTGCCGATTCTCGTTCTAAAATCAAAAGCACGGTGTTGTTGTCGAATATAAAAACAATAGTTGTGGTAGCGCATTGCCGTTATATTTTTCCCGAAGTTTTTGCAGTCCCTAGCAACATCTTATTTGTCCCGTTTTCAGCATGCACTTGGTATGTGGACTTGGTCATAAATGAAACAGGCAATAATTTTACAAATTTTTATCAGTTTATTTATGGAGCACTTGCGCGGAAGCACAAATGTAAAATTATGCGGTATCGGGTTGTCCAAAGTGATCGCTATGTTATTTACATTGGAAAAGAGTCCGCTATTAATAAACGGTAATAAAGTCAGCTTAGACATTATGTTTATTAATAGCGAGCTGACTTTACTACTGTTTATTGATAGCAGACTTTTTTCCAACATTTACTGATATGGAGTAAAGTCGCTTGGATAGACTATACCGCTAGGGTTTGATTACTGTTTTCAAATTTTAATTGTCACAATGTTGTTTATGCAATAGCTTTTAAATATTTAGCATACTACCAACGACTTTTCTTGTTGGGTGCTTATACGTGTCCCAAAAAAATGTATTCATGCTATATCCACCTGTTACAAGAATTTATTATACCGCGCTGACAAGAACAATGTCGAGATGCCAAGTTTTACTTTTAGAAAGATGGTTCACTTCCCCATTTTATCTTGATATGAAAACTTATCTGGATAAAAATATGCAAAACAGATGGTTTGGAGGAAGAGGTACAGTTCAATATCCATCTAGTTTACCCGTGAACTTCTTTGTGTGAGGGTTTCTAAAAGACCATGTTTACAACAGGAAACCTAAAGCATTTACTAAAATGAGAGTAGCAAATGAAAAAGAATGTGCTAAAATACTGGAGCAAATGTTGCTGAACGTTTCTAGGTCCATTTCTTCAAGATATTTAGAAGCGTATTGAACAGAACGGCAACCAGTTTGAGCACTTTTATGAACTCGTCATTATGTAGATGTTCTGAAATGGCCCCAAATGTCTTTTTTTTTATTAGAAGCTAATTTGATATGCTTTAGTATATTTTACTCTCAAATTCTTTAACTTTCTTTCTATTGTATCTTGTATCAATTTATTTACAAGTCAAAATCAATAACTTAATAAAGTTATAACGATTCAAAGAGTGAGAACATTTTTTGGAACACCCTGTATATGACCTAACATATGCGGCTACGCGTATATAGCTAGATCCTGGCATAACGGCAGCTGATTTTTTCAGCGTACCAGCAGCACTATGACATCTAGAGCGATTTTGAAACGTGCGAGAAAAAAGAGAAAAATCATGATGGGATGCTTTAAATGGTAAACAAAGAGTCTGCCATTGCATTGTCAATTCAGCTTCAATCATTCCATAGTTTTTTATTGAATGTATCTTGTTAACAACTCCCCCAAAAAAGCTTTTGATCGCGTTTCTATGATCAGTAGTTTTTCAAAAATACAACTTTTTTGAAGTGGGTAAGTTGGCGACTGGCTTTCTGTTAAAAAAAACAATTTTCCTTTGCCAAAAACTAAAAATTAAAAAAAAATATCTTTGAATATGACGTTATCATCATGTCACAAACTCGCCTATGACACTCAGCCCGAGGAGATGATTAATCGTGCTATGTTTAATGTTTGTATGTCCAGTAGTTTTGGAGGAGTTAAATAGCGAGTACATACGTTCGTAACGCACGTACAAAGAGAAAAGTGCTTTATATATTTGATAGTTTGATTATGTTTATAAATGCTCCTCAAAGAACATTTCTTTTTTGATTTAATCAGCTTCAATTTAGTTTATTTGTTTTTGTTGAATAAAAACAGAATGTTTGTCGATACTGGACAAACCGGTTGTGCAAGTCACTTTGAAAATGAAGGTGATTCAGGCAATAATTATAATGAGATTTTTACTTTCGAAGGTTCTGAAGTTCTTAAAAAGACTGTTAGTTCATCTAAAGACACACCTCATGAAAGGGGTGGATTAACAGTAGGTGGGGCTTTGGGCTACCTAGTAGCGCAGCGTTTTTAGCTCAATAAATGCCCCTGGACGCCTGATACGCAAAAACGCACGCGAAAAACGCGGTCGCCGCATTGACACTTGCAAGTAGTGACTTGCACGTCTATGCATTTGGGTTAAGTCTTTTTCTTTGCGCATGGCAAAGCGGAAAAGTATCCTAATTAAAAACGAATTTTCTTAAGCCAAATTTGTCTGGCCTATTTGCCATGTACTGTATAAATTTACAGCGAGCTTTGCATGGCAGTAGCTGTTCATCTACAGTAATAAAAACGTTTGGAAAGTACTCTTTTTGGCAATTTTCAACAAAAGAAATCCATAAAAAAGATGCCAAACAAAATTTATCATGCTCCAAATTTGTTCTTCTTTCACTTTTTAAATCAAAACAAAGGTATCTCATAATTTCCAAAAATTTATTACGTGGCATTGTGCTATTGAAAAATGGACAGCCCCAAATGCTATTCCCCATGCTTTTGATAGGCAAGTTTCTCCCACCAATTGCCCCTTGAGCAATAATGAAGCCAACAAACTTCTCTAAATCGTTTAAGCTTATTGTCCAGTTGGGGTTTTTTATGACTCGCTGTGCTTCAGCTTTCGTGCATTTTCGTATGTTTCTCAACATCGGCTCATTGATAAATATTCGCAAAGATGAATGAGGATCGGGCTTTGAGAACGTTGAGAAGAATCCAATATTTGCCATCGTGAACCATCTCGACTAACTATATCTTCATCAGCTGCAGCAATGACTTCACTTGGGCTTTCATCATCTTCATCACTGGCGCTAGATTCATTACGAGGCTGAACAGCATCCATGGCATCTTGAATTGGCGAGGGCGCAGGATGTGAATCAACTTGTACCGTTTGTATTATGTCCTCAATCTCATTTACATCACTATCCGAAAATTCACTATTTGAAGCATCAGAAGGAATATCATGAAAAAACTTCAAAGCCTCAGTTACTCTAAGATTACGTGCTATTTTCATTTAGATAGAAAATAACTGTACGCCTGCGAAAATGCAAAGAGTTTGTTCTCTGCTGTTTTTTTTACTACTTAGCGTCTTGTTACCCTCTCTACTTTTGCCATAAAAGGCATGAAAACCCAAGCAAATCAAACCCACTCAATCAATACAAAATCAAGTCTTCTGTTCTCCTGTATTTTTTGGCCCTAAGTTTTCTACTGCATTGCACGGTCATTGTAGCTTAGTACAACGAGAATCAAAGTGCAATAACTAGATTTAAGCTTGATCGAGTCAAAAAAGTTTTCTGCGTAATTACCAGTTGTTAGACAAAACTTCAAGCTGGAAAAGAAAAAAGCAAAGTATCAACACCCCACAATAGCTGTCGGTCACATCAATACACTTTTAATCAGTCTTTTGATGCTGCTTATAACAATTATTGTTTTTCTTTTGGTTTCGTAATCGTTTGGTGTAGCTTACAGTAAAAGCTGGTAGTTTTGCTTCGCATTGTTTCTTGTTTGCTTGAATTTTAATGAAAAAAATGCATCTGGCGTCAATTGACGTACTTGGTTCTTCTAGGTAGTACCACTGAATATTTTACAGCTAAACAACTCAAAGCGTTAAAAGAATTAAGCACTTTATAGAAAAAATAAAAGTCAACAAAAATGAAAAAAAAATATTGCAATTGCGCCATTTTATCAGCATTTGAAATCTAAAAAACGTCAATTGGCGTACTTGATCCTTCTATTGTTAAAGCACTCTACATCCTAATGTTCACATTGCAGAAGACCAAAAGAAAATTCTAGAAACAATAAAGTGCTACAATAAAACAAAGTATGGAGTATATGGCATTGATTAAATAAATGTGCTGTACGTCGTGCGAACAGGCACAAGACACTGGCGAATTCATTCTTTTCAAAATTGCTCAAACCTGGCAGCAGTAAATCTTCCGAATTCCAGTAAAGTGCTGGTAGAAAAATACTAAGAAGAGATTTTTTGCACCAGCTGGCAAAAGAAGAAGATATGAAACCGCAATTAAATCAGAAGAAGAGACTGAAGAAGTTAAACAAAAAAGTTTTGCCAAATCAAAGCAAAATGCATTAACAATCGGTTTGTTGGTGTCGATTGCAACAAAAAAGATTGTTTGGGGTAAATACACTTCAACTGTTTGGTGGACATGCACAAAATATAGCTAAATACATTGTATTATCTTTGCCTTGCTTTACTGTTGGCCTGTTTTTTTAGCAATTGAACGTTTGGAATAGAAACTTTTGAGGGGCTTATTAATTATCATACACCTATTAATGACCGAAGCTTGCAATTTTTAAGACAGCGTTGGAAAAATTACGGTAAAATGATGAAATTGTCCAAACGAATTAATCATATATAAAATATATCAATAAATTATGTTGCGCATTATAGTATATAATATAGGACATAAATAATAAATATTGCTTATGCCATCAGTCTAAGCAGAACGGCGGAAGTAGTCAATATGACAATTTCAGACATTATAGATAATATCAAAAAGTTGACATCCCATGGCAATTAACGGAGGAAAACGGTTTTGGGCTCAAAATCTCTTAAGACCTTTTTCGGAAGATGATCTTAAGTGCTTCCAGCAAAAAAAACTCTACAACGCTTTCAAGGTTAGTAAAGACACAAAATGCAATTCTTAATCATGCTTTTTTTCTTGCACGCTTTAAAAAAGCTCTGTTTCGTCATAGTATTAAATGACGTTATAACTCTATGGGTGTGATCATTTTAGTAAAAAAGGTAGCTGGCAGTAGCTGTACTGAATATCCACATCTAAGTGCACAACAACGTGCAGCCACGGTGAGATTCAAACTCACAGTCATTGTGAACACGAACGTCGCTCCAACTCTTATATTTGAAAAACGCATTTAACCAGCACAATCAGATTGTTGTGTAGTTGCTTTCGTTGGTTATTATGTTGTGTTATGTAATTTAAGTGTTGATAATGTTTGTTTTAAAGTATATTGTACTATGCTAACATGCTAAAGGTTTATGTCCTTTCCAGTAAGGAGTTTGCCTGAAATAAATGTTTTTGGCGACTGAGAGAAGATCGAAGCATCGAAGCATTAGCTTCAAAAGCCACATCATTTTGACGGTTTCTCATTCCTCTTTTGTCTAATTGAACTGTGAACCACATTTTAAGTAACATGTGTTTGTACATGCAGATGAGCTCATGATCTATTTGCTACTTTTGAGAATGATTAAGCTACCTAAACAGGTAAATTGCTTAAACAAATCACTCGTCTGTTATGTAAAAAGGAGAAATTTCATTGAGGTTCTGTGTACTTGCTAAAGCGCAAAAAAAGAAGAGCAAAAAGTAAAGTAGAGAAAAGAGGGATGCGTTAGACAACTTCTAACAAAATGCAATTTTCTTCTATTAACTTCGATACGTATGTGTTTTAATTTGCACGCTTTGTTTACAAGCTTCAAAAAACGTTACAAAAATATTTTTGCTGTTTGATCAGGCGATCAGACGGCCATATTCATTGAATTTCCCTTACACAGTTTACTCCATCTAATTTTTTGGGGATACGTTGAGCGATGCTTCAGGATAAGCTGAGAAAGAGTAAACATTGAGTTGAACAAACAGTATTGATTAAATTAAGGTTAATTTGATATGTCATCACAGTTTATAACAACTTCTGAAGTATGCTTTCTCATGAGCATTTGCATAAATTGCACCATCGCAGCCATGTTTCTTACACCACTATTGTTATGCAAAAATTATCACTTTTGTAATGCTGATCAAGCACTTCATAACAAACAGTCTTTGTGTTCACTCAATGCTGCAGCAAAACAGCTTCTAGTATTTCTGAGCATTTGATAAATCATGATAGTTCTTATCCCACTAAAAGTACACTGCAAAATTTAAACAGCTTGCTTTCAACACCATGTACAGATACTTCTTCATATGCTTGACTTGCTTCAAACGTATTGTGGATAGAATAGAGTAGCGGTACTTAAGATTATGAGCAATGTTTGGTTTTGGAGAAACAAGCATAAGCGCAACTAACCCCGTTGATAATCTTACCTCACCTTTACTAGAAAACGTCTTAACGATTCAAAGCAGAAAATTTGCTGCCTTTAATGTCTCTTGCTGAAGCAATTTTATTTTCACATTTCTCTGCAAAAGCTCTAACATTTCACTTTACCAATTTTGCGTAAACAACCAGAAACATTTTTGAGTAGATGTAAATGACAATTTGGTTGAGTAGACGCAAGCCAATCTCATGGGCAAGCTTGAAACCAAGTAATGTTGCGCTTGGCCTTGCCACATACAACATAACGTTCTTAGTGCCAATTAACTGATTCCACCTACAAGTTTGACGTCATGCTTATACTGTAGTACCACATGCGGATAAAAATAGAAATCATTCATGAGAAACGGCTGCCAGTAATGATTACATCTATCTCCAAATGTAATTTTATTGAAAATTAAACTTTTTTAGGGAAAAATTTTGCAAAGTGGAAATGCTGAATGGGAATACAGGAATGGCGCGAATCCGAGCAACTTCGTCAAGGGTTATAACCGTCTTCGTCGTCGTCGTTTGGTCAGGCACCCAAACTCAATCCGGGCCAGCACAAATCAAGGTCAGGGCCGAGGGTTTATCCTTTTACCACCCCAGGATGCTGCGCTGCCCTCATTAGATGCTGCCAGTGGTGGTGTTAAGCCAACATCGAGCTGCGTCATCCCAAACCTGCAGAACTCGTGTTCCTTTTGGTACATGATGTATGAGACATGAGGATATAACGTGATCTACAGTTTGCTTAGTGGTGCCACATCCGTGATTCGGTGATGAAGGGAGACCCCATTTGCACATGCACGAGTGAAAATGCCCTACACCAGTCCGCAGGCGATTGAGCCTTACCCAAGATGTTCTGGGCAGACTCATTCCAAGTGGCCTTGAACTGACCCTCGAAATGAAAGCACATGCCCTTCAAGTACTCCACAAGTAGTTCGCGTTCCATTTATGTTTTGTCCACTGCTTCACGCAGATGTCCAGTTCAGGCAAACTGCCTAATAGTTTCCATGCGGTAGGTACAAATGGGTGTCTTGATCTAATTCTCTCCTGGTGGGCATCCTGCTGCCCAACCAACTGTCCGTGCAACACATGGTCGGGATCATGGATAGCACGATTCGCCAAGGACAGTGTCGCTCCTAATCGGCGGAGCTCTGCTGGCTGGATGCCTGCAAGGACAGGCAAGTCCTCCGTTGGTGTGGGACGCAAGCATCCAGTGACAATGCGCAAAGCATCATTAAGAATGCTGTCAAAGAAGCGAGTATGCGTATTACGACACGAAACTGGTGTGCAGTACTCAGCTGAGTAGACCAAGGAAAAAGCAGAGATGTGCAATGTC
This sequence comes from Trididemnum clinides, assembly GCA_963675345.1. NCBI lineage: Eukaryota > Metazoa > Chordata > Ascidiacea > Aplousobranchia > Didemnidae > Trididemnum > Trididemnum clinides. Next base: position 12,159,453 of record OY776286.1, read on the forward strand.
TTGGCAACTGCACTCCATCCGGATCCCGCAAGTTGCCTCAACAGCACGACTCGGGTGGAAAGTTTTTTGCGCAAAGCCTCGAGGTGGTGACGGAAAGTGAGCAACCTGTTCAGCTTTACCCCAAGATGAGTTGGGACTGGACAGGTTGGCAATAGGTTGCCATTGTTGTAAGCATTAAGCTTACGTTTGGTCTCTCTGTTGTTAAGATGAAAGGCCACCGTCACCGTTTTCGTTTTGCTGAGCTAAAGCCTCCAAGTCTGGAGGTAAGCTGAAAGTGCAGTCATGTCTTGGCTTAGGGTGTCCTCCTCGGCCTTCCAATCTCAAGAAGCATGCAGCAATGCTAAGTCATCATCATTTGCATACTTCTGAGAAGTCATGGAAGGCAGATCGTATGTGTAGATGTTGAAAGGGAGGGGGGCCAAGGCCGATCCCAGTGGGAGACCGTTTCGTAAACGTCTTAAACTGCTTTGCTTGCTGTCACCAGTAGTGAGCGTGAAGCTTCCATTCCGGACAAGTTCCATAATCATCCGAACCATGTGATTATCCGGTAAAAGCCTGAGTAACTTGCAGGTGAGACCACGGTGCCAGACAATGTTGTAAGCAGCTGTCAGATCGACAAACACGGCACCAGCCTTCTTCTTGTCCTCAAATGAATCCTCGATGTTATGAGTAAGCAAAACAGTCTAATCCACGGTTGACCTTTCCCGTCGGAAGCCAGCCTGCTCCCTAGGGAGAGGTGGGTCAACAATCAGCTCAACACGAGTGTGAATGAGCCTCTCTAGGATCTTGTAAAGGACCCCAGACAAGGAGATGGGACGATAACTTTCCGGGTCTTCTACACGGTTCTAGGTTAAGGGATCGCCACTACCAATACACTTTTCCCGACTTTTGGGATTTTGAGGAGGCGCAGGCAGGAAGAAAGGAAGCCACACAACCAGGACTTCAATGCAGCTTCAGCATGGGTTATTATCTCCGGGCAAATAGAATCTGGGTCTGGAGCTTTTTCTGGTTTTAGGTATTTGAGGGCAGCAGCGAACTCCCGAGAGATAAAACGTTCACTGAACTGGTTGGAGTGGCCCTCCAAAGATCTGACACTTCTTGCGAGATGACTCACGGTCAATACCCTCGTCATAACCGGTTAAGAACTGAACAACTGCTACTACTAAACGGTGCGATGACGTAATGGTTAGAGCGTCCGCTTTGCAGTTGGTAGACCTGGGGATCATTTCCCAAGTCGAGTCATACCAAAAGACTTTAAGAAGTGGTATTCACAGCTGCCCTTGCTTGGCGCTCAGCATAAAAAAGAGATCGTGTGGAGAACAAGCCGGAAAGCCTGTTTGCTGCGTCCTTGAGACAATAAACGGGATGCCTCCATTTTTATGTAGCAGACAGGGGGCGTACCCGTGATTCCCGGGCTAGAATCGTAAAGCTGCACACCCACCATGTCAAAAGAGGCAACACTTGGGTACCTAGGAATGGCAGTCAGCTTGTTGGTGGTGGGGCTACCAGTTAGTAATTTGCACACATGATTGGTTTGAAATGGGCTGTCACTTTTCCTTAGCCTAATTCAATTAGATTGACGGCATGAACCAAAAATGTTGTTCGCGCCGCGCCTCTATTCCAAGGAAGGAAAGGGGTAAATTAACCAATCGAATAATATTACTGCTGTTACGAAGTGCTCTCTTAAAATAAGAAGGAATTTAAATTTGTTTTTGGAAAGTGCCATTAAATTCCAAGTACATTACGTTAATACATCTCAGGGAGAGAATTCTTTACCACCTTGCAATAAATCCTAACTACGTTATGGCCTGCACTCATGTCTTTACAGAATTGTTTTCAAGTCCACGTTTACAAGAATTGAGCTACGGTGTTTGAAAACTAAGCAACAAAGATAAAAACGAAAGCGCGGCTTTAAATATGTAGTAGCCTATCATTGCATACTGATGGAAGTTATAATCCAGTTTTTGTGTCAGAGGTCCATATTTAAACGACTTATTTGCGCCATCAAAGTTGAAATAAATGGATGTATGTTACTTAGTGACTAACATTTTACAAAGCATTGTTTTTCAGCTTCAGCTGTTAGAGGTAGATCTATTTCTCGAATTTTTAATGTAAAAGTGGTGCAGACAGCTCACGCTTACCGGTGAAACAAGCTGGTGCATTGCATTGTCTTGCAGCGATAGATCTCCCGAGACAAGAACTTGCAGAGTTTCCTCCAGTACAGTTTCGACGTTTGTATTGGGCGCTATTGCCACATGTCGGTGAACATGCGCTCCATTCTGACCAAGCGGTCCAAGTAGCTAAGATTAAAGTACGTATGATAATTCAATGCGGCAATAAAACAATATTTTAAACTTATGTTGAACAATCGTATGTACTCAATATGGCCAATAAAATGCTTGTTTTCATTTGTCAAAAATTTTTAAAAAGTGCACATTTTATTAATGAAGGTTCTTTCTATAAAAAAATAAAAAAAGACATAAGCAAATTTCTCAAACGTTGGTTTCATGATTAAAACAAAGATGGTTTTCTTTGTGTAGTTTGCTCAATTTTTCAGTTGCGAGAAGTGACTTAAGTTGAGTCGTATCTTTATTGGGAATAATATCATGGTTGTTTTAAGCGCTCGGTTCACAGTGGAACTCCTAACTTTGGCACCCACAGCTTTGTGGTCTGGCTCTCAACATTAGGAACAGAAATGCAAGGTATTTTGTTTACTCCTATTATTTTTATCCCCTAGTATCACAAGACACCGATGAAGCCTCTAAAATTAAGAAAAATGTTTAGATCTTCCAGTTTCAATATTTTACTTAAACTGGTTGATACTAACTTCAATAAAATACTACGTGTTATAGTCTTCCAAGAAAAAAGTCATCAAAAAGTGGCTTTTCCAAAAGCACAGCACCGTAATGGTTGTAAGGTTTGAACAAATGAAAAGTTTCGATTGCTATATTTACTGTTATCATGAATCTGAAAAATTCCACATAACGTTTCATTACTTCACTATCGTAATTTACAGCCCATTATTTTCAACCTTACAATACTTACATCTTTGTCATTTTTAATATTTATCGCAGGCGCAAAATACAAATTGTAGCTTAATATCTGCGTCGTGAATTTTTATCACAGGCACAGCAACCAACTAGAGCCATTTGCTGCAAAGTAGTTTTACTAATTAAAAATTTACCCGAGCTTTAAGCGAGGCCTTAATTTAAAGACTTATTTATAATACGTTATTATACCGCAACTAAAAGATAGCCACAGGTTAGAGAGAATTTCATTTGAACCAGTACACTCCAACTTAAGGCAAGCTCCATGCAGATTTCAGAGTAAACTCATGAAATTTATTTTCCGTTATGCTGAACACTTGAGTGTTATACTGTGCATTGAGAATTGAAGGGACACTGACAGCAAGAATCAAAATCGTTAAAGATGAGTCGTGAATCAAAGCAATGCTTAAAAGGCTCATTTAAATGATTGAATCAATTTGTTTTGTGTGAGATACATTGCAAAAAAAATGCTTTGATCATATCACATCAATTACAGTTATAAAAGTCTTTCTGATGGCACGAGTCAGTGATGTCAAAACTTTGAGCATGTATGATATATTTAATACATGCAAACGTATAAAATAGACACTATTAACCATATAGTTGATTTTAGAAGGACTACTTTTACAGGTAGTCGTAAAAAATAAATCTATATCAATAACATACATTGGTATGTCTTCCCGACATTAAATCACCGGTATCAGGCAGCATATGAATTTAACAAACTTCAGAAATGCGCAATTAAGAATCACATTGTGTCATGCCACACCTACTCTAATATACAATATAACAATAATTCGTTTACCATTTAAAAAAAATGTCATTCAGATTGTGAAGCAAAAATTCACGAAGCTATGCTTATGAAGTGTGATAGCCCTAGTCTTAGTAATCAGTGCCATGAAAGTGGGGCTTTGTTTTTTCCAAGTATATATTTTTATAACCACTGCACTCACTTCACGACAACTTTTAATGTCATTGTAACACCGAATTTGATATTTTCCTTACAGCGTAATTTTGAAGTGCAAGTCGGTTGTGTTATCCTGCAATCTTTACTTAGATAACCTTTACAATTTTTGCGTCCTACTCCTCGAAGTTATTTATTCATTTTAAACTTGGCCACAGTTTGCAGCCATGAAATTCTTTATTAAGTGGATCATATGTAACTGTTGTTGATTGCGAATCATAGGAGCTGGTGTTAGCCTGTTTAGATATTAATTTAATTGATTGATTGATATTAAGGCATATATAGACAAACTGCAATCAGTTGAATAAAATACCATCTGTCACCGGTTTCGTTATTATTCGAACTCTTTAGGTGGATTCAGGTATTGAACCGACGATCACATGAATTGCTTCATGCGGTTTATACCACTCCGCCATCGGTCCTATCAAATGTTGCTGTTAATTTTAGGCTTAGATATTGTGCACGCTCACTACAGTGAGCTTGATGCGATATATGCTTTTAATTCCCAGCCAATCCAGTGCCTTTATTACGTTATAATACGAATTATAGGAGCTGGTGTTAGCCTGTTTAGATATTAATTTAATTAATTGATTGATAAGAACAAACGGAAGCAATTAGGCACTTTTACAAAAATCAAAGTTGTTACTGCTGCTGTTGCTTGACAAAAATAGAAGCAGCTCTTCTTCATTTGCTTTTCTTTATTTGCTCATCAATGACTGTAATTATTTTTCGTCAGTTATTGAAACTTCTTATGTTGTTTCTAAACTATGTTTTCTCATCTTCCCCTACGGTGCCGCAGACCCGCTATAAGTCACTTCTTCGTTACATTATTGAACCTGGCGTTTTCTTCAAATTGTAAGTTAGAATTCAAATCGGCAACACCACTGCTTTGAGCGCAACTTAATTTACTATACGAGAAAATTTACTGATAGTACGTCTTTGTTTTGGATTTTGTTTTAACTACATCGAAGTGTCTCTATGTTGTATTTCATTGGATTTAACGACACGTCATTTGGATTTATTTGTAAAGAATCGTCGGTCAAGATATTGGAATGTAATGAATGTATTACTGTTCATATGATTGTAATTGGTAGTATGATAAGCGCGGTGCAACAATGTTTTTACGTCAAGTGTATAAATCTCACTTTAATTTGTTTGATTCTTTATGACGTTCTTGTCTACTTTATATCAGCGCTACTGTATTTATGTATAGAAAAAAGTGCTGCCTGTACTGCTGCCTTTGTTACAGTCATTATTGGTGTCTATTGCAGTCTTCAACCTAAGAATAAACAAGCAGCAAGTTATTCAACCACTGGCATGCTTCGGAGACTTTGAAAGCGGTTAAGGGAAACAAATGACAATGACAATTTTCATGCATTAATGCGCCATCTGTTTTTTGTTAGTACGTGAGCGATTAATTGTTCGCGGTTCTAAACTTCGATTTTAAAAACAACTAGCCGGCTTTGCCGGCGTCGCCCGGCAGAGGCCCTCTATCAGTAATGTCGGGGTTTAGTATTTCGGTTCAACCGGCTACGCCGGCTTCACCCATCGTCTCTTGTGTAAGCAGTAAATGAATTTTGATTGTGCCGAAGAGTATAAATATGTATAAATAAGTATAAATGAATTTTATACACTTTCACAATTTTTGTACACGAAATTGTGATCATCATATTTTTTTAATCATGACTGGCAATGCTCACAAAGAATCTTACCACGAATTAAATTATTGTTAATACTTGTGAGGGAGCAGTGATTGAAACATAATCAAAACTGATTGTAGCGGCAAAATGGTGGTTGCTTTCATAATTATAGAAAAAAACTATTTAAAGCTTATCACACATGTCCGTCATGTAGGTTGAATATTGAAGTTCCAAGTCACGCCTTTAGTTTCAGCGCAATCTTTAATCTCATACTGTTAGCCTTGAAAAGGACTTTGTTAAAAAGTATGTTTTTCTACTAAAAAGTTTAGGCCTATTTTACACCGTATTTAGAAATCAGTATCCTACGAGTGCTGGTCAACCAATATTTTTAGAGGTTTTTGCTACTCGCAAATGCCATACCTGAATCTAAAATATGTGATTGCCTAATGAAAGATTTTAATGAGAAGTTTTAAAATGGCCTATAAGTGATGTTTGTCAGATCTAAGCATTTGAATTGTTAAATTTTCAAATAAATTTGCATTGATTAGGATCAGTAGCTTACCACAGACTCCATAATTACAAGCTTCCTCTTCTCTATTATTTCCACGACATAAACCCAAATTACCGGACCGTGCTATGCATCTCCTTGTTTTCAACTTAGTTCCCGCTCCACATGTACGAGAACAACCGCTGATTTGCCATCGCGTCCATGTTCCTAAAAATAAACCAAATATTTAAGTAAGTAAATGGGGTTTTAAGTAATTATTGTGTTTTTGCCATCAACAAGTCAGAACAATCTCACCAAAATAAATAGAAGTGTAAAAGAATTTGTGGTGTATGTAAGTATTATTAGGTGAATTTTGATCTACTGCTGGCAGTTTAAAAAAATTGGTGAGTAGCTGAAGCAAATCGGCATTTGCTGAATTACTACCAAACGACAGCACTTGATAAACATCCAAGCCAGAAAAGGCAGATAAAGAGACAAACCCCATTGCTTTTCCTTGTAATCATTTCAAAGAAAAAAGTTTAATCAACAAACAATATTCCATTTTGCAATATTCAAAAGTAGGCAGTGAACAGTGGACACACATTTTAATAAATGCAGCCGCCTTCCCCTCTTCTTTACACAAAGATAAGCGGCGTTTCCCAACCGCACTTATTGGTTAAATAAACAACCAACGCTCTCTTTTGTCTAACCTCAGCACGTTTCCCAAAACCACTTTCCTAAATGACCACTGTCTCACCAGCTGCAAAAATACGCTCAAAAACATTGTCTTGTACCCTCCATTTTGGAAAGATATTTTAAAAGATTTTTTTTGCTTGGCAGATGCTAACAAAAAAATTATTATTGATAACAAGGCCGAAAACTTTAAACGAAATGTAGAATTATCAAAGTAAGTCTGTACGTTAGTTAGCGCAACTGTCGCTGCTCTGCAAGCATTGAGAATAAAATACAATACAAATAATCAATTACAACAAAAATAACATTGGCACAAACAAGCGCATCCCAAAATTCAAATTGTGATTATAGCATGCAACTTTAATAAATTAAAAGTCTTTTTAATTTGCAATATATTTCACATTTTATATCTTTTTTCGACTTTCATAAAGCACTTTTCAAGAATCAAAATCTATCAATGGGACGTAATAACTTAAATTAATCAGCAATGATTGCATATAACACACATTATAAAAATATATTTTTACGGCTGCAAATCGTAGCCAACTTTAAACTAAATAAATAACTTCAAGAGATAGGTGGCAAAAACTGTAAAACTTGTTAAAAGTAAAGATTGCTGGACAACTCAACTGGCAAGTAGCTCAAAATTACGCTGTAAGACCAATATCACATGTTGTGCTACAATAATGTTAAAAAATGTACTGAAGCGAGTACAGGTGGCAGTAAAAAATAAATGTGTATCAAGAACATACATTGGTATGTCTTCCAGAGATTTAATCATCAGAGTCAGGCAGCCTATGAATTTAGCAGTCTCCAGAGATGCGCAATTATAAATCACATTTTGTCATGCCACACCTACTCTAATCTGATGTATAAAGCGCAATTCTGTCTGTTCTTTGTGTCTGTTTTAACTCCTCTGAAATTGCTACAGGTACAAGCATTAAACTTGGCACGATTGATCACCACCCCGTGGTGAGTGTCATAGGGGGATTTATGACGTCATGATCAAGTCATAATCAAAAACAATTTTTTAGAATTTGCATTACTTGACAGAGGAAAACTGCTTTTTGCTTAAATCAAATTACATAAACTTTCGTTTAACTGGGGTATAAAATGACGTCACAATCAACGATTAATTGAACAATCTGTTTTTTGTTCTTTCTCAAAAAATGCTCATCGCACAAACGCGATTGAACGTTCTTTTAGGAGATATGGATTAGCTGCTTTTGATAAAAACAATTTTACAACAATTAATTGGCTTTATGGCGTCATATGTCTGGTACGATTAACACAAATGTTCGCTACCGAAAATCATAATATCAAGATGTTTTCAAAAATTGCAATCTTTTTGTAAAATTAGTTTACTAAAAACTGATTTGTGACCTCACTTCTTAACTGATTTTCAAACTTTCCTCAACAAACTAAAGGTTATTTCAAGGCGAGTCCGATAGTGTATGATATGTACAATTAATATTAGCTTTTTTACGGAGAAAACTAAATTTTAACACCTATAGTGTAACTTTTTGTCCTTCTCAAAAAGTAGTAAGCTGAGTAAAAGCAGGCAATTTCAATACAAAAACATTATAGTAAGGCGCCAGCAATTACTGTCCTTTGAAAGCTTAAGGAAATTTTCTTTCCAGCAATATGTGACTCCAATTACTTGAGGCTAAGGATTAGTTTATAATGGCTGATCAAAAATTGGTTGCCATAAATAGTGTTTTATTTTTAGTTGAACAATTATTCTACTAAACTTAACAAACTCTGAATTGCTAAACAAAGTTAGTTCTTAGTAAAAAGATAAAGCCAAAATGCTGGTAAACATTTTATTAAAAGGTTTCGCTTTTACACAAAAAGCATCATCAGTTTAAATGGTTACCTAAGAGTAGGCTAAACAAATACTGCATTCTCAGTTAGTTCTTTGGTACATTTTGACTACTTTTCCTCACAAAATGGTTCTTTTGCATTGCCTGTCGACGTTTTCAAAGAGATCCATTAAAAACTGAGGTCTCCAATTGTTTACAAAAAATGTAGTCTACCGGTTAAGAACACACAAAATTTTGGTGCCTGAACTTTTACAAAAATTCAATTTCTAGAAAAACTAAGTCCTTTGGTACATTTTGTCTATGCTTTCTCGATAGATTGGATCTTTGGCATTATCAATCAAATTATTTAAAAGAATCAAAGTCCACAAATTTTATATGTAGCCTACTCAAAGCAAAACACTTGGTGATCACACAAGTAAAAGACAATTGGGTAAAGATGGTCCTTTCTTATCGTCTGCAACAAAATGCAAGTGTCGAGCTACATATGATCTAGACGTTGAAGTAATTTTCTTTGCAATTGGGCAAGGCTGTCGCAGCAGCCAGCTGATTTGTTGTTCTTAACCTCGACATGATCAATGGGGGCTCCCGCTACTGCTATAATCGGACTGCGAGTGCTTCATTTCGGGTTAGTTTGCTCTTTGCATGGCGCTATTTATGCCAGGGCCGGGGAACATGCACGCAGTCAAAGCAGTTGTAAGCAGCGATCCATATTTTTATTGGCTTAAAACGCATTGCGAGGTCATAATGTTAAATGATATCTTAATGCTTGCCACTATTCAGTGAAAACAGCAGCAGACAGCAAAATTATCCATTATCATTTTGATATCGAACAAAAATGGTAAAGCCCGTTACTGATATTTGTAATTGCAAGAATAGGTCTACCGGTACAAAACACTAATCTTCATTCAAAAGTAGGGAGGTCTGGATTAGGAGCAAAGTTAAATGTAATAAAATCACACATTTAAGAAGAAATCAAAATTAAACAATAGTAGCATCAATTTGTTACACTAGATTAAGAGGCCATGTTTTGTTTGAAAAGAGCTTACTAGGCGTCTGTTGCAATAGGTTATATGACTTAGGGCAGTGGTTCCCAACCTTTTTCCTGTCGCGGCGCATTTTAGAAAAAAACGAAAATTATTTGGCACACCTCGAATATTTTGAATACAAAATTATTCAAATTGACCGTTTTTTACATATCACAACGAAAAATTAAGGCAATAACCTAATTTAGCTTGTTTCCGGGAAATTCACTGTACTTGCGTCTTTATGACAGGATGGCAACAATTCTGTCAGTGAGAAACTTGTGCTTGATGTTTCCTAGCAACCATTTCAATGTCAGGACGTATTTCAGAGAGACAAACCCTCATTTCTTCTTCAATGCAACAAAACCGCTCTCGTTTTTTGGACTTCATATTGCGGAGTGTTGAAAATCCGAGCTCACATAGATATGATGTCAAAAACTGCATCAGAATGGTCAAAGCCTTTTTAGCTAATGAAGGGTATTCTTCTTTGACAGCAATCCAAAATGTATCTATTGGTACCCCAGCATGTTTGATTTTAAGTCCACGATCACTGAAAACACATGTCAACTCCTCTTCTTCACATAATAAAAGACCAGTGCTAGATGAATTCTCTATAAAAGGATTTCGAACCCAGTCATACTCATCGGTCTTCAGTGATGGGAAATAAAAGTTAATTTTTTCTTCCAGAGTTGTTAAGTGTTGAAATACAACGGGGCTAATTTTCTTTATGCAGCTTTGTCGTACTAAAGGGAACATCTCAAGGTTACCATCTTTAGCTCTGTTTTTCCAAATTACAACTTTCTTTTTAAATGCAATCAGCTTATCTGATGAAGTCAGAATGTTTTCTTCTCTGCCTTGCATGCTTGTGTTGAGGCCATTGAGATGTGCAAATATTTCTGCCAAATATTCTAGCCTTGAAAGCCAGAATTCACATTCAAAATATTCACAGAAGTGTTCATGTTCTTCTGTTTTGAAAAATGCATGAAGTTCCTTGTGCAGTTCATATACACGCCATAGCACCTTTCCTCTTGAGAGCCACCTCGCTTCAGTGAGCAGAATCAAACGTTTGTGCCGAGAGTCCATATCAACACAGATTTTCTCGAAAAAACGAGACTTTTTCGGCCTCATTTTGATGAAATTAACCATTTGAACAACTTGTTTTAAAACTTGACTAAAGTCATCTGGTATTGTTTTTGAAACAAGTATTTCCCTATGGAGGAAGCAGTGGGTTTGTACAACATTAGGATTTTCTTTTTGTACGAGTGATACAAAACCTTTAATTCTGCCAACAATACATGGCGCCCCATCAGTACATATTCCAATGCACGAGTTCCATAATAAATTCCATTTTTCAAGGTAAGCAGATAATATGTCAAAGACGTCTTGGCCTCTTGTAGTGAGTGATATTTCCTTGCAGCACAAAAATTGATTTATTATTTGATTTCCATCAACGAAACGAATAAACGCAAGTAACTGTGGTTTGCCGCTGATGTCGGTTGATTCGTCAACTTGTAAAGCGAATTCAACGGTGCTTTGAAGTTTAGTCTGTACAGTTTCCTCGATATTAGCAGACAAATCCACAATTCGTCTTTGGATTGTATTATTTGACAGGGGAGTCTTGCGTATTTCTTGTTCGGCTTTGTCACCCAGAATTCTTTTTACTATCTTTCTGCAAGCAGGAAGATAATCGACTCAGCCAAAGTATGTGATCTTGTTTGCTGCGCGATCATTTCGGCGACATCATAGGAAGCATCTTGTGCCTTTTCACAAACAGTTAACAATTTTTGAAAAGCGGTTTTTTGTTTGGATTGTTGCTCTAGTAGTCTCCGAAAATAGTTCATATTTTTATCTTGAAGCTGCGAGTGTTTGATTACAAAATGTCTACTTAACTTGCTGGGCACCATATCTTCGTTTGACATTTTTTCGCCGCAAATGACACACAGTGGGAAAGGTTTACCCTCACTACCAGTCCAGTGAAATCCATATTTCAAATAATCATCGCAGTATTGACGTTTTGGTCGAGCTTTTGGTGCTTTATCACGGGACTTTGCTGCCTTGGAACGTTTACTTTCTGATTCATTATCATTACTTTGTTTCCTCTTGATAAATTTATCCCTTTTATTGGGTAACTTAAAGCGCGACAAGTATAATATCTTGACCGAGTGCAAGCAATTTAGTTTAGTATCGTACGGTAGTATTTAGGGCACAGTCGACTGGCTTAGATGTGTGTCAGTGTTTGTATATGTCACAATCGCTATTTATTTCATGCATTATTTTGCACAATGCAGCCACACAACGAACCTTATTCAAGCGTAAATAAACTTGAATGATACATTCACCAACCAAAAACAACTCAATTACTATCAACAATATCGTTAGTGTGCCGTACTGACTAACGTGGGCGGCGTGAATTTTTTAAAGCGTACTTGATTGAATTTAACTTCAATATTTTTTGCGGCGCACCTGATGACATCTCGCGGCGCACTGGTGTGCCGCGTCGCATAGGTTGGGAACCACTGACTTAGGGGAAAGGCATGGCCCCTCTCCGTGCTATGACTGAATTGAAGCAAACAGCGTGGGCAAAAATCTTAATGTGACCAATATTAATACGAAAGCGGGCCCACCAAATTGTCAAATAGGCATAACACTAAATAGCTCATTTCTTTAATTTTCAAAACGACCACCATTTGGGAGACGCCATCAGGTTTGACTATGTTTCACCTCTCCCCCCACATTTACTCTTTTATAAATTACCAATGGTAGTTTGTGTCATCGTTCTTTCGTTTTGAATACTCCCAGTCTTGATTTATAAACCAAAGTGTTCACTATTACATGTATCGGAGCTATGGTTATATTTACCGAAACATTTCGTTGTTGCTCTTACAAATGTTTGTACGATGTAGCTGGCGCAGCTGCATTAATTGATACGTTTTAAATCGACACGGGTGATAGCATGCCTGCCGGATAAAATTAGCACCATATTTAAGAGAACCATGTTTTCTATTTTGCTTAATAATAGCTTTATAGAGCTGCCGGAATCAAATCTGAAAATTTCTTAAAAGAAAGGACTCTTTTAACTTTTATGAGCTTACATAAGCAAGGAAAAACAAATATGCGTAGCCAGCAGAGACTTAAGAAAGTTTGAGGCGAAATCAAAATTAACTTCACTGTGTTTTGTCGCATCACATGAAAGATATTATTGGTATTTCGCTTTATAATAGCTTTGTTGAGCTACCGGGGTCAAACCAAATATTTGAGGGAAAACAAGGACACTTTAAACTCCCCAGGGCACGTCAAGCAGGGAGACAAGAACATGCTACATAATGCGTAGCCAGCGAGGACTTGAGAAAGTTTAAGGAGAAATCAAAAAGAAACAGCGTCACTGTGTAAAATCGCACCACACGAAAGACATTTTTGCCCTTTTGCTTTACAATAGCTTAACATCAGAAATGTGTTCCCTACTTCCAAACTACGGGAAACGCAAGGCTCCCTTGGGTTCGTGTCAGCAATGAACAGAGCACATGGACCTAAAGCATAACCATGATCTTGAAATGACATATTCTATTAGGAAAAGGAGCACAAAATATCGTGAACATTTTATGTGCAGAAAACACATAAACGTTTGGTAAGTCTTCATAAAAGAGCTTGATAGGTAAAGCCGGCTTGGCCGGCTGAACCGACACTCTCAATCCCGACGTTACTGATGGGGGCTCTTCGGGTGACGCCGTCATATATACTATAAAGCAAGGATGCTTTTCTTATGCTGATATGCTGCCTGTTAAGGTATTTATGCCTATACTCTACAGCAGTGATTCATAAAGTGGGTTCCGCGTAACCTTTGGATTCCACAAAGCAAAGTCAAGGGTTCCGCAAAATTACATTCGAAGAGAATACCGAACATAGCTGCCAATCTTGCGAATATATCCCAAGATTGCAAGACAAAAGGCGTTCGATCTCCTAAAAAAAAGCCTCCATTGCTATAACTTTGTCAATTAAAACATTTCTTTTATTGTAGTAAGTCTTATATTAAATAAGTCACCCGAAGAGCCCCCATCAGTAACGTCGGGATTGAGAGTGTCGGTTCAGCCGGCCAAGCCGGTTTTACCTATCAAGCTCTTTTATGAAGACTTACCAAACGTTTATGTGTTTTCTGCACATAAAATGTTCACGACATTTTGTGCTCCTTTTCCTAATAGAATATGTCATTTCAAGATCCTGGTTATGCTTTAGGTCTATGTGCTCTGTTCATTGCTGACACGAACCCAAGGGAGCCTTGCGTTTCCCGTAGTTTTGAAGTAGGGAACACATTTCTGATACTAAGCTATTGTAAAGCAAAAGGGCAAAAATGTCTTTCGTGTGGTGCGATTTCACACAGTGACGCTGTTTCTTTTTGATTTCTCCTTAAACTTTCTCAAGTCCTCGCTGGCTACGCATTATGTAGCATGTTCTTGTCTCCCTGCTTGACGTGCCCTGGGGAGTTTAAAGTGTCCTTGTTTTCCCTCAAATATTTGGTTTGACCCCGGTAGCTCAACAAAGCTATTATAAAGCGAAATACCAATAATATCTTTCATGTGATGCGACAAAACACAGTGAAGTTAATTTTGATTTCGCCTCAAACTTTCTTAAGTCTCTGCTGGCTACGCATATTTGTTTTTCCTTGCTTATGTAAGCTCATAAAAGTTAAAAGAGTCCTTTCTTTTAAGAAATTTTCAGATTTGATTCCGGCAGCTCTATAAAGCTATTATTAAGCAAAATAGAAAACATGGTTCTCTTAAATATGGTGCTAATTTTATCCGGCAGGCATGCTATCACCCGTGTCGATTTAAAACGTATCAATTAATGCAGCTGCGCCAGCTACATCGTACAAACATTTGTAAGAGCAACAACGAAATGTTTCGGTAAATATAACCATAGCTCCGATACATGTAATAGTGAACACTTTGGTTTATAAATCAAGACTGGGAGTATTCAAAACGAAAGAACGATGACACAAACTACCATTGGTAATTTATAAAAGAGTAAATGTGGGGGGAGAGGTGAAACATAGTCAAACCTGATGGCGTCTCCCAAATGGTGGTCGTTTTGAAAATTAAAGAAATGAGCTATTTAGTGTTATGCCTATTTGACAATTTGGTGGGCCCGCTTTCGTATTAATATTGGTCACATTAAGATTTTTGCCCACGCTGTTTGCTTCAATTCAGTCATAGCACGGAGAGGGGCCATGCCTTTCCCCTAAGTCAGTGGTTCCCAACCTATTGCAACAGACGCCAATTAAGCTTTTTTCAAACAAAACATGGCCTCTTAATCTAGTGTAACAAATTGATGCTACTATTGTTTAATTTTGATTTCTTCTTAAATGTGTGATTTTATTACATTTAACTTTGCTCCTAATGCAGACCTCCCTACTTTTGAATGAAGATTAGTGTTTTGTACCGGTAGACCTATTCTTGCAATTACAAATATCAGTAACGGGCTTTACCATTTTTGTTCGATATCAAAATGATAATGGATAATTTTGCTGTCTGCTGCTGTTTTCACTGAATAGTGGCAAGCATTAAGATATCATTTAACATTATGACCTCGCAATGCGTTTTAAGCCAATAAAAATATGGATCGCTGCTTACAACTGCTTTGACTGCGTGCATGTTCCCCGGCCCTGGCATAAATAGCGCCATGCAAAGAGCAAACTAACCCGAAATGAAGCACTCGCAGTCCGATTATAGCAGTAGCGGGAGTCCCCATTGATCATGTCGAGGTTAAGAACAACAAATCAGCTGGCTGCTGCGACAGCCTTGCCCAATTGCAAAGAAAATTACTTCAACGTCTAGATCATATGTAGCTCGACACTTGCATTTTGTTGCAGACGATAAGAAAGGACCATCTTTACCCAATTGTCTTTTACTTGTGTGATCACCAAGTGTTTTGCTTTGAGTAGGCTACATATAAAATTTGTGGACTTTGATTCTTTTAAATAATTTGATTGATAATGCCAAAGATCCAATCTATCGAGAAAGCATAGACAAAATGTACCAAAGGACTTAGTTTTTCTAGAAATTGAATTTTTGTAAAAGTTCAGGCACCAAAATTTTGTGTGTTCTTAACCGGTAGACTACATTTTTTGTAAACAATTGGAGACCTCAGTTTTTAATGGATCTCTTTGAAAACGTCGACAGGCAATGCAAAAGAACCATTTTGTGAGGAAAAGTAGTCAAAATGTACCAAAGAACTAACTGAGAATGCAGTATTTGTTTAGCCTACTCTTAGGTAACCATTTAAACTGATGATGTCTTTTGTGTAAAAGCGAAACCTTTTAATAAAATGTTTACCAGCATTTTGGCTTTATCTTTTTACTAAGAACTAACTTTGTTTAGCAATTCAGAGTTTGTTAAGTTTAGTAGAATAATTGTTCAACTAAAAATAAAACACTATTTATGGCAACCAATTTTTGATCAGCCATTATAAACTAATCCTTAGCCTCAAGTAATTGGAGTCACATATTGCTGGAAAGAAAATTTCCTTAAGCTTTCAAAGGACAGTAATTGCTGGCGCCTTACTATAATGTTTTTGTATTGAAATTGCCTGCTTTTACTCAGCTTACTACTTTTTGAGAAGGACAAAAAGTTACACTATAGGTGTTAAAATTTAGTTTTCTCCGTAAAAAAGCTAATATTAATTGTACATATCATACACTATCGGACTCGCCTTGAAATAACCTTTAGTTTGTTGAGGAAAGTTTGAAAATCAGTTAAGAAGTGAGGTCACAAATCAGTTTTTAGTAAACTAATTTTACAAAAAGATTGCAATTTTTGAAAACATCTTGATATTATGATTTTCGGTAGCGAACATTTGTGTTAATCGTACGAGACATATTGCGACATCATAGAACCATTTATAAATGCGCAAGGGAAAAAGAGAAGAAAAATGGTTAGGGGGCTTGAAGTGCTGAAATAAAGAATTGCTCGTAGCATTGTCAAATAGGCTTTGATTGTTGTAAAATTGTTTTTGACGAAAGCACCTTATTGATGTCTCCTGAAAGAGCGTTCAATGGCGTTTCTTTGATCAGTAGTTTTTGTGAAAGAACATAAAACAGATTGTTCAATGAATCGTTAATTGTGACGTCATTTTAGACCCCAGATAAATAAAAGTTTATGTAATTTGTTAAGTTGGAAGCTAGTTTTTGTTTAAGCAAAAAGTGGTTTTCTTTATCAAGTAATGCAAATTAAAAAAATATATTTTTGATTATGACTTGATCATGACGTCACCAACACTCTTATGACACTCACCATGGGGTGGCGATCAATCGTGCCAAGTTTGATGCTTGTACATGTAGCAGTTTTAGAGGAGTTAAAACAGCACACAGATAGACAAAATTGTGCTTTATAGAATAGATCAGGGGTCTCAAACACGCGGCCCGCGATTACATATTGTGCGGCCCGCGACGCACCTTGGATTTTCACATAAAAAATTATTATCTCTTTCAGGGCCTCTTGCTTTTATCAGCATTCATAGCCAATAGTATTATTTGTTAGTGCTCACCCTGCAACATAGCTTTATGTCATTAGAATTGTTCGATTGTTTTGTTTTTATCCAGCCTTGAATTGACTGCGTTTCTCACCCTCTTGCTCGTTTTTCGTACTTTTTGTGTTTCTGTATCAGGTTGCGTGCAACATTGATGGCGCAATTGTGTGTTTTTAAAGGACACTTTTGATTCTTCATTTTTTGAGTGAAGATGGTCAGTCAGTTAGTTCTGCGAGGACTAAGTTTTTAGTCTAGCCTGTCGTTGAGGTGGTTAAGTTAATTGCCGTAGTTGAAGAGTAAATATTTGTTCTTTTCAGAATTAAAGCGAAAGAGGCATTTTGAGGTGCAAAGCAAAAGTAAATACTGTAGCTATATTTAAAAAAAACTAAAATTTGGCTTTATATAATGTCTTCCAGTTCCAAAATAAGAAAAATTGTAGACAAAAGGAGAGTTTTTCAAGAAAAATTGGAAGAGTTGTATTTTGTCACTGCGGTCGATGATATAAGTCATTGTCTTGTTTGCCAGAAAAGTATAGCTGTTATGAAAGAGTATAACATGCGTCGGCACTACGAAACAATGCACAAAGATGAATATGATGGGTACAAGGGCGAAGCTAGGAAAGAAAAACTAAAGCGCATGAAATCATCACTGTGCAAACAAAGAAGTATGCTCACCGACAGAGACGTAGCAGCCGCCCCCCAAACCCCCCAATTGGGGGGGGCCAGGCAAACTTTGGGGGCCCAAGTTAGTCTGAAATTGCTTTTTGGCTACGTGACTATTTTCAGTTCAGCAGACTTGTTTACAACCGATTTAAACTGTAGGAAGAAATTGGCTTGTGACATCATAAGTGAATGCAACGTCATTTTATCTCGCAGAATCTAGAATATTTCGATTGATTTTCTGGTAGAATCTTGAATATTCGATTGACGTAACAATGCCGTTGTTACGCAACAATCATACAATGGTCTGGAATTCTGTTTGGCTATAAATACCGGAACAATATATATATACACTGCAGAGTGCAGATAAAGTATTTTATTGACATTGTATAGAATGAAACGTTCAAAAAGTGGTGCTCAAAAGAGAAAAGAAGCAGCCACTGCTCGAGATGCTGTAGCGAAATTGCCCAAGATGACAGATTTTTTCAAGATTACTGAGCAGAGTAGACCTGGCACTAGTACCGAGAGGGATGAAGAAAACTATAGTGTACAAGAAAAAGAAGACTATGACGATCAGCATCAAAGTGATTGTGAATTTCCAGAAAATGTAAGTTGTGATTTACCTGCCAATACGCAACCTTCAATATCAAAAATAACTGAATCTCAATTTACCCCTATCCCTGATGACCCATGTAAATGGCCTGAAAGTATTTCTGATGCTCAACGATGTAATATAGTAAAGCGTGGACCACATCAAATAATAATGAATTTTCCATATAATAACACAACTCCAAGGCGACGTTTTTCCTCCAACCATTATAAACGTGTGTTACCTAATGGTGAAAGTGTTTCACGGTCGTGGCTAGTTTATTCTGGGGAATCAGATCAAGTTTTTTGCTTTTGTTGTAAGCTATTTGGAAAAACACTAAGCCCCTTTTGTAGTGGTATAAATACATGGGAGGGTTTTTCAAAAAAACTGAAAGACCATGAAAACGGCATTTCCCACCAAGAATGCTGCAGTCAATGAATGTTGCTAGC
Source organism: Trididemnum clinides (assembly GCA_963675345.1). Taxonomy (NCBI): domain Eukaryota; kingdom Metazoa; phylum Chordata; class Ascidiacea; order Aplousobranchia; family Didemnidae; genus Trididemnum; species Trididemnum clinides. The sequence continues at coordinate 12,178,344 of OY776286.1, forward strand.
TGATAGGATAAGAAATTCATCCACTATCGACAAACGCGAGATGAATATTTTTTTCAATGAAAGACGTTTTTGAGAAATGTTTTAGAGAGACTTATCGACATTGCCTTGTTTCTATCGGAAAAGAATCTTGCTTTTAGAGGATCTGAAGAAGTCTTAGGATCTCCTCACAATGGAAATTTTCTGGGTATATTTGAGCTTTTGGCAAGAAGAGATCCGATTCTAAAAGAGCTTCAACACAGAATCAAGAATAAAAACACTAAAGATCACTATTTGAGTCCTACCATACAAAATGAACTAATTGAATTGCTAGCGACAGAAGTTGAAAAAGAAAATTTACAGCAATTGAAATTGGCAAAATATTTTTCTATAATTTTGGACTGCACTCCAGATATGTCACATCATGAACAAATGTCTGTCATTCTCCGTTATGTACTATGTAATGAAGAAACTGCTGTTGTTAAAGAAACATTTTTTGGCTACTTGAGAATAAGTGACAGTACTGAAAAAGGCTTGTTGGACGCTTTTTTAGAAAAAGCGACCGAACTGCAACTCGAATTGTCTGATTGTCGAGGTCAGTCATATGATAATGGTGCTAACATGAAAGGAAAACATTCTGGGGTCCAAGCAAGAATGCTAGACATCAATCCCAAAGCTGTTTACGTGCCCTGTGCAAACCATACCCTTAACTTAGTTGTTGTTGACAGTGCTAATTGATCGACGGAAGCATTGACATTTTTTGGAGTACTTACAAGGCTGTATGTGCTGTTTTCTTCCTCTGCTCAGCGTTGGGAAATTTTGAAGAAACATGTGGAGCTGTCCATAAAGTCACAATCTGATACTCGTTGGGAAAGCAGAATTAAATGCATCGAACCTCTTCGATACAATTTAAAAGAGGTGTTGCTGGCACTGAAAGACTTGGAAGCCATTTCCATAGAAAGAAAAGATGGAAGAGCTGCCTCAGAAACAAAATCGTTGATAGCTCATTTATCAAAATGGAGTTTTCTTTTGTCGGTGTTTATTTGGTATGATATCCTATTCCAAGTCAATAAAGCAAGCAAGATTCTTCAATCGTATGGAGTCTCCCTTCATACAATGGAAACGGAAATCCAGGCAACTGAAAAGTTTTTGCAAAACTATCGCACAACGGGTTATGACAGTGCCGCAACATCTGCTGTTGAAATAGCACAGGAATTGGATATTGATCCTTCTTTTCCTCCGTCAAGAAGTGGAAAGAAAAGAAGATTGTTTGATTACCAAGGTGAAGAGGAACAACGAGCTACTCCTGAACTGAAATTTAAAAGCAACTTTTTCTATCCATTAGTAGACCAGGCTATTATGTCAATAAAGGAGCGCTTTAATTTGTTACGTGAGGTTTCTTCCGCCTTTTCGTTTTTGTACAGACGAGACAAACTTTTGCTTGTGCAACAAGAAAATGCTTTTCTTACTTGCTGTAAAGAGTTCCAAAAAAAGTTCGGTGACATTGATTCTGATGGAATGAGCGCTGAGCTACAGCGGTTTGTTTTAATTTTACAAAAAAAAACGCAATCTCAATACGGCTCAAGACTTTCTCAACTATCTTCTAAAGACTCATTTATTTGAATTGTATCCGAATGTGTACATCGCACTTCGAATCTTACTAACTTGCCCCGTGACTGTTGCCAGCGCTGAAAGAAGCTTCAGCAAATTGAAACTGATCAAAACTTTTAATAGAACGTCTATGACAGACAGTAGACTATCTTCATTAGCCATGTTGTCAATCGAAAATGACTGCGCCCGATCTCTTGATTATGACAATGTCATAACAGCATTTGCGAACAAAAAGGTTCGCTCCAGACTATTTAAATGATACTGTGTTTTTATAACTTTTTCATGTTTTTCAGTGTCATTGCTTTCGTTTCGCAGTGTCTGCATAAATGTCCTACTGAACTCTGGCATCGGTGCCAAATTTTTTATGACTTGCACCTTCGGTATCGGCATGCTTTATTCTGACATTAGCCTGTTTACTTATGTACAAATTGTGGTGTATTTTCTTAATGCAGCTTTTCAATTTTACACCTCTAAAGTGATATGACCTGTGCGCAGGGGCTCTTGCGCTTACTTTGGGGGGGGGGGGCCGAAGTTGGAGTGCTACGGGACTGCTCACCGATATTAATCTGTCCAACAAAAATGCTGTAAGAGCAAGTTTTGCTTTAAGTGAAATGATAGCCAAGTCATCACCGCCTTTCACGGAAGGTTTGTTTATAAAAGAATGTCTTTTAAAAGCAAGTGACATTTTATGCCTTAATCAAAAGAAACTGTTTGAAGGCATATGCTTGTCGCCTAATACAGTTTCAACCAGGGTTACAAAATTAGCTGCCGATGTTGAGAAACAATTACTTGCGACGGCAAAGAACTTCAAAGCATTTTCAATCGCTCTCGACGAAAGCACAGATGTGTCAGGCACAGCACAATGTGCTGTTTTCATCAGGAGTGTAGACTGGAGTTTAAACGTAACAGAGAATTTCTGGAATTAATACCACTGAAGAGTACTACAACTGGACGTGATGTTTTTTAGCCTTAGAAAACTGCATGAAAAAACATGGCTTGCCATGGGATAAGCTTGTATGTTTGGCCACTGACGGTGCACCAGCAATGTATTCCAGTAATGTAGGCGTTGTTGGATTAGCGAAAAAGAAACTAAACAGTCTTGAAGCAAATGAAATTAACTTTATTGGTGTTCACTGCATTTTACCTGAAGACGCTCTTTGCAGTAAAAGTCTACAAATGAAAGAAGTGATGGATTTAGTAGTTAAAACAGTCAACTTTATAAGATTTCACGGGCTGAATCACAGGCAATTCAAATCTTTTCTGGTAGATATGGACTCTGAATATGGTGAGCTTCTTTATCACACTGAAGTAAGATAGCTGAGTTGTGGAAAGGTTTTGTAGTCTTGAAATACGGTAGTAATAAATGATAACACATCTGATTCTTATGTTTTGCTTTATCTTTTTATTTGAGTTTATTAAAATAAAAATTTAAGTTTCGACACAAAACTGAAAGAATTACTTTGTTAGGCTTTTGCATTTAATTGCAAGTTATAAAAAGAATGCATACAAGATTTTTTTTCGACCGATTACGCTGGCGTAATTAGAAATCAACTTTTTAGTAAGGGATTTGAGGATTACGTGTTGTCAATCTTGTTATCAATCTTGTGCATCTACGCACACTCGTGACTAAGGCCGGAAAATTTTTCTGTGATAACGGCGAGTTAAACTCGATGTTTTTGATTGTTGTAAAGTTGAAGTTCCCCTTTTTTCAAAGAACAAACTTTCAAGAAGAAAATTTTGTCCAATTTGGTTTCTAAACAGACATGAACACTTTTTGGATATCACAACATCTCCACAGTACGTATTTTTTTGTCTTTAGTTTCTGTCATTCAGTTTCGGGAACCCATCCCTTTTTTTACTTTTCTAAATACGCCACTGGTGATTAAGAATTATTCCAATGAAAAATATAATAAAATGAAGCGGTGAAATTTAGATTGATCAATAAATATGTTGTCTCTATCAATAACCTAACTTGTATTACGACACGAAATAAGCTTTAACAACCAAGCTTCGCAAGCGCAAACCATTACGTCATTTTTAGTTTAGTTGCCAACTGTGTTCGAATCTTAAAAACTCACAAAAAGGTTCCGCAAAACATGTGTTTCTTAAAGCTCTATTGAAAAGACAACGCATTTAGCTGATCAGTTTTCACAAACACTCTTACACATTAGGATTCCAAATTAAATCAAATACCGTATGATATTGACAATAAATCTCAAAAGGAATTTTCTAGGCAGGCATGCAAGTCATAGCGTCGATCTAAACTCTAATTCTTTGTCAGCCAATAGCGCCCATCCAAAAGAGGCAAATTTACTTTGAAACCAATTCTAAAAATGTTTAATGTGCATTTGAATCAAATAGACGTACTTGATCAGTCAGTTCTCAAATCATGTCAGTCGAGCATATGTTACCATTTTTGTGATCAAAGGTCATATGAATTTTTGGTGTCTTATCTTTGTAGGATTTAGTTATTAGGCTACTGTCATAACTTCTTTCAGCTAACCCAATATTTTTTTGAGTATTTGGGAGTGGAAAACAGGGATATTTTTCCTGGAATTTTCAAGTCTAATGGTCTTTCTTTTTAGCATCTGATTATATTAACAGCCTACGGAAGAATGGGAATAGCTGTTTCCATTGGACAAACCAACCCTTTGAACCTCAGTGACTTAAGAACAAGAGCAACATCCAACTACAAATACGATAATATCAAAAACATGCAAAATTATATATGAAACGCAAATTGCTAGGCCTCTATGCAGCTATCATTATTGTAAAGTAACTACTCGCCGTAGCTAGCGATAGCGCTGCGGTGTACTTTGAACAATTCAAAATTATTTTAGCAATGATTGGTCCTATTTAGCATTACTCTTTTTTCGGAGGAACTCACTTAGGTAACAAAATATCCAAGCCCAACATCGACACTTTTTCGGTGTAAAAGAAAAAATTCCATTTCAAACCAATCCTAAATACGAATTGTAGACAGGTAGTTTAAACCACCAACAACGAAATAAGCTGCCATAGTAGGAAAATCCGACCAATTAGTGGGAATGCTCTGTAAGCAGTGTCTCCAATCAAACAAAATTAGAACAAATGATATCTTTCATTGACGTTTGTCGAACAAATGGCCTCGCCTAGTTGCTTCAAGTTCACCGACCTGCTCACCAAACAAAAAAGCGTTGCTAAATTATAATTTAAGAGGAGGACTCTTACCCAAAAGTTTCTTTAAATCTTTCCCTCAATGATCAATGCCGGCCATCTTAGTTATTAAATCATAAATTAATATTCATCACTAAAAACCTTTACGTTTACACACCTATTGAGTGGCAAAGTTAATGAAACAAAAGAAAACAAAAGTTTATGAAAATCAAAAATTAGGAAAAAAGTGCAAAACCATTGGCAATCCTATTAAAAGCTCGAGAAAGGAATCCTATTTGTGGATAAAAAAATCTTACCGCAATCTCCAAGTTTACAAGCTTCCTCTTCATTATTATTTCCAGTGCATAAACCTGGATGTCCCGACTGCGCTTCGCATCTCCTCCTTTTCTGCCTGGTTCCCGCTCCACATGTACTAGAACAATCGCCAATCACCCATTCCGTCCACGCGCCTGAAAAAAAGATAAATGTATAGTTAAATAAAAAGCTTAAGAAATATTAGTGCTTTTGTCATCAATAAACTAGTCATCAATAAACTCAAGACAAAAAATTTAAGTACAATACATTCGCTGCAAACTACTGCAGCTTTTGACTGTTTTAAGTTCTAAGAACAATATTTCATGCAAAACATGAGTCTCTGGAGCAAGACTGCATTTGCTCAATAGCTAGTATCTACATTGCTCAATACATTTTTTCAACATTTGCTCAACCCCACGCAATCGGCAAAGGCAAAGCGTTTGCGGCCAAAAAACCAAAAACTGTTTATGTGTAATCCCTACTTGCTTTATTTTAAGTACAATAGCATGGCTGAATAAAAAAAGAATTTACAAGTTTATTCCTTTGTTTTTCAATACCTGACTAATATTGTTAGGTGTCAATTACAATAGGCCGGCTTGGAAACGGCAAATTACCCCCGCACCAGCGATGCATCCTTAGTATCCCCATTATCATTTATCTTCAAATAGGATCTCCCAGCGAAATATATTTATACGCTTAATTTAAGCAAAGAAGTGCTAATGCACACTTTTCTTTTGCCATGCATTCTCATCAACTCTGGATGGTAAACCTACTGAATCCAAATAAAAAAATGTTTTCTTGAAATCCACATGCATATTTCACAGGAAAATGCCAAACACAAAAAATCTGATTCATTGATTTCCTCAGTCAAATTTAATATTAAATGGAACTTTAAGCCTATGATAAGAATATTTTTCTCAACTTGACAAAATATCTTACCGCAGTTTCCATTATTGCATGATTTACTGCTTGTACTGTTTCCTTCACATAAATTATCTTCAGAACGGCAAAGTCTGTTTCTCGTTTGGCTTCCAGTGCCACATGTTTGTGAACATTCTGTCCATTGACCCCAACTGCCCCAAACTCCTAAAGCAAACAATTTTCCAAAAATCATACGAAATTTGAGAAGTAAGAATTACTGCACAAGTGATTCAAAAGCTTGTAACTGCTGAGCGATTGGATGCAATATTCTCTTCTTGTTTGAAACCGATCCTGTTTAACCAATATCTCTGAGCATGTGGTTGATCGAAAACTTCAGAATCTTCATTCAGCATCGCCAGATCATGTAGTCATCCTAAGAGAAATTTCCGAGAAAACCCGAGATATTTTTGATAATATCAGTGTGAGAAATTTGTGAAAAAAAAAGGAAATTTCTCGGAAACTTCTTTAAATCATGACGCGATATTTGGTAATCGAAACTTTGGAAAGTTTTGGTGGAGCTGAGCGAGAAAAGTAAAATTGTGGAACTTTGCAAAATTGTTGCGAAAAATCGTGAGAAAAACTTATCAAAGCAGTCTTGATAATTTTTTCTTGTTGATTTCTTTAACTGTTTCCAACCAGGGTTACGTGGTGTCAAACTATATGGCACAATGACGTTGTTTGATATCACAAAAGGGCTTCATGGTTTGATAGCAAGCAATTGCGTTTCTTTGCTTTTGCATTCAGATGCCACTGAAAACGCCCGTTAGAGATGACGATAAGTCAGCGTTTAAGGCTCAAAGATATTCCTGGTTCCTTGATAAATCATGAACTAGCAACAAACAAGAAACGTAAAGGTTTCAAAGTAAATTAAGCATTCACTTTGATTTTATATTTGTAAAGAGCTCATCATTTGCATCCCACCGACGTGATGGTGTAGTGGTTAGAGCGTCTGCTTCGCAGTCGGTAGACCTGGGGTTCATTCCCCTTGTCGAGTCATACCAAAAGACTTTAAAAATGGTATTCACAGCTTCCCTGCTTGGCGTTCGGCATTTAGTGGAGGTTGTGGAGAACAAGCCGGAAAGTTTGCTTGTTGTTTCCTTGGGCAAGGCACTAAACGGGACGCCCCACCTTTATGTGGCACACAGGTGGCACAGCTTTCCCTCTGAAGAGAGGGTTGGTGGCAGGAAAGGCACCCGATCGCAAAACAAATGCCTTGTTATAAAAATGCAGATATCTGCTGTGGCGATCCCTAATCGGGAATAAGCCGAAAGAAAAAGAAGAAAGAGCTTATTGACTGATGCGTTAATGCGTGTGTTTTTCGTTTCAATAAACCTACTTTTTTCGTTTTTATGAAGCGGATGCAAGCCTACTTTGAAAAATACCGCTACTATGACCGATTTCGTTCCTACTAGAACTCATCAGATCAACTCAGGATCAATCTCATAAACCAGGTACTCATAACGAGCGCCTTGGTATAATTGGCCATTGGCCCACCCAACAGATGGTGTTCAGTTTCAAGCTACATCAACGCACGCTTAATAATACAAGCTTTAATGCAAGATATGATAGCAAGTGCTTTTATGACGTTATAATTCAGTTTTGTGAAGCTGGTGTCAGCCAACTTTTGTAAGTTAATTTAATCGAAGTGGCTTTTTTCAACAGATTGCGTAACTTTTAAAATGCCTACCTACATTCATTGAGTTAGCTAATTTCTTTTGCTATGTAACTTTGTAAAATAAGCAATCCAGGACAGCCTAAATACGTTTTGCCTATAATGCTATTTAAAGTAAATTCATTTTTAATGTCTGTTTTATACTGATGCCTTCTGAAACTAACAAAACTGATCATCGTTTTCAACCTCTTGTCAGTCGCTTTACCTTTCTCAAACTTAATTTTGAACATTGGAAGACAAAAATAGAATTAAAACAGTAACAAGTTATATAAAAAAATATTACTTGAGCCTACGGTACACCAAAAGCTGGCATCGACCAATCTACTAGGTCTGGTACAGTGGCAATGACAGGAAATATTTACAAATTCGGACCCAAAATTTTTGTGGTACAAGAAAAGTCATTTTAAAACGGTCTTTAACCCTCAAAAGGCCGCCTCGATTTTGTAACGTAAAAGGCCGCGTGGAGTCATTTTGACCCCATAATGTAATGAACGATAATCGGTTACATTTTTGAGTTTTTTGCTTGAAACCAACTTGTAGCCTAAAATTAAATAAAAATACTTACCGCAACTACAAACACTGCCTATCATGACGTCACAATTGTCACCGCTTTTAGTCGAGCTCTTCTCGACAGGGCCTGGGTGTTTGTGGCGCTGTGAGCAACGTGTTTCAGAGTGATTAGCAATTAAAGTGTGGTATCTTCTGCTAGCCGTCCCTTTCTTGTCCCGATCGATCTGTGCGTCGCATCCGAGGGAAACTCACGTGTTTTTTATGTGTTACAACAACGATGTCGTTTTTTGTAACGGAAAAAATTGTGACGTAAAAGGCCGCGTGGGGTCAGAACTGACCCCAGTGCAAAATACAGCAAAAAAAGTAGATGGATAGTTGTTCCTGGCAACAAAAACCATTATGTTAACCGAGCGTTCTATAGGCGTAACAAAGTCAAGAAGTTTGGCGCACCTATGAGACAAAACAGGAAGCTCACAACAAAAACACCAACTCTGGGGTCATATTTGACCCCAAGCGGACTTTTGAGGGTTAAATTGAGTACACACAAAATCACCGAGAGAAAATTGGCTCGCGCTGCGAGTTTTGGCAAAGCCATCGCTTGCAAAGAGTTGATTTCCGTGAAAGAAAAATTCTTCAACTTTAAAATGGGCAGAAGCATCATTCGCATCTTTTATAATTTTAACATCTGAAAACCAAGACCAATTTCTGTCGCTTTCTTTAATATCAAAGTTTTTCATCCCTAAGTGTGAAACATTCATGGCATTTAAGTACGTTCCACCAAGAAATTTTGAATTATCCGTGAATTCGTCAACTACAACGGAAGTTAACTTTGGGAAATTTCTGGAGTTTCGGTTTAAAATCGGCTCCACCGAAGAAATTTCTCTTGATGATAATTTTTTGCCAACAAATAATTTCTAAAAATAAATAATTCAAGCAATTCACGGTGGAGCCAAGGTCTAACCGAGCAAAACTGCTCGGTTCACGTCTGCTGGTATAAACACGAACGCAATTTTGCTTAACAACAAAATACATGCTGGAAAAACACACAGAAATGTTTAACACTAGAATGCCCGGGATTTTTATATACTTAGAATGTCTGAAGGAGTCATTTTGACTCCTTGCCATTTCTTGTGTATCATTGCTGTGATTATGTCTGTAGAATAGCTTTGTAAGACAGCTCACTTAGCGATTTTTTATTGATTATTGTATTGGGCAAACTCAAATACCAAACCAACAAAACAAAAAGACAAAAAATCCCAGAATATCGAAAAAGGACACTCATTATTGTGAGGAACGGCATTTTACACACAAACGTACGGTTTTGGCGGTACACTTTCCGCACAGTGATTTGCTACACTCATGACAGGTGCCAACTGTGCGATTCTTCTTACATTCACCCTTCACTTGGCAATATTTTGTCATTTTAACATGTCCTTCATCAAATCTTTCTTCTTGCAAGCGTCTTTTCTTAGTGTTGCTCCTTTCGTCTATGTGAGGCCCAGATAGGTCTTGAGCCAACTGCTGAAGAAAAACTTTTCTGAGTATATTGTTCTTCATGACCGCCTTCTAAACGATCCATGCATCTATTGCCGCCAAGTCCAGTGTGTTTTGGAACGAATGAATAGGCCATCTTCTGGTGGAAGTTCTAACCGTGTATTTCCTTGCCATTTGATCCACAATAGCAACGCCATATTATGTATCATTGTGAGCTTTGACACTTTCTGGTGTCTTTTTGCCATTATCAGCAATAGTGATGTTTTGGTGGAGGGTGCTGAAAATTGCCACATTTTTCTTGGATGTACCTAGACAAACAGTCATTGTTACATCATCAGATTAATATAGCATGGTGGAGTAAAGTGGCTCTTTTATGTGCTTGACCACTGCAGGTACTTCCTTGCGGATTTTGTTTACTGTTTCCAGTAAGCTGGTTTTGTATTTTCGCAATTCTGTGGCCAACTTTATTGAGGTAAAATAATTGTCTGTTGTCACGTTCCTCCCTTTGTTGAGATACGGTTTTAACAACCGCATGACAACCTGGTCGGAGACACGTTTATCTCTAAAGCGAGTCTCGTCTCTGCCAACGTATGAAAACCCGTTTACAACATATTTACTATCTTTGTCTACAACCAGCCAATATTTCGGTCCGTATTTGTCAGGCTTTGACGCCATGAACTGAGTGAATGGACATCTACATTTGCTGGGGAAAAGCTGTTCATCCACAGTGATGAAAGCCCTACATGTGCAACATAAAATAGAGTTGTTGATGAACCTATTTCATCACCGAAAATAGAGCAAATCTTCCTGTTTTTAATCTTTGAGAACTATCCAACTTTGTGTCAAAGCGGAAAAAACGTAAAATTTTGCTGAAACGGTGTTTTGAAATTGATTTTTTTACACAAGGGCACGCCCCAGTTTTCAGTTTACAAAGTATGATATGACATGTTATTTGAACCTGTTATTCGTCGTGCGTACAAGACAGCAATGAATGCGAGCAATTCATTGTTTGTTAGACAAAATTCTTCGTTTACGGTTGTCTATGAGCTACAGTGATGGTGCTCTTACGGATGTGTTCAAGTATAAACTTGTCAATAAATAAACGCCAGGCACTCGCAGGGCTTGCAGCCTGTATGTTTCTACGCGCGTAACTCGAATGGCCAGGACATTTCTTCAGAATATTATGACTTGCAAGTCTGCCAGTAGACTGCTCACCTACTTGTATCTTCTTCCATTTAGTGCCATCCTTTGCAGTCAACACTGCACCATCCTCCTCATCAGATTCCAAATCACTTTGCAAACTGTTTGTGCTTGGATCTTGGTTACCTAACACAAAAAACAAATGCAATTTGAAAAAACACAAAAATGGAGACATTACAACTCCATTCGCATTACATACTTGCTGCATGCACATTCTCATTTTCACTCGATGAGCTAGATTCATCCGCTGCCGGTATAAAATCGTCATCTGCATCAAGGCTGCAGCTTTCGTCCCCATTTTCAGACACATCCTCAGGAATATCAGTTAGCACAGACAAAACTTTTTTTGCTGTGAGACCTCATCTTGTAGACATACTCAAATATTGACTGCTTCAAGATTCAAACTAAAGCACTGCTACGATCAGACTGTACTTGCAATCAGAACCACGCACAGCAATTCAAAACAAAGGTAATAATCCATTATGTATTGGGCATTGTTGACACACAATAGACAAAGAGAGTAAAAATTTACTCACAATGTCGCAACCACACAAACTATTGTATTTCTCTGATAAGAGAGTGATAAAGCAATTGCAAAGATACTTTGCAGCTGAGAAGCTTTCAAGCTGTTTCAAAAATACAAATGGCTTTTCAAATTGAAATTCTGCTTCAAAACACAAAAACAGTATCATTGCCTTTTGTCCACAAACTACTTTTCTAATCATCTCTATACAGGGAGTCAAAATGACTCCTTTGGGCATTCGAGATAAATTTTTAAAAAATCGTTTTTAAAGCTGACAAAAATTTACGCCATTTCAAGACAGTGTTAGGCCCAACAAATGATGAAAAGTCACGGGAGGATTTTCTCTGAAAGCAAGCAAGTGAAAAGATACGCACAAGCAAACTATCCAAAGGAGTCATTTTGACTCCATTGGGCATTCTAGTGTTAAAGATACGTAGTTTTTTCACAGCTTATAACCACAAACCATCAAAATATTGAGATGAATATCATTTTTATCGTATTTTTGATTCTGCTTCTTCTTGGCATTGACCGCTAAATTTTGAGCTCTACAATTTGAGTATACGTACTTTTGGAAAAGTTTTTGAAATCTGCAAGCACAGTTAAACAGTAACATAACAGTTAAAGCAACTTCAACTCGTGATCAAATCTGCTGTTCAATAGTGTAGTGGTTAATGCGTGCGCTCCGCAGTCGGCAGACGTGAGTTAATTTCCTTGTCAACTCTTTAACAAAGGCTTGAAAATAATGTTTAACAACTTCGCACTCAGTACAAAAAGCAATGTATGAAAAAAGATCCTGCGGGTTTGCTTGTTGTGCCATTGAGATTCCTGCGTCTTTACGTGGCAGAGAGAAGGTGGAATCGAACAATCTGCTTGATGCGGTACTCAGCCTGAATAAAGGCTTACAAAAAGAGCATTTTTTCACCCACATAAACAAATGGATCACACTTGCATGAATAAAAGGTGGATAAATTTTTTTACTTACCTACACATGCAGGAATATTATTATGTGAAAGGGTTCTATTTCGCAGGCATGTAGCAGCTATAGAATTACGCAATACTCCTTGAAATACAAGTCCACGCGTACATCGGTAGGTGACTAAACTTCCCACTGATACATTGCCGTGCGGGTGAGATTTCACGTATTTAGGTAGTCTAGGAATAGGACAAGTGATTTCTAAAAACAAGAATGATTATGAGAATATTAAAACATCTATTGTAACATGTATCCAGCAATTGAGCCAACTAATCAAGAGATAGAGCGCAGTTTTTACTGTTGGAAATTAAAACTAAGCTACTTTGTAACAGTTTTTACTATCAAGTTTTGAATATGACAAAGCAACTCTAGACTAACGTTAATTGTCTTTTCATATGTGAGAAGGTCGTGGTCGATTTCTTTCACCATGCGTTTAAACCTCATAGTCTATTATGTTTTCTATGTTTTTTGTTACGGTAAGTTTCCCTCCTATCTATGCTATTGTTGTTCTTAGATGTAGCCGATTTGCAATAAGCTGTTCAATTAATTTCTAACAAGATTTTCCAGGTACCCATTTTTGTGGCCCAATTGTCGCTTTAATTGTGTTAGGGTAAATGAGCCACTATTTTGAAATATTTTCATTTATGAAACGTTGCTTGTAAATTATTTATTGAGATTTTTGATTAAAAATTTGGTCACACTGCACTTAAATTTACACTACCGAGGCGAAGCCTGTTCTGCAGGAGCTTCACCAGGTAAATAATAAAGCTATTTAACTTTTAAGTTGTAAGGTTATTAAAGCGGCTTTTGCGTGTTTACCGATGGCAATCCGCCTTACGAGTGACTGTGCTGCCAGTGTGCAACTAGTTATCATGGCTTGTTTGAAATAGACTGCTTGTCTTCCAAATTTATTTACGTTGATAAGGTTTGCGGTGTGATACTAAATTGATGTTTATGTCGTGCCTCCATCGCAAATAAGAAGAGGAATACAATGATACCAAAGCGTGAGCTATCCAATAAAGCAATTTAATGAAATCCAATGGTTTACAAATAATTCAAACCCAAACCATAGACCTATCAATTTGTAAAACTGATTTTAGATAGGATAGTTTGTTTATAAATAACTTGGCATGATGGGCGTGTAATAAAATATGACGAACGAGTCTGGGGAAGGTATGCGTCTAACCACGCTATTGTAATTTTTGGAGAAACATATTGGCTCTGCGCACCTCCCTATAAAGCTTTTTTTCAGACTGAATCGATTCCCATTACAAAAACGGTATTTTTGATTTTGCAACAAGAATTGTCTATTTCGACAACGAATTAATTTTTTATTACTGTTCTTACAAATACCAATTCAGTGAAGCCGGTGCAACTGGCTGAACCATTATTGTTAACCTTGACATTAACCATGGAGGTTTTGCTTGATAACTGCGATTGTTCCATTTCGGGTCAATTTGTTTTTTGCTTGGCTGCGTTAATGACAGCACCAACCAAACAACATGTGCCGCGTCAAAGGCTTTATAAGTCGTACAAATTGGCATACAATTATGAAAAAGTAGCAAGTATTGATTCTAATATTTAACATTTCCACTACTACTCAATGGATAAGGTCGGCGCAGCTGGCTGAAACAATATTCGTAACCCAGATGTTACTGATGGGAGCTATATTGGGCTAAAAAAAATGTTTTTCTGAAATCAAAAAATAGCCCCTCCAAAAAATTGGCAAATGATTTAGAACTCTTTGTTTCATTGAAATTTTTCAGCTGCTTCTTCTAATGGTCTACCAACACAGAATGAAAGGTCATGCGGAAGGAAATTTCCTCCAAATAGCTGTAACTTTGTGATGGATTGTTAAAGAAAGCTTAAATTGGTGTCAAAAGAAGCAGAAGTTCATAGTTTATATCCATTTCAAGAAAACTTTTTCTTCTATCATGCCCAAAAATTAAGTAATTTTTAAAGACTGCATTTTGGGGAAAGCGCGATGGACAAAAATTTTTGAACTAGGTAATTTTGTGAAGCAAAGATCAGAGGATTGTGTGTTTTGTCTAGCACTTATTTTACATGGTTAATGTGCCACATAAAGAATCGGGCTTGCCAGATACTAGCGACAGCTTTGCAATGTTTGCTTGGGATAATTTAATAATAGTTGGTGCAACTGGCTACCCGCAAGCCACCCTGCAGTAGCTTAATATTGCAATGCAACCTTATTTTCAAAAGATATAACAATTTCACTTTTGATACACTGCATGTATTAAAGCACTTTTGCGACCCTGCACATATTCTTAAATTTCTAATCTAATTAGTCAAAAAAGAAGTTGGACCATTTTGATTTAAAACATTTCGAGGATGTTATGACGGTCCAAGTAAACAAATTATTGCTTTCTCTACTGGCTCCAAATGACATGCAACAACCAGCTAAGATAGAACAAAGCAAGGTCTTGTTTTGAAGTTTTTTGCCACACTTTTGTTAGTAATTACAGCAGTTGTAAATGTATGAGGACAAACTGAGAAGAAAAGTTTTCAATTAACTTGAAATGCAAGATACAACTCATTGAAATCACTTAAACATGAAGTTTCTTAGTTGCGCCAAAGAATTTCATAAGCTTTCTGGAATGAATTCTTTCTTGGATCATACCATCACGTTTTGTAAAACTTGATGTTGCAGCAGATGCATCTATGACCAGTTTGATGGGCCGTTCAATAGCTTGGTTGTGAAATGAATGATCGAGTTGTAATGAATAAAAGCGTAACTTATTTATCTATTATTTCCTAAATGTTTTTGTCACAGAAGTTCGCTAATACCAGGAAGATTTGATTGATCATTTTATGACAAGATGTAATTGAAAAATAGATCTGTGATATCAAAAATCTACAAGTAGCAGAAGATTATTTAAGGTTTGTTGCTGTCACAACAAATCTACCATCAAAATTGTTAGTTTCAATCACAAAGATCAGATTTTTTGATCAAAAACACATATTTTGTTGGCCGCCAATCTCCGAACATCCTCACTATCATCACCAAGTTTGCCAAGCATTATCTTTTCTGTATGTGCAAAAAATTCATTTCTTTAAAGGACTTCAAGGCATATATCAACAATGCTTTGGTTTGGAAAGCCAACTATTCTATGAATGATGTTGAAAAAAATTTTTGATCCTTGTGTTAATTTATTCTTGTGTTTAATTTTAAACCAGATTGGAAAATATAACTTTAAACAGTATTCAACCAATGTAATTAATTTTTGTACTTGATTGTGGGTTGCTGTGTATAGCCTGAGTATTTGGCAAGCCAAAATTAGCCATCTGGAATGAACTAGTGGTCCAGCTTCAAGCAATTTTAAGTCATCATCAACCTCACCAGAAATTACAGCCAAGCAAATTATATAGCCCCAACATTGGTCTACGCTTAACTCTTCAAGAAGATCATTGAATATACCTAGAAAAAGTGGGTTCAGAAAAAGCTCAAAAGCAATAACTGGCTTTTACTGGAGTCTAATTTTTTACCAATTGGACCGGCATAAAATCTGGGCTTTTTATACTTCCATCCAAATGACAAAAAATATGCCGTAAGGGATGTTTATTTGTATAAAGAAGGCATACTACCTATTGCGATGGTCTTTGTAAAGTTTATTCCAGCATTCTCAAACACCCTGAATTTACACCAGTCACAGTTGCAACTCTATTAGTGCCTTAACAACCAGTTTCTTTTCCAACTTGGTATCTTTAATAGAATTATATATACCATGAGCAATAAAGCTTCATTTTCCATCTACAGAGGCAAAATGAGCCAAATAATACTCTCCAGTTTCTCCTGCCATGACAAGCCCTTCAAAACAAGTTGATTGATAAAGTTTATCATTTTTTAACTGAACTGTTTTTACAGTTGCACCTTTTTGTCCACCAACATATATGCAGTCAATCAAACGATAAAAGTCAGATGAACCTTGTTAAATTTCTTCACCATTTTATGTCCCTTGTTTTCGTGAATCGCATTTATTTTATTATTTTCAGTTGTTAGGCCAATGTCTGTCAATGCAGCGTTTGCAAGAGCAGCAGCTGCTCAGTCTGAAATTTGGAATATTTTAGTAATTTTTGCCAAATTGACCCATTTTGATCGATTTTGCACGCTTTATCTTAATGTACTTGAGACATTCAGAGTAGGGGATTCTGAAGATTGAGAAATGCTTTCAAAATCTAAAGAAAGTAGTTGTGCTTCTGACAGGGTCGTAAATTCGTCAGTTGGGGTTCTTGTGAAAACATCCATTTTGAGATGCTTTTCTTGGCACGTAATCACTGTGTTTGTTTCTGTTTTTTCGACAACTCCGCACTAAAGAAAAACTTTTTAGTTGAGTCATTTGCTACTTAGCAAAATAGCAAGAAGTCTTTTATCGGAGGAAATCCGGAGCATGGCACTCAAAGCCGCAGGCAACTTTTGCAATGAATAATACAACCAACTTATAATATAATATAAAGTTATAAGCGTTGGTTTAATCATATTCGTATATCTATACCATTTTACATTTTTTTGCTTACATAACAGCAGTGAAAATCTGAATCATTTTGTATAAGCTCTGGTTGAATAATGAGTCAAAAAAGTATTAAGCTGAATAGGGAAAAAAGGTCTAAAAGCTAAGTTTACCATGCCTGCAATATGATAAGCGGATTTTGGAACATTGTTTTACCAAGGTTTCACAGTTCAACATAAATTGTTGTGATTGCAGTTTATTCGAATCAAAATAATGGCATACCGAGGATTTCGCAAAGTGAAGAGACATGCTAAAATAATAACTTTTTGATAATTTCATGAAAATCAAATTAAAACAGACGTCGCAAACAACAATCGTTTTGTAATGACAAAAAAATTGTGTGCAATTTATTGGGACAAAGTGCTTTTGAGCGTCATTCAGGAGCGATGACAAGGGGGTCCAGGAGATGACTTTGGTACCGGGCCCGGAAATTTTTATGGAGCCTGGATTTTTGAAAACGTCGCACGTAGGGTTAACAATAAATTATGCCTATGGTTTCTAGTTTCTCTGTTGGCAAATGCATAACCTACAAGTATGTAATAATTTTGTGACATGATGACTAATGTTTTCTTCATTTTGGCCAGAATACTTCCTGGCCTAGTGGCCAAAAATATAAAATTTGGTTCTTGTTGCTCTTTAAGCACATAACTTCCTAAACATAACATAATTTCAAGGTCCAAATCTTTAAATCGTAAACCAAGATATTCCATATGGATCAACTAATTTGTTTATGGTCAGATTTTACGAGTACAAAATCATTTCACATTAATCGAGTTATGTTTGTTACCTCTATTACACAGGAAGATTGCATTTTACCTACCGATTAGTGGTGATTGCTAATGATGCATTGCATGCTATTTACATTTTGTTTTTGACTTACTTTCAGCCTTGTATCATTCCATAGACATAGTATTATAACTGAGTTTGATTTATTTCCCCACATAATAAAATTTGATTATTTGAATAGTAAAGTAGCCAGACATCAATGTCTTATTTGTATAGAGTGGAGCTAAAAAGAAAAAAGTGCAGAAAGCAAAGCAATTTCTCAGCAATTACGCCGAACATTCACCCATTTGTAATTGGATAAAATTCGGCAACTCCAGTTTACCAGATCCTTGCTAAAGAGAGCCCGAAATTATTCTTGTTGCCGTACCCGGTAACACGCACTTTCGTTGAAGGGTACCAGCTACGCTGCTGTCGAATTCGAAATGAAAGCGTATGTGTTGCAACAATTGAAATCTTGTGATTACAATTATTTCGTCACAAAGCAATGATAGTAAAGAATGAAAATAATGTTTGATTAGACATCAACATACAAGTTCCACAAGAGCAAAAGGATCCGAGCCAAACACAAACATTAAGCGGCTGGAATGGGGCCCCAAGTAGGCTACGACAAAAAACCTCACGTAATAAAAAAACATTGTACCAAAAATTATACGTGTAGATTCTAAATAAAATAAATATAAATTTACTTTGTTTTTAACGTAAATATTTTACAATAAAATGTAGCAATACGGGGCCCTATCGTTCTGGGGCCCCGGTATAGTGAGCCGGCGGTAGTTACGGCTCTGGCTTTTGAGTCGGCGGCATCTGCGTTGCTTGTGTTTGGTTCATATGTAACACTTAATTGGTCATCCCTGGCATAGCTGCTTCTCTTTGATTCTTCTTTGAAACTGATAATCACAAGATGTCAAAGGATCAATTGCAGATAAACATTTCACTTTTCTTTGAACTTTCTAATCTTCATAGAATTTAAAATCATCTTCTTTCATCTGCAGCAGGTGTTACTCTTCCAATTCCCTTCTTCATTTTTTGTCTTGACGAAATATGTCAAACAATTTGTTGGCATCATTCATGAGCTTACTTACTTTCTTTATTTATGATAGATTTGAGCGTATGTTTTTTGGACAATGGTCAATTACTTAAAATTTTTTCATTATGCCGAAAATTTTCTTCGCAGTGGTCAACTCATAAACAGGATAAACATTGCGCCAAATCCAATGTTTTGCTTACTCAGCAGAAACAATTCTTACAGTATTCAAACATACTCAAATAATAATCAATAATGTGATACAACTAGTAAAACAATCAAACAAAACTTTGTCTAATGTATATTTTGTATAAACGCAGAACTTTTAATAATCTACAAATCTAAATAACGCTCATCAATTCAAAATTTGCACCAAGAATATGAAGAGTAATGCTGTTTGAGACATATTTAAATGACAATCGGTTTTAATTCAGTTACTTTGGCCCAAATTTATTTATTAACAAGTTTTTTGCATAAATTATTGACATTTTAGCAACAAGAATACAAGCATATGTTATTATCATAAAATGCGTAACAAGTTAAACATTTTAGCTAATAATACAAACTTAATTATAACTCACTACCCAAAATGCAGTTATTTGAAATTTGCTGAATTTCTGGGCGTGAAGGTCAACCGCTAGAAGAAGCAAGCTAAAAATTTGGTACTTGTGGGTTATCTGTCACCACTTTTTTTCACCAGGTATTAAATTAAATGAGTTTGGGTTAGGGTTAGGGTTAGGGTTAGGGTTAGGGTTAGGGTTAGTCACCACTTTTTTTTTAATTTATTCATTGGGTGGCCATTCTTGCAATACTAACCCTAACCCTAACCCTAACCCAAACTCATTTTAGGCTTAAACATTATATATACAGTTAAATAATAGTAATTTAATACCTGGTGAAAAAAAGTGGTGACAGATAACCCACAAGTACCAAAAATTTTACTGAAACAAAGAGTTTTAAATCATTTGCCAGCTTTTTGGTGGGGTCACTTTTTTGATTTCAGAAAAAAAATTTTTCAGCCCATTTTAATGGCGACCCTGCGGACGACGCTGACAAAACTGGCTAGTTTCTAATAAATTTCATTAGTCCAACTACAGTCCTTAGGCTAAAAAAACTTCATGTTGTGGAGTTTGCCACAAATATGTCTATGCAAAGCACTTTTTGTAGATCTGCAATAGCTTAGCTGACAGTGTAGTGGCCAATTACAAACTGATTGGCCCTAAATTATTTTTTTAAAATCAAAAAGCTGGTTTATCTGAAATTTGCTGGCTTAAATTTTCAAAATTTTAAAGCAATTGGTACTAAAGAGAAGCACAATTTATCTCATTCTTCTGTTGTAAGCATTCCATTTTTTAAGTTTTCTCTGTCTGCATTCATACCTTTTTCACATACGCCGTTGAAGTAATTGTCAACATCTAAAATTTTATTTTTTAGCAAAAAAAACAAATGCATTCCCAAAACGTACTTTTGCAGGTTGGTGGGCGTTCAGACCATTGCCACTCTTCATTTGAATTATTGTACTGGCAAGTTATTGTTCTGTTTTTCAGCTCAAAATGATCTTGAATATGATAATCGTGGTAACATGTGTATGTCACTGAATCATTCATTTGAACTGAATCTAGTGCTGCATCATTTGAAGAAAATTTTGCCTCCTTAACATGACAGCGAATTTCTACCAACAAAAATACAAAGAGTTATTCCAAATAATTACATTTTTAAACATCTTTATCAATTTATTACTAAGCCTTTCACTATTACAACAACCCATAATGGCGTAACCAGTGAAGAGGGCTAAAGAAGCGGAAACGTTTTTGGCAATGCTTATGACGCTGCAGCAATCAACAGCCGCCTCATCGTGGTGGTGCGGTCCCCGACACCGTTTGGGTTGGGTCGAAATGGCTGTTGGCCATCCCAAGGGTCCCAGTTACCCCGGACACTCCCCTTCATTTTTTCGCTATGCTGCTCCCTGAACGACTGCAGGAGGGCAGCACACAGCCTGTTTAAAATCGGTCGCCTGTTTTCTCTTTTTCTTTTTTTTTTCTCCTGCCCCTCTCCTGCCCTTCTTCGTCTCCTCATTCTCCTCCTTCTCTTGATAAGTGGTAACGTTTATCCCAACCCTGGCCCCATCTTTCCCTGCTCTGTGTGCGCTGGAAATGTGACCTGGCGGGGCAAGTCAGTGCAATGCTGCACTTGCTCCAAATGGGTCCATCCAAGGTGCTCGCAACTTTCTTTATCCAAATTCAGAGCTCTTGGCAGCTGTCACTCTTGGAGCTTCCCCCTCTGCCGTAACACTATGACTCCCTCTTTGGACTCCTCCGACACGTATACCTCCACTGTGGAATCTGGCCCACTCTGCTAATGCTGCACTCTCGCCCCACTCTCGACTCCAAACCTCTTATCCCCCATCTGCCCATTATATATCTCCTCCCTTTGCCCTCCCACCACCGTCCCTCGCTCCTGGCTATCCTCCTGCACCTCCTGCCTTCTCTCCCCCCTGACTCTCTCAGGGTTCTTCAATGGAATGCTGGAGGTCTTCGAGCCAGTAGCACTGAACTACTTTACTTTCTTTCGTCCCATCCTGTCGACCTTATCTGCATTCAGGAATCTAATCTTAACTCCTCTTCCTCTTTCCGGATTCCTGGGTTTTCTGCTCTGTGCTCTGATCGCACCCACTCCCTGTCTGGTATTCTCTCTTCCGATACCACCCACACTAGCGGCGGCGTTGTTATTTTCGTCAGGCAGAGCCTATCTTTTTCTGAACTTTCTACCTCCTCTCTTTCTTCGCTTGATTCTTACTCTGATTATGTAGGGATCAACATCTCTCTTAACAACTCCTCCTCGCTCTTTTTTCTCAATGTGTTTGCCCCCCTATTCGCTTCTCCCCAACAGATGGCAGAACCGACTCCTTATCTCCCTCCATCCTTCCCTCCTCCAGAAATCTCTTCATTCTTGGGGACTTCAACTGCCATCACCCCCTCTGGGACTTAAGAGGCACCTCCGACCCCAGCGGGGAAGGGGTATTCGACTGGGTCATTTCTTCTGACCTCCTCCCCCTCAAAAATCCTGACACACCCACCCTCCTCCATCGCTCCTCTGGCAGTCGCTCTTCCCCTGACATCTTCTTTGCTCCCTCCTCCCTTGCCCTTTCCTGCTCCTGGGAGGTGCTTCAGGACCTGGGTTTTGACCACCTACCAATTCTTCTATCTGTCCCTCTTTCTCCGGTCTTTTGCGCCAACGAGTGTCCCCCTTCCTTTGACCCTCAGAAAGCTCGCTGGGATGACTTTGCCTTCTACTTTGACTCACACTGTCCTTCTGCAGAGGAATACTCGTCTCTTTCGCATTCCTCTGCTGGTGCTCTTTTCACCTCTCTGGCACTGAATGCGGCCAAATCTTCCATTCCTTTCGGCCGCATCAAACGCCCTCCTAAAGCTTGGTAGTCTGCTAAGTTGGAAAGTGCAATTAGTGAAAGATGCAAGGCTTTCGCAGCCGCTCACAGAAGTAATGAAGATCGCCAAGCTTACATCTCTGCTTCTTGTCGCGCCTCGTCAGTCATCGCCAAGGCCAAGGCTGGGGCATGGCAGACGACCTGCTCTTCTCTTTTACCTAAGTCTAACCCTAAATCTGTACACTCTCTTCTTCGCTCTAGTGCTGGCTCTCCTTCCTCGTCTTCTTCCTTTCCTAACTTTCCTAACTGTTCTTCTTCCAGGGAATTGGCTTCGGTCTATGCCGCTTACCTGAGATCTCACTTTTCCGTTTCTCAGCCAAAGGCTCTGCGCAACAGAGCCAGAGGCTACCTCTCTGAGCTCCGCCGAGCCACGTGCTCAGAGGAGTCTCATTCATCCTTTTGCTCTCCTTTCCCACTTGCTGAATTTCTTGCCGCTGCCTCCAACCTCTCCTCGTCCACCGCCACTGGTCCAGAGAAAGTTGCCTATCCCATGCTAAGCACCTTCCTCGCTCTGGCATGGATTTTCTTCTTTACATCTTCAATCTCTGCTGGTCTTCGCATTCCCTTCCTTCCATTTGGAAGACATCTTCCATTATTCCCATACACAAGATGGGAAAACCTCTCGACTCTTATGCTTCCTTCAGGCCTATCTCTCTCACCTCCTGTGTATCAAAGCTGTTTGAACGCATCATTCTATCTCGTCTTCTCTTCTTTCTGGAATCTAATTCCATTCTTTCTCCCCGCCAGGCCGGTTTCCGCCCTGAACGGTCTACATTTGATCAATATCTGTACCTTTCTCAATCCATTTCGGATGGGTTTAACAAACCCAGGCCGGGCTCTCGGACCGAATTCTGTCTACTATCGATTTCTCCAAAGCTTTTGACTCTGCATGGCATCCCGCCCTTTTCCACAAACTCATTTCGGCTGGCCTCTCTCCTTGCTTTGCTCGTTGGACTCAATTTCTCCTTTCTGATAGGCGCGCTTCTGTGGTCTTTCAAAATCACAAAAGTCGTTCCTTTCGAGTCCGTCGAGGTGTTCCGCAATGATCCGTTCTCGGCACTGTACTTTTCTCTCTCTTCATTAATGATCTTCCGGCCTCTGTGCCTTCTTCCGTCAGCTGCTCTCATTACGCTGACGATCTGGCCATTTGGTCCTCCTCCCCCTCGGTCCCCACTGTGGTGGAGGCCACACAAGGAGCTCTGTTTCGATTGGAGCGCTGATCTAAGTACTGCTGTCTTCCTCTCAATCCGAGCAAATGTGAGGCCTCCTTCTTCTCAGTGGATCCCCACCAAGCTAACCTCCAACCAACCTCCTCCTACTCGGCTCCCGCCTCCGTTTCAATCCAACTTCAACTTTTCTTGGGGTCACCTTCGACCCCACTCTTTCCTTTTTTAAGCATGTATCTTTGCTGAAGGCCAAGTTTTTTTCCACGTCTCAAGGCCTTACGCTGTATCTCTGCTTCCTCATGGGGCCCCTCCAAGGAGTCTCTCTCTCTTCTGTATAGATCTTTTCTTCGGTCCCTTCTCACCTACGCTTCACCCGGATGGTTTCCTTTCCTAAGCGCTACCAATATCACCAAATTGGAACGCCTCCATCGAGCGGCCAGTCGCGCCATCACCAGCTGCCTCTTGTCCTCCCTATCCCACTTCTTCTCTCCGAGGCTTCTTTATCTCCCCTACGAGTCACCATCACTCATTTCACCCTTTTTTCTTATGAGCGAGCTCTTCGTCTCCCAACCTCCTTTCCTATTTCGGGATTGGCCAGACTAGGAGTGAATCCAAGACTCTGCAGATTGTCCTGGAGAGCTTTTGCGTCAACTCACCCGCTCGTGTTTCCTTCGACTTGTTCTAGAGAGACTCTTCTTGTTTGCCCTCCCTTTCTTTCTTGGAATCTGCCTTTCTTCATGGTGGAGTCCACCCTTTCCACTCCATGCTCTCGCTCTGATCCCCCTTCTCTCGCCAAAGTGCGGCTCTCGCCCACCTTGACTTTCTCCCCCCCTCATGATCTGGTGCTTTGGACAGACGACTCTGTTCCTTTTCCTTTTGGTAAGGGCGGCTCCGGCGTTCTTGCCAACTGCTCTCTCTGTGGCACTGAGGCCACTCTTTTCTTTTCGGCAGGACCAGTATGCTCAAGTTTTTCTGCTGAAGCCTGCGCCATTCTGCACGCTCTTTGCTGGTCTTGGCAGCACCAACAAGACTGCCATTTCTCTTCTCTTCTTTTATTATCTGACTCTCGTTCTGTCCTCGCCACCCTGTCCTCTCCTCCATCTTTCCTCTTATCTCAAACTCTGTGGCAGATTTGGCAGGAACTGTCCTCTCTCATTCTGTTTTATCAGGCTACAATTGGTCCCCGGACACTCATTTCTACCAAAAAACGACGCAGCTGATGAGCTAGCCAGACGGGGAGCGCTACTTACGCCTTCCACTATCCTTTGTAGTCTCTCTCCTCTTATCTCTCGTATCCACTCTCGCCTTATCTCGGACTGGAGGCGTACTGTCTCATCTAAATTCTTTGACACCCAGGTTCCCTCGATTTCCACCGAGGAATTTGTGCTCCCTCGTCATGCTCGTTGTGTTCTCTCTCGTCTTCGCTGCAACGGACACAGCCTTCTTTTAGATTCTTATCTCTCTAGGACTGGCAGAATTGAGAATCCTTCCTGCAGCGCCTGTAGACACTCGTCCCAGGACACCTCTCATCTCATTCTGCACTGTCCAGCTACGGACTCTTTGCGCCGCTCACTCTTTGGCGACTCTCTATCTCTTTACGACCTCTGGTCCAGACCCAGGGGAGTTGCTCGGCTTTCGGGGCTCCATGGTCTTCCGCCATGCCCCCATCCCTCGGAAGGGGTCGGGTAAACAACAACAACAACATACTCATGACGATGATGTTTGGTAAACAGAAAACAATGTTGTTTGCGCAATTTTACACATTATCCTTTTCCTCTTTTTAGGTATAAGCTTGACTACATTTATTGACAAATTCAGTTTTAAATTTTAGCAAACCTACTTTCGTGCGTTATTCAAACTCAAAATTCATAAAACATTACTAAATATGCCGCCAGAATGACTTTTATATGTTATGAAAAATAAAAAAGCTTTCTATCATCCTAGCCAGTTTCCCTAAGAATAGCAATTGTTTTTCAAGTTATGCAGTGTAGCAATAGAAGGAGTTACGTGACAGTTTCGTAATATTACAACAACTAAATCATTTAATTGACTTACTCGAGATGCATCGAGGTTGATTGCATGTTTCAAAATATTTTGCAGCGCCTGGACAATGAAACGAACCAGCTTTTTTGTTTTCTGAGCATTCTCTGGCTCTAAATCGCACACCAACACCACAGGTAACACTGCATTCAGTCCATTTGCTCCAATCTAGCCAATAGTCTGTAAAAAGTAAGCCACAGCCTATAGCAAAAATACCACACAACAGATTTATTTGAAGTTTTTTAGCTACGCACCATACTCTGTGATATTTACAAGATTATTCTCAAACTTAAATACTCCAGTTTCGCTTTCAGTAGAAACGTCTTGAAGATAAGTTACGTTGCTTGTAAAAGAAATTTTTGCGTTGCTTTGTATTGTATCTGGGCCCACAAACCACGTCAGTTTTCCTGAAAAACAAAATATTATTGTAGTACAGAATTTGCACGAAACCGTCAAGACTTAGTTAGGACATTTGTTTTTTTGTAGTTACGTTTAAACTTTTGGAAAAAACAAATGCTTTTCACGTTTAGGCTTTTACTTGTTTTTGAACATGTTTAAGATAAAAGTTGAGTCTATCAGATATATCAGAGTCGTGGCCAAGCGATCCATTTGCCTATATCTTCGATATAATAGACCTATACCTTAAGGATATAAAAACATTTTTCATAAAAAGATGACCGATCTTAAACCAGAAATAAAGGCAAGATCTAGAGCAAATATTATTATTATTGATACTAATAGCAATACCTTGGTTAGTTCCACGATAAACAAAGTAATTTTCTGAAGCCATTGCTTTTTTGTATACTGGTGCTCCTTCCAATATCTTTCCGTTTTCCGGATCATAAATTCCATTGAAAGAAGAAAAGTTGGAATTAGGAGTATGGAAACGAATTAAGACAGATTGAACTTTAGAAGTCCATTTCAAACAAATGTATTGTCGTTTATTTTTACAACGATGACGAGTCCATCTTTTTTTTGTTACGTCCAACCTTGTACAATTGAAGTTTTGCTTATTATTTTCATGAAAATTATCGAATTCTTCTTTTATAAAATTTTCTCCAGTACCCCATGTTAAATTACCGGTAGAGTCAATATATTTCATAGAAAGCCAATAATTAAACATTTGTTTGGATTGACTAAAATCTCCCAATATTTGATGAATTTCCTCAGAGCGCACTGTTGGTAGAGCAGCAGAATTACTTTCGCAGACTGTGCTAGCATTTGCTTGAGTATCAGGTAAAGAGTAATTTTTTAAGCACAACAATGGAGGAGAAAATTCAAATCCAGATGGACAGTTTGTATTGCTTTCTAAACAATATAAAAATCTAATGAAGTCATGTGGCAGACAATTATGCTTAACTTAAATACCTTGTCCTAAGCTCCTTAACATTCAAAATCCAGTGGAGGAGCACTACAATCGTAGCCTCCCTCTAAACTGCTGCAGGATACCATAAATTTGACTTTAAAAAAATCGTTAGATTTTTGTTGTTTGTGTTTCATACACTCTCTCAAATAAAAACAAAAATATTACTGCTTAATGCTAATATTGCTGCAAAAACAATTGCATTTCATAGCCAAACAAAAAGTGAGATGTCATAGTGAAAATATCAAAATAAAAGCGGCGCTGATTACTTTGTGCTAGTTAAATGGAGTGGAACTGTTCTTTTTCCTAGCTAAGATTTTATGACATCATCATCATCATCGAAACCATGTACGTTAACTGCATTGGATGTGATATCACTTTTTACTGATGTTGAAGTTTGACTGGTAATGTTATCTTAATCACAAATTGCAGGATTTACTAGCTGCTCACAGTGATTTTCATTTCAGTCACTTAGTTCTACCCTGGGGCCATCCAGTCGGTGGTGTAGTCTTTGTATACACTATAGAGCAACCACTTTAATGCATCTAACTGGCTTGAAATACGTTTGCGAATGATGACAGGGTATTTTCTGCCGCTATTAGTTTTACACGTTCTAAAAATTGTCAAAGTAAATAGTTATACACTCCATAGTGATATTAAAGAATTAACGATTGATCACTAGAGCAGCCAGTGAAAACACCAAGCAGTTGGAAATAAGAGATCTCGGCTAACTAAACATGTAGAAGCAGGGAAAATAGAAGGATATACGGTACAGAAATTTGCTCATAAATTTACAGTTAGTGTGAAGGAAAACCAACAATTACATCATTGCTATAAACTGAAGTCGATTTTAACCGGCAATGCCTCATAGGGCAGGCAATATGATTGCAATTCATTAAGACTAACGTCTTTACTCAGAGATATTTCTCTGACTTGAGCGCTTCTTTACTCTGATAGTGATATCAATCAAACTTCAGTGAGAACCGATATGATTTAAGCGAAAATTAACATCAATTTTGGATCTGGTTTCTCCGATATAGGTGTAATTACAAATTGGTTTCTGCAACGCAAAAAAATGGTTCCATGATCGGAAAACAAAAATATAAAAAATGTAAACATACTACCATAAAAAAATACAAACATACTACAGTTCTTAACAGCATTATCAAACCTTTGCAAATTGGAGGTTTATTGGACCAAGATTGATTTCCTACGCAACTTGAAACTGCAATGCCAAGTAAATGGTATTCATCTAAGCAAACAAAATTAATATTCTCTCCAATATTCCACTCTGCTTTATCATTAATTATTGCCAGATGTTCGGGCAGTGTAGGTTTTGAACAAAATGAGCCTAAAACAGTGAAAGCAAAAGAATATTACACTAGATATTACATACCGAATAGCTGACTCGCTCTCTAGTAAACACAAGTTCGCAAAGTTTACTTTGCAAACAAAATTTAATCTTTTCTTTTATTTTGATAATTTTTTTTTTTATAAAAACGTAGATCCGCGCAGCAATTAGGACTGCAAATGAGAAAATTGCAAACGATTCTTACTGTTTTTACAAATCGGCACTCGGTCCGACCATTTTCCATTCTTTTTGCAAATCACTTTAGAAGCGCCCACCAGTGTTAAGTTTCCTGTACATGCGTATGAGATAGTTTCATTAAAAGCCGTAGAACCATTTTTCTCAGGAAGTTGAACAATAAACGGAGTTGACCTTTTTTGCGGACAGGTAACAGCTAAATTAAAATATCTTAGATGAGACTATCAAATGCATTGAAATTTCATAAAATTTTTACACTTGGTTTCTACTGCGCTATTGCTGTTGAGGTAATTTTGTGAGTAGTGGACCAATTTATTCCTCAACAATCTTGATTACAAAAACACTTTTGCTAAAATCTTTAGTCTTTATCTAGAATGTTAACCAAAACCACTCTTAGTTTTATCAAATGAACTAAAATCCATTCAGCATTCTGAAACAAAATCTGCACCTGAAAGTTGTTTACAAGCTCAACAATCTTTGAAAAATTCATTTTATGTTGCATTAAATATTTTTTCAATTTGGTGGCGACAAAGATATTGATGTTACTAGCTGCGCATGAGTTTAAAGAAAATCTGTCCGGCTCGACAAAGAAAATCATCCAACCCACGGTTCTTCATTAAATAGCCACTACCCTACGACTCGCTGTGTAAATTTCTATTGCTTTCCTTAGCTCGAATCGCGTAGCAAATTCCAACTTCTACTCTTTGTGGCGCCTGGCGGAAGCAGCTACATGCTAACTATTAAGGCTTTGGATTTAGTGGAAAAGGTGTTCTCATGGTTGAATTAAATAGGACAAGAATTCATCCATCATGCGAAGGCAGGTCATAATGATGGCGCGCCTTGTCCTTCCAAAATTTTAATCTGGAAGCAGTTCAGTAGCAAGTAGTCTCATTGGCTTTGGCAATGATTTTGGTGTAGTTGTTTAGTAATGGTGGCAGAGTTTTATTGCGAGTAAATGGCACCGGTTTAAAACTCCTACCATAACGCGGCCACAAGATAGTTTAAAAGACCCGCTCTTGCTCCAGCCAAACATGGAGGGCTGCCTGGGACAGCTTGTGAAAATCCTGTAATTGTAGTTGCACCTGCACTTTATGCAGCTATAATTACAGTTGACGGCTAAATAGAAAGCCTACACTTGGATTGGAAGGGCATTTTTGAGGTAACTGCCGCATGACAAATTGGCCTTCTACCTAAGATATATTGCGGCTAAGGGAAACGGCATGGTTTATTTGTGACTGCTTTAATTACAAATTAGTCTTAAAAATTTTTCACGTATCCAAAGCCACACTGAATAAAAGATCTCAGGAAAAATGAAAAGTAAGTTATGGCTTGTATACCTATCGTCTGAAGCTTTGTTCCAATCAAAAATTGACGAGTTAGTAGCTGGTGTTGTCAGATCAACTAAAACACAAGTCTCTGGAGCTGTAGCTTAAAAGATTGCATCAAATTCAATCAATAGGCCTCAGGCCTGAAAGGTTTCCTGAGAACAATTTTTTCCGGAAAAAAAATGGACGCAACGGTAGCGGCTCGTCAGTAGAGAAACCAAGCGCTGCACAAAATTCCAAAGGCTGTACTCAGGCTCCGAGACATTCAACGATCGTTATTGTAAGCCAAATAAAAACCTGGGAAAAAAAACGAGGAAAAACCAAAGAAAAACAGAAAAACGCATGATGACGGAAATATTAATAGATGATTAAACTTTGGCATTTTCAGAACATGCGGATTCTAGTAATTTTGCCTCTGAATCTTCAAAAAGGTTGAGAGATACTTCAAGCATTCAAGGCACACCGATCCCAAACCTCCCATAGGAACGCAGTCAGACAGATAACTTCCAAATTCAGGAGGAACAACTACGTCCGGATTATTGTTGTGGAAATCTCACTTAAATCAGTTGTACCAGAAATCTACAACCAAAAACTCACTGCTACACGAAAAGATTCTTACAGAGATTGTGGGATGTAAGAAACGAATCTCTGTAAGTCTGGATGATTCTTTGTTAAGATTCATTCTTTCTAGTATTCGTTGAAAAAATCTTATTCGTGAGAAAAAGTTTCTACTGATTTGAAATGACAAGAGAACCTTAGGAAGGGCATACCAACATATGAAGGTTATTGGTCCATTATCTGTGGATAACCATATCGGGTATGATGCAAGATACTGCAAGAGTTGTCACAAGCAGTGATTTTCGGAAGTTGAGTTTCGAGAGAAGGGGAACCTTACTATGCTTGTGCACTGCATAAGGTAAAAGTGGTTCATTACATATAGTTGCCGTCAGGTAACCGTCTTTATCCGGCTCAAAAACTCCATTAGGCACCTTATGCTGGTTACAGAAGAGTACAACTTAAATTGCAAAACGGAAAAGCTGGGTATCCAAAAACATTAGTATTGTTGAAGGACGCTGAGATAAATGCACGCCCCACAAATGTAGCTGTCAAGAAGATTCAAGAAGAAGTGGAGAAGGACATGAATTCAGAAACCCTAAAATCTCGAGCAGGCAAACTTAGTATGGCGCTGCTTAAAACAGCAGCATTATAAATCATCACCTCCTACTACAGGATTTAAGATGAATTTGGTTCTTGGCAAAAGTAAAAACTTAAAACCTAATGCAACAGCATAAATGTTAACGCTTACAATGTATAATATTCAGTGTCAGCAAATAAATTTTCATAGATGTAAACTTGCTGGTTATCATGTTACGCACTTGCTTAAATTATTTTAATGTGTTAATCTTGGATAACCGTAGTCATTATGCAATGTCGTGTGCGGATTGGTGTTGCTTGGTTCTTGCTTAAGTATTGCATGCATTTGCTAGCAAACCTCAATTCTTCCAGGTTTTTGTCCAGACGTTTCAATAGAAACCACACTGCATGTATTTTTAAGACAAAGAGAAAGCCGCTTTGTAAAAAAAAGTTGGCATCAAGTTTCTTTTTGGGTATCGTTGGTGCTTTGGAATATATTACTTTACATAGTATCACAGCAGCACTGCGTGAGCTTGATATTTCCTCGATTCTTGTTTGTTGAACTGAGAACATGAAAAAGCATTCTAGGGTCCGGGTAGAGCTAAACAATATCTTTGTAGAAATCAAACGAAAATCTTCAAGAATAGATTTATTTTTTTTAAAGGAACTGCGTTTTAATTTCTTTATCAGCAAAACTTTGCGTAGAGATTAATATCTTTAAGTCTATGCTGATGATATAGCCATGTTAATAATGATTTTGCATTAGAGGCAGGTCACAAAAAGTAATAAACCCTGCTGCTAAATGGATTTAGAAACGAGAGCTTCAGTTTGGCAGCAAAAAATTGAAATTATACTGTTTACTCAAAAACAGAGAATCTTTTCCCAGAATTTTGCGAGTGAACACAAAATAAAAATTTCCAAGGAAGCTGTACAACAAGACGTCACTCCAGATAATAAAAAAACTTCGCAATGCAATTGAATCACACTAGTACAATGCAGACGACTTTTGGACAAATTTAGGGGAGCTTAATCATCTATCATAAAATGGATACAAAAAGCGATGGTACGACCTATCATAACACATTTTTGTGTTTGCTGGTGGGGGCAATAAATAAACAAAACCTAAAGAAAAAAACTTGAAAGCGCTCAGTGACTTCTATGCCCAAAAATTTCCATAGCTTTTTCAAGCACTCTTGCGAATACCGTGTAAGTACGGCTAAATATTTTCTTGATCGATCAATTCATACTGTCTGAAGCAATAAAGGGATCTTACAAAATTTGAAGTATGGAACTCATGGCCTCTGAAGTATTTGCTTCGTTGAGAAAAATTATCAGTCACATTAATGTACTGTACGCAACACAGCACCAAATAATCTTCCCTGTAAAAAATGTTTGTGGACCTAATTGTTGAAACTAGTTTTGAATGTTCTATATGAGAAAAAAATGGTGCAATCAGCTACAAATGCCCTTTAAAGCAAAACTTCATTAAGCATTACACCCATGGTTTTAGTTAACAAAACAGTAGGTGCTGGAACAGAATGATCAGATAATTCTCAAGGTTTCTCGTATTCTGCAACTCATAGCACGGTTTATCAGCAGCACTGGAAAAGACAATAATGAACAACAGCATGGAATGACCAAGAAAATTGTATAAAAACTAAAGAAACCGAGGTTTGAGCACAACCTCGTCTCAGTCAACGTTTCTTAAGCCTCAAAAGACTGTACCTAAACCATGCTGTAAAGATCCTAACAGAACACTGCAATCTACAAAGACATAAGAAAATCAGTGTCCAAAATAAATCTCCTATTTGTCCCAAACACGGCCTAGAGAAAGAAACCTGCAATTATCACCTGTACAGGTGTAGTTTTAACATGACATTAGAAGCAGCTTCTTCAAAATCAGGTAAAATCATCAACACCGAAGTAAATAGATACAATAATATAAAACTGACTGCGCACTTGCAGCAGGCTGGTAGGCTTACGGAATATGGCCAGTACTATCTTTCTCACATGAAATTTTTTTTGCTATTTATGGTGGACCGGTGTAAAATGTGTGCAATTGTCGATTTGTGGCTTTATACATTGCCCTACAGTCACCACTACCAATATAATAATAACAACTATGCTTGAATCGTCTCTAAACCTTAATATCTACTCACTTTGCGGGTATCATGAATAATAGTTTGTAATTGAGTAATTTTGGAAATTGTTATTCTTTTACTAGTCTGTTATTCTATATTGTTATTCTTTTATTCTTTAGTTCGGGTTTACGAGGTGTTTCATAAAATAATGTCTCCTATTAATGAACTCAAAAAGTCGAAGAGATAGAAAGAGGTGAGTTACTTCCCTAAAACGGGCAAATATGTTCAAGAGTTCAATTTTCTACTTCGTCACCCCTTTGCAATTAAATTTTGCTAACGATGAACAAATACCAGTATTCCGCGCTTGTAAATCTGTTTCAAAATTGGCGTTACCTTTTTCTACTACGTTGAGTTATAGCGTTGTTGTGCTGTCCACATAATCCGTTTTTAGAGACTTCAGAAAGTGAAAATCCAGCTGCACAAGATTGTTGCTTTCAGTAAATGTGGCAGCACTGCCAGCCAAACGTGATCACACATTATACGGTACTCAAAATAGAGTGTGACTTGACGTAATTGTGTTTCACAAACACTCTTTCCTTTCTACCTGTCTAGGTCCGGGCAATCCAGGCTTTCAGTCATGTCAACGTTTAATGTATCGCTCAGAGTTCAAAAATGTATTGTTCAGAGTTCTCTGGTTCAAAAAATCTATTAGAAAGCTGTCTGTTGCTTTGTAGAATGAGGTGCACATAACTTTCTTTGCTGTTGGAGAATGCGAGAGGTCCCATTTGATTGATTGTTGCTCGAGATTCCGGCTCGTAATACTCAAGATTCCGGAAATTTTTATAATTAGTGACAATTCGGTCCTGAGATACAGTATCTCTCGTTTAGCCTTACATTGATGAGACAACTCCTGTGTGACTGCCATGCAGTGGCATTTTTGTTCCTAAGAAAGCATCCGTAAAACCCAAGCGGCACAGATTTGGCTTTATTTTGGAGAATATATCAAGTTTTCGCTTTTATTCACAATAAGGTATAACTCTACGCTCCATCTATTTACTTTAATCTGCCGATTGAACTTAATGAGTTGACCAAAACACTCCTAACTTTAAAAAAAAAATTATTTTCCAAGATAGGTCTGTCATACATCAAAATTTTTCCTGACCTGTTAAGAATTTAAATTTCAAAATAAACGTCTGGTATAGATGTTGAAAAATGCCTAGAGATTAAAGATTTTCTCTTTTTCAAATTAAAGTTGATTGTCCTCCACTCATCCCTCCAAAAAAGTTTTCGTCTCTGTTTTCAGCAGAAATTAAAAAAACAAACATTCTAAAAAAGTTGATTCCTTTAAACAAAAAGCTTCTTTACTTTTGTGTTGAACAATCACTTTTAAAAATAGATTTTCCCCAACCATATCAAAGTCTTCACTTTTGCTCTGATACTAAAGCACCGCCTCCCCCATAACATACAAAGCGTTACGCTTACGTCAGAAACTGAGGATTTTCAGATATGAAAACTTCATTTTAAGGCTACTTTATCGCCAAAATTTGGTGCAAGGTTTAAAATCGTCACCATTTGAAGTATGTCTAATGACATAAAGACAGTGACAAAAACCAGTTTGGTAGGGGAAAATGAATTCGTTTGATACGTCGCAAAATTTGCTGTCGCCTGCGACTAGGAAGTGGTTGCCGACCGCTGTTGTATATGTACAACAAAGCAGGGTTTTATTTTGTGCGTGTATCTAATTTAACTTCAGCAAAAAATACTGAGGCCACAAATATAAAACTTGCCACGATAGATTACTGCTATGAGGCGACTGTTGTAGAAGTTTGATGACGTCGTGATAACATAACATAAAATATACTTAGTGTTAATTTTCCTGCATAGACGGAGAAAAATAATTTTTTCTCAAACAAAAACTTGTCCACTTGCAAAAATTTTATTGATTTAGCGAGTGAGATAACGTTACAATAAAGTCTTGATTGAACAATATGTTTTCTTCATTTTCCCAAAAAATGATGATCGCAGAAACGTGATAAAATTTTTTTCAGGAGATATTAACAATCTGCTTCTAATGAAAAAATTTCTTAAACTTTGAGCTTTTTTGATAATGCAAGATGCTCTTTATTTGAAGTTTTTCTAATTTAATTATTTTTTCCATTTTTTCTTGAACGCTTCAAAAAACTGCTGTGATGTCACAATAGGGTGGCTCAAAAATTTAGTTTTGGACTTTTACTACTGACCCTCTAAAAACGTAATGCATCATGAAAAGTTAGATTTCCAGAATATTTGGCACAATGTCTAACTAAGTTTACAAGCACAAGAGTGTTTACAAAAGTTTACTAGTACAAAAGTACATGTAGTACAGACTGTGTAATTTTGATGAATATGGTTATTGTTTTGAAAATGAATGAATTAGTAGAATTTAATTGCTCATTTAACTCAGCATTATGCATATCTCAAAACATTTGAGTTGACCAACCAATACACCATAGCACACAAAGAACAAAAACGAGGGGCAAAACGATATTGCAGTACAGACATACAAGTGAAATCGTCAGTGATAGGGAGACAAACTTCAAAACAACGAGGCGTTCTTTGGTAAATACACCATCATTCAATTCGCCTTTTGATGTACAAAAGTTTGCGAATGTCTAAAAATTTCTTTTGGTGCTCGCTAACTACCTGCAGGAGAAGCTGAAATTGCTCTTCAATCTTTGTCAACAATTTGTTGTACCGGTATTGCTGAATAAGGGCTATACCTTTTTCAGCATGGCCCATTAACAACTTTAAAGGCCAAAACCCTTTTTTCTGCTGTCTGATAATCATCTCGGTTTGCCCAACTGACCAGGTCAATGGAAAGGAATCGCTGGGAAAGGTTTAGTTTTTTTTAAAATTGCACAGTCTTTTTTGATACAAATTCATCCAGCTCTCTTAATTCAGACACATTAAAGTCAAATTTGGTGTATTTGAGGGGAAATTTCTTTTCTGCTTTTTCAAGAGAATGGGCTATCTTGCGCTTGGTTGCCGAAGTCACAGACTTGTTAAAAAATTCTAAAGCCACCATATCTTCTGACAAATATCACATATCGTTGGAAAACGTTTCAGAAGTAGCGTTTGATATGGCTGAGCTAATCGATTTATAGTCAATAAGCTGTTTCATGAGATGCAGATCTTGTCGTGGAGCTTCAGTTGGTAATGAGCATGTCATCCGTGATCTTACGTAAACTATTGAACAAAACAAACATATATCTCGGATCCCAATCTCTTGTTCTTTTGTAAGTTTAAACTGGTCGCGAAAGAACCAAATCTTGTAACAGTGAAGCACTTTTGACATCCAGCGAGCATGATGGAATGTACCTGGGCACTGC
The DNA here is from genome assembly GCA_963675345.1 of Trididemnum clinides. NCBI lineage: Eukaryota > Metazoa > Chordata > Ascidiacea > Aplousobranchia > Didemnidae > Trididemnum > Trididemnum clinides. Next base: position 12,214,478 of record OY776286.1, read on the forward strand.
ACAACTCCGCCTGGTGAACTCTCTCCCAAGAAAATGATAGTATGCTTAAGAAGTCACAATAGTCATCCGGTGGGGTTCAAAGAAAACTGTGAAGTGGCAAAGAATACAGTGTCATCAAAAACAGGAAGAATGTGCTTTTTCAAACGTTCATCTCATAGGCCGTGCCGATAACGTGACTGATCAATAAATGCCCGCTTTCCCTGAAATCTCTTGAAAAGAACCACGACAGGGAAAGAAAACTTTTCAAACGTAGTTTTAAAAGCACTTTGTAGAACTAATTCTATTTTGTGGTGCCTGCAAGCCAAATCGAGTAAACATTTTCCAAGCATTTTTTCCAGGAGCACGCATGCACCAGCCCGTTGACCAGTATTTGATGCAGTAATATCGAGGCACATGGCACTCACCTGGTCAGTTACACCCAAATCGACGATTGCACACTGTATTTACCTGTTGTTGCCACGATTTCCACTGTGCCAGAAACAATCTTTGCCATATCAAACAAGTTATGGAGGGTCTTCAAAAACCCTGCTTTATCATTTTTTGTTTTTCTGTTTGTCGATATTTAATCTTTTTCAATACCTTCCATCTCTTACGGAGCTTCTCTAATTTAGTGATTAAGTGTTTTTTTGCTCTTATTGAAATGTTCGCACGTTCCCAGAAGAAGATGGAAGCTTCAACTGCAGCAGAAGATGCTTCACGAATAGTTTGTTTCAAATCAACACGACAGTGAAAGAACACTTTTGAGACCTGACTGCGAGAAGGAAGCTGGTTACCCCGTATTTCAGGTTCTGATTCATAAAGTTAATACAACAACGTTTTCTGCCTTGTTGCTGGTGACATGTTAAAAGTTACAAAAGCAAATTAGAAATAGACTGTTCAGAAAATATGCATGCTCTAGGAACATTGAACTCTCAAAGCTCGACCAGAAGGAACCTGCACATAAAAAACCATCATTACTAAGATCATCCCTACTGAAGTTGGTTATTGACGACGATTTTAATATGTGGTCATTAGGCTTGGGTTACTCATTAAAAAAGAACTTACAACAACTTGATCCCTCTCATAGGCATTTTAACGCTTTTGAATGGTAAGTAAGAAGGTAATGACCTAGTGATTCCTCATATAAAATGGTGCTTTTCACTGTGCATATGTATGGTACAATCTAACAAGCCTTTGTGCCAATTCTAAACTTGTTAGATTTCAAAAATATTTGGCGTAATATTTTTTCCATGTAGCACCTGTACTTATTATCCACTTTGATTATGTTACCAGCTCAAATACATTTGAAAACAATGGTGATGACATGGCCGTGCAACTTTTTTCGACGCTTTTCTGAAAAGCTTGAAATACCAAAAATTTCGAGACCAAACCAAACACTACTACATGAAAAATTCACTGTATATTGTATGTTGAATGTGGTAAACATCAAAGTTCTGAATCCACAGCAAAAAAAATCTTGAGAACAATTTGAAAAATAAATTGAGAAACAGCTTAAAAAAATAACAAGTTTAGTCACAGAAAAAGCAATTGCTATGTGCCAAGTTGATAAAGGTGGTAAAACGGTTATTAAAGATTGTGAGAATTACCACAATATTATGTGCTCAATTTGAATAAATAACTAATTTCAACTCTGACAACACGGTCAAAAAGTTCAATGCGTTTAAAAAAAAATGCCAAAAGTTATTAATGGATCTTTACTTACGTAAAGAAGTTGATAGCGATATTTCGTTTCATATCACCGGATTAAACAGCAAAAATAGAAACATTAATAAACAACTGGTTCTTTAAAAAACATTTTAGTCGTAACACTCCAGCATACGTATACCCCTGTTCAAAACTCAAAAGAACTTTTAACAATTTTTGTGAGAAGTTAATGAGCTAGGGGTAGATATTTCAACACATCAATTGCAATTCGCGCAATCGATAACCACATCAAGGATCACAGCTTACTTGGAAATGATGCTATAGTCTATCGGTATTAAATACTACCAACAATTGACTCCAGAATATTGCAAAGATAGCAAAGGCTGTTTAATTAAATTAACACTAGAATGGCCAGAGTTGCGATAAGTCCTCAACGGCCAGCAGCAATTTTGACCGCTTCTACAAAAACGCGTTTTTACTACTATGTGCTTGGTGTGGTTGCAACTTAGGTGTTGAACAAGTACTCAGGTCACGTAACTCAATCAATTTATCTGCAAAAAAATATTGTATTTGAAGGAAAGGGCAAAAATTGGACACAAAATTGAAAAATGTTTCATATTTGCGTTGCCACACATATAACGCATTCGGAAAGCTCTGGGGCGGTACACTTGCCACGTACAGTTTTGTTGCACTTGAAACAAAGTTTGCTGGTTTTGTTTTGAGTGCAGTTTGCAGCTATTTGACAGTGTCTACGCTTCTCGGTTTCGGTTTTTTAGGAGCTGTGGATAGTGAGCGAGGTCTAGCAATAGTAGCGTTTTTGCTTGATCTTTCAACGATGTAGTCTTCACGTAGTTCTATAGAAAGCTTAAACAGGAAATCTCGTCTTGAAACCTTGTCACCAGTTTGTTTTTTATAGAGCGCAAATTGCATTGATCCCTGCCAAATCCAGAATGTTGTAGAAAATAGCAACGAGCCTCCGACGGGTACCTACTTTGATTGAATACTGCTTGGCCATTTGATTAGCCACGTCAGCACCACATTTGGTCTTGTTATAAAATTCCACTGTCTCCGGTTTCTTTTTCTCAGATTCGCCAAGCTCAATAGACGTATGCAGAGAACTAAGAACACAAGCGTTTTTTTGGGCTTACACCAATACACAGTTAGAGTTGACATATCGCCTGCCTTCATGAGCTTATTAGACTCATTAGAATAACGCTGTTGCAAGCATTTTGCAGATGCAAGCAGCTTACGTCTAACATTGTTTATCGTTGAAACAAGGATAGTTATTTTTTTTCAGCTCTTTGGCAAGTAAAAACGACGTGAAAAAGTTATTGGTTGTAACGTTTCTGCCTTTACTCATGAATAGTTCCATGAGAGTCATGACAAGGTTGTCATTCAGCCTTTGGGTGGATAGAAGTGACTCGTCTTTGCCCACATATGGAATGGCATTTAGGATATGCTTGGATTACGCGTCCACCGCTAACCACACTTTATGCCAAACTTATCTGGTTTGTTTGGCATATACTGGGTCAACAAGATTTTGTCGGAAACAGCTGCTTATCAATTGTAATATTTTCTCCAGGTTTGTAACAACTGATGCTGCTGTCTACAAACCTATTCTAAATATCCGAGATAAGAGCAAATTTGTCAGTTTGCAAGCGTGCTGACCTAGTGCAAAGCAAGTCGAAGCGTAAAAAACACATAATCTCACGACAACGATTTCTCTACATGGTTTCTTGAAAAAATGATACACTCCGTTTTTTTATCCAAAAATGTAAAGGGGAAAGTTTTTGCCAACATACGCTCCTCGTACATACAGCAGTGCAATAAATGCATTGAGCTCACAAAGTGAAATCTGTTCTTCGTTGCTAAAGACTCTTCAGGCGTCTACATTGGTACATTGCTGAATGTGTTTGAGCATATGGTTATCAAATATAACTTGAAAAATACCAACAAGAAGAGTTTGCCATTCTAAGAGCAAAGCGTGATAAACCTGATTGCTTAGTTAGGACATTCTGAGCTGCACGTCTTCGTCGTGCTTCTAAGCCGAATTCCATAAGTTTCCATTTTGTGCCATCTTTTGCTGTCTCGTGTGTGCTCGAACTTTCAGCAGCACCAGAGCCAGCATCATCATCAAAACATATAGCAGAATAGGTTTCAACATTAGTATCAGCAGTTTGTAAATCAACTACATGAACAATGGATGATGTATCATCAAATTGCTCAGCTTCTTCATCGTCGCTCATCTTATCTTACGAGTAGAGTTCCCATCTAATACGTCACCTTCTTCAGTTTCAATTTCCCCTCCAGGATCATCCTCGTCTATAGATCCGAGCCAAGCAACAACTTGTAGTCCAGTAAAACGTCTTGGTCTTTTAGACATGATGTGATAGATCTGACTACGTTATACATAATTTCTTATTCAAGTAGCTTACTTCACCTGTGGAATCAGAATAGGTTAGCACTAATTTAGCATGTATACAATGCTTTTATTACAAAAGGTTATGATCAGCTTACTAACTTATACTAGAGGCGAATTGCCTGTGTGCTCCGCTGCTTTTTCTATCGGAGGAAAAGAGCTAGGTGCTGTTTGAAGAGGATACCCGACCAGCACCGTGGGCTAAATGTCGATAAAAGCCCGTAATTGTCAACAATATAGAATTACCTATTTCTGTTTTGTAAACTCTTTCATAATCTGAAGTCATTCTATTTTCAATGCTAACTGGCAACTAGAAAAATTTATCATAAATTCTTTCTGAGTTGTGCATTTCTTTCCGGTGACTCTATGATGTCACAAATAAAATGAATTCATCGGCAAATAGAAAGCAATGCTTGAAAATGAGTCATACGTGTCATAGAGACGATATGGTTTTATAAAGTACAGAAAGAGGTTCAGAAATAATGGTTTTTGTATAGCGGTCGTGATGGTCGATAATAGCCGTTGTTGGAGGTAACCACCTTCTAAAATGTTTGTAAAAGTGGTATAGGGCTTGATATTTAGTATCAGAGTTTCTGCCTATTAATTAGAAAAACTCAAAGAAATTTTATACCAATACGATTTTCGTAATAAAATATACCACCTTGAAATTCCAAAACTGCCAAAATCATTGTACCGACCGTTCTAGTGCTAAATCAGTGTAAACCATTACATTCTATATATACCACAGATCAAGCTTTGTACACTATTACCGCTGACGTGCAAACACCATACCCAAATAAATAATTATAAATAGTGAAAGATTCCTTACGCCACGCTTTCAAAGAACAATCAGATTTCTCACCAAATGCGCAATTCATCATTGTTCAATTAGCATCGTTTTGTTTGAACATCGCCTTAATCGAACAGCGATAAAAGTTTTACAAACAGATGAAAGATATTGTCGTAAGCGAAGAGTTGTCTTGCTACGCACTACATAATTCTACCAGTCACGTTAGGGATCAACCAAATTTTGAAAATGTTTATTGATGAGATTATTTGGCTTTCCATTGGACAAAACAGAATAGGGAGCATTAAAACTTCCGCTCGAATTTCAATTTAAAAAGCTTAATCTGGAAGCTACATATATTTCTATTACCATCATAACCGCTGTCACAGAACTAGAGTTTTTTGATGCGCTACGTGCTATTACTACTGATGACAAAATTGGATTTATACCAAAAAATCAAAGCAAGGAAACAGCGTTACAAAGGCTGTTCTTAAATGGCCAATCACATGATTTTTCTTCTGTGTACACGTAGATTAATAATTTTTGGTGAGGCAATGAGACTACGCACCGTAAAATATTGAAATCGGATAATTCATTTGCTTCAGAAAAACTTGAATTGAAGTATGCTTGTTCTGATTTTAAGCTTAAGATAACGGAAAAAGTGTTAATATTGCAAAAGGCAGGAAAGATCAATCTGAACCTAAATTAAAAAATCAAGCCAAAAAGCATCTAATAATATGGGCTATTTGTAATATATTGAAGCTAACTAATGAAGAACGCAAACTAAAACCAAGCGGCGGAGTCATTAAAAAAAATCTTCCAGCTATTACAAATTAGGCGATCAATTGTAGGTAGTCGATACCACAAAGCGCAATTCTTTCTGTGTGTTTGTGTGACTGCATGTCTGTGTGCCTGTGTGTTTGTTTTAACTCCTCTAAAACTGCTACAGGTACAAGCATCAAACTTTTCACGATTGATTACCACCCCGTGGTGAGTGTCATAAGGGTATTTGTGATGTCATCATGACGTCATAATCAAAAATATTTTTTTAGAATTCGCATTACTTGACAGAGAACAACCGCTTTTAGCTTAAACGAAAACAAGCTTCCGACTTATCTCATTATAAAAACTTTCATTTGTTTGAGGTTTAAAATGACGTCACAATCAATGATTCATTGCACAATTGTTTTTTGTTCTTTCTCAAAAAGTACTGATTGCAGAAACACGATTAAACGTTCTTTTAGGAGATATTAATAAGGTGATTTTGATAAAAACAATTTTACAACAATTAAAGCCTATTTGACAATGCTACGAGCAATTCTTTATTTAAGCACTTTCAGCTCTCTAAGCATTTTTCTTCTCCTTTTTGCTTGAACGCTTAAATTTTAGTATACCAAGCTAATTGACGAACGTTGTTTACCAAGAGGAGTTCTCACAGAACCCCACATTATTTATCAATTTATATTGTACCTACCCACTTCTTGATAAAACAGAATACTCAAACTAGGTTTTTGAAGAAGTAGGAATAAGAATTCGAAGGATAACCTCTACTGAAAGGAAAAAAACATTTTAGTTTTTGAAAAAAGACACCTCTTAGAACTCATAACTATGCTAATTTTAGTTATAAGCAACGGTAAAAATTTACTTTTTTTACTCAAGTTTGTTGTACTTATACATTCTGTTAAAAACACTTTATGTATGAGTTACATTTCAATAATATATACATATAATTTGAATAAAATTGAATATATAATGGGTGCTATATGTAATTATATGTAGCATACATTCAAATTATAGGTATCAGTTATATTCAAACTAAGCTTATATACATGTATATTCAATTTTTAAAAATTCTGAAAGAAGTAGATAGAGTTGTGAAAACGGTTTATTCTTTCAATTAAAACATTTCTACACACTTCAAAGCATTTGAAATGTGAAGAAATTGTTGATAATGAAAGTAGCACAGTTGTGACATACTATACCAAAAGGGGTCCTGGCGAGACCCCGAGTCAGTTTTTTATTTTGTTTTAGTTCGGGAAAATTTCTTAAACGTCCAGTCACAAAAGAGTTATAGGAGAGTTATGAACTACACATATAAAAATTAGGAGTACATTATCAGCTCAAATTTAGTAAAAATTTGACAAAATGCCATTTTGGGGTTCTTCAAGGGTCTCACTTGGTATACTAAAGCAGTGGTTTTCAACAAGGATTTCGCGGAGCCCTTGGGTTCCACCACTACAGTCTAGGGGCTCCGCCACAAGTAACACAAATTTTATTTTAATAATTAAATTAAATGCTGTTTTATCATAAGACAATTGAATTATTGCACAGGGGTTCCTAGAGTCACTAGAAGGTTTTCTCGAGGTTCCGCTTCAGCAAAAAGGTTGAAAACCACTGTACTAAAGGTTAAAACTAGTTCTCTGATATTATAATATGTCTCATATAATTAACACAAATGTTCGTTCTCGCAGGTCATAATATCAAGATGTTTTCAAAGTGCATCCCTTTTGCAAAATAAGTTCATTTAAAAACTGATCTGTAACCTCATTTCTCAACTGATTTTCAAACTTTGTTCAACAAACTAAAAGGTTATTTCAAGGCATTTCCGATAGTGTGTAATATGTACAATTAATATTAGTTTTTATGAGAAAAAAACTGAACTTTAAGACCCGTGGTGTAACTTTTTATCCCTCCCAAAAGTGATAAGCTCAGTTAAAACAAGTGACTTTACAAAAACATTATAATAAAGTGCTAACAATTACTGTCCTTTGGAAGTTTAGGAAATTTTCTTTCCAACAACATGTGACTCCAATTACTTGAGGCTAAGGATTAGTTTATAATGGCTGATCAAAAATCGGTTGCCATACATTATGTTTCATTTTTAGTTGAACAATTATTATTTTACTACACTTCTTTGGTACATTTTGGCTACTTTTCCTCACAAGCGTGGTTTTTTGCATTATCTGTCGATGTTTTGAAAAAGATCCATCAAAAACTGAGGTCTCTAAATGTTTATAAAACGTAGTCTACAGGTTGGAAACACGCAAAATTTTAGTGCCTGCACTCCACAAAATTGCAATTTCTAGAAAAACTAAGTACTTTGGTACATTTTGGCTATTTTTTCTCGATACCATGAATCTTTGGTATTATCAATCAAATTATTCAAAAAGATTCATGGACAAATGAAGTTTACAAATTTTAATGTGTAGCCTACTCCAAGCCAAACACTTGGTGATTATCCAAGAAAAAGACAAAAGGAGTAAAGATGGTCCTTTCTCATCGTTTGCAACAAAATGTAGGTGTCGAAGTACATATAATCTAAATGTTGAAACAATTTCCTTTGCAATGGGCTAAGCTGCCGCACCAGCCAGCTGATTTGATATTTTTAACCTTGACATGATTAATGGGGGATCCTCGCTACTGCTACTGTATAGCAGTGAGAGCTTCATTTCGAGTTAGTTTGCTTTTTACATGGCGACGTTTATGCCAGGGCCAAGAAACATGCACGCAGTCAGAGACGTTATTTCATATTAATACGCTTACAGTAACAAAGATGTGGTAAGTCGCAATCCTAATATTTAATGGCTTAAAACGCATTGTGAGGTCATAATTTTAAATGACATAACAATGCTTGCCATTATTTAGTAAAAACAGAAGCAGGCAGTAAAATTATTCACTATCATTTTGATAGAAAACACAAATGGTAAAGCCCATTACCGATATTTGTAATTGCAAGGATATTGATACAAAACACTAATCTTCATTTAGAAGTAGGAAAGTCTAGATTAGGGGCAAAGTGAAATGTAATAATATCCCAAATTTAGGAAAATATTAAAATTAAACAATAATAGCATCAATTTGTTACACTGGATTAAGGGAAAATGTTTTGTTTGAAAAGAGCTTAATAAGCGCCTATTGGAATAATTTATATGACTTAACGGAAAGTCATGGCCCCTTTTTATGCTATGGCCGAATTAAAGCAAATAGCGCGAGCAAAAATCTTAATGTCACAAATATCGATACGAAAACGGGCCCACCAAATCGTCAAATAGACATACCACTAAATAGTTCAATTCTTTATGAGTCAAAACGACCACCATTTGGGTGCGCCAAGTTAAAATAGCTTAAGATGAGAACTGTGTTTCCTACTTCAAATTAACGAAAGCGCAAAATCCCCTTGAGCTCACGCAAGCAATGAACAAAGCACATAGACCTAAGGCACAGCGAGAACCTTCAAATCAGACATTATGTAAGGAAAAGGAGCACACAAAATCGTGAAAATTTTATGTTCAGAAAAAACATAAATCTTTCGTTACTGTTCACTCAAGTGCCCGATGGGTGAAGCCGGCTTGGTGGGCTGTACCGACATTCTCAATTCCGACGTTATAATGGGTTCCCTGCAGGCGACTCAGATATGTACAAAAAAGCAAGTGCTTGTTATTTTGCTGATATGCTGCCAGTTAATAATCTATACTATAAAGGAATGTAATAAAATCCCCAGCTTAATAAAAAATCAGAATAAAATTATAAACCTCATATTGTGTAAAACTGAATTTAGTGAAAAATATTTTGTTTAAAAACAACTTCGCCTAGTGGGCGCCTACTAGAATATGGTGAATGCATTTGTAGAAGCCACAGCCGCTTTTATCGCTATGCCGGAAACAAGTCGAATAGAGCAGCCAAAGTACACCCTTGTTTGAGTTAATTGCATCACTGTCAAAAATGTTGAAAAATTATATTTGAACAGTTTATCAATTCTAAGCAAAATGAACTGGCCAATCTAGGAAATTTTTATGATGTAATAGTTATCAAAAAACGCAGTTTACTTAACCCTTAAACACCTACGTTGGTCGCTAGCGACCCGACCCTTCTGTGTTTTCCTCATAATTCCTAAAATGGCCGGCTACGTTCTGTGTGACTTCAAGTATTCCCAAAGCATTTGTTATTATTCCATTCCACATTTATAATTTCAAAAATATTGCACTGATAAAATAGTTATTAAGGTTTTAAAAGAAAAAACTTATAGGGTCTATAAAGACCCATGTTAAATAATAGCTCAACTTTTCTTGAATTGCAACTTATATTGTCAGTAGTTGATTGTACAGTGCCACAAGCAACAAATTAAATCTGAAAAAATCTGAAATAGTTAATCAACACATATTTCATACTGTGTAAAGCAAAATAAAAATGTTTATGACAAAAGATTAGAAGTTCCAGAAGAAAGAAAGCAACATCGAAGAGTTTATTGCAAATCAGTGTAAGATCTGAAAAGAATCAGAAGAGCGATGGCAAGAAGGCTAGTGGATGCAGCAACAGGCGCTGGGAAAGTGGTACGAGTTGGTCTAATTTAGAAGACAACTCTGACGATGAAGAAATTATTGAGAATGAAGGTTTTGTGGATGGCCAATCACGTCTGAAAGATATGTTGACGCTTCTTCTACTCTCAGCAACTAGACCACAAGTGCAGACAATGAAATGACTGTCAGTAGTGGACAAGAAAGTGATAGCGAAGACTCCTCTAAGCAAGGCAGTGGTAATCTTTAAGTCAGAAGCTCGTTTACAGAAAAAATGGTGGTGTGTGGTTTACCACGTGTTCCCCACCATCAACAACACGTGCATGCAATCTTAGACACCCCAACGAAATGCGAATTGGTGCTGCAAAAAACATTCAAAATAAAGTTGATCCTTTTGCTTACTTTGTTGATGAAAATACTCTCAAGCAGGTTGTCAAACACACTAACGAGCGTGCAAGAAGGGACCTGAGAAAAAGAAGCAAAATCCATATGAATGGGTGGCAGTTGACTTGTGTGAAATAAAAGGCATTGTCGGTGTTCTGTACCTCACTGGTGTGTATCGTAGTCAGCACGAATCCCTTCGTTCGTTGTGGTCACTTGGCCTATCAGGAAAAGCTATATTTTCCGCTTCGTTCGACCGTAATCGATTTGAGCAACTTATAGCAAACCTACGTTTTGACAGTCGTGAAGATCGTAACACTAATGATAAGTATGCTCCATTTTGACGAATGTGGAAACGGTTTATTAAGAATTACAGAAAACATTAAGCTATTGAGGTTTATGCAACCGTGTATCAACAACCAATACCATTTCGACGTGGTTGTAGTTTCAGGCAGTGTATGCTCAAGAAGCTAGACAAGTACGGGCTGAAGCTCTTTTTGCTGTGTGACTGTCTCGCTGGCTATACATTCAATGGCGTGCCGTATATTGGACGTCAAGGAAATCACAGTAACGTTAGGTAGTTATCTGATGTAAAATTCCTTTCGACATTACAGCATTTTTCTAGAATCAATGTAACAACTAATAATTGGTTTACCCGTTCCCATCTTGCTGCTGACTTACTCTAGAAACAAATCTCTTTGCTGGGAACAATGAGAAAAACTAGCGTAAACTTTCTATTAAATATGTAACAAGGAAAGCAAGAAGAATTGGATCAAGCTGGTTTGACTTTAGTAACAGGAAACGATGGGATTAAATGTACCCAGAAAAAAACAAAGCTGCGGTTTTACTTTTCAACTATACACAATGACAACAAAACCGATAAAGGTTCAAGTTTGCCTGAAATGATACTAAACTCCAATGCTACTAAAGCAGCTGTTCACCGAGTTAACACTAGAAGCCCGGACCGGTCATTTTTGACCGGTTTTATATTTTGACGCTTCGTATTTCTGGCATTTTTGCTATTTGATTTTTCATACTCCTTGACTTTTCCTAACTTTGGATGATGTTTTGGTAAGTCAAACAATTTTTCTTTTATAGCTTTTGTAAATGGAGCATTTTGCACATCTACCTATAAGCCCAAACCGGTTAAAAATGACCGGTTCTTAAAACGGTTATAATTTGTCTTTGAGATAATGAATTAACACTAGAATGCCCAATGGAGTCAAAATGACTCCTTTGGATAGTTTGCTTGTGCATATCTTTTCACTTGCTTGCCTTTAGGGAAAATCCTCCCGTGACTTTTCATCATTTGTTGGGCCTAACACTGTCTTGAAATGGCGTAAATTTTTGTCAGCTTTAAAAACGATTTTTTAAAATTTACCTCGAATGCCCAAAGGAATCATTTTGACTCCCTGTATAGAGATGCCTAGAAAAGTAGTTTGTGGACAAAAGGCAATGATACTGTTTTTGTGTTTTGAAGAAGAATTTCAATTTGAAAAGCCATTTGTATTTTTGAAACAGTTTGAAAGCTTCTCAGCTGTGAAGTATCTTTGCAATTGCTTTATCACTCTCTTATCAGAGGAATACAATAGTTTGTGTGGTTGCGACATTGTGAGTAAATTTTTGCTCTATTGTCTATTGTGTGTCAACAGTGCTTTATAGATAACGGATTATCACTTTTATTTCGAATTGCTGTGCGTGGTTCTGATTGCAAGTACAGTCTGATCGTAGCTGTGCTTTAGTTTGAATCTTGAAGCAGTCAATATTTGAGTATGTCTACAAGATGAGGTCTCACAGCTAGAGAAGTTTTGCCTCTGCTAACTGATATTCCTGAGGATGTGTTTGAATTGAGGGATGAAAGCTGCAGCCTTGATGCAGATGATGATTTCATACCGGCAGCGGATGAATCTAGCTCATCGAGTGAAAATGAGAATGTGAATGCAGCAAGTATGCAATGCGAATGGAGTTGTAATGTCTCCATTTTTGTGTTTTTTCAAATTGCATTTGTTTTTTGTGTTAGGTAACCAAGATCCAAGCACAAGCAGTTTGCAAAGTGATTTGGACTCTGATGAGGAGGATGGTGCAGTGTTGACTGCAAAGAATGGCACTAAATGGAAGAAGGTACAAGTAGGTGAGCAGTCTACTGGCAGACTTGCAAGTCATAATATTCTGAAGAAATGCCCTGGCGATTCGAGTTACGCACGTAGAAACATACAGGCTGCAAGTCCTGCGAGTGCCTGGCGTTTATTTATTGACAAGTTTATACTTAAACACATCCGTAAGAGCACCATCACTGTAGCTCATAGACAACCGAAAACGAAGAATTTTGTCTAACAAACAATGAATTGCTCGCATTCATTGCTGTCATGTACGCACGACGAATAACAGGTTCAAATAACATGCCATATCATACTCTGTGTACTGAAAACTGGGGCGTGCCCTTGTGTAAAAAAATCAATTTCAAAACACCGTTTCAGCAAAATTTTACGTTTTTTCCGCTTTGACACAAAGTTGGATAGTTCTCAAAGATTAAAAACAGGAAGATTTGCTCTATTTTCGGTGATGAAATAGGTTCATCAACAACTCTATTTTATGTTGCACATGTAGGGCTTTCATCACTGTGGATGAACAGCTTTTCCCCAGCAAATGTAGATGTCCATTCACTCAGTTCATGGCGTCAAAGCCTGACAAATACGGACCGAAATATTGGCTGGCTGTAGACAAAGATGGTAAGTATGTGGTAATCGGGTTTTCATACGTTGGCAGAGACGAGACTCGCTTTAGAGATGAACGTGTCTCCGACCAGGTCGTCATGCGGTTGTTGAAACCGTACTTCAACAAAGGGAGGAACGTGACAACAGACAATTATTTTACCTCAATAAAGTTGGCCACAGAATTGCGAAAATACAAAACCAGCTTACTGGAAACAGTAGACAGAATCCGCAAGGAAGTACCTGCAGTGGTCAAGCACATAAAAGAGCCACTTTACTCCACCATGCTACATAAATCTGATGATGTAACAATCACTGTTTGTCAAGGTAAGGTCAAGAAAATGTGGCAATTCTCAGTACCCTCCACCAAAACATCACTATTGCTGATAATGGCAAAAAGACACCAGAAAGTGTCAAAGCTTACAATGATACATAATATGGCGTTGCTATTGTGGATCAAATGGCAAGGAAATACACGGTTAGAACTTCCACCAGAAGATGGCCTATTCATTCGTTCCAAAACACACTGGACTTGGCGGCAATAGATGCATGGATCGTTTAGAAGGCGGTCATGAAGAACAATATACTCAGAAAAGTTTTTCTTCAGCAGTTGGCTCAAGACTTATATGGGCCTCACATGGACGAAAGGAGCAACACTAAGAAAAGACGGTTGCAAGAAGAGACATTTGATGAAAGACATAGTAAAATGACAAAATATTGCCAAGTGAAGGGTGAATGTAAGAAGAATTGCACAGTTGGCATCTGTCATAAGTGTAGCAAATCACTGTGCAGAAAGTGTACTGCTAAAACCGTACGTTTGTGTGTGAAACGCAGTTCCTCACAATAATAACTGTTTTTTTTCGGTATTCTGGGATTTTTTTGTCTTTTTGTTTTGTTGGTTTGGTATTTGAGTTTGCCCAATACAATAATCCATAAAAAAATCGCTAAGTGAGCTCTCTTACAAAGCTATTCTACAGTCATAATCACAGCAATGTTACACAAGAAATGGCAAGAAGTCAAAATGACTCCTTCGAGCATTCTAGGTATATAAAAATCCCGGGCATTCTAGTGTTAAAACATAATAGAAGGGTGAGAAAAGTTTGTTTTTCTACAAGCAATGCCTCACGTGTCAATAAGATTACGATTGATCACTGCTGCAATGGATAACTGATAAGCAGTAACTAAAATAATTGCATATTAGTTTGGAAAGCGTAAAAAACGACGGGGCTATATCTGTTCATCTTCTCTGAAACACAAAGCAGCTGACGTGTGCGAGGAACGTAATGAGATGTGTTGCATTGATCACAAACGAGTCACAGTTTTATGCTCCTATTGTGCTGCATGATTTTTGTGCCTAAGGATTATCATGCCTATTGTGTTAGAGGCTAGCAAACTGCAATTGTTTTATTCTTTTTCATTCCCTTTTTGGTAAATTTTGATGTTGCACGTTATTTCAATAATTGTTTGTTGTTAGTAGTATGCAGTGGTTACATCAACTTTCGATAGGTCACTTCTTGTACAATATGCAAAATGTTACACTTGCACTTTTTGCGAATTTTGACGATTTTTTTGAAGCATTATTCTTAGCTGTAAATAACAGTGAACTTGTTGATTAGTTTCATAACCATGTTTAAGGAAGATGGACAAACTAAAAGCTTGAGCAAAGATATTTCAATATGCCGTGTCGCTAACGAACCACATAGGTAATATTGCTGGCGAAACACTTGGGCGTTTAAGGGTTAAAGTAGTATTTATTGCATTACAAACATCCACCAAAGCAACATAAATAGTTTGTTCTCTTAAAAATTTGAAATTTGTAGTCAATAAGGTTTAGCCTATTTCGGTAGCAGTATAGCTGCGAGTAGATCAGCAGCAGTCTTTTGACATCATGGATGTTACGCTTAAAAAGAGAAGTGCCAATATGACATTGAACAAACACACCAATAAGTCACAATGGGAAATTTCTGCCATCATTGGTGTGAACCACTTAACAGTGAGTCGAATATTGAAGCGAATTCAAACCAGAGGAACATCTAGCCCGTAACGAAAAACCAAAGTGCAAAAGAAAACGTAAGATTTCATCAAGGAGCGAAGTAGCACTGATTAGAGAAAGAAAAAGCATCCAAGAAAGATGAGTTCTGCGCTTGTACAGCCATTAGATGTAGCCGGAGTGAACATCAGTGCTTCCACGGTCAGCAAGAGGTTGCTAGAGAATAACCGACCAGCAAGTAGACCGGTGAAGAAGCAACTGCTTCCCGGCGTGATGAAAAAATAGCTATCATAAGCTGGAAAAAAGAAGTCTGGCGAAAAGTTATGTTTAGCGATGAGAGCCACTTCTTTATCCAAAGGCAGAGAAGTCAGCATGTTCGTCGATTGAAAGGAGAATCGGTCACTACAGACTACACTGAACAACATGTGAAACATTTAAAAAAAAGATGTTTTAGGGTTGCTTCTCATATTTCGATGTCGGTCCTCTTTGCTCTTTTGAGGGTATAATTTGATCAGTCCAATACATTGAAGTTTCAGAAAACAGGTTGCTTCCAAAGATAATAAAAATGTTCTCCGATGACAATAGCACCTTACTCCCTGCCACAAGTCCAATATGGTGCTAAATTTTTTCAAGAAAAGCAAGCTGTCAGTGTTGAATTGGCCTGGAAATTCTACAGACCTGAATCCAATTGAAAATCTTTGGTCAATCATTAAAACAAGACTCCTGGAAACGGTCTGCACCACGAAGACGAAGCTGATTAATGTATATATGGTATCGTGATCCAAAAATCAGTACTGTCGAAACTTGGTCGCTGCATAAAGGCAATAAATATCATACGTCCATTTTTTTATTGGACGTATAATGTTTGTGCCTTTAATTACGTGAAAAATTATTTTTATCGAAATTGGTCGTGAGTGATGTATTCCTTGTGGGTTGTCGGGGGAAATGAGACTGAATTTGAAGGGGCTTGAAGGTCTGTCGACTGCTCTTTTGGAGAAGGTGTAGAGTATCTGTTCGTTGGCAACAAGGTCGATGCTCCTTCGGTGGGAGTGACAGTAGCAATGTCAGAGCTCTCACATAGAGATATTAATCAAGTAGAAGATGAGATTGTGGTGCCACCTGGCGCGAGAGAAATGCGTTCGCAGAGGCGTCAACTTTTGAGCAATATTAACGATGCCATGAGTCATCTTTTGGGATTATGAACCAAAAAAGAGGTTCTTGAGTTTGAATCCAGGAAAGCTAAGGCTGTAGATTGGAGAGTAAGAGATGTTGGTGCAAGTTCTGGCATCTTGCAAAAAAATGATCTTATCTAATTGCTTTTTAGAGGAAAACCGTACCTTAAAAAGCTTACGGACCCATGGTTTTAAGGTTGTTTTTTCGAGAGGTAGGGTTTCCTTAGAGGAAAGGAAAGAACCTGCTGACCAAAATATCAAGCCTCTTGATTTTTCAAATCTTGAAAAAACCACGTAAAAGTATGGAGGCTACAGAAGAACTGAGTAAATCCCGCAAACCTTGGCAGGCCGGGAAGAAAAACCCAATACTGTTAAGTTGAGCGCGCTTCCTGTCAGGGATCAACAACCAGGTTAAGGGGACTTTTTCTATCTCTGGCACTAAGCAAAACGTCATTCAACAGGGTCGAAACTGTAATTTCTATTCTTACAAGCCTGGATTGGTCGAGAGTGCAGAGAAAAGAGTTATCAGACCCCCATCTGGATTTGAAAAAATATCAGGTACAATCCTATCCCCAAATGTAATAAAGTAGGGTTGAGAAATAGTTATGAGAGCTGAGTAGTCTTTAGAGACGGTGATAGAACTACGAGGAGGAATCTGCAGTCACTGCGGGACGAAGGCGGAAGAATGGAAAATGCATTTAGTAATCACTACCTAGAAATGAGTTCATCAATCAATTATGATGGTTTCAGCATGCCATTTATTGTATCTAAAAATAAGATAACGGCTTTGCTGATTACGTGCTCATATGACGACATGATACTAAGTTTGGTTCGTGAAGCCTGTGTGAAGACCGTTGCGCAAACATAAAGCTTACTGATCAGTAATACTCCCGGCTACGCAAATGCGCTTCGGGCTAATATGGCGTTGGAAAGATTGGCATTAAAATTTTCTGTGCCTGGTGATTTTATTTCTGAGGAGAGGGTGAAAAATATTTGTGCGGGACCGCGTTTGACCGAGAATGACGCTGCCAGTTGGCATAAGTTTCGTGCAGAGTTGTAAGATTGACAAATATTCGCTGCAGTGAAAAAGCGCTTAGATTACCTCGGAGAAAAGTTGGTTGGCGACTTGGTTGAACGTTTGCCTACGTATGCGCATCAGCGTTTTTTTGATTTTTTAAGTTATTACTTTGGTGTAACAAAAGACCCGTTGTTTGACAACTTGTTGCAGTTTTTATTCAGAAAGAAAATGCTTAAGTCGACTGATTTTGGCACATGGTTAATGAATAATGATCATAAGCCTAAGTCTACAAATAACAATTATTCTTTTGAAAAGCCTAAATGGAAGAAAACACACAATCCTTTCAAATAAAAGATACAAGAGCCAGGGTTGATTCTGGTCGTATAGATTCTTTGTTTTGTGTAAAATTAGATCATTGTTTGGAGAACTATGAACGTTTAAGAAGCATTACTCTTGATAAAGGTGAGGAATTTTTTCATAAAATTGGCTATGTTGTAATTTTGGGGGCAAACATTTGGCTAGAGATTATCGACGTTGCGTAAAATGCACTAAGTGTTGATTGGTTGGTAATTGTAGATTACCTAAGCACTGATTTTGCCCGATTGGATTGTTAAGGAGAGTGCCAGCAATAGACCGACCGGGAAAGAACTGCCTGTGTTTGTTACAGATAAAACGGATAAGCCGACCTCTTCTACTGTAAAGGAAGGGAGGTTAAAGGAATTATTAAAGAATTGTCGGTTGTGTCCAGAAATGTAAAGGTGGCTTCCGGTAATAAAATGTTGAACAGGATAGTGGCTGTTAAGTCATAAACCCGAAGACTAAACGATCAAAATTGGTATATTGCCAACTTGATCCTCAGTCACAAATAACGCTTGTAACAAAGTCATTGGTTGAAGAATTAGGGTTAAAGGGGTATGACAGCATATCATCTATTATGGAAACGCTAAACGGAGAAAAGAAAATAGATGCAGGTTTAGTTAAACTTGATGTAGAATCGTTGTCGACGAGTGAGAGTTTTCACTTGGAGAACATCGTTTGCTCAGCATCCTGGAGCGATGATGCAAAAATCTTACTTTATAGAAAAGACTTGACTTTATACAGAGATTTTGACGATGCAGAGGTGTTTGAGTGGGAAAATTGCAAGACTGTTGATATGTTAGTTGGTAATTAGTGTCCATTTTTGTTACCCGTGCTAGAAGAAAGAGTGAGAGAGTTATTGTACTCCATACGTGCCATAAAAACACCATTAGATTCGCTGGCAGAGAGAGAGGCCTCTCACCCTTGAGTACAAATGATCAGGTGCAGGTTAGACGAATTCAAGCCGGCCCAACCCAAGAAAGCGAAAATTGGTGTAGGCGTGAACTTTTGTCAAGAGATTGCCTCATGAACAAGCTGAAACGAGAGTTGAAAGAAGTGGCGTCGCAAGATGCACAACGGGTTTCGTCGTGTGTAGATAATAAGGTTTTAAGAATGATGGATGAAAGATGGTGTTGACAGAACATCGATTCGAGATTTCTGTCCCACTGAAGTCTAATTGTAATTACGTCCGAAAGAAAGTTTGGCACAAACTAGGTTGCTGAGTTTATAAAAAGGGCCCTGCTTGACGTAGCACTGCGTAAATTTGTGGTTGACATTTTAAGAGTTAAAAGCTAAAAGATTTGTTGAATCTGCCATGAACAAACCCGAAGAGGATAATTGTTGGTATTTGCCATATTTTGTCACAACACAGATCTAAAAAAGAATTGTTTACAATCGGAGGGCATTCTTCGTTGGTACATGTTTAAGCGATTGGGTTTTCACCGGTCCTAATTTGCTGAACAATTTAGCAGACGTGCTTGCGCGATTTCGAGTAGGCAGATGCGGATTTAAGTCTGATCTTACTAAATGTTTTTTTTTTCAAGTAAAGGTGTTCAAGGACGAAAGGATTTATTGCACATCCTGTGGTTTAATACCGATGACGTTGTTGCAGGTGAGATAAAATAAAAAGGCCTGGGGACTTCGGAGTTCAACGTTTACACCAACTTTTTTCAATACGTAAGGCGTTTAAGAATAATGCCACTAGTGCATTAGACTTAATTTTGGATGTGATATAAAAAAATATTTATATTGACGACTTGATTTTTGCGGTGAATAGTTTAGTTGATGCTGAATCGATTGTAAACAAGTCCATTGCGTTGTTTAAAATCCGTGGGTTTGATTTAGTGAAAGGGTGTGTCAACAGAGAGGCATTTTCGGTTTTCGCAAATATAAATGTTGATTCGTTAGCATCAGGCTTTCGGGAGTTAGATCGCGAAGGTGATTGCCTCAAAAATTTGTTTGGTGCAAAGGTTCTTGATTGCATCTGGGAGACTAGTATTAATCATCTCAGAATCGCAGTCTTTGGATAGATATACGCGAAGGAGCATGTTAAGTCGGTTAGGCAAATCTTTCGATTCTTTAGAAATCTTTTGTTGCTTGTTAATAAAAGCTAAGCTAAAATAATCTTGCAGCAGCTGGCCATTGACAACTTCGATTGCGACATTTTTAGGCTAGGAGGCGTAGTCGAGGAGTGGAAGGCATGATTCCAGTTGCCAAACTCATTGTTAGATACTTCATAGCTCAGAAATTACTTTCCTAACTCGATTACCATGGAGCCTGGTGATAATGTGATTTTTCAGCTATCTCGATTTCTGGCGCTTCAGAACGGGTCCAAGGTAATGTGGTTTATCATTGAGTAGCGGCAGTGTTGATTGTTTTTGGTAAAAGCAGAGCTGTTTTACAACATCAGCGTTCATGAGGTATTTCCCAAAAAGGATTAGTTACTACTCTGAAGGGTATGGATCTGCTTTGCCACAAGCGAGTGACGCTTTGAAATTAGCTACTGTAAGCATTTCTTTCGGTCTGACGCAAAAGCTGTTTTGCATAGGAATAAAAATGACATATTGAGATTGGAAAAATTTGTGGCAAATCGAGCTGAAAATATTGTTATTTTCGAAGCCTTGAGATTGGAGCTATTGTTCGACTGATATTCGAAGCCTTGAGATTGGAGCTATTGTTCGACTGATATGAACCCGGCAGATGTTGCTTCGAGGCCCGAAGGCGCTAAAGAGGATAAACCAAGAAATTTCTGGCTCAACGACCCTGGATTGTTGTTACAGTAGTGTGAGGTGCCTTTGGTTGATAATAATGTAACAATTTCGTCTTGTCGCAAACTTAATTGGGTTAATGATGATTTGTGCCCTAGTGGCAGTAGTGGTATGGAACGAGTAATAGAATCATCATCGTCATTACATGTTACGAAAAAAACGAGTGGCTTATAAGGCTGTCTTTGTCTAATTTCTGTTTTGCAAGATCAAAGGGTGGAAGTTCTGCAAGCTGAACATGGATGCAGCTCACCTCAACTGGGCATTGGAACTTGCTATCGGAATTGTCCAAGACGACTTGTTTGGATGTGCTATGAGAATGATAGGTGAGGAATCTCCGGAAGCGTTGGATGAAACAACTAAGAGGCTGAGGAGGAACCGTAATGATAAGAATGCTTGGTGGTCAAAAGACTTAAGGTCATTGCGAAGATTTCGGCCATGTGTGGACAAAAAAAGGCTGTTGAGAATGGAAGGAATATTAGGTAATGCACCAGATTAGTTAGAGGATAGAAAACATCCTATAAGTTTACAAACAAGACTCGCACTTACTCGTTTTGTAGTATTATGTATAACAGTAAAAATGGCCACGTTAGTGTGCAACATTCTTTGCTTTGTATCAGGCAGATGTTTTGGATAATAAAAAGTACATGTGCAATAAAGACGTACTAAAAAGATTGTAGAAAGTGTGCTTTGAAAAGAACAAAGCCTATAAGACAGCTTATGGCAGGTCTTCCGCTAGCTAGCACGGCTACATGTTGAATGACTTTGATGTATGTTGGATGGATTACTATGGACTAATTGAGTTTATTGAAAGACTGAGTGTTCGCAAAGCATCAGGACTGTTGTTTACCTGCATGGCAACAAGCGCCATGTGTTGCGTTCTAGGTATCTTAACTTCGATATTTAAGATAGAAACTTCCCAACACATATATTAAATTATATTACAAGAGCCACCATATTAATTCCGCTTTAACCAACTAAAATACGTGATACCTAAAAACATAAAATAAATAGGGCATACAGAAACAAGAAAGTATTAACTAAAAATTTAAAACAGAGCACTAGTTTGACCAACAAAAGCGACTAACACTGAACTGATACGAAGCGCAACTGCAATAGAAATGACAATGATTGGATCTTAGTGCTTTAGGCAAGCATTAAACTACAAGTCAAGTAACGCGCAATTACCAAGCAACTACGAACTACAAACAACACGTAAAATTTGATACGCTACAAATTTACATCACCGTTCATGTAGAAGTTGTGACTCCATTGCCTTTGAATGAGTTTATTTTGGCGTTCAGCAGAGTTACTGATATTTGAGGTTCGGTAACAAAGATATTTTTAGATAATGGGTCTATGTTTCTCGGGGCCTTTAAGGTCTTGCTTGAGCTATTGGAATCAAAGGAATGGTCGAATTTGTTGTGTGAGAAAGCTGTAAAGTTTGAGCAAATACCAACGTATACCTCGGCATAAGGTGGGGCGTGGTTAAACAAAGCCTTGGGTTAAACAATTCAAATTAATTTTTGTGCGTCGCATTGTTGAATTGCCACATAAGCCAAACTATGTGAAGCTGCTAACTTTTTCGTCCAGCGCCGTTAGGATTGTGAATGAAGAACCCTTGGTAGCAGTAAACGATGATTAAAACGATTTTACATTAATAACACCTGCTCAACTGTTGTCACCAGCCTTCGGTTGGTATTCTTTCTTGGGCGACCCACAACTCAAAGATTTTTTGCGACGGGATTTCCGATTCTTGCACGGTTTGTGAGAAAAAATCTGAATTCACTAGTTAGACTTCTGTTTGCCACAGTTGAAGGGACTAGGTAAATGGAGAAATGTCTGTCGTAATTCAGAACCCGGTGAGCTTGTTCTTCTGACCTGGGATGGGAATGACCGACTCAAACGTGGAGATTATCGCATTGGGAAAGTGGTAGGGACCTTGCTTGAACATTGTAATGAAAAGGAGCTTGCGCAAAGAGTGAGTGTAGCTGTAACGGCTAGGAAATCCGACACGGGAGAAGTTTCGTGTCGAGACTGTACTTCACGATATTTGCTGCATAGGCTTGAAAAAAGGTTCCCAGTGGACACGCTCTACGGCGTCCGTTGGGATTGGCTCAGAACTCCAGACAACAGCTTAGGGGATGCCACACATGGTAATGTGTACTGTGTACGCGTTAATGTTTATTAGGATTCTTGCTTTATGTGTACCGGTACTGTTTTTATGCGTCTGCGATATGAAAATAAAGAGGCCATCAATGCATGAACTGTAGTTGTATTTGCATATATTTGACATTATCATATGAGAATGAATTATTGTCATAACTTCATTTACATTAAAAATTTTACCCAGAGGCATGATAACAACTAAAAAAATGCCTATTAGTATGCTAACATATGAGATGTATCATAAGTTATAGATTTAATAATCGGAGAGAAATGATTCATGAAGTATATTTTTGCTATTGTTAAATTTAGGAAGCTATATATGGTAATGTACATCTTGAAGGCTACTATGAAGCTGAAATTATAGGTATTTGGTTTTTGGTTTCTATTTGCTTGACTGGCTCTCTCGTCTTGGCCATTGACGGAGTAAAAGTTTAGACTGCTTTATCTTTATCATTAGCCTTTCTATTATTTCCGAAATGAGTGACTTTTTTTTTGTTCTTAATGATTCCATTGCGATAAAAATCTTGAACTGGATTCATTCGAGGGGCAAAGAGGTGGCGATGAGCAGAAAGTACAGAAAAAAAAAACGATTTATATTGCTTTTGAATTAGCCCCTCTATCGGTGGCGTGTTTGTTTTGTATACATACATGAAAGGAGTAAAGCAATTAATTTATTCACTTGCGACGTGCTTGAAGAAAGTTGCCGAGACGGCAGCTTTAGCCATAACTATCACAAGAGGACGAGCGTTTCCAGGTCTCGGAAACAGCGTTTCAAATTGGTGATAGTGATTTGAATAAAATGGTAAGCAGACTGATGCAAATGACCGGAGAATTATTATCAGCAACTTTAATCCCTGTATTGATGAGCTTGTTTCAAGAAGACAAGAGTAGAAATCAGGATTACAAAAATTTGTGTTATTGTTTCCAAGAAAGTTGTTGTGACTTACCACTAAGCACTCGTGATACATTTCTATAACATTTTTTTAGATTACCAGGATAAGCTACAAAAGTTTTTAATTTTTCATTGTACAATCTTTCGTGGGACAAGCAGACGAAATGCCCCTAAGCCAATATCCATTAAGAACACTATTTCCTCTGATCAGAAAAGTTAAGAAGCGCTGGTATAGAACATGACTTAGCCTTAATGTAATGTCAAAATATCCATCTTTGATTGATTGATTGATTATTGCTTTAAACTTTGTTTCCAGAGATAAATACTTTATTTCATCTTTTCCTTGTTACTGCAACTCTATAATTAAAAAACAAATAGAAAAAGCCGTGCAATAGTCAGAAAACATTGAAGAATCTTTTATGCTATTAAATCGAGATGCATTCTGCAATATATAAAAACCATGATTCTACATACATAGTGCACAATATTGGTGTTTAGTTGGTGCAGTAACTTGTCTAATGTATTTTAAATCTTTTGAAACCGAATGGATGCCCTTCAAATCAAAGCCAATCTGATTTCATAATCTTAATCCTTTATGAAAGTTGATTTTAGCTAAAAATTTAGTTACACGCGATGCAAAAGACATAAAAAATTGTGCACTTTTGCGTCAATTTTATTAATTTGAGTGATTTCAGTAAATTAAGTATTATAAATATTAGGCTATTTATTTTGATAAAGTCAAAACCTGAAACTTGGCTAATTCTATTTTATAAATATCTTACCGTCTTGAAAAGTTGAGTACTTGGTATAGAGGTGAACCTGAAGTAAACACATTACAAAATCTGTGTAACTTACAGATTTCCATTTCGACTGCACTACGATTTTGCCAGAAATTCCTTATGTACAGCTGCAAAGACTATCCTATACAATTGCATTGTGTGGCAGTTTGTATCAAAGCATCTGTTAGTCATTTATTTAAGCTCTTAGTCAATCATTTATCTAAGCTAAGGCCAAATTATTATTACTGCAAATCAAACTTTTGAAAAACATTAGAAGATGGTCATCAAAACTTAGATTTGCTCAACAAGCCCAAGGAACAATATTAGTTGATAACACATGAAACAGATAGACAACCAATACTTAAAATCAAACTTTTTGCAAGTTAAAAAAGAGCTTATATTTCACTCATCACATGTACACAGCGCCAATGAAACCAGTTAGAAAGCGCCAAAGTGCATTTACAATCATTCAATTTTGTTATTTGAATTGCGTGATAAACCTATTTAAATAAACACACTGAAATGTAAAATAATTAATCAAATGATAAATGCCGTGATGGTATTGCAAATTTCTTTTGATTATATCTATGTAAACGTTAGGAAAAATCAAAGTTTCTTTGCCTAGCAGCTACATGCATGCACTAAAGCGTAAATGTGCGAAAGCTTGAAAGCTGCAGTGTCACATGACTTTATCAGATCATTCCCACAACTTCCATTCTACTTTCCTTTTACACTAGTAAAGCAGTGGAAGGTCTTTGTTTATCATGCTGTGCTCTGTGTGCAGTATTTTAGCTGACACATTTATTTATCGAATGTGAGTTGCAATAATGCTTTTAAAAACTTGTCTTCTTACCTTGTGGATCCTTTTTTTGTTCGTATAGAGTTATCATTTTGCTGTAAATTTGGCTAGTAGAATCAAAATAAAATGACATTTGTGGGCTTTGTATCAATAAACATGCTGTTGGGCTTCAGCTTCAGATTCAGCCCAACAGGACGAGTGAGCCACAATCTTTTAATGCAAACACTAGACAGTGTTTTTAATGACGCCTTGCGTATTCTCACTGGATGCCGGTGTCCTACGCCAACGGACCACCAGCCAATCCTTTTATGCATTCAGCCAGTTAAGCTTCGCCGCTTGGGAGTTACTCTCTCCTTGGCCAAGAGTGGCACCCTGTACCCAGACCATATTTTACACGGTCAACTAGCTGGGTTACCGGATATGCCCAGGGAGAGGCTGAAGTCTAGACGCTCATTTGTCCCTGCTGTGCGGAAGCAATTAAATGACCTGTCTAAACTAGGCATTCGCACCGCTCAGTGGACAAATTATAAATGGAGCGTAGAGTATTCTAAACGCACATCCGTACTCCATGTTTTCATTCACAGGGCCAGTTCTTGGCCCCTTGGAATGGACTTGCCCAGAACACCTTGGGTTGAGCTTAATCACCTGCGGACTGGCGTTGAGCGTTTTTACGTCCATGTACCAATGGGGTCTTGCTTCCTCGCTGAATTGCGAGTGTGGCGCCACCGATCAAATCGCAGACCACGTTATCTCAACGTGTCCCATACATCAGGCACCTCGAGGGGAGGCTGGTCTGACGGTTTTGGATGACGATACTTGATGCTGGCTTAATACCACCACAGCCAGCATCTGTTTCCCATCGGTTTTTCCCCTACATACGAAGTAGACCTAGTTTCCAAGAACCTTATCAATCAAGCTCCATAACCGGTCAAAAGCAAGGAAAACTTTGCTACTTCGACTGCTTAAACATAACTAAAAATAATAAACTGTTTTGCAAACAGAAAAAGAAATTAACGTCAATAAAAAGTGATTTCAAAAGAACATCTCAAAACAACTGCATGGAGACACCCGCCCAGTTTTCTTACAATGCAAAACAAAACAAAGCCTAACATGGCTCATTTTGTGAAACTGAAACCAGAGGCATGTGGCGTTTGCTGACGAAGAAATTACGATAAGCTATTATTTTCGTGTGATTGTGATTGAACATCTATAAAAATCAAAA
Source organism: Trididemnum clinides (assembly GCA_963675345.1). Classification (NCBI taxonomy): domain Eukaryota; kingdom Metazoa; phylum Chordata; class Ascidiacea; order Aplousobranchia; family Didemnidae; genus Trididemnum; species Trididemnum clinides. The sequence continues at coordinate 12,240,877 of OY776286.1, forward strand.
TAAGCTAAACGTAGTAGTACTATGAAGACGTAACAGTAGTCAATTAGCTGCAGGCCTACTTACGCTAGCAATACAAACACTTTATGTCGGCTTGTGAGACAAAGATAGACAAATATTGGTCAATTTTGCTGACAGTTTTAATGAGTAACGATAGTTTGCAATAAAATGAAGTAAATCAGAGGCTATTTAAAGTTATAGAGGCATTGAACTACTCCTTTTTTTTATTAATCTGGCACTACTCTGAAATTATTTTTATTCAGTTATTTGTTTTTCTTTTGTTTAAGTAACTTTTCTTCAAAGTTTCACACCGGCAAAATTCAAGTGAAACAACTGAACGTGCGTTTCCAGGATCAGCCTTCGACTTTTTACTGTTGAATCTAAACATAACTCCTAGTTCCTTCTCATTAAACCCAAAAACTAAAACTTTTTTTTTTGGTCGAACTACTGCCGTTGCCGTATTCATGATATGCTTGCATAAAATGCTGAGTACCTATTTTATTTATGTTGGTGAAAAACTTAATGCACTGAAACGACAAGAGAGTAATTATCTATTGATCTTTAAACTACTAACCGTGCAAATTGCGTAGTGGTTAGAGCGTCCGCTTGGTAGTAGGTAGATCTGGGCTTCATTCCCCAAGTCGAGCATTACCAAATGGCTTTTAAAAAATGGTATTTACAGCTTTCCTGCTTCACGCTCAGCACATAGGAATAGTAAGGAGAACAAGCCTGTAAACTTGCTTGTTGTGTCCTTGGGCAAGGCACTTAACGGGATGCCTCCATCTTCATGAGGCAGGCAGGTGACCGGGCCAAGCAGTCTACCCGTTGTGGTGGGCAAGTCTGAAGAAAGACGTGCAAACAAAGCATGAGCTCCTACGCGTAAATTTTTAAGCTGATGCAACCCTCATTTAAATTGATCCACTCTTTGCAATAAAGGAGCAGATACATTCCTTCTTTTTTCGCAGCTTCTTATTAGATCTAAGAATAGCTTAAATAAAATATGGTTTTCTCGTTTCAAAATAATTTTTATACTGGGCATATCTAGATTATAGCAGAATTCTGTTTAGGTGTAACAATGTGTGTGTGTTTGCTTTAACACTATTGAAACTACGGAGTGTACAAACATCAGAATCACCATAGTCGATCGCTACTCCTGGATGGGTGTAACTGCAAATTTACTGAAAGTTAACATACCTTTGTCTAGTTCTGTCTCACGCATGACTAACTTAAAACTACTAATAGGTATTGATAGCGTGTAGCAAATTTAAACAAACAGTAAAATTTTTGTGTGAGTTTTGCAGGAGGCCACACATACCAATGAATCAACGCAATATTTTTGCTCCAATCATTTTTTGAAAAATTTGTATAAAATTAAATTATGTGCCAAGATATCGTTACCGTTTTGACCCAATTTTAATATTGTAGCAACCGTCAGTTGTTAAGTGTTTTCTGCAATTTTTTTGCTGTTAAAAAAGGTGTAATTACGTTTAGAATAGGACGGCTTCACTCGAAGGAACAAACGTCATCAAAAATCGCTTTCGAAGAAAGTGACCTACCACTTTCACTCATTTTGAATTTAATTAAATTGCTGTGATATCATTTTTGGTCAATAAAATAGATAAAGCAGAGAATTGTCAAAAAAACGTTAAATAAGTTTTTTATTGATGTTATGGACTGAATCTGAAGTCACTGTAAGGTAAAAAGTCTTAATGTTTACTTGTTATTGCTGGTAGTTAGCCTAGTTTTATGGCCTTAACATCTCGGTACATTTGCAGCTAGCGTCTGGTATAGTTTTAAATTCGAATAATTACCGTATTTGGAAATATTAAGTTGAAGTTAATTGCGATGCGCGACTTATACAGCACATTACATTGCAAAACCACGTTGAAAAGTTGTATACCTAAGTTATAATGTAGCTTAGATGACAGGGCATACTTGTGTACCGTTTGCCATTGATTGTAATAGATAGTGATAGGAAATACCAATGATCTACCAAAATTTTTGTCAAAAATGCTCCCAGGCTAGTTACATTAATACAATAAATGTAATTTTACGACCTTAACTATTCCTTTAATAATTTTTTTGGACTATTTTTTTGGCTGCTCAATCAAACAATCAAAAAACTTATCGTACCTGTAGTAATTATCAGATGATGGTTGATTTTGATAATTGATTTTGATGTAAATAATAGGGAGTTATTTTCAAAGGAAGGATATATTCAGATGACACTTGATCTTTTAAATTTTTTTACAAATTTTTTTGACAAATTGGCACACAGTGTTAAGCTTAAACTCGTCTATTGAAGGGTTTAATCTCAACAAAATCACTTTTAATGAAATATATTTGTTTCCGAGTAACAAACTAACAGTAATTCACTTCATTGTTTAATTAATTTTACATTATCTAGAGGAGTAACTTTTAAAATTGATGTCTACCCTATACCTTACTTTTCCAGCATAAATTACAGCTTTTGATCAGCCTTTTTTTTGCTAAATGTGTGATGCCATATGCAACCTACTTATTGGTTCAATTACAACTTAATGGCTGCTAGGTTTATTGTTTAATTGTCATTGGTGCTTGTTACTATGGAATGCATTGAAGAAATCAAATTGATGCCACCAAATTCAAATTGTTCTTGATAATACCTAATGTTTAAAGATATTGTATAAATTGTGAACATTAGGCTTCATTGACATCTTATGATATCGCAAAACGCCTAAGTTTCATCTAAAAATGTATATGTAATACATCAGACAACATTCGCTATTGTACTTCATAACTACATTTTTGAAAAATCTCTTGAAGCGTAACATATATATATGCTAAAAAATTATGAAGCAATAAGTGGACAGGTTAGTTAATAAAATGTTGCATTTATTTAATAATCACCATTACAGAATGCCAATCTGTAACACTGCTACCAATGTAACGTATTGCATTACCTTATGCAAGGCAAGATATTGGCAAATATTGAGCAGGATTGACATAAAGTTATTAAGCTTTTTAGCACACTTTTTATTCACACCGACCTGTGCTTGAATGTATTGGTAAGGATACAGAAATAGAATATGAATCACATAAAAGTGTGTGACAACATTAATTATTTTTATTTAAATTTTTCTATTCAACGTGACAGCCAAGTTATTTTTAAATGTTATTGACCAATATTGATGTATTTTTGATGGATGATTTTCAAACGTATCATTGAGACTCTGACTTATTTGCGGTTTCAATTTTGCTAGTTTAGCCATTATTACCTTACAAGCATATTTATCTATGCGTAATACAACCGTTGTTTTGTAACAATTCAACCCCTGCAACGTCATAACGCTCCTTATTAGTTAACAATTGCAGTAAATAGCGAGTCTTTGAGCGCAGGTTTTATGAATATGATTAGCATTTCATCTCATATGTAATTTGGAATACTTAGGTACAAACACAACTTATCAAGCCCATACTAATTTTTTGAGTAAACAGTATCGCTTCTGAATCTACACTTGATGGAACACAAAGCTGGTTCAGTTAAGCTTTTTGTATACGCAAGTGCAGACACTAATGCGATGCAGTTTAAAGTTAAAATTGAAACGTACTAAATAGTTTTTGTTTGTAGCTAAATACTCAGCATTACACATCAGATGAAAAGTAGACCTACCATATTTTCGTTGCCCAAAAAAAGGACAGCTTTCGTCAGCAAGTAAAATGCAAGTAGGATAAGACCAGGCGAGGCTAATACTGCCTTTGTTTGCGGCAGAAATAATTGTTCCATATTCACAAGTAGGCCCAATGCATTCAGCTTCAAAATCGCTACGTCCTTTTTGAAACAAGGATACTTCTACCGTAGTTCATCAGAAAAAAATACTTTTTCTCTTTGGCATTATTGCTTAGCTTTATTTAACTTTCCAAAATTTTACTTTATGATAATTATATTAAAGAGGATAAATCCTCTTAAAAGAAGACGTATGGTAGCCCTAATGAAAAGCTAATCATATCCATGAAATTTGCGCCTAAATATTCACTACTCACTGCAATTGTTACCTAATAAAGAAGATTGTTATGACGTCACTGAGGTTAAATTGTTACAAAAATTTATTGTCTTGTGCATAAAAAAATGTGCTTGTAGCTTAATAATACCTAAACTGGAATATTAAAATCTCAAACAAGTCAAAAATCTTAGTGACAGAAAAAATTGTTACTCTTCGGGCTCAACGCACCTAACACTAGTGGAAATCAGTCTCTTTTAAAATAAGACATGAAAATTGCTATTTTGTTACACGCTATTATCATCAAATAACAGCTTAGCTGCTTAAACGGCAGACTATGAAGTCAAGCCAAACAGTAAAATTGCCTAAAAATGTTTGACTGATGCGAAAATCTAGCAGAGGGCTGGGAGATAAAATTCCCACATAAAATCTTAACCGCAATAACAGACAAACTTACTCCACATTGCAAATTTGGCTTGATGGTTTCGAGGGCAAAAGTTACGGTTGTAAGACAAAATGACTAGTAACCCATGACTTGTAAAAGCAGTTAAAAGTCACTACTACTACTGCACTAGTTTTTATTTATCTACTCGGTTTAGTGACCAAGACCAGTTTTGACATACTTCTAATTTCTTGATTTAAACCTTATACCCTCATTTCACATCAAAACTTTATGTATCAAATTCGGAAAATGACTAAGCTATTGATCGCTGTGCCTTGCACATATGATTTCTTTATCTACAGTACCTTGCTCAACCTTTTATATTTTACAGAAAAAGCCTTGGTCTTGATAAATTTAAACGGTAAAATAGTTACCCGAAACGCTGCAACCAATAAGTTGTTAAAGAAAAATACTTAGATTTACGGCACATATTTGATAAGGGAGAAAACCGATAAGAAATTACCGGTATACAATCTAGGCTTCAATCCTTCTCTATAAAGTTTTCAATGAAATAAGTTTTGAAACCATTTTTTCAATTCCTAGACCCACGTGATTGTTCAATACTTCTACCTTTTTCTACGCCAATTACTTGGTCGACAACGGATGAATTTGTGGCCAGTTTGAAATGAAGAGAGCTGACCAAGAAAGTAAAAAATCAATCATGCTATGCGCAGTTGCCAGTTATCTAAAAAAATTCAAAAAGTTTTTGAACAAAACCATGTCATAAAACCAATGGTAAAAATAGCTAGAAATGTTTAAAAAAAATGAAAAAAGGACTGGAGAGGTTGAATTGCAACTAAATGTTGAACGACATAAAAAACTTTATTCTCGCCTTTAAACGGCTTAACTTCTTCTCCTTTCTGGCTTTATTCCCATTTGTATGGGCATAATGCCATTCTACAGTATATGGAATTACCGGTGGCTTAATGGACTTTTGGGATCTTCCCAGTAGTAGCCTGCATTTCCTGGCATTTTTGTTTTTACGGTCGGATGCCCTTCCTGCCGCCAACCGCTTCGAAGGAAAACGGGGCGAGCTGCCATCTGCTTTCTTAAAAGTCGTAATGTCTTATAAAGTGTCTTGCCCAAGGACCCAACAAGCGAACTTGTCGGCTTGTACACCACAACCTCCTTTTTAAATGTCAAGCGCACTGCAAGGAAGCTGCGGATACAATTTTTTGAAGTCTTTTGATATGAATCGACAAGAGAAATCAACCCCAAGCCTACCCTTCTAAGTATTTTCTGTTGGTGGTGCCAAGCAAGATAGCGCAAAGAAAACGCTTAATATTTTTTTCATCAACGGTGGTGGGTAGAAACGTATAAGCAGCTCAACACTTTTTTGAGTAACGACAACGGTAACGCCGTTATAAATGCAGAGAAGTAACGAAAGCAGTAACGAAATTGCTTATTAGTGATTTTCAAAAGTTACTCGTTACTATTTTTCAGTGTACTTCAATATTTTGTTTAAGTCTGATCGTTTTTTATATATCTGAAAGCAACAAAACGATAACCACACATTGTTTTTTCTTCTGAGAACTAATTTTTGCCCAAAGCGGAATAACATTAACCCTTTAAGAATCATAAAATTCTAATTCGTAGCATTTGCAACAATTCCGTAATTGTTTGGTGACAACGCTACTGGAATAGATTTCAGAAAATTAGGTTATTTAAATATCTTTTAGGTGATGCATGTTTCCACCTTCGACTCCATTAATTTCGGTTTAAAGAATTTACAGGCAACTGTTCATGCAAATCATTGCTAACGTCCTACTTATTCCGCAATCAGTTTGTTGTTCGAGTGCTGTAGCACTGACGTGCCTATAAAGAAATTGAGCAGCTAACAGAATAATTTTGTTAATGTCCTAGCAATGAATTATTGTAACAAAAGCAATTTGTTTAGAACCTAGAGTTATTGCAACTGAGTGCCTGTATTTTAAGTAAATTATTGTGATTTGAGCCAATGTTATTTCCACTCTACCTTGGATGTCGGTAATCTACTTTTGTCTTTACCGAGATCTTACTTTCGTAAGCTTTATTTACTGTGGTGCTTTTATTGATTTACTCATACTCTCGTTAAATTCAATTTAACCATATTTTTATTGAATAGGATTACGAAACGAGCAGTTGTAAAAGAATTTTTTGAGATTTACCCTAAATTATTGTTCGAATATAAATTTCCATTTCAAAAAACATTGCCAATCAGAATAGTCAAAACAGAATGCTACAAATTTCAGACTAGTTCAAAATAGTGCAGAACTTAAATATAGATTTGAAAAAAATTGCTTTTGCCATAAGCTTTTTGTGACGCTTTCATCAGTGGCGGTATCGCGTCAAAACGATTTAGAGTGGGTAAGCTGCTTTATCTCAATAATTCGGACGATAGGCAATCAGGGCAAGCCGATAATGGCGCTTACATAATAATGCGCGCCAAAGAAAAAGATTTCGCAATAGCAAAATGCGAAAAAAAATGGTAGCTAGAAGCCAACAACAACGCCGTTATTATCAAAACAGTTTGAGAGAGCAAACAAACTCCTTTTATCTGTATAATATTGAGAGCTCGGTCTTGAAATTAGGTCGTCAGCGTACAAAGGTCAGCCAGGCCAATGTTTGGTTGTGTTTCGTAAATTAATTACACCGGCAAATCTGAGTTGTAGCAGCCAGACCTTTCAGAAAGCGCGCTATTAATTTGCATTTTACTCGCTTGCTTTTAGCGCCATCCATTTCGCAATAACTGCGGTCAATGCACTGTGTTTTTCAAAATTAAGTCCTTTTATAAAAAATTTAATTGATTTAAGGAGCTAGCAAAACTAGCTCCAGAGCGAAAGCTAACTTTATATGCTTTCAAATTTAAGAAAATATTAGTGAATTGAATTAGTTCAGTTGTAGCCACTATTTTCTGCTGACTAGTGATTTATGTAGATAATGAACACCGGTCGATATATTATATTGCACTGTAATTCCCTATTGGTGGAAGAGTTGTCTTTGTCTTCTTCGTGGTTTCACACCCAAAGTTGCATTAATTGGTTAATTATTGGCGCTTTTGCAATATTTGTGAATGATCTGGCTGACTTTATTTGGAGGTATGATCAGTGGCGTGCAGAGGGGGGAGTGAGCGGGGAGATGGCCGCGGGCATCTAAGGTAGGGGAGCATCAAAAGAGTAATATTATAAAATTACAATTTATTAAATTGTTAAAAATATATGCTTTTTCGTATCGTAAGTCTACTAACACAAGCTGCATATATCTGATCGGATCTTGCTTGGGGAGCATGGTATGATTATATTTCGTAGAAAATTTTCTGCAGTTTCAGCTTTTGTACTGAAATTATTATTTACAAAATTTCAATTAGTTTGCTATGTACTGGACAAAAACCAAACATATAATTACCTTTATTTACTACGCATAGATGCTTTTTATTTTCTGCGATTCTGGTTCTTTTTAAGGTCGTAACTGCACAGCAATTTTCGCACGAGAAAAGCACTTTTTTGCAAAGAAATGATTTTGGATATTTCAAGAAACCAGTTCCAGATAACTTGAAGATAACAATAATACAAAATAAAAGGGCCTGAAACATATCAAAATAAAAATTGTCCATTTACTGCAAAGGATGGGAGATCTTTATCTCAGCAGTGGTTTGAAAAAGTTTCTACAAATGGAGAAATTGTGGCGAGAAAATGGTTGTTGTTCTCCATATCGGCGAGCATGTTACTATTTCGTATGTTTTTTGTTTTCAAAAAAGCAGTTCTCTTGAAACTTTGGCAAGGAAGAAGGTTTCTCCACTTGGATAAAGTTAAATCCACGAATAAAAAATCACCAAACAAACCCTTCTCATAGGGTCTGTATGAGGGAATACATGAATTTTATAGTTCAGCTCCAGCGTTCAACTACGATAAATGCTCAACTTCAAAAACAAGTTTTTGCTAAAAAGTAGAAATGGAAAGCTATAGCTGAACGAATCGTTGAGATTATTTCATCATTAGCAAAACAGAATCTGGCCTTATGTGGACATCGAGGAGAAGGAATATCTGGTTTGTCAGAGACTGAGGAGACAATCGTTGATAATGTAAATGTGGGAAATGTTTTCAGCAACGATCAGACTTTTGGCTAAGTATGATGTAATCTTAGCTGAACATTTGCAAAGTGCCAAAGAGAAACCAAAAAGTGTTACCTGCTTTTTTAACAGAAGTCAAAATGAAATAATCGATCTCCTTGGTAAAACTATCAAGAAAAAAATAATTTCTGAAATTATGGATGCAAAATATTTTGCAATAATGTTGGATTCAACTCCTGATAATGGCCACGAAGAACAAGTTTCAGAAATTTTGCATTATGTACAAATTGATGAAAAAAGAAAAGTCGAAATAAAGGAGGTATTTTTGGGAATTTTTTAAATCGACAAAAATTGGAGCAAGATAAGATTTCCATCATTGATTGCCGTGGCCAAACGTGCGATAACGCAGCAGTTATAGCTGGCGTGAGAGGAGGCATTCAGCAAAAAATTCTGAAAGTCAATCCAAAAGCTGTGTATGTGAATTGTGAGAGCCATAGCCTCAATTTAGCTTGTGTCCATGCAAGTAATGTACATTCTGTTGTTGTGACATTTTTTGGACTTCTGGAAAAACTGTTCATTTATTTTATTCATCTACATCTCATTTTGAAGTGTTAAAATTATTTATCTCCCGAGCTGTGAAAAGACAATGTCAAACAAGATGAAGTTTCAGATACGATGCTGTGGAAATAATGTACAAAGAACTTGAGAAAGTTATTGCAAGCCTTGACCACTTGCTGGAAGGAGACTATATTAGGGATAACAGGTCTGATGCAGGAGCACTTTTACAGTCTATTTAACAATTCCCTTTTTTATCTTCATTAAATTTTCGGTATCCAATTTTAAAATCAGTGGACAAAGTTTTAAAGCGTCTGCAGGATCCGAAAATGGGGTTCCATGAGGCGTTTTGTGGCCTAAAAAGCCTTATTCATATCTTGATTTTGAAAAGTGAAGAAATTATGCGTAATGCAGTACATTCAGCAAATGAATATTGCGAAAATGGGACATACCAATCGCACGACCAAGAAGAAAAAGAATGATGCCAAGAGAAACAGCACTAGGTAGTGAACTCATAGCACAACAAGAAATAAATACAGTAATGGTGGAGATTGTGAACAGATTAAAAACCGAAATTGAGGACCGCAGTATTTACCTTCAAGATTTCAGAGATCACTTTTCATTTATCTTGAGTTTAAGTTCAACTGACATTGAGCATGAGCAAAAAAGAGAAAAATTAAGAAAGGATTGTTTGGACTTTGCAAATTATTATGACAAAGATGTAACAGCCATGCAGTTATACGAGGGCGTTATTGATTTTATTATGCTCCTTCGAGCTAGAGGAAATGTAGTTCCCTCTAATCCTAAGCATGCTCTTGAATGTTTAATGCAGTTTGGGAGGGATGTTTTCCCAACTTCATGTATTGTGTATAGGTTACTGCTCACCATCGGATTTTTAATTGCAAGTTGTGAGAGGTCATTTTCAAAGTTGAAATTGATAAAAACATGTATTAAGATCATCTATGCTACAGAACGCCTTACAAGTTTGCTTTTTATCAGCATCGAAAGAGAATTCTTTTCAGCAAATGTGAAGAATGAGGTAGTTCAAATATTTTCCGATAGGAGAGCTCATATGGGAAAGAGAAATCGTGAAGTGCAAGTGTCTAATTGATTTGTTTACATCATCACATGTTCTAGTTTAATAAAAAGAGTTACTTCTTTATCTACTTTCACTAAGCAATGTTTTTAAAGCATTTTTATTGTATAGCTCACAAAAATATTAAGGGCAGCAGGCCAGCAATGCATCAAACTACATGATTGCACTAGTACAATTTCAGATACTATTTCTTATAGAAAAAAAATAAACAACTTTATCTCCTGTTATGCCTCACGAAAGTTATATATATATATATATATATATATATATATATATATATATATATATAACTATTTGATCGTTTGGTGGGCCCGCAATTATAGATCATTTTGGTGGGTCTATTTGATAATTGTTTGCATGCATAAACGCAAGATGAATTTTTCTTATGAATGCCTGCCTTAGCCTTCAATTAACACATTAAAACAAAAAAATATTCTTTAAAATATTTTGGTTTAATTTTTCGAAACTTTTTTCTCAAGACTAGCTTTTACGAATTTCAAATGTCTGTCTTTGTCACATTCTTGAGCACTTAACAGTTTGGGAGGGGACCATACAATCAAGCAGTTGGCCCCGGGCATCACCAGACCTCTGCACGATACTGGGTATAATCTACAGTTGTGTTTTCAACTTCAATTAAATAATCGCACACCATTAAATATGCGTTCAATTCACCGTAACGAATCCGAGGTATAAGAAGTCCGCAAACTTGACATAAACAGCCTGTACAAGATTAAGATGAAAATAGCTGCGTGTTGTTGAGAGGATTGGAAATCGCTTGTTTTCATAGTTTGATGCACGTTGTTCATTTTCTAACTGTTGCTGACCAATGGCAGATTTACAGTCCCGCTGATCGGCATTTCATTTACACAGTCTTGTCAGGTTGAGATCAGCGTGAACGAGTCAAATGCTGTTTTGACCATTTAGAAACATGCCGCTTAATGTACTGCTGTAGTTGTTGAGATGCTCGCCATACATACCAATTAACATAGTGGCATTTGTCTTTATATATGGCAGAGCTTTCCTAAGCGTTAGGAAGAACATTCCTGCAAGCTACTGTCAACATACATTCTTTTTCCAAGTTTATAGAGGGCTTGCCTATCCAAGGGACCCTCAAGTACACAGGGCACTTGTTAGGCCAAACTTGCTTAATGTTGGAGAATTGAGCAATCTTCATGACAATCTGAGTGCTGATGACGTTATTGGGATAGCCATTGTCCAGTAACATTTTCTTGATTCGTTTTATCTCTTTATTGAGTCTACGTTTGGCGCAAATCTTTAGGGCTCGATGCACTAACGAAGATATTAGACTTATTTTATGATTATAAGAACCTCCCAACGTAAATACTGGCCACTGAAGATGGGTTTCCGGTATACACTGGTGTTTCAGAGCCAATATCAGTTTTTTCAACACAGTGGTCAAGAAACGGTAGACATTTTTCTTTCTCTTTCTCAAAAGTGAATTGTGGTCAGAAAACTATTGGCTTCAGCTCCGTGATCAAAGATGGTAAAATTGTCGTCAGCATGTCCGAAGTAGACTGTTTTTCAGAAAATAACTTTTCTTTGCAATATCAATTCAACAAAAATATTAGTCTTAGCCCGACTAAGTAGTGATCCCATAGCTACTCCGTCTGTTTGCTTGTACGTAGTGCTATTTAAGATGAACTCAACTAAAGATAAAGCGCTTCTCATCAGTTCAACAAACACGTCTTTTGAAATAAGTGGTTGTGAATTGGCCCATCGGCTTCTTTACAGATTTTGATGATTTATCAAGTAAATGTTGGTGAACAAGCTGGACACATCCAAGAAGCACATGAAGATATTAGAGTCGATGTCAAGATTTTGCATGGTCTTAGCGAACGTAAAAGAATCTGATACGCAGTGCGACAAAAACCGCTCCGACACGGTTTGTAATAGGCTGGCCAACAACCTGCCAAGTTCATGAACGGACGAACCTGTCACGGACAGTATAGGGAAAAATGAAAAGCCTTCTTTGAGTGTTTTCGGCAGAGCATAAGTTCTAAGTCTTTGCAATCCAGTCGGTAGTATTGCGTCATATATCCACTTAGGATTAAGATGGGCTTTGACCAACTAAAGTAACCGCTTCTGAAAAGGCAATTCAATGTTGACGGTGTTGTCATTACTGGAGACTGGACAAAGCTTTTTAGATTTCGATTAAATCTGTGCCCAGAGTGACTTAAAATCAGCGAAGATTTCTTCTTTGCACAAAACCTAGGTGGCAATCCAAAGTTGAGACCATGCGACAGTAAGAAATTCAGTATCAGGTAAGTCGTAATCTGAAAGATTTAGAATATGCTTAGTAGTATCTCTGAGAGCATTGTCAAAACGATTGCATCTGAGTGAAACATGCAATCGCTCGTTTTTGATCTTGGTTCTTATTTCCGTGCTTTCATCGAATTGTGACAGATATCCGCAGAAATTCGCAGGCCGCCTGCCAATGTGATTGGTAAGCAGTTCAATGGCGTAGTAGTTAGAGCGTCCGCTTCGCGATCAATAGACCTGGAGTTCAATCCCCTCGTCCAGTCATACCAAAAGACTTTAAAAAATGGCATCCACACCTTCCTTGCTTGGCGCTCGGCATTTAGGGGAGGTTGGAAGAACAAGCCGGCAAGTTCGTTTGTTGTGTCCTTGAGTAAGTCACTTAAAGGAACGCCCCCACCTTTATGTGGAAGACAGGTGGCCCAGACACCTCGAAAATGGCTACTCCCAAGCAAGCGCGGACGTCCCGTCCAAAACATAGCGATACGATTCGCTTTCTTGTGAATGGGGGATAAATATGTCAAATAAAAAAAAGTTTGTTATATCAAAAGCAATATTAAAAGTGATGATCTCGTCAGAATGACATGACAATCAACAATAATGTGATATATGTATGTTACATTGATCCTTAAAGGGTTAAGCTTGGTACAAGAGAGAGATCTGTGAGGCACATCGACTTCCTTTTGTGGCGCGAACCTCAGTGCAGGAAGTCGTACTTTTTCGTACTGCGATACAAAGAGAAAAAAGCGAAAAGGATATCAACCAACATAAAGAAATTGTTTTTGTTCTGCGTAGGGGGCAACAAATTTCATATCAATAAAAGTTAAAAGTGTAGGAATTTAGTATGAGACATATTACATGTAATAGCAGCACACCTTATCACGTAGTCTAGAAAACAATGAACGCAGTTAGGCCTAATGACAGAGTGAGGTGCCAAGTTACATATTTGTAAAAAGCCAACAACGTGAGCGTGATTGAAAATTTCCTAATAAGTATTATAATGATAATACTTATTTGGAAATTTTCATAGGGAGAGAATAAAGAGCTTTCTTTGTGTGTTCTAACAAAGCTTTTATAGAGAAAACATTATTTCAACATATTAAGCAACACGTAGTGTACTCAAACATAAAAACAATGTAGTCTGTTATATGGTAATATTTTACCTCTGTCATTCCATACGTGCACAAAAAATACTGCAATTTTTTTGCTAGGTTTAAAAGTAAGATTTGTGTTGAACGTATGGTGAAAAATTTTTTAAAAAGCAGCCTCAATTTTAGATCCAGTGCATTCATTCAATTTCAATAATTGCAAGTTTGCAAACTTGAAATAAATAATCCTTTAACACTAGTTATACGACCTCTGTATGCCCAACATGAAACAGCATTCAAATTGTTTTTAGCCTACATCCCATGTTTTCCGAGCTGTTGGCAAATCTTTGATTTTACCAATCTGTGCTATCAGCATTTAAATATATTTGGCATAGACACTGACAAGAATATGTCAATCAGCAACTACAAGTAGCTTTAACACATTAAATTCTCGTCAACTCAAAAGGCTCTGAATGATAGCAATAGCATCATAAGAACAGATTGCAATCCTTATTAAATTCCCTCAAACAACCGTTGCCTATCTTTTTTTTGAAATCATCAACACCACATAAATATACATTAATGTACAATCTTTTCAGAAACATCAAAACAACCATGAAAACGTCCAAATAACCTATGTCTGCTGGGCTCGTGGCTATTGATAAAGCAATTAAAAATTAGTTGTAGCCACTAACTACTTTCACGGGCGGCACTCGGAGGGAGTAGGTAGACTTTTCCCATGTTTGTTTAGGTCCTTTTTTGTAATTCGTGCAGATCTGTCGATATTTTTTTTTTTTTGGAGAGGGGGACTCCAAGGCTCTAAACCCCTAGTTATTCTTGCACGAAAAATATTTTGAAAAATCACTTAGGCTGAACTTTTATGCAGTAGGAGTGGTTTAAACAAGATATATCAGTTTGTGGACAAGTAATTTGTAATGAAGTACAAGTTCGGCACTATTTTTCGTGAATAAATAATTTGAAATTTCTGAATGTTCATCGCTTTGTTTTGTCATGAACAGATAACTATATACGAAATAATAGCAGTTTTGCAGTGATTTAGCTGCTATAATTTAACGCTGAGTAGCTCGGCGATTAATTTTTGCAAGTAATTAAATTATGCTGTAAAAATACATATCCTAAAGCAGGGATTCGTCATTTGAGGTTGTTCATAATGGTAACGATAAGTTAGTGGTTAAATCTGGCCCGGTTAGACCTATAATAAATTTTCCACAGTTAACTCTAGGTTCACTCGGGCCAAATTTAATCACTAACAAAACTGTCTAACTTTGTCACAACATTATCTAAATTTTATCACAAAGTCAAGTTCTAAACAATAGGCTTGACTGTTTTAGTTTTATATTTTGATTCCTTTTTGGCGCAAAATTTTCCACAATAATATGCTCTAGATTGCACCAAATCAATTATAGTTTATCAAAATTTTCTGGAAAAAAACCCTATAGATTCTCGTTGTAGGCTGTTGCCTTGTAGGCTTCGGTATCTACCAGTTTATAAAACATTTGATCAACTCCACCTTTAACTTATACAATCAAAGCAAACATTTGCCACTAAAAGTACATGGATAAAACTAAGCTATATCTCACATCGTACTGAAAAAACCCTCACATGTTCACAATGTTTCTGGTTGTGACTGGAAACTACATTCCATCGAAGTTTTCTTCGAAGTTATCTCGCTTATTATTTATGAACCCCACTTATTTTGGACTGGCGCCGCTCCTGGCTAGTTTCTTTCTTTTTCGTTTTTCTAAGAGTCACAAAAAATATCTATGTGGTTTTGCTTACTGATACGCTCCCAGTCGTTTTCACAAAAATTTGTTTATATCTCTATTTTAATACGTGCTCCCCTAACATTAGTTAGCTAATGAAAGAAATAAACGCTGCAAAACATCACGCTTTTTGTGAATAGAACTTCGTTCAAAAGTATAGAGGTCGAGATCAGTGACACTTTAGCGTCTACTAAATACTAAATTACTTTGCAACGTACTGCATCGTGTTGCATAGAGTAAAGAAATTGATTGCGTTGCATCGGTGAGTTAACCACTTTGAGCCATAACCAACATACTAACCTAACATGCTGTAACAACTCAATTGTAAATGCTAAACTCTAGGCTCTTGTTCACTTCGCTCCCTCCTGGTTGCGTTTATGCCGGCAGCAAGGAAAACATACCCGCAGCCACAAGCTTTCAATTTATAACTAGGCCTACAATTACAAAAAACGTCTGTTACATTTTATAGTCTGATACCTATTACCTTTCATAGCCTAATTCCTGTGCCTACATCAATCACTTCAGCGTCCTTTTACAACTTTGAAGTTATTCCCTGTGCACTTAGTGAAAAAACATAGAAAGTATGTAAAATTATTTGGTGTTTGTAAATAAGCCCAGCGTTAATTTAGCAGGGAAGTTGGTATTACGTGCATAGTTCACAAAATCTACAGTCCAGGAAAAATTAACGAAAAATAGATTTACGTTATCGTGTAAAATCATTGCCATCGAATATACAATCGCACTTGTGAAGGAAATTTTTTCTTAAAAGTAACCTATTTTTAAAACAATTTTTAACAGTTTTTACAACATAAAAGGTATTAGTAAAATAGAGTAAGGTCTTATAACTTCCTTTTTTAAAATTTGCTTTGTAATAAAGGATCCAGAGGACGCTGACATATCAACAAATAACAAAACTAATCAATTCAGGTAGGTATTGCTCAACTTTACTGCATAGATCTAAAAATTGCAAAGCTTTCGTTGCCTACTGGTAACTTCTTCAGTGAGATCTGCTAAACGGCAAAAACACGAACCTTACTTACTCTGAAAACCTTTAAAAATAAACTGCTGAATTCAAAAATTTTGCTACTTGGAAAACTACAAAATATAGAAGATGCTAATTGCTAGAAAGCATTTTTAAGGCAATCTCCTGTTTAGAGGAATCTGCCTCCAACATCGCAAAACGGAAAAATAGAAAACTCGCTCAAAAATAATCATCGACTGACATGTTGTAAAAGATGGTTGTATTGTACAAAGTAATGTTGGTTATCATTTTTAAGCATGCTTTCTGTTTTACCTTACTAGGAAAACTATCAGAAACTAAATTAATAATAAAATGAAAGTACAATAAAAAATTTGCTCAAAAATGATCACCAGCATTATACGGTACCATACAGCAATCTATTACATCATGTCAATAACCCGCGACCGGTTTCGACCTTATTGGGTCTCATCAGGCGGGTGTAAAAAACACTCAGTAATAAACATCCTGAAAAAAAAAATTTTCCATTGGTTCCAAAAAAAATGCAATACAAAACAATATGATAAAGCAATACCTATATCATGGTGGTCACATTCAAGGACACACACACACATGACATGGACAACAAGTTACATCGGTAAGCTCTAATAGGGGTGCAGGATCATTGTCAAGACTTAGATCCCTCTTAATAGGAGATTGCCTTGAAAATTGCTAACTAGCAACTAGCAACTCTTGCATAAAATGAGAGGTTACTGTTAAAATATGACAAAACAATGCAATAAATCTTTCGTAGCCTACTGCTCAAGTTAATAACCTATCAGGTATCAAGCAATAAAAGGCGATCAAATTATAAGACTAAAATGATAAATAATATTAAAGTTGAGCAAACTCCAGACCGTGACAATGCTTCGACCAATCAGGTCTCCTCAGAGCAGTTGGTGACCGGAAAATAGCTGGATGCTTTAAATAAAGCATAGCTTGGAACGTCACATTTGTGGCACCTATACTGGGTTCACTGTAATGGAAGTTCTACCAGTATTCTGCAAACCAGTATCAATATTAAACTTAAAGGGAAGAATAAAATACACACAAACTTCTAAACAAATGATAGAGTGAAATGACTAAAAGTGTGTTTCAGTCTAAACAATATTATTCTTTGAAAGTCATTCCTGGCGGCTGATGAGTATGTGAATTATATTTATCCAAAATTGTTTTTTGTATTTTCTGGAGTTGTCCGATTTAGAAAAAGATCAATACCAATTATTATGACGCTCGCATATTCTGCCGTGATTTGGTAAAACTTAGGAGAATATTAACTTCGCTGTTATTTATTTTTGTTCAACAAGGCAACAATTGAACCATTTTTTTTTTCAGTTTTGCCTTGACGCCCTTAACGGTGTGAACATTAATCGTTTCTTCGCGTTTGCTGATCTGCAACTTCACATAAACGAAAGTTGTGTTGCATTTCACCACAAACCATCATTCGGCAATTTTGACTTTTGACTGTTAGAGTATACCATGCTTAATTTATGACAAGGCAGTTGCTACTTTCACACTACAGTTAGCTGTATTTATAATATAATCTAAACCAGCAAAAATAACAGCATTGGATTAAAGACTTTTCAAAATGGTAATGAATATTGGAACACTTTTTAACTTGTGACTTACAATAGCATTGCCAACTTTTTAAGCAAGTTAGCTGATTTTTTAAACTAAGGTTGGTTTCTATTCTTTCCCAGATGAAGTGCCTTAAGGCAGTGGCGTAGCAACAGGGGCAGCTGCTCCAAAGCGCAGCTTTACGTGGGATGCGCAACGTAAGTGCAACTTTTAAATCTTTTTTAGTAGGTAGTCTGCAGCTTGAGCAACCCTATTCGGCCCATAACGATGTTTTGACTGTTGGTTGATCATTATATTAGAGTTACAAAAAAGCAGCTCATTTATATTTAATTTAAGTCGAAAGTCAATGTGAAAATCGATTGCATCACTGTTACGTGATTATAAGTAGAAATGCTAATACAGAAGATGCCGCTTGTCGAATTGCTTTTTATGTTGTCGTAATTTCTGCTCAGCCATCGTCAATATTGCCTTCAGTTTTGTTTGAAATGGCCGTGCAAAGGAAAAGAAACAAAACTCTTAAAATAACCGCAAAAGAAATAGACTCAAATGGATTGAGTGCAAATGGACTCAAGCCAGTCCAGGCTTTACTTTTCCCAAAGATTCCAGAGCAGATGGATGCATGGTCTCTTGGATACGATTTTATTGCGTTGTGGCGCTGTTGGTTAGGCAGTTCTTAAGACCCTCATCATCAGTTTCAGCAAAATGTGCACGTAATTCAAGTATTGCAATTGCGGCAGTATTTATGCGGGGTGAGCTTTCTGCTTAGAGCTATAGATACGCCGAATCGGCACTAAGCCTCGCTGCACACCAAATAATGATCAGTATCGCACTTAAAGCTACTCCCAGCAAGTCAGCTTTGCGAGCAGTTACATTGCCTAGAGTGCATTTATTGTGTTTTGTAACGTTTTAATACGTTACAAGATTTCATTTTTCGAAGTTGCTTTGATATTAACGAATGTTTGTAGGCGGTTTGCCCTGTTTTTGGTATTTAGTGCGTTTTCTCTTAGCAGTCTTTCATCAATGTGCTTGTGTTTTGTTTGTGAGTTTTTGTTTTAGCTTTGTTTCTTATGAAGTAATTAATTCATTTGTATGAATTACAAATAAATTAGAAACAATTTTTGACAGGGAAAATAAAAAAACATAGAAAACAACCGTACAACGGATAAATTAATGGCTGCAGTAAGATTGTGAGGGCAAGGGGCAAATATTTAAAATTAACTTACCGATGGCACTTTTCAAAACTGCAATTTTCACTTTAATGTTTTCAATCTTATGTTTTGTGCTTTTTAAAAAACAGGCTACTAAACGCATCAACATAGGTTATAGGCAAATTGCAATTACTTTGCACCTGACAATATGGACCAAGCAGCGTTCGTGTAACAAAAGGCGTCAGGAAATCAGCGTAAAGATCTGGGCAAAGAGCAATAGACTGTATGCATGAAGGCATAGGTAGAAATAATAGGGTATGTCTCAAAAACAAGAAAATGAAATATGTATTATAGCACGCAAAACGCACAATTAACGTTACATTTGCATTTTTCTCAGCCACTACAATCAATATTAAAATAAATAAGTTATCGATGGCCAATTTACCAAATGTTCGCAAAATTTTAAAAACAGTTTGGTCCGAAACACGTTTTGATTAGAAAAAAATTTTGCTTTCTTTCAATTAAAAAATCAACAAAAGAGTGCTCTCCATTTTTTCGGAATCTCTGGGTAAATTCTTCAATTTTTTTTAAATTTTCCTCAAATTAAATTTGCTAAAAGCATTTCATCCATTTTTGTTAACAACAAGCAATCCAGTCAACCTGCCTAAAAGTAGTTGCTGGAGCTGTCTTGAGTTATTGTTTTGCAGATTGTCATCGTCATTATCAATTTAGCTGGATTTTGTTAGCTAATGCAGAAAAGCTCTAGTCCTGTTTGCTAATTTTAGTTACATTGGGTTGCTGCGACGGGTGGATTGCTGAGCTCAACCACCTGTTTGACTCCTAATAATGGAGATATTCGGTTAAGTAAAATTAATTATTGATAACTATGTACTATTGTACCCAAGGACCCAGCTGTTGTATCCACGGACACAACAAGCAAATTTTCTGGGTTTTACTCCAATGCTGTGCTTTTCGTGCAGACGAAGAGAAGGCAAGGAAGCGTACAGGGAGGCTGTGATTACTGTGAATACCAATTTCGTATGACTATTGCAGGCAATTGAGCCTTGGTGTAACAGCTTTGAAGCGGACATAATAACCTCTACACCATCGCACAGGCTTACAAAGTCAAAGTATATTCCTTTAAATGCAAAGTTAAAAATACCCCGATTGTACTCATTGAAATAAGCCTAAACTCTTCATTAAAATACAAAGGTACAAGTCATTTTTTTTATCCCGATATTTTGCGTTACATTTTTGATAGAGGCGTGGTGCCGATTTTTTTTCGAAATATGAGGTAACTAATAAGCAGAAAAGATTTCTGGCCATTGCTGTAGATTGCCTTGTTTAACTACTACTGATGACAGTGAAATGAATACTAAAAATACCTAAGTTTGATTTCATAGGCTAATTAATTATTATCAACAGTTTGAATTTTTCTCTAACACTATTTTTGATCAAGTTTTTTATTTTTCTATTTTAGGCCGAGGCAATATAGGATAAGCTGTAAATTTATTTGATGAAAAAATGTAAACGTTTTACATCTCCATTAAATCTGCTGTGATGAAACTTATTATAAGAGACTACAATGAAACTCGTTAAAGTTCGTAGCACAAAAATAGTCTTTATTTTGCTGAATCTTATGAGGTGTGTTGACTTTACTAAACAAAATTAATTCTTATAATCCTAAACGCGTATACGTCCCGCGCACTTAGGATCACTTTAACATCGACGTAATGATTTCCTGTACTAGAATGGACCAGAGAAAACGCACTTTTGTAAAAATTTATTAACTTTGAGAATTTTTAGATAAACATTTCCTAGGTGCATTAAATAAACGATTTTTCAGGCCATTTTTATATTTGACTAGCGCATTAAGTTTAAAAAATAATGTTGGTCTATTCTTTTTAAACATAAATTCGTAGCCTACTTTTTGAAACTCTTCATTTTTCTTCTTGTTTGTTAAAGATATTTAGTGGCTTCTTCTCCGTCATAGATACAGTTGTTCTATATATCTTAGCCCATAGAAGTATTGAGTTTTGTTCCGGAATTCAACCTTTAGTCCCCAAGTTGAATTTTTTGGCAAAAAGACGCCGAACAGCAACTGCAGGATCACTGTGTCTAAAGACATTGTTCTATCGCAAAAACTTGAGACAATACACTACATGATAACGGAAACTTTGATATCTACTACACTTAACACGAAGTGGACCGGCTACACATAGTCCGGCGCGGTGGTGCAGTGGTCGTAGCATCCGCTTCGCAGCCGATATTCTTGTATCTCTATTTAAAGGTGTAGCAATAATTTTACCTCATGTAAGCGATATTTACAGTTTTACTGCTTGACGCTCTGCACGAAAGGCACCATGTGGAGAAAAAGCCAGCAATTTCATTAGCTTATTGAGTTTTTGGATGAATTTTAAGGAGCTTAGTGGAGTATCCCATTATTGTATGGCAGACAGGTGGTGGGGAAGGAGCCCCGAATAAAAAAACTGAAAAGACAACGGCAAACCACCTCAGTATCTTTCCTCCACCTCATGACATTAAGCTAAATAGAACATTGTTATGGGAGACCTGGCATAAGAAAGAGTATCTTAAACATCACCACTTATCACTCGGGCTAAAATTCAATTTAAACAAATGAAAAATTTACAACAATAAATGAAAAATCAAATTTATGCGCTTCTTTGTGCTTGTAGGTAAATTGATAATTCGCTTTGATATTGTTGCTAACAATGTTGTCAAATACGAATATCAAATGGCATCAAAATATCTTTTATTTCACGCAACTGGGTAGTGTTTAACTTCAAATTATGCAAAGTCAATAAATTTTCAAAAACCTGCGTTTTTTCTACTCCAGCCTGTGCAATCATTACGCTCACAAAATTTTCTAAATTTAA
The DNA here is from genome assembly GCA_963675345.1 of Trididemnum clinides. Classification (NCBI taxonomy): domain Eukaryota; kingdom Metazoa; phylum Chordata; class Ascidiacea; order Aplousobranchia; family Didemnidae; genus Trididemnum; species Trididemnum clinides. The sequence goes on from OY776286.1 coordinate 12,262,785, forward strand.
AGAGAAAATCTTTTTTTTTGAAAACAACTTTTCAACATTAGGCGTCAAAAAAATTTGACGTGGGAAGATTAACTCTACCGTTAGATAATTACAGTTAATTTGCATTTTACGCTGTTTGAAAGTTGTTTATAAACGGATTCAACTGAATTAGTGACATTTTTTATGTTTTTTTTAATTCGGTGTAAGTTAGGAAAATGATATTCATGCTTTCAAATTAAGGCGTAATACCAAGATAAATAAATTACTGCAAGCATAAATACGTTTAATTTTTTGAAATGAAGATATTTTTGTGAGATCTATCATATGCAATAATGGAATTTTTCGGAACTAAGTATTATTGATACGCAGTCTATTATGAGTTACAATTTAACGTCCAGTGATCGGACGCCACAAAAATATCAAACTTCATCTCATCACAATTTTCAATTGCATAGAAATTTATGCTCATGCGTGATTGTAACATTGCTATACAAATAATTTCATATCTATAATTTTTTGGGTCAACCTAGAACTGTTAGGTTTAGGTGTTTACAATTAGGTGCAGGCCTACGAATGCATATGGCTACCTTAGGCTAAATAAAAATTTGCCAAATATTTCAAGATAATCTTTTGATTTTCCTCGAAAAAACTTGATTGATGTAAACTTCTCAAACAATTCGACCCTGATACCAACAATCACTTACGGTTAAGTTATGGTTTGCTTTCAGTGTTAGGTGTTCATCGTAGTCTAACATGTTTCTCTGGAAGAAATATTGAAGCGTAATGGTGTTTTTTCATTGACAGAAAAAAGCAAGTAAAAAATTTGTCTGGAATTCGATACCATAAGACGGATCATTAATTTATTCCATTTCATTCCCGCAAATGCGGCGATTGTCCGAAAAGCTTGTATTGATTTCACCAAAGAGCTTGAATCAGACGGAAAACAATTTCAGAAAAATTTTTTCAAGTTAGTTAGTGTTTTGTGATAGAGCTAAACTACAGCACAATTTCTAGTAAGTCTTAATCTATTTTTAATTCTATATTTATGATAGACCAAATGGCTCCCTCAGGAGCCACTTTACATTCAACAATTGAAACCAGATTTAAATTGAAACTCCAAATCCTTTCCTCTAAATTTTTTCCTTCAAATCATTTCCTCCGTTCTGTAAACTAATTTAACTGGTGACAATTGCTTCTTCATGTCTGTTCATCTTTTTAATGTTGATATCGGCCTGTTGCACATAATGCGCATTCAAAATGGCACCAGTTGAGGACCGAAACAACCGCTGTACATTTTTAACAGGTTGTTTGGCTGTTCTTTTTAACCTATAGATATTTTTTTTTTCCGGGTCATACCGCGTGCCTAAATATATTACCAAAGCTTTTAGCGTCTACAGACAGCTTAAGACCATTTACCAAATTTCGCAACGAGCGTTAAAACCTGTTTGCAGGGTTCATTTCTTTGGACGCTAAATATCTTGAAAAGTACATTGCGCACCAAAATCAACTTATTTAAACAGTGTTTTGTACACATTGGTATTGCTAGCGTTTTTGTGGCGACAGGCTCTGGCCATTCGAGGTCCATTGCATTTTTTTGATCATGATTTAGTAAATTCGGTTTAATGTTTTACCTTTCACATTACTTCTGCTGAGATCTGCAAACATTCTTTTTTTGATGTATTTGATACGACTCGTCAAGGTAATTGAACACAGATCTAACGATTGTTAAGCAGACCCTATCAGTATTGTAGCACCTCGCCAGTTGCAAGCAATAGTGATTAAGATATCAAAAAATTACATAAATCGCCTTCAATACAAACCTTATCCTTAATTGGTTCCACATTGTTTAAACTCGACCAAAACAATAAATTTTTGTAATGCCAGATACGTCCTCGGCTAATGCACAATGTAGGCCTCATTCAAATTATCTTCTGTTACTTTCGTTCACTTACTTTCACAAGTAGGTTGACTATTCCATTCACCATTTCTTTGACAAAAAATCTTTTTTTCAATCGAGTTTTCTCCACTTATTTTGTATCCTTCAGCACATCTGCATGTTATTCCTTCAAACAAATTAACTAATTGACGATTATCCGCAATAATTTCACCATTTTCAAGTTCAGAAGGCACTTGACATTGAACGACTGAAATATAAAAAAGATTGTTAAAATCTAAAGCGACTAATGCAAGCAATTGACAAGCCGCTAACTCAATGGTTACGTAAGTTCTGCTTTGATACGTTTAGAGAAAGCAACTTTACATCAATTTCTTTTGATCGGTTGCAGTGTTTGTGGTTGAAATTCACTATGCCAGCAGCACCCCCTCTGACAAATATGAAGCCGGACTGAAAACAATGCATGTCCTTGCTTTGATAAGAAATCATGACCAAATGATTCTGTTTTTGTTTAAAATCTCTTTTATTAAATCTAATGTTCCACATCCGAAATTCTTGAACCTATTTCTTTTATCATGTTTAGACATAAAAGATCGATTCCCAAGTACAGTTTTGTTAAGCAATGCTAGGCAAAAGCACAGAGTGCACCTTCTCCAGGATTTGCATTAACAAAAGAGCACCTTGACATCGACATAAGATCGTTTTTTTAGATAACAAAAAAGATTTGCGATTTGAAAAAGAGTTGTGAGGAATCTATTCAAAAAGGACTTTCAGCTATTGCCTGTCTGTGTGTGATATTGAAGTCTATTGAAATTACTGGACATGTAAACATATACCTTGGCGCGATTGATCACCATACCGGGGTAAGTGCCTCAAGCAGCTTCGTCACAATGACGATACAACTAACGACAAATTTTTTTAATTTGCATTTACCGACGGAAAAAAAAATTAAGCTCAAACGTAAGCCAACACCTAATTCAGCCACCAGCAAACAAACTGTTAACTTTATAAGCATCAACTTTTAACCTGATATGACTTTCATTGATATAGGGGTTACTTTTAAAAATGTCAAATTAGACAAACCTTTTTTTGAAAGTTGATATTTTGTAGCTTCAAATTTTGTAACTTTGTACGTCATTTATATTGAATAGCTTTTTTGGATGTCAATTTTTCTATGCTATCTTTTGTAAATTTTGGCTCCGATCATAGGCCATTTTTGGAAGAATATTAATTTCTGTCTTTCAATTTTGCAAAACTGAGCTTTGTATTTTCATTGATCCTTTTCTTGAAGGCCAAAATGTGGGGTATAATGTATTTCTGCAGTTTACTTAATACATATGACTGGAAAAGAAAGAGGATAAAAAGTGGTTAAAAAGGTTAAGATCCACTACTTTGAGGTAGCTGCACCCAGTATACGTTTTTGAGCGGCTTTTAGTTTTGTAAGTTTTTTGCTTTTGTGCATTTTTTTACCAAAATTTTCATCCGCTTTAATTCTTACATGGTGTCACACAATATACCTTGCTGTTTGATCTTCTGGCATAGACAACAAAAATCTTTTTGTACGGTTTTGTCTGGTAAAACGCATACGCTTTTTTTGTTTAATATCTCTTTTATTAAATGTAATGTCCCACATCCGAAATTCTTGAACCTACTTCTTGCATCATGTCTAGACATTAAAGATGTCTAGACATAAGAAAAATCTAATAAATTTTAATTAACTTTTTTTCAAAAAACAATAAATGACAGCTAACAATCAATTTAAAAAAAATAAAACAACACAAAAATATCTTAACTTACATGCAAATGTCCATTACAAATATAATTAATGAAAAGAATGATACTCTTTTTGTGCTATCAAGCAGTCAAATCTTAGCAGAATGAAAGATAGATAGCATCTCATATCATTGTCAATTACAAGCTTGTTTCAATATTTTGTTTTTATAGATGCCATTGCAGAAAATCTTACTTCACGGCGATACGTCAAGGGACATTGAATCAAAAAATTTAATGCCCTTTTGGAAAGAATTGGCTATTCATGGTGAATACCAAGCCAAAAGTTTCCAATGTCAGTTGTTGCAAAGTCGATTTTGAGACTTGTATCTTTATGCAATTCAAGAAACTCTATTTTCCCTGCCATATCGTCATTACGAATACAGCTTTCTTCGATCGGAAACAGCTTGCTGATCCACAAGTCCTTGTGTCGTCCTTCAATACCACGAAAGTACTATTCGATTGCAGTAGAGTTTTTATTGCTAAAACAAATGAATGAATGAAGCAATGAGTGAATGATACATGAGGACCAAGGAGCAAAACTGTTTACTAATCCTTTAAAAGCAGACTTCTACCCAATTATAGATGGAGCACCATCTGTACAATTGCCAACAAGTCCTTTCCAATCAACATTGTTTTTCAAAACAAAGTTTCACAGTTTTAAAAATATCTTCTCTTTTACATGTACTTGAAAGAAGCTCTGAAAACCGATATTGCTTTTGTATGTTATTTCCAGAAATGTAGCCAGCATAAACAAGTAACTGAGCATAGGAAGAAACGTCGTTGGATTTGTCCAATTGTAAGGAAAATTGTGGTCTGAACCTTAAATCTTTCGCTATTTGGAGCAAAATTTCATTACTCATTTCAGAAATATGATTTTCGATTTTTTTGTTTGAAAGTAAAATTTCTTTTAACTTGCTTGACTGCTTCTGCCTTACCACCAAAGAAGTTGCTTCAATGAGATAGGACCTTCTCTGTTCATTAGTTCTTCACCAACTATGTGGGGTTTTGTTGATCAAGCAATGCAGAAGGCGGTGCAATACGACACTAGTAATGCTGCATCGCTTTGCTGTGTCCGCACTTCACTAGAATCAACGCGAATTTGCATATTTTCGCTTAAATTGCCAAATAATTTTCCTTTTAATTTTCCATGACAAGACTCAAAATCTTGCTTGAGTTTGCTCAGTTTCATAGTTTCCTAAATAAGTACTTTACAACAAATCACATATAGTGTTTATCAATAGAGTTTTCAGTAACACTTGTAAAACCAAACTTCCGAAAAGCTTCTTTGTAACTTCGTTTCTTTCGAGGCATCGTAATAGTTTTTATCTTACACTAGACTACACTGCATGCACAGAATACTACACACAGCACAAAAATAAGGACTGTCAACTCACTCACTCGGCTGTTTATAGTCTGGTCCTACGAGTCGAGAACTAGACAACGTGCAGGTGATTTACATCCCCACGCTTTCATGTTTAATTTGTTGCTTGTAAATGCAACACTCCCAACACAATGAAACTTTCAAAGCTCTAATGCTTTGAAAACTGATTTGCCCGTGAAATAAGCGAAATCGGCAAACTTACAAGAGAATTTTGTTAATTTACACACATAAGACCTCATTGGGGTATCATAAACATTGCTAAACAGTTTGAATACACACACATACACACATACAAAATTCTACATTTCACAAAGTTGGAAATATTTTAGTGCAACATTACCAAAAACATGATAATGTAAAGTGCCGCTCAAAAAATGTTAAATTACCCCTTTGGGGGTCAGTTTGAGAACCACTGATATAGGCTATATTTTTTATCATTTACTTTGACCTTTTAAACGTTATCTTTGCTACTTCACAATGCTTCTTAAAACATCACAGTACTAGCAATAGCAATTGGCATCTAGCTTTTTACTTTATAATGCAAAGAACAGATTAATATAGGGTTGCTAAAGGTGCAGCCGACAATTGATCTTAAAAAAATTTTCCGCCACAAAATTCGAGTTCAGAATGTTGATTCCCAACAAGAAAAAGGTTTTCAACTTGACAATAAACAAAGAAACAATTTGGATTCAAAAAGACAGTTATATATTCTTTAAACAAACAACGGTTTTTACCTTTGTTTAGAGACAAAAATTCTTTTCGGACCCTATGCAAAATAAATTGTCACGCATACCCTAAAAACAATAATAGCCCTTCACAAAGCTGATCTCTGGCAAAGGTTTTCACCTTGGTAGCGGTCTTGAATTAGTTGAAAATTTAATTTTGTAGCGTTTATCACCAATAAAGTCTTCAATTTGTGAAAAAAGCAACAACATCAATTTCAACCAGTGATACCCAAATATTTTGCTTACAACGCTGCGTCAAAAACATAATCATTAAAAACGCTTGGAAAATCTGGATCTCCTAAGAAAGGTTCTCTTACTTTTATGAAAGTTCAAAAACATCGAAGGAAATTAGTACTTACCAAAAATTTTGCTTCAAAAAAGAACCACTACAAAAAAACCCAAAAATTGCTCACAAAAAGTTGATATTTAAAAGAAATTATCAATTCGACTAATAAATCGATACCTAGCAGAACGGACAACACTAAAATATTTATACATATGGAAATACAGAAATTCGTATCGAGTTCTGGAAGTACTAAATCACGAAAATTCATGTAAAACAAGAAACTACTGAAATACGGAAATTCATTTTGAAAAAAGAATTACTGACCGACGGAACAATGGGAAAACTACCAGTATTAACAGAAGAAGAAAGAACATTGCAGAAATACGGATATTTGCGGAGGCTGATAAAAGCAAATAGGATACCCACCCAATTAGGTAACATTAGAAAATTATTTTAATTAAAACGGAGCATTCTTGCAAATTTACGTGTTCATGCAATCTCCTTGATTTAATTAGTGTATTTTTACATTTCAGCAAGAATTCTCGTTTTTCCGTAATTTCCTAAATTTTTGTATTTTTGTGTTGTTTTGCAGATCAACAAACAAATACTTCAACCTGTTGTGTTGTCTGGTGTGTCAAAAGTACAGCAAATTTTTTCAAATGCGTCGCATCAAAAAGGAGAGAGAACCACTGCTTTAAAAACTTTTTTTTTTTAATACAACCATTAATTAAGGTAATTTAACATTCTTTATTTACATGTTTCAACACTAATCTTTAAGATGTTTGTAGACTAAAACCCCTACCGACATATTTTTACATTCTTGAACGAAGTCTGAACAACCTACAGTATTTGTTGCTACAGCTGCACCTGTAGCCACATATGAGACAGCTTCAGCAACATTTAAAATTTTGTTTCAAAAACAAAGTTATTAACATTGAAAGTTTAAGAGGTAATCAAAATAAAATAAGGGCGCAGTGTGAAGTCGTAGGCAACATAATTGTTTGCCGTATCAAAGTTCAAAAAATTTGGGAGAAAACATGATACCTTTTGCCTTTCTCTGACCACAGCTATCGCAGAACCACCAAAAAATGCAACTTAACATCACAGCGAAAGATATCGCATCAAGTCATGAAACAGGCCTATCAAGTTACCTCTTCGTTATTTGTGAAATTGTGTAAACGAATTGTAACAATAACAATCTCTAAAATATTCATGTCATTATCTCGGGTTAACGTAGTTTTTCTGTTTTGGTCATTATTTCCGGTATTTCCCCGCATACAAACCGTCGCTTGTTTATTTTATTCTCAAAGCAATTTTATTCGTAGCTCTTTCCTGTTCTCCCCCGTAAAAAAACTGTTTCTGATTTATTTTATATGCGTTTTTATTGGTTGTTCTTTAGGTAGCAGTTTCCGGTATTCCCCCGTTTTCAAACCTTTTCTTGTTAGTTTCTAGTAATTTTGATTGGCTAAAATATTTGGGTACTTTATTTCCGTTACTTACAAATGGGAAGTATATATACGGGTGGGTCATTTTGAAAACTCAGAGACGAAAGCAAACAGACGATAGAACAGAAAAGAAAGAAAAGAAGAGAGGTGAAGAAACAAGCGAGAAGGGAGAAGAATTAGAAGGTAAGGGCCAAGCACTACTGTAAGGAAGGGGGACCATCAGCTGCTACAAGTGTGGTGTCGGTGATTGTCTACGTGCGAAAGCTTGTATATTAATAGAGTTGTGTTGTAAAAGAGTGGGCTGGCAACCTAGCTTCTCAAGCGTAAGTCCTTAGGCCGAAGGATAGGGCATAGAAGGTAGCCGTTGAACACTACCGAGCTAATCTTTTAGTCGTCGAATTGTCATCTGCCGGTCACTAGGGTACAGGGCGGGTGACTTAACCGTATTCGGCGACACAAATCACTGTGAAAAATTTTGAAAATTGATCTATTTTGCTGTTAAGGGTGCAAAGGAAGAGGGAGACAAAAGGAAAATTTATCTTCCTATCAGGAATTGTTGTGCTTTAGCGTTTTTAAATCAAAGTTTTGAAAAATTTAGAGTGCTTCAAGGCTTTTATATTTTTTGAAAAAAATTTTGAAATAAGAAAAATGTCACACAATTTTTGTTGTTTCTTTTTGTATCAAGACCCTTTTTACGTTGTTGTAATTGTTGATGAAAATTCAGCGCAATAGAAAAACGCAGCTACCACATTGAACTTAACTCCACAACACTTTGACGAAACGAATCATATTGTAGACATGTCCTAAAAAATGCCCTATGTGCTAGTTCGAATTTAGTAATTAAATGACCACTTTTAAAATTTTTTGGCTTCCAGCACGTCAATTCCAAAATGCCGGATGTATCTAATTACAGAAAATGTAATTATGGAGGTGGTGTGTGGTTCGTGGTTCAAAGGAGGCGGGGTTCTAACACCAAACTAAAAAATTACTTGCACAAACTTTCTTTTTATCAACTAGGCCGCGCAAAATTGCTATCAATAACCGCACAAGCCAAAAAAGCTAGATGCAGAATAAAAATCGTGCAGCTCTTTTGGCATATTTTCACGGGAACTGCTTTTAGTGCAAAAATAATCTCGATTAAACAAACTTTATTCAATATTGTGTTTTAAACATTACTTCTATTGTTAGGAGCCAAGCAAGATATGTGCCAACTGCACTTTTTAATTCTTGATAAACAGGTGATTCAGAATAATACGCTGCATAAGCTTATTGGTATCGCAGATATGTTATACTATTTACCAAGAAGCTGAAAAGTGAAGGTTTGATGTTGCAAATGAACATGTTGGATCGGAGCCGCAGCAGCCCCCTCAAACTCCCAAATTGGGGTCCACATAGTAATAGTGTCCCAATTTTATGCTTGGAATTAAAAATAACAGTTAGTAGCTTGTAAACTGATTTTGAGGGCTTTAAAAATTATTATGCTTTTATTATGTCTTTTTTATATTTTGATATTTGTGGTTATCGTACTCGTATAACTGTACATTGCAAACCGCAACATCAAGTAGCACCATAAAATGACATAACAACCAGAAGCAAAACAGAAAGCTGCTTTAACTAAAAATACTGAAACTAATTGACGTTGATCACTTTTATAAAAACAATGCAAATTTAAACTTCTTCTTCAAAGAACTAATATCGACAATTGAGCAATTGCGGCATTAAAGCTTTGATTTTGAAAATGCCTGACATTCAACGCTCACCTGGTCCCCCCCATTTTGCTAATACAGCTCTCCCACCTTACCCTCATCTTCAAACCTCCTACCTTTCCTCTGTCCACTCTGTAACTCTTCCTTTTTTATTCTCCCTAGCCCCGCATGTTTCTGGCTGCTCTCTTACATCTCCTGCTTTCTCTTGGTCTCATGACTCGTTTTAAGGTTCTAAAATGGGATGACGGAGGTCTTCGATCCTGGAGCGCTGAACTGCAACACTTTATTTCGGCTCATTTTGTGGGTCCTATCTGTCCAGGAATCCAACCTCAACTCATCTTCCTCTTTCCAGATCCATGGATACTCTGCTCGGCGATCTGATAGCAATCATTACAAGTTTGGCATTCTTTCTTCCGTTGACACGCACGCCAGCGGTGGGGTCATTATTTTCGCCAAGCGGGACCTATCCTTTTCTGGACTTACTAGCTCCACTCTCTCTTCACTTGGCCCCTACTATGATTATGAAGGGGTCAACATCTCACTGAACAACCCCTCCTCACTCTCTTTCCTTAATGTTTAAGCTCCCTACTCTTTCTTCTTTGATGGATAGCACAACCGGACTCCTTTTCCCCTTCCTTTCTTTCCTCCTCCAGAAATTTCATTTTGGGGGAGTTCAACTGCCATCAGCCCTATGAGATTCAAAATATACATTTGATCCCCGTGGAGAGGAAGTATGCAACTGGTCATCTCCTCTTTTCTCCTTCTTCTCAATGACCCTGATGCACCAACTCTTTTCCATTGTTTCTCTGGCAGTCGCTTCTCTCCTGACATTTCCTTAGCTCCTTCCTCTCTTGCCTTCACTTGCTTCTGGGAGGTGTTTCAAGACTTGGGCTCTGATCACCTACCAATTCTACTAACCGTCCATCTTTTTCCGCTCTTTCACCCAGACGAACGTCCCTCTTTATACAATTTTTGGAAAGCTCGTTGGGATGATTTTACCTTCTACTTCGACTCTCACTGTCCTTCTACAGAAGAATGCCCATCTCTTACACTTTCTTCTGCTGCTGCTCTATTTAGTTCTCTGACACTAAATGCGGCCGAATTTTTCATTCCTTCTGGACGCATCAAACGCCAACATCAAGACTGGTGGTCCGATGATATGGAAGAAGCGGCATTAAAGCCGCTTAAAGACGTAAGGCTGTTGCTGCCGTTCATAGAAGTGATGAAGCTCCACAGGCTTAAAACTCCGCTTCTCGACTTGCCTCGTCTGTCATCTCCAAAGCCAAGGCTGAGGCAGGGCAGGCAACATACTCATCTCTCTCTCCTAAATCTGACCTAAATTTGTGTATTTTCTTTTGTCCTGTCACTGGCTCTTCTTCTTCCTCTTCCTCCTCCCCTAAATTCTCCAACTGTTCCTCTCCCAGATAGTCAGCTTTGGTCTTTTCCAACTATCTGAGATCCCTCTTTTCTGTTTTAGCCAAAGACCCTACGTAGTAGAGCTATAGGCTATCGGTCCGAGCTCCGCCGAGCCATGTGCCCCGAGGAGTCTCATTCGTTTTTCTGCTCCCTTTTCTCCCTCGCTGAGTTTCTCGTGCCTGCCACGAGCCTATTCTCGTCAACTGCTACTTTCTTGACAAAGTTGCCTATTTCAAGCGAATGCACCTTTTGCGCTCTGGGATGGATTTTCTCCTACACATCTTTAATCTTTGCTGGACTTTGCATTCCTTTTCTTCCGTCCGCAAGACATCTTCTATTATGTCCTTTCATAAAATAGGAACACCTCTTAAATCTCTTGCTTCCTTTTGTCTTATCTCTCTTACCTCCCGCGCCTCAAAGCTTTTTGAACGCATCATTCTATTGCGTCTACTCTTCTTTCCGGAGTCTTACTCCATTCTCCCCCCCCCCCAACCGCCAGGCCGGTTTCCGCAGTTGACGGTTTATTCTCGATTAAATTCTTTATCTTTCTCGGTTTATTTCGAATGGGTTTGACAAACCCAAGCCTGGCTTCCGGGCGATTCTTGCTACGATCGACTTCTCCAAGGCTTTTGAACTCTGTCTGGCACTCGCCATTTTTCACAAACATATTTCAGCCAGCCTCCCTCCTTGCTGTACTCGTTGGACTCAATCTCTCTTTTCTGATAGGTGTTCTTGCATGGATTTTCAAACTCCTAAAAGTCGCTCCATTCGAGTCCGTCGAGGTGTTCCGCAAAAATCCAATCTTGGCCCTGTACTTATCTATTTTATCATCAATGATCTTCCTTCTTCTTTGCCTTCTTCCGTCAGCTGTTTTCATTATGCTGACGATCTGGCCATTTGGTCCTCCTCGCCCTCGGTCCCTGCTGCAGTGGAGACTACACAAGGAGCTCTGATTTGCTGGAGCGCTGGTCTCGGTGCTGGTGTCTTCCTCTCAATCCGAGCAAACCTGTGGCATCTTTCTTCTCAGTGGATCCCCAACAGGCTAACCTACAGTCACACTTTCTTTTATTCAACTTTACCTTCCGCTTCAACCCACTCTCATTTGCCTTGGGATCTCCTTCGGATGTACTTTTTCCTTTTCTAAATCTATTTTCACTAAAAGCCAAGGATTTCCCTTGTCTCAGGGCTTTACGCTGTATCTCTGCTTCCTCATGCGGCCCCTCTAATGAGTCTTTCTCTCTTATCTGTATAAAGCTTTTCTTCAGTCTCTTCTTACTTATGCTTAACCCAGCTGATTTCCTTTTCTCAGTGCAACCAACTTTACTACATTGGAACGCTATTGCTCATTTTGACTCTCTCCCTTCTCATAATCTAATGATCTGAACAGATGACTCTGTTTTTTTCCTTTGGAAAAAGCGGCTATGGCGTCCTTGCCAATCTGTCCTGCTCACTTTGTGACATTGAAGCCATCTTTTCCTTTTCGGCAACCCCAGTTTGTTCAATTTTGCCCTCTGAAGCTTGCGCCATTCTGCTAGCTCTCCGCTGGTCTTAGCAGCACCAACAAGTCTACAATTTCTCATTATTTCTATTTCTCTCCGACTCTCGATCTCCTCTTGCCACTCTGTTCTCTCCTTTATTTTTCCTTTTACCTCATTCTCTTTGGCAGATCTGGCAGGAACTGTTTTCTCTTTTCTCCTTTAATAGTGGGCTACGATGGGTCCCCAAACATTTATTTCTCTCGGAAAACGACGCGGCGCATGAGTTGGCCATATGAGAAGCACTGCTACTACCCTCTGCAATCTCTTGTATTATCCTCCTCTCACATTTTGTATCACTCTTCTCTTTTCTCGTACTGGAGACGTACTGTCTCATCTGAATTCTTTGTCACAAAGGTTCTCTTGGTTTCTACTGAGGAGCTTGTGCTCCCTCGTCTCTCGTTTTTGCTGCAACAGACACAGCTCTCCTTTAAAATCTTACTTCTTCAATATCGGCCGAATTGACTTTCATGTAGCATTTGCGATCATCCGTCCCAGGACATATTTCATCTGATTCTGCACTATCCAGCTGCAGACTCCTTGCCCTGCTAGCTCTTTGGCGATTCTTTGCCTCTCTACGACCTCTAGTCCAGCCCTGGCGAATAACCCAGCTTCTGGAGCTCCATCGTCTTCCGCCATGCCCCCATCGCTGGGAAGAGGTCGGGAAACAACAACATCAATATCTAATCATACCTAATCATAAGCTTGGCAACTTCCAAGCGAGTGCGGACTTACCGTCCAAAACATAGCGATAAATCGCTTTCTCGTGAATGGAGGATAAATATGGCAAAAAATAATCATATGTTTGAAGTACTCTTGCACGGAAAAAATTAGTGGCAATTCGTACAAAATTAGCTTAAATGTAACGAAATTTTTACAACAAGATATTTATTATCCTTCTTGATCGATCAAGAAATTATTGGTAAGCCTATTTCCTGTGAATCTATATTGTGGTGGATATTGAGGTTATCGCAAAAGCGCCGCATGTAAGCAATTTGTTAAGTATAAAAGTTGACTACATTACACCAAAATTACCAAAATCAACCTATTTATCCAATCACACTAAAATCAACTTATTTAAATAGTTTTTTGCAGACATTGATTGCTGGCGTTTTTGTGGCGACATGCTTATATCATTCGAAGTTCATTGCATTCCTTTAATTACACTGCTCAACAAAAAAAGTTTTTTTCGTTTGTGCCTCAGATAAGACCTGCTTTGGGGTATATTTGGGGTGCTAATTCCAACAATGACATCGGTTTTCTTGCATGAGTTCTAGTTTTCGACTAGTGGTATATTTGCCCGTGATTCGGTCAGAGCTATTATTGTGCTTATGCTTAAGCTCCATGTATACGTATTCCAAAGATGAACCTCAAAGTCAATTATCTTATAAAAGCAGTTTCAACAGAAAACTATATTTTCATCACCATCAACTCTTTATTTTATGGAATATGCCATCAAAATTTCTTAGTAAGTGATATACTTAAAGTATTTAAAAACTTGCTTAAGCTATCTTAAATTGTTTCAAACTCTGTTTCAACGTGTTTTTAATTGAAAAAAGAAGCTAGCCGTTTACTCCCATGACGCTCAACTATTTAGGTAGCCATTAGCCAAAGTTTATAGCTTTCGTAGCTAACTTAACGCAGTCGGTAGATGACAGATACTTTTATCTCGAAAATTATTGCCATTTCATCCCTAACAGGTCAACCTCCGCTAACAGAAAAACCGCTTTGTTCAAAACTTTTCTCTCAAGGAGTTCAGTTTAAAGCCAAAAGTTCGTAGTGAAATAAGATATTTGATGAGGAAGTTTGACATTTTGTCGTCCAGAGATTCGCTTTCTATGCAATTTTGTTGTAATGGTACTAGTAATGATGGCATAACCAGAGAACATTTTTCTTACAATATTTTGACGAAATAAAGTTTTACTTTTTAGACTAGTTGCCTTATCAAACTTGAAATTCAATGGCTTCATCGCGTAGATGTTGGATAAATCACCTAGATATTTTCTGCTATATTTGGGGTAGTTATACTTTGAATGAACAAAGAAAGCCTATTTCTACTCTTGTGAAGAGAGCTTACTTCAGTGTCAAAATTGCAGATCAAGAAAAACAATGGATTTCCCACATTGCTTGTAAAACCTTTGGGAAACATTTGAGTCAGTGGAGTAATGGAAAGAGACCAAGTTTGGTGTCCCAATGGTTTGTAGGGAACCTAAAAATCATCACAACTATTGCTATTTCTGTATAGGTGACATCCAAAAAATCAATCAAAACATCTAACGGAAATGGACATATTCCAACTTAGAATCAGCAAGGCGGCTTATCCCACATTCAGGTGAAGTTTTCGTTCTTTTGTTTGACCATCTACCAGAATTTACAGAAAATTCTGATGAAATTAGTAGTTATGTTGATGTAGCAACGTCTTGTAGCAGTGAAAGTGAGTTAGAGGATGCAGTACTTACGCCGCTACGATTTAATCAAGCCGAGCTGTATGGCCTGATTAGAGATCTCCAATCTTTCAAAAGAGACCTCTAAAGTCATCGATTCCTGGGCGAATGCAAAAAATCTTCAACCTGGTTCAACACTACATTCTATTTTACAAGAGAAAAAGTTTACTGTCCTATTTTTCCAGAGAAAACAACCTGGTTTTTAGTAATGATGTCGGGGGTTTTCCACAAAAAAATGAAATTAGAAGAATACAATCCACAAAAACGAGAACTTTTTATTGACAATTCTGTAAAAAATTCAAAATGTGTAATATTGCATAATGTGCTTGTATTCCAATAGACAAATCAACAAGTTTTAAAGAATAATACGATTCCATTAAGCGCTAATTCTGGAAAAGATAGTACATCTGGAGCATCAGTGGGAGATATGTGTGGACCTAAAAATGGTAAACTTTATTCTAGACCAACAAAGCGGTCATACAAATATCCGTGTTTTCTCTTTATGCGCGGCAGCAGAGCAAAAAGTGAAAAATGGACGAGAAAAGAGATGATTGTGGGCGAGAAAAACATCATTTACCAAATCTTCGTAGCCACGAAAAGATCACCCTCTTTTCATTGCAGATAAAACTTGGGTCTTAAGAAGCAATTCGTCAAGGCATTGAATAGAGATGAAACGTGCTTTCGATATTTCTGCAGTACATTTTCAGGGATGAGTATGGAAAACATTAAAGCAGGAATTTTTTGATGGTCCGCAAATCAAGCAGCTTATGAAAGATTCGCATTTTGCTAGTCAAATGACCTAACAGAAATTAGCAGCTTGTACAGTGTTTCTGCTGGAAACTAAACATTTTTTGGGGAATTACAAGGCAAGCAACTACCTAGAGCTTGTAAGCAACGTGCTCAGCAGCTTTAAAGATCTTGGCTGCAACATGAGCATCAAAGTCCAGTATCTTTATAGTCATTTGGATCACTTTCCTGAAAACTTTGGTGACCTAATTGAGGAGCAGGGTGAAAGGTTTCACCAAGATTTAAAAGCAATGGAAGTGAGATACCAAGGAAGATGGGATGCCACAATGCTGACTGATTATTGTTGGAGTTTGCAGACTCTGTTCTAATGATAAGCACTCAAGAAAGCCCGACAAAAGATTCTTTGATGTTATGTAATAAAGGTACTTGAAGAAAGTATTGCATTTTGTGCTGTTTTTTGCCATTATTGGATCATTATTTCATATTGCTGAAAATACCACTAACACAAATTTACAGTTAGCTACTCCGCATTTGACATACTTTTAATAAATCTTCAAAAGCTTTTTCTCGTTTATGAACATGCGCAACAGATAAAAATCAGAATTGCAGGGGTAGATCATATCTTAAAATCTAGAGCTGATGCGAAAAAACCGATGTCGTTTTCAAAATTAACGCCCCAAATATATTCTAAAACAGGTCTAATATCTGAGGCACCAATTTGTGTGTTGGCCAGTGTAATGACTTATTAAATTCAGTTTAATATTTCCACATTACGTCTACTACTAAGATCTGCAGATATTCTTTTTGATGTATTTGATATAACTCGTCATGGTGATTGAACTCAGGTCTACCGATTGCAAAGCAGACGCTATCACTGCACCACCGTGCCAGTTGCATGAAATTGTGTGTAACAGAACAAAAAATTACGTAAATCGCTTTTAATACAAACTTTATCCTTCATTGATTCCTAAATATGTTGATGCCTTACCAGCGTTCTCAACAATCCTCTACCCTCACAAGCATTTCACATGTCAGCGAACCGTTTGTGTCTCACATAGAATCCAATCTACATTGGCGCGTTGTAGGCTAGTCAATCTGCAGCGTTTACCGCATTAACTCCAAATATGCCTTTCTGGGCAATTTTAGATCATGCCATTGATCCATTGCTGCATTACTGCAAATTTCATTTGAGAGCAACGGTTTTGACCTATATCGCATAGGCACTTCACATGTCTCGACCGCATTATGCTAGAATCAATACACAAGGATACCTCTGAGTATAATGTCAGCACATTACAGTCAGTAGCCTATAACACAAAAAAACAATAGCGGACAACGTTGTTTCGATTTACTAACCCTGATCACCCGTATGCTTATTTCTGCTATACCCAGCACAAAAACACTCCTACCAACCCCTCTTTAGTTCAATTATGAACCAAAAAGTATATTTATAAATCATGCAATTTTATGCAGAAAATAAGCATACGGCTGATCAGGGTCAATAACACGAAACAACGTTGACCGCTATTGTTTTTTTGTGCCATACTGTCTGTAATGTGCTGACATTATACTCAGATCTATACCTGCGATTTAGACATGTGAAGTGCCTATGTGATACAGGTCAAAACCGTTGCTCTTGTATGAAGCTCTGGTGAAGCATTACCATATGCAGAAATCTGTGAATATTTAGCATTCCATAAAATTATATGACTTGTCCTTAATTGGTTCCACATAATTTTAACTTTGTTAAAACAATAAATTTTTGTAATGCCAGATACGTGCTCGGCTAATGCACAATGTAGGCCTCATTCAAATTATCTTCTGTTACTTTCGTTCACTTACTTTCACAAGTAGGTTGACTATTCCATTCACCATTTCTTTGACAAAAAATCTTTTTTTCAATCGAGTTTTCTCCAATTATTTTGTATCCTTCAGCACATCTGTATGTTATTCCTTCAAACAAATTAACTAATTGACGATTATCCGCAATAATTTCACCATTTTCAAGTTCAGAAGGCACTTGACATTGAACGACTGAAATATAAAAAAGATTGTTAAAATCTAAAGCGACTAATGCAAGCAATTGACAAGCCGCTAACTCAATGGTTACGTAAGTTCTGCTTTGATACGTTTAGGGAAAGCAACTTTACATCAATTTCTTTTGATCGGTTGCAGTGTTTGTGGTTGAAATTCACTATGCCAGCAGCACCCCCTCTGACAAATATGAAGCCGGACTGAAAACAATGCATGTCCTTGCTTTGATAAGAAATCATGACCAAATGATTCTGTTTTTGTTTAAAATCTCTTTTATTAAATTTAATGTTCCACATCCGAAATTCTTGAACCTATTTCTTTTATCATGTTTAGACATAAAAGATCGATTCCCTCATTACAGTTTTGTTAAGCAATGCTAGGCAAAAGCACAGAGTGCACCTTCTCCAGGATTTGCATTAACAAAAGAGCACCTTGACATCGACATGAGATCGTTTTTTTAGATAACAAAAAAGATTTGCGATTTGAAAAAGAGTTGTGAGGAATCTATTCAAAAAGGACTTTCAGCTATTGCCTGTCTGTGTGTGATATTGAAGTCTATTGAAATTACTGGACATGTAAACATATACCTTGGCGCGATTGATCACCATACCGGGGTAAGTGCCTCAAGCAGCTTCGTCACAATAACGATACAACTAACGACAAATTTTTTTAATTTGCATTTACCGACGGAAAAAAAAATTAAGCTCAAACGTAAGCCAACACCTAATTCAGCCACTAGCAAAAACTGTACCCCGGGGAAGATGACATTACACAGAAAGTTTCCTTGTAATATTCTTCTTTTTATCAAAATTTCTGATCTTTGAAATGCAGTTAGCTGCTGAAAGCGTTTGCGGAAAATATTTAAAAGCTGCTATTCAAAAAAATTGCAAAGGGTTTTTTCAAAAAATTCCAGTGAATTGGTTTTTAATTATCATAAAAATTATAGTTGGGTCTACTTAACTGCTAATTCATTGCTTTAACGGTTCATTGTTGCTCTACACTTACAAGTCAACAACCCTTGTTTAAATAATCGGCGTAATTCTGGGTTCCAATCCCACACTCAGCCCTCTTTCAAAATGCTTGGCGTTATAAAATATACTGTTCGGTCTTTTTATTTGATCAAATAATGTATGATAATGACTAATTGTGATTATCTACACTAAAAAGCGTCATTCTGTTTGTCTGCGCGTATATCTGCATGATTGCAAGTGTCTGTGTATTAAACTGGCTCATTTCCTTAAAGTTCTTAAAATTTTTGTCGGTTTGAAAAGTATTCCATTTTGCTTACCGATATTTGCAAACCTGAAATTTTTGTTAAGTTTTGACCTTGGTTTACCCAAGGTGATATGCAGAATTTTTGAAAAAATTGGTCAAATTCAAAGTGTATAGCTGTATCTGATAAGAAGATTTCTCAAACTTTGACCTTATAAGTTTTGACGTCATTTTCTATTTAGACTTCTGCTTAGAATATCTTTATTCTGCTTCAAGCTTGAATGATGCCAAATAGTGCACGTTTGTTGTGATATTTTAGTTGATTCTCCAACCTCCTGCAGACAGCTAAAGTGCTGCAATTGTCTTTTTCCAGCATTTAGCATCAGTTCACTAGGTGGTGGACAGAGAAAAAGCTTCTATGCAGTGGTTTTCATAGTTGTGAATTGGAAACTGCAGTTGTGGATTTACTTGATGTTTAATGTACAATGTAGGTTATTCAGCATATCTTGGGACTTTTGGTGAGAGAGAATGATATGAGAGCAGTCATTATTGCTAAGCACAAAGCTTAAAATAGGATCAGTAGTTCTGCCTTCAAAAGTTGTTGAAAAATATAATTAACTGTATATGAGCAATAGGCGTACCACTGACTTTTACGGTTCTGTTTCTTGCAGAGAGAAATCGTAAGGTGCTTGATGAATACCTCATGAATTAATTTAAGTAAAATGACTACTAGGTCAAAAGGAAAGCTAAAGATATGGCTTTTTCATAAATAAGTAGTAAATGATATCAGAGGATCTAAACCACCAACAAGCAAAACTGTGTGCCTGCATTTTTGATACTTGCATTCTGAACTGCAAGAAAAACAGCCTGGATCATCTTCTCTGCGCAACTTTACTAAAGTTGCAGTTGAAATGTGAAGAAATGGTGGTTATGCAAAACTGGCATCCCCACAAAATCCAATTACACTCTTACTGACATGATCTTAAAAATTCGCAAAGATTGGACAGTCTTGTTTATGCAACGATTAAAAACAACAGCAGCAACAACTGGACAAAAGAGATGATTTTTCAAAAAAATGAAGAATACATTTTGACCCCTAAACCAACTTGTGAGAAAAGATTAAGCGAGGAGGTAGAAAGTTTTTGGCGAAGATGAAAAGCAGCAGAGAAGGTGGAGTTTCATCACTGGGTTGAGTAACAGTCATGTGCTGAAAGTGTTATGTGAAGCGGCTGCTTCTTCCGTTTATTGTACGACAAAATCACCAAAGGAAGCAGTTTTTCAAATCTTTCTCGACCGCTGGCCTGGTCTTGATAAACTGGACTTCCAAGTGCTCAAAGCAACAAGTAGGAAAGAAAAAACTAGATGTGAAAATGTCATTGCTTTTGCCAAACTGCACTTGTTAATGATGCCTCCAGAAAAGACTATTAAGAAATTTTAGAGCTTACTGTCGCTTTTCTCAGTAAGTAAGTTTTTCTTATTTAGACAGCTCTATATGTAGAAACAATATCATATTTTGTGGTTACTGTGGTAATTAGGGTGCTGATAGATTTATGATAATGTAATGTTTCATGAAATATTGCAGGAGGAGAGCTGCCAGATGAAAAACAATTTAGAATGAAGGCACCTGGTGCAAGGCATCACGGTCGCTGGATGTCGAAGCATCAAATTGCAAAATAGACTTTATATTAAAGAATTTATTTCTGTAATTATGAGAACAACCGCTATTTCGCTGCTATTATCAGTTTTGATTGTGTTTCAATCTCTTCTCCCTCATAAGTATCAACAATAATTTGTGACAAGATTTTTTGTGAGCATTACGAGTCATGATTAAGAGAATATAATGATAACGATTATGTGTGCAGGAATTGTGAAAGTCCAAAAAATTCATTAACTTTTCGGTACTGCTCACACAAGAGCCCAATGGATAAAGCCGGCGCAGCCGCTTAAACCGAAACATTAAATCTCAACATTACTGATAAAGGGCTCCTGCCGGGCGACGCCGGAAAACCCGGCTAGTTGTAAATAAACTTAGTTTGTGTCTCCTTCCAGTTGTTTTAAAATGTTCTTTCGAAAACACGCTTTTATTGGCATTAAAAGCGTTGACTAAATATGTGTCGTAGTTCACTCTTGACGGTTTATCTATTTGTTATAGAGTATACAACGAAGGCTAGCCATTTGATTATCTGAACCGTGATTTAGGCTGGCAAAAAGCTATGGATATTTTTAAGACATTACCTTAGTGAAATAATAGCCCAAATTACCAAAGTACGTTGGCAGAGTTTGTGTTTACCAAAATAGCAACACCAAATAAATAGCACTCTCTACACATTAAGAAAAGTAGTTCAACTTATCCCTACGTGCCTCATCATTCCCGCTATGTAGGATCATCCTCTCTCACAACCAGATAAGATGGATCATTTGACAACTAAGCAGATATATGCTTGCCAGCCAAAAGTGAAGTAAATCTTACAAAAAGATTGGTTTATAGTCCAAAGTTATGACTTCCATTCTTGCGATTTTGACACTTAATGCTGCTACGTTTAAGAAATAAGAAACAAAGTAGTCGTACTCTGCTTAACTTGCCTCGCTTTCCTTTGCTTTAAGATATATGGTAGAAACTTTTTTAATATTTAACTTCACTGCAACTCTTCCAAGCCCTAGTAATGATGTCACGGTTTAACAATACTTTCTATTAAAAGTAGCGTGATAGCCTTACAGTACATCTTCATATTTCTCTTGCTTACTCGTAAAGTAGCGAATAGACCTGATCTCTGCACAGTTTATTTTTACCACAGATACACCAACCAGCCGAAAGGGTTGTCAAAAAGTGCCTTTTCTAATTACAAAACAACACAGAAGTAATTCAAGCATAGGGCAAAAACTTAATCGGTAGATTAATAGTTAAAACAAGCATATAATTACTTTAAGCCCCACACCGTTTATTATGTTTTAAACTTCTATTTACATTGGGTAAAATCATGTAGACTAGCAAAAAAATTAAAGTTTCAAACATGATAAGCAAAGGGAAGCTTTTAGCAATTGTTTAGTGATGACGCACAAAAACAACCTTTCTCCGGAAGTACAATAGAAAAATTTGCTCAAAATATACTCAAAAAATTTGCTCAAAAGTACCTTATGATGCTGGTGATCATTTTGAGCAAATTTTTCTATTGTACGTTGATGCTGGAGGCAGATCCCTCTTGATAGGAGATTGCCTTGAAAGTTGCTGGCTAGCAACTAGCAACTCATGTACTTTCTCCGGAAGTTATTTCTTCATAATGTAAATAAAATAAGCTAATATTTTAAAGTTTCAAGGTAGGTGTAGGCTGAAAGCAGATTTTGTTTTAATCGGTGTTGTTTAATTTAAACACTACAAAAAAATCTCAAAGAAAACACAATGATCATATTTTCAGGTAGGTAATAAACGAATATTTAGGAAACAAAAAACATGAAAAATTCTTCTTAAAATAATATGTTTTACAAAAGATGGAATTGCAATGTTGAGGATTATACTTTATTAATCAAGATTAATACAAAGCCTTCCGCAGACGTGTGTAAGTTATAAAAAAAATTCTGAGCTCGTGTGATTTATTTTAAACGTTCAAGCGCAAAAAAATATAACTAGGTTATACATCTACTAAATTTGGTGTAACTAAGTTGTAATTTGGAATCACGTCAATGGCCGATTTTTTTTTAAAAAATGATGTACGTAAAATCATTTACAAGCCTAACTGCAATAAAGTTGTGACTGTAACTTTCTCTTTAGGATATTTAAAAAAAGTTGTTTCGCTTTGTCAGGAAATCAAAACCATATCCGACATTATGACATATGATAAAATAAAATAATTTAATTTAGCAGTCGAATAATTTATAGTTTGTTGTAGATTTTTTGTCTTTGACTAATTTATTCTTGACAAAAAAGTACAATGTTATTTATTTCTCTACCAAAATACCGGGTGTTTCAAAAAAATACGCCAAAATCATCACGCGAAAAGCAGCGCGGACAACATCAAGCCAATGAGAAAATTCCTCCCAAATGCGCCCCAGCATGTCGTAGTCCATCGTGTTCATTGCAGCTGTTATTTGATCTTTCACGTCATCCATATTTTCTGAAAGTAGTGCAACACAAGCTTTGTCTTTAACATAACCCACGCAAGAAAAGTCCCATACAGAAGGATCCAAGGATCTAACAGGCCAAGAAAAGAGAGCCAGGTTTTTAGAATCTCTCATATCAATCCATCGCTTTGGCATGTTTTCGTTTGATAAGCTCGATAGATTGATAGGAGAGTTGCTGAAGACCTCGCTCTCTTTTCCTGGCCTTCCAGATCCCAGGACTTCACTGCGTGCAGCTTTTTCTTGCGGATTAAGGGGGGTTGTTAAAAACAAAGTTTATGTTGCACCTCTTTCAAGAAATATGGATAGCATAAAAGATCGAAGAACAACTGCAATGAACACGGTGGACCGCGACATGCTGAGGCGCATTTGGGAAGAATTTTCTCATTGGCTTGATGCTTTCCGTGCTGCTAGTGGTGGCCACAATAAGCACTTGTAAAGCATAAAATAAAACTTGAATGTATGTACAACACATGTTTCCAAGCCAGAGCTTTCAATAGTTTTGCTTTTAACATATCACGAGATGAATTTGGCGTATTTTTTTGAAACACCTGGCATTTTTTTCCATGTTTTGGAAAGATACTGTAAATGTTAAAAATTCGGAAAAGAGCACTGAACTATAAAACAAAAAACTATAGGAAAAAGTTCTATTGTTACTCATATCGATTCATGTAATTAAGGCAAATCAAGATGTAATTTAAAGATTTAAATCCTGTGCCTAATCTTTAAATTCAACACAATTTGCCATCTCATCATTTTGACACAAAATAGCTTTTCGATATGAAATTTGTTAAAAGTACAGACTAAACTAATTAGCTAGTCATTTTAATCAGCAATAAATTACAATGATGTTTCTACAATATGCTAAAGCATAACAGAATGCACTGAAACCTATTGTAATTTTATGTTACCCCAGACTGCTATTAGTTTATGCAAATGAGCTTGTGAAACAATGTGGTAATTCTACAGTGGCTACACTGGGATAACAGCAAGTACGAAACACTGCGGTTAAGACCCCTATTCGTTGTTTCAAGTGCAAGCACTATTACTTGCTTTTAATACTGGTGTACCAGCACATTTCAATAACTCCTGGAAAAAAGATTTTCGATTCCAATCGAAAACTTTCTTTCGTTATTTGTAATGCTGGACCACTACTGCCAGGAGGCTTCCCCAGCAGGCTAGCTTGAGAAACGCCAAATTGTCTCTGTACGGGTAATGAACCCCTTGGAACTCTAATGTAAAATGAGATCTTAGCAGATTAGCCTTGTAAGTATGATTCAGCCCCCAAAATTGCTAATTTGATGCTTGAGATTTGTCATGCTTTCTTACCAACCTGGGCCTGTTAACTTACTGAACCCGAATCAAGTCGCAACAAATCAATTTCTAAAAGTGTACCCAAACAAATGCGCCCTTAGGAAAACACCTTCAAACAGCATAAAGTAATTTATTAACAAGTAACTTTCCAAAAAAAAAGCTGGATCAAGTGCATAAATTTCCCCATGTGGGGAAATTTACACTGCCTTTCAGTGTACACTGCCTTTCTTTTAATGCCCTGCCAGCTGAGATTAGAACCCGCAACCATGGTATATCAAGACCAGCGCACTATCCACTACACCACAGTGTGGGGAAAATTTTGCACTTGTTCCAAAAAGCTTTTCAAAGTGTGACTAAAGTTTAATATATTTGATTTATATAGTAACCAACAAATCTAATTTTGATTTTGTTTACAAAATCATATTCGTTGTTTATTTAATAAAAAACGTACTGCCAGTTTAAATCGACGTAGCAGTACAAGGGTGTGAGTAGATTGCGACCATAGCATACTTGTAAAAGTTAAAATACAATTGGTTGTTTGCTGTTTATATTGCGAATATATTCCCTTTGAGTTGTTTATTTTGGAACGTCCGTGTGAGGACTACTTAACGTCATGTCGTTATTACTAATGACGTCATAGTCCTGTTATAATATTGTAGTCCACAATAAAGTTTAATCTTTTGAAGCTGTTGCAAAAAGCTGACAAATTTACTTTTTTCTATGTTTTTTCTAAAGATTAGGAAACACTCAATGGTTATAGCAACTCTCTTTTGTTAAAAGTTGATGTTTGTAGGCATAAAGGTTTTTTTTCAGATAAAAAAGTATAGTTTTTGACTGAGGAGAGTAGTCAGGGCGGCGATAGCCCCCGTTTACCCGCCGGAGAGAGGGGACCATGTCTATGAGTCCTGCCTCAAAGAAAGCAAGGCATTGAAAAGTGTGAAAATATTGATTTGGAAAAATAGTATTTATCTTAAATTGAATTAAAAATAGAGTTTCTCCCTCTCACACCAAAAATTTATTGAAAAGGGCCCCGTTCAAAATTTCGGACCGGGCCTCACTTTGGATTGCTGCGGCACCGATAGTATTAGCTGCTAAATTTTGGGAAATTTGAATTACCGTAGTAAATCAAACAGAAAATGAAAGAAGAAACATGATTGCAACACTATTGGCTGAACGCACATGTCAACACAAAAGACTATGATTGCAGGTCAAAATTTCAAATTTCAAAAAACGACGAATTTGTATTACAAAAACAATCCTCAAGCAATCTTCCAGACATGAGCGTATGCAGTTGCAATGTGTCTGTATATGGCAGTACATCGGTTTGTTAGAAATCTATAAAAAAATCTTTATTTCTGAGCGGAAAAATTTTTGAAGTAAATTAAGGCGCAAGTCGACATCACATTTCTCACAAAAAGGCGTACGCTTCCGTCTTTTGGTACAACATTGCTCTCTTGTTTTAGAACCAATGGTGCAAACGATCAAACGTAATTTCAAAACCAACACGTCTGTAAGCATCAGCATTGGAAATGCAAAAGGCTATAATATGCTTTACTGAGTGTGTCGAAAGCATTTTCTAAGTTAGATAATCCATAAACATTCATATCTTTAAATCTCAAGAGTGGTATCGGTAAATTTTTCTTTAAATTTCGCACTTACTCAACGCTCATTTTAAGCTTAGGGGCCGCTCACAAATCATATAACGCTTTTTTATTCAATTTTTGATCCCACCATGTGACGCATTATGGCGCTTATGTAAGCCCTTCCACTCATTATGTGACACGCCACATAAAATGGATCAACCAAAGTTTAATTATTCAGATCCGCCGCAAATCTGTTTCAATCAAACTATTAAAATCTAATTCTTTTAAATATAATAGCAAGTTTGTCATATAAAGATATCTCTAATTCCCCTCATTCCGTGTTACACCAATACGACTGTTTTGCTTTCATCTTCCCTCCTATGAAGGCGTGATATGATATTTGAAGGAGCCCTGAAGTAAAATAGCTTATTTTAAACCAGACAGTTTGAACTTTAGCTGGAAAAAATCATCACTGCTTCTTAGTACCGCAAAATGAAATGCAATTAATGCTGAGCTGCGACTCCATTCAAAAGAATTGCACAACTCAGTGATATTTTACTTCTGTAACCTACTTTACTCATATTACGCCGCCTAATTTCTTTCTATAAAACTAACTTCATTTTACCACTGAAAACAAACAGCTTGCAACTACTTAGGGTCACGTTGGTCTGTGAAGTGCTTCCATCGCAATTAATTCCCGATTTTTGTGTTTTATGGAGTTTATTGGCCTTTACAAAACAGCATCTGAAAGGGAAGTTTAATCCGGAAAGCCAACAAAAATCTTTCACAGAGTGAACTCAAGAAAAAAGAAAAAGCACAACATGACGTTACAAACTCGTAGCAGCGTATTGTCACCAAAAAGTTGACGAATCCTTCTACTGCTACGTAGATTTAAACCGACGCTGAGAAAACTCGCCCAGGTAGATGAATAAGCACCACCAAACAAAAACTATTGAACGTAATAACAGTTGATAATTTAAAGTGCTTGTTCGCTTTAGAAAATTAGTTTGTCGAGTATTCGTGACCTTTCAGTAGCAGGATACTTTTTTATGACACGAGCTGAAGCAAATTGTAGAACAGTGTTTCTTAACCTTTTTCGTGCTGTGGCCCACTTCAGGGGTCCACAAATTCTTGCGGCCCACTTTAAAGAAATAATTACAATGACACTGGGATTAGCATAAGACAACACGGCAGCGAAGTTGATCTCCAAAAATAAAAAAAGTTCATTGCCTCTCCAATTCTCAGGACGGCCTCTCCATTTCATAGGTACCCTGGTCCATATGACTGTTCACATGGTCCAGTATTACTCAAACTTATTCGGCATGCAAGCCCATTTTTAAAATACTCAGAGGTTCGTGGCCAAACGACTTACGCACTGTGGCCCACTAGTGCATTGTAATACCAAACTGTGGCGCACCACCGGTTGACAACTACTGTTCTAGAAAATAAATGTTAAACACGAGGAAATGTTATTTAGCATTGCGAAACACCAAAAATTAGCTTTATTAAAATTTGAACAAAAGCAAAAATTGTGAAAAAAGTAAGAGTCAGTTCAAAACCACCAAGGAAGATACAGGTTAATTTCTATAGCCATATGTAAAGCTGAAAAAGACATTCCTCAGGGGTATTTATTTATTCTCAGCTTGACAATTATCTTACCGCATTCTCCATTGTTGCATGGTCTTTCGTCAGCAGCTGTGCCTTTACATAAATTGATTTGAGAAAGACAACGCCTATGTCTGGTTTGCATTCCAGCGCCACATGTTTGTGAGCATTCTGTCCATTGACTCCAACGGCCCCAACGCCCTGAAGCAAAAAATCGTCAATTCTTGCATCAAATTTAAGCAACACGAATTGCCGTAAACATGGTCGTATTCAAGTATGGCAACTTAAAATCTTGTTATCTGCTGGCTTATTTTAAAAGCAATGCGTCCCATAACAAAAATTGTTGCTGAAAAAACACAAAAAAATGTTTATCGATATGCAGTTGTTTTTACAGCATCAGCGATGGGATATCATGATACTGAATAAGGTTTCATTTTTACTGTATTTTTTGATCTGCTTCTTTTCATTGCAGCATGCAATAGTTTTGGTGTAACTGTGCAGATTTTGGAAAAAATTTTGACACCTACAATCACGACTAAACAATATCATAACAATTTTTAAGCTGTTACAAATTGCAAACAAACTTGATGTCTTGTGGTGTGGTAGTTAAATCATTCTCTAGCAGTAAACAAGCATCGGCTCTATTAGTTATCTAGCAAAAGCCTTAAAAATGATGTTAACACTTTTCTGGTTTGGCACTAAGTACGAAATGGATAATGCGATAAAAAAAGCTGACCAGTTTGCTTATTGTACCCTTGGGAAAACCACTCCAGGGAATTTTTGTACTTTTTAGGTGGCAGACTAATGGTTCACACAAGCTGTCTACCTGAGTCGGTGGCCCAGACTGACTACAAAATAATTGTAAAAAAGCATACATATAACAAAGCTATGCATCAAACTTGCATAAACCACAACTAGATAATATATTTCACTTACCTATGCATGCAGGAATGTTATTAGTAAAAAAAGTTCCATCGAACTGGCATAAAACATCAAAAGAATCACGCAATGTTTCAAATACAAGTCCATGCCTACAACGGTAGGTAACCTCATTTCCAGCAAAAACAGTTTCTTTTGGGTTCGAATATACATATGAAGGTAGACTAGGAACGCGACAAGTAATTTCTAAAACAAAAAAAATTGTTTTGAAAACACTAACAAGTTCATTATAAAATACATCCAACAAATGTCGCAAATTGATTAACGTAAGGAAACGCTGTTTTCATCGTTGAGAACTAAAAGTGTTTTACAATGAATTTTATTGCTGGACAGCTTCAGATAAAAAGTAGAGACTCTGTCACGCAACTAATAGCGACAGAAGAGTCTTCAAAACTCTAAAACAGTTTCAGATAATGCTATTCTACCGTTCTACAGGTGACCAGGTTGTTTCTGCTTTGTCTACTTCAACAATATGCTATGTAGTGACCTCTCTTTCAATAAGCTCAATTTTTCCTTTTTTTACACTACCAATGTTTTGCAGTAAACAGACAACACAAAAAAATGACATCTGTTTCACTTAGCAGGATTTTCAAGCACAATCCAGATTCTTTGACCAACATTTCATACCCAGGGGTTAATTTGCGAAAAGTTTAAGTTATGTAGAGAATATATTAATATAATTGAATGTGCTTTTGGGACTTATAACTCTTTGAATGTTAAAACAATCCTGGAAATGGTATTCGTACACGAATCTACACCAACTGGCAAACGATAGCCATGGCTTGTTTGGTAGAGCACGACTTAGCCAAAGTTAGCAACTTAACCAATTCTGCCATGCCAGCCCAGCGGCTG
The DNA here is from genome assembly GCA_963675345.1 of Trididemnum clinides. Taxonomy (NCBI): domain Eukaryota; kingdom Metazoa; phylum Chordata; class Ascidiacea; order Aplousobranchia; family Didemnidae; genus Trididemnum; species Trididemnum clinides. The sequence continues at coordinate 12,291,768 of OY776286.1, forward strand.
ATGTGCCAAGTTTTACCCTTTGAATGAATGGGTCGTTTGAATGAACTCTTTGAATGAATGGGGCATTACGTAACCTTTTATTGCATTTGACGCCATTATGACAGTGACCGCAGCATTTCATATCATTTAGCAGTACAATTACTTCAGCCAAAACTACCGCTATTATTGAATCCGTCTGCCTGGCGATATGCCTGATGTTGTAGAAGTGATCGCAAATAATCTTTATCACATGTTTACCAATCAAGAAAATAATTAGGAGATCACAATCAATCTTCGTTGCATGCCAATGCATTAAGAGAGTTATAAGACCTATGCGTAGATCCATATTTATTATCTTGACCATTTAATATGTAATAAGGATTAATTGTGGTTACTTCTATAACAACAGGCATATCGCTAGACAGGCCTATTTAGTAACTTGTAGCTCAGGCTACAGAAAACTTTACCAGTTAATAGAATTGGACTGGAGGGATCACTAAAAAATACCGTAAGCATCATAAAGGCTACGAGCCAGTCAAGGTGTTAACGTTCAATTATTTTAAATTATATAATTGTATTAACTGCGGAGCCAGGATGATCGAAACGGTTACGGCGCTGACTCGTTTAAGAAATGCTCTATAGGCACAAGCCATGACTATTGTTCAACGGTTGGTGTAGTTGTGGGTGCGAATCTCACTTCCAATTCTGTTTTAAACATACTGAGAGTTTAAAACTTGGAGGCAGATCCGATTACTTATCCTCTTGATACATTAATAGGTGATAAAGTAGAAATGGTATACGGTGTCGCTTATACCGTCGTGTGAGCGGTTGAACCACCGTGCCTCAGGGGTACATCACAAAAACCTATTGTTACTCACTCTATGGCCCTGGTACTGCACAGTCAGGAAATGTTAAATTAAACTTTTGTCTAACTCGAGTATTTCGGAAAAACTTTTCCGAAACAGGATGCTTTCATGTTATGTTTAGGCAAGAGCAGAAATTTTTTTGTGGGGAGAGTAGCATCACACTATAAGCTAGCTGAAAATTTTGTAGGAAAATGATTGTTTTAAGAACAAATGTTAGATACACAAAAGTTAAGTTTAAATCAAGAATGGTTTCATTTTTAATCCGAAAAGATGAGGGCCTTTTTTTGGAGGGTGGGATTAGCACTTTCGAAGGGAGATTTTACGTATTTTTTATCCACTTTTGACAGCAAGATATGTTTTTTGGAAACCGAATTTTCGAAGATCTCATTGGTACTTTTGACATCCATTTTTCGTAGCTAGCTGCCAGTTGCTCTCCACTGTTTCAAATTTAAGGGAAGTCCACGGCCCCCTTCCAACATTCTTATATTGACTATGTTTCAAGACATTATTCCTCGTTATCAACTCAATAGTTTGACGCAACAGAACAATCACATCACATAGCAAAAATTAACTTAATTGACCTGAAAAAATGACTTATTAACTATTAAAAATTGACAATTTATCTATACTATCAAGCAAGAAATTTTTCTTTTGGTTATGTTTGTTTCCTTCTTCAAAACTACTAAGCGTACAGCCATCAAGCTGAGAATGGTTGATCAGCACTCCAGGGGGACTATCATAAAGGAGTTATTGACATCATAATGACGCCAAATCAAATAGAAAAGCCAAAATTTGTCTGTACGTGTGTATGTAAGTATGTACAAATGTGTGCGTTAACTCCTCCAAAAGTACTGCACGTGTACAAGCATCAAGCTTGGCAACAGTAACCACTTCCATGAAGTGAGTGCCATAAAGGGTTAGTGAGGTCATCATGAGGTCGCTATCAAAATCAACAATTTTAAATTGGCATTTCTTGACTGAAGAAAAAGTTTTTATGCTCAAACCAAAACCTGCCCCCGACATAACACCTTACAAAAACTTCATATTTTTCGGGTCTAGAATGACGTCACAGCTAACGCTTGATTGCACAATTGGTTTGTTTTTTTAAAAACCAGAAATCATAGAAACGTGATTAACATATTTTTTGGGAGATGTCAGCCAGGTGCTTGCAATGAAAACAACTTTACATCAATTAAAGCTCAATTGATAATGCAACAGCATTTTCCTTATTAAGCATTTTAAGCTTCTAAGCATGCCTCTGGCCATTTTTTGCACGCTTTTACTCGCTCTATGATGTAGTTGTTACAGACAAAATCTTTTCATAAAAATTTTAATTAAAACTGTTTCTCGCCCTGGTAAAACTGCAAGGCCTTTTTCTACATCAACCACATATAGCTGCTGGAGACCTACATTTTTAATATGTGTTTTTGTGCTGTTAGCAATTCTAAGAAATAATATCTAGAACAGCCAATTCTATGAAGTTTTCTATTGTCTACTTTTACGTGCTCGCGTGAGAATCTCGTAGATTTGCAGCACTATAAAACCGTGGCACCTCAGTTATTTTAGGCATCTTATCAAAATCAAAGCATGGACGAAGTGTAAATCTCTGCTATAAAGTTTAAATTGTTTCAGGAAGTCACATACAGTCATTAAGTGTATATATTATAAGCTATTGTAATTTATCGTATTATACGCTATAGAAGGTATTGTTAACAACGAGTGCTTATTGTTACAGTGGCATGCAGAGGGGGGCAAACGGGGCAACGGCCCCGGATATCCAAGGTAGGGGGCATCAAAAGAGTGAAATTACAAAAACTACATTTTATTAAATTGTTAAAAATATATGCTTTTTCGTATCGTAAGTCTATTAACACATGCTGCATAAATTTGATAGGATCTTGCTTGCGGGGCATGGTGTGATTATATTTCGTAGAAAATTTTCTGCAGCGTGAGCTTTTATACCGAAATTATTATTTACAAAATTTCAATTAGTTTGCTATTTACTGTACAAAAGCCAAACATACAATTGCCTTTTACTTTGTTATGCTCCTTTGAACTAGAGGAAATGCAGTTCCCTCTAATCCTAAGCATGCTCTTGAATGTTTAATGCAGTTTGGGAGGGATGTCTTACCAACTTTATGTATTGCATATAGGTTACTGCTCACCAACGGAATTTCAATTGCAAGCTGTGAGAGGTCATTTTCAAAGTTGAAATTGATAAAAATATGTATAAGATCATCTATGCTACAGGAACACCTAAAAAGTTTGTCTTTTGTTAGCATCGAAAGAGAATTCCTTTCAGCAGATGTGAAAAATGAGGTACAGTGTTCCCTCGTCTATTGCGGTTAATGGGGACCAGAACCCGCGGCGATAAGTGAAAACCGCAATATGTCGGGAATTTAGAATTCCCAGCGCCTTTGGAGCCAATATTCATAAAAACTTACTTCTTTGAAAATTGACGGAAAAAGAACACAAAAATTAGAAATATTTTCTGTTTTATTTAATCCGGACACAAGGTTGATTTTTTCACTAATGGTGATCATCTTCCTCTTTGGCTCACCAAAGTAATCTTTCGCAAGGGCACGGCGTTTAGGCGGCATTGGAAAAGCTTGACAAAAAGCTAATTGCAAACAATACACTAAGATACGCCAGACACAGTCAACAGCGTGAACCAGAATGGCGTGAGGGTGCACAGTCAATCAGCGATATGGCGCTATTTTTGAATTATTTTTTTGATAAATATTTTTGAAAAATCCGCGATGCACTGAAGCAGCAAAACTTGAACCTCGAAGCGGCGAGGGAACATTGTAGTTCAAATATTTTCCGATAGAAGAGCTCATGTGGGAAAAAGAAATCGTAAAGTGTAAGTGTCTAATTGATTTCTTCACATCATCACATGCTCTAGTTTAATAAAAAGAGTTACTTCTTTATCTACTTTCACTAAAAAATGTTCTTAAAGCATTTTTATCGTATAGCTCACAAAAATATTAAGGGCAGCAAGCCAGCAATGCATCAAACTACATGGTCGCACTTGTACAATTTCAGATATTATTTCTAATAGAAAAAATAGACAACTCTATCTCCTGCTATGCCTCACAAAGTTATATATATAGCAGATCATTTTGATGGATCTATTTGATAATTGTTTGCATGCATAAACGCAATGTTTTGTTCCTCAATGCATACCCTTCACCTGATGAATTTTTCTGATAAATGTATGCCTGGGCCTTTGATCTTCTTCTTCTTGGCTGGTCTAACAACACCCTTGTACATTTTACCCTTAACTCTTGCTCATAACTTCCTGTTGCACAGAACTCCCGACATCTTCTTCCAACTCATCCATCCTGGCTGGATCCTTCTCCTCACCTCTTCTTCACATCTTCCATCGTTACTAACTGTCGAACCAGGTATTTGAAGTTTTTCGCTCTTTTTATCTTTTCTCCTTGCAGCTTCAATTCTTCTCCACCTTCCACACCAGCCTTCAAATACTCGGTCTTGCACCGACTCACTTTCAGGCCTCTTCTCTTCAGTGCATTTCTCCAAATCTCCAGATCATCCTCTAGCTCCCTATGATTTTGTCTAGACAGCACTATCTCATCTGCAAACAGTACATCCCATGGTGTGTCCTTCCTGATGTCCTCCGTCAGCTTGTCCATAATAATGGCAAAAAGGAATCGGCTGAGTGCTGAGTTTTGATGAAGTCCAACACCTACCTTGAATTGCTCAGTCCACCCTGCTGCACTTCTCATGGTTGTTGTCGCTCCGTCATACATATCCTTATAATCCTTATGTAACGTTCTAATATTTCAGCTAACTTTAATGAACACACTAAAACAAAAAATACTCTTTGAAATATATTAGTTTAATTTTTCGAATTTTTTTCTCAACACTGGTATTTATGTATTTCAACTGTCTGTTTTTGTCACATTCTTGAGTACCTGACAGCTTGGGAGGGGGGATACAATCAAGCAGTTGACCCCGGGCATCACCAGACCTCTGCACGCCACTGTTGTTACCATATCATGTAATTCTTGCTAATTAATTTGTGATGAAATCGAAAGTATAATTGTATCAGTAATAATATCGTACATCTATTGTGGCAAATCTCGCTAAGCCTCAGTTAAAAAGCCATAAGCTTAACCGCATATAAAGTAAAGTGCTTCTCATAATTTTCTCGCATAATTATTATTATTATTTATCGCCGTACTGTTAATGCCATCTCTATTTGATCTTTGATCTTTCTATTCTTCAATGTTTTGCATCCAAATTAAGTGTGAGGTTTGGCTATTTGTTCATAATTGTTTAATTATTCTTGAAAACTTGTCGCAGTATCGACGCCATTCCTACATGATCGATCTGATTTTTTCGCGTCTGAATTAAATTTGATTCCATCATCAAAAGTGCCTTTTGATACCACGATAGAGTTTGCGCTGTGCGCAATAGACTTTTCCCCCAAACCGTGTGACTGGGATAGCAGCAGTCGCAGACTTAATGCTGCCGGTACGATCAACACCGTCTTTTGCTACCAGAGTCATCACTGAATGATTTTTTTAAAAATTGCAATATTAAAAAAAATCACTTTATTGACAACTAATTCTTAACATCATTTCTCAACCGATTTTTAAACTTTCTTAAAAAATTAAAGGGTATTTTAAGGCAATTCCGATAATACATGACATGTGCATTAGCTGTTAGTTGTTATACTAAAAAAGCTGAACTCTGAGACCTGTTGTGTAACTTTATATGTTCCCAAAAAGTGGTAAGCTAAGTAAAACCAGTCAAGATTTACTTAGCTTACCACTTTTTGGGAGCAGGTTGTGAGCGAAAGCTATTTTGGATAACTGGCCATCGTGCGTAAACTATAAATTTTTGCGGCTGCTTCTAGTTGACCAAAACTTTTACAAATAAATGGATTCATCTATTAATGAACTGAGATGAATAGAAGTAAATTTATACTATACCGACCGAATCAGCTCAACTGACTTGAATCAAGTATGAACCGAATTGAATTTTAAAAATGAATTGAATTGCATTGAATATCGTAAAAGCAAAGTCAAATGATTTAAACGATTCCAAGCTCAAAGCAAAATCACAAACTTAAAATAAGCCCTAATCAACTAAACTGCGCAAACAAAGAAATTAATCAAAGGCGCTGAAAAGATAAAGTAATATAAGACAACTTAGGTCAAAAACACTGTTAACATAAAATCCGGGCTCGAAACTGCTACAACATCTGCAGCATTAACTGTTACATTCAAAACAGAATACAAAACACCGACATTTCTGAAGTAATGAACATGGGAAGATTAAACATTTCACCGGCTGTTTGCAGTTAACATCAACTTTCTCAGCTTACAACTGCCTCAGCATAAAGAAGCCTTTCATCCTGCGAAAACTATCGGCCACGGATAAAAATTTCAAGGATGAAAATGTCAAATAGCACATGGTATTACATTTCAATTCTTCCACCTGGTGGTTGCAGAGTTGGCTGTTTATATGAGGCGTCTGTATTACAAATTTTGTTGAGGATTTGTGTGCTTTCGTTAATAAATTTTTCGTTTTAAACTAAAAACTCAAGATATGTCGAGTCTTTCACATAAAATGTTGTTATTTCAATAAAGCCAATTTTTTGAATTTTTAGATCAATTTTTTTAGTTTTTGGTCAGTAAAAACTTGACCTAGTTATTACCAATTCTAATCTGTTTTTAAACCTCAGCTCGAAATTGTATAGATGCCAAAAATAAAGAATTATTATAAGCCAGGAAAGATATAATAAATGTTGTGGTAACGTGATAGGTTTGCTAAGCAAATTCACTTTGAATGACCAAACTTTAAGCTACTCTTTTAATAATTCTGCTGAAATACGAGAAGCAGTTTATTTTTTTATGCGTGGATGTAGTCATTAATGAGGATTCCGATAAATCAGATAATGATGTTATTGGTGATTTTACTCATTTGCCAAGACGAATATCAAATTCGAAGACCAAGGTAACTGCTGAAAATTTTGCTGTTGCAGATAATGGTAGTAGTGAAAATGAGTCCCTCGTCCCATACAAAAAATACTGACAATAAAAGAAAGCAAACAAAAGCATTCCCCAACCAATAAATCTTTCAATGCAACAAATATTCGGCCCTAATACTGAAGGATTTATGAACACTGCTATCAACAACTAGCAAGATGCACTTTTTAAATCATTTTCTAAAAATTTAGCAGATGAAATCATTTTTCAAAAACAAAATTATATGCGAAACAAAGGGTACGCCCACATTGCTTCATTGAGAAGAACTTTTGGTCTTTCTTCGTCTGGCTACTCTCCTGTTTCATAGTGGCGTCTTTACTGATTGTAAGACCTGACGTTTATGACAAATTAGTTGCCCAATCAATGAGAAGACACAAATTTGATCAAATCTTACAAATCTTTATTTGGCCGACAACACAAAAATAAATTCCGATCATTACAATGAAATTGGTCCTTCATATTTGGAATTAAACAAAAGTATTATATTATCCTCCCAACATCTAATCTTAGCATGGATGATAAATACTATGGCAAGTAAAGCAGCAAGCAATTTGTTAGAGTAAAACCAATTAGGTTTGGATTAAAGTTGTTTTCCATAGTTTCACCTGCCAGATATTTATACCGCGCTAAGTCTTGCTGTGGAAGCGACACTGCATTGTTGCAAAACTTTATCTGTCTTGAGACAAATGCTTTATTAGATCTAGAGCAAAGTTGTCAGGTTGCTGAAGGGTTGAGGTTGCATTTTATGTACTGGTTCACATCTTTGCAACTGCTTGATAAACTAAAAGCTGACGAAATATGGTGGAACGGGAACCATTGTAGCAGACAGATACTGTAATACTACGATTCAAGAAAAGAAAGAAGTTTAAAAAAGGGAACAAGTAGCATCATTGTACGCTAGTGATGGTTGTAACGTTATTGTGAGATGGTATGATAGTGCTATTGTTCCTGTAACCACAAATTGTGCGTTTAGTGCACGAAACAAATCTGCTCCTAGATGGTCCAGAAGTGAAACAAAGCTAATCGATGTTGCCATGCCCAAGGTAGTCCATGAATATAACTGATGACAGGGTAGAGTGGAATTATTGACCAATTTGTTGCCAACTACCGAACCTGCAATCAAAGCAAGACCTGGTGGTGGCCATTCTTTTCTTGGTCCTGAGATGCATGTGATGTAAATAGCTGGCAATTTTATCCAAAGTAAAAATGCTTCCACCACTTTGTTGGACTTTTTATAGACTTTCCATCATTTTGGTGATCCAGCAAGTACTACATGTAAACAATTTGGTACTCCAAGACGCATGGAGAGTAGACCTTTTATCTGCCCATCGCGAAAAGTGCCGTTCGCGATAACAAAGTTGAGCACTGACCTGTGCCACTTCAACACCGATATTCTATATGCAAGAAGTGCGGCGAAAATGCTCAGCAAAGTGTTCTCTATGTGATGTGGCCCCTTCAATCTGTAAATTATTTCAAAGAGTATCATCTTGCAAAGCGAGACCTTCAGTATATAAGTTCTGGGCGTTCATTAAAATTTAACACACTTTCTTTTACAAACAGTAAACTGTTTAGTTTGACCTCATTGCAGACCAGTGGCAACAAGAGTAGCCAGTCTATTTCAAACCCCCCTCCCACCAAAAGAAAAGTGTTAATTTTTGAAAATACTAGATATTTTGATTTTTTCTGTCTCAAAACATCTAAAACTTAGAAGTTTATCAAAAGCAAACAGAAAAAAAATTGGGCTATAATGGGCTAAACTACTTTTGATTTTTTAAGTGTAAGTTATTATTTTTGTTTCAAGATGAAACCCAGTTCTTTAAGCAACGATGTAGATTGCTAAATTTGGTGCCTGCTGAGATTCTGTGAAGTGAAAATCGCATTGCGAAAAATATAAAAAAAGTTTACCCCTCAAACATGTAATTCAAAATTTTTCCTGCAAAGGTGCGACTTGTCACACTGGTATGCACCCATTTTTTTTATTTCGTTTTCCTTTATATTGTGAATTTTGTTAGCTGTGCCCATAACTTTGATCTCCCTGACTTTAAATAAATTTGGTCTCACACTCAAGCGGCCAATAATTACACCAACTTTTGTTCGTTTCTATTCCTAACTACAAAAGATATTATTTGAAAGTTGCAGATGTCGCCCGGTAGAGTTACCCATCACTAATATAGGGTAAAATATAATTGAGGGAGCAGGACGGCAACCAACAATTGATACAAAAATATTAGTGAGAATAGTAACCGAAAGTTCCTGGGAGTGAAAATGCAGATTTTATTCTCTGTAGAATGGGCCATCAAATGGTAATCATCTTATTTTTTAATTAATGCTGGTCAGAAATGTCTTCTCATTGTACAAACTTGTATTATCAGTTATTTCCGTTAAACAGAAAGGGCTGGGGAACAAAGTCAATTGTGGTGGGCATCAAATTGGCAGACGTTTTCAAGACTACATAAATAAACGATTAGCGGTAGCGTAGACCTATTTTACCACTTGGTGCACGATGCATCTTTTGCAATTACATTCGTGACAGGAAGTTTATTGGTTGCAACTAATTGCCATCGCCCCTGCATAGTAAGTAAAAGAGCCATGCCCTCTTCCGAATTTCTTGCAATAGATCCAGAGCTGTAATTGACGACAAATCGCTTCTTTTGCTGGAGGGAAGGGGGTAGAGCATTGAGTTGGCTCAATCATATTCTCAAGTAATGTTATTAAATAAGTAAGCTAAAACCTGTTGGGGAAAGGGGGCAAAACATTGAGGAAAAATATTTTGAAAATGAAAACTATGTTAATTTGGGTTTCCAAGACGAAATCTTTTTTGGGAGATCGATTTTTTGTAGCCGCAAATTTTGTTCTAAAAACAACTTTCCTTTACATTTCTCGCTTTTGTCAAAACGTTTGGGGGTGTCATAGCCTATCATCTCCTTTATATACGCCAATAAACCAATTCTAGTATTTCAAAAAAGTTGTTTGCAAGAATTATTTTCCTCTCTAGGTGCGATTTTGCTCATTAGAAGTGTTATTGTTTTATTTTATTTCCCCCAAACTTGGGATATATCACATGTCTATACAAAAAAAGTGAAATACGAAGATTTTGCAAGTGTTGGAGAGAATGTGCCCACCAAACATCAAAATCATTTTAATACTTTTTGGGATTGACAGCATGTGTGACGTTACCATGTAGAACAGCAGGAATAACTGTAAGCTAATAAGATTATTTATATTTTCAATTGAGGCTTGACAAGATATTTTATGTGGTGTCATAAGAAAAATTATTCTTTAACAGACAAAATTTCTAACACAATTTTTAAGAAATCAAACTTTTCAAGCGGGAAAATTTTTATGTTCTTCGCAATTCCATGAACAGCATTATGCCACTTCGCTCTGTTGGCATCATCTTTCTCCTTTAATACAACCCTACTACGTATAACTTCAGATATTCTTATGACCATAGAATAGCAATTAAGGATTGCACAAAGAAATGTAATTGCAATTACGTTGTTATTTCTTTGGGACAAATTTTTGAGACACTTATACCTACTTAGCGGATTCCTTCAAGGCGTACTTTTGCTGAATTAGTGGCCTGAATGCGCAAACATTTCTTATCACCAGCCCAGCTCAGCGCAATAAAGCACTTGAATATATTTATCATCTCTCGAGGAAGGTGATAAATATATTTGTTTGTCCAAGTTTACCTGATTTTTTTAGAAAATGAGTTTATTGTCCGCATAAGCTTTGGATTGTGTCTTTTTATACGAAAAGAGAAATGTGACGCCATCAAAGCGGCAATTTTGCTACCCAGAGGTGGTGCAGAAGCTCGAGACATATTTCATATTTTTACATGTACTGAGAAAGACCATAATGTCAACAAAAATTTAGATCATGTTCTAAAAAACTTAAGTCTCACTGCAAATCAAAAAACATTATCTTTGAGCTTGAAAGTTTTGGCTAAGAAATCAACGGGAAGGTGAAACTTTTGATTAGTGGACTACACAATTGCGATTTTTTATAAAAAGTTTTGTGTATGACAATCAAGCAGAAGACAACCTTAGAATCGTATTAAGTTGAGTATTGCCGCGTTGCAATAGAATTTTTGGTTCTATCTTAATTTCAAAATTTTATTATTTAAATAGAGGCGACGTATAATATCGCTTAAATAATTATGTCTGAATGCAACTTAATAGCTAGGAAAAGATTGGCTTCTACTAAAATACTTGGCCCACGCACTTTTCGATCTAGAACAGAACAAATGTATTCACCGAACACTTTAAAACTCCAAATTCATTTGCTTGTCGATCACGGAAAATAAAGCACTTCAATATAACAATCACGAAACAGCCAATACTAACTCCACCAATTAATCGCTAATAGAATGTACAATAAATTACCACGATCACCACACTACTTTCTCACTTACTACCGCTCTCTTTTTCTACTACTACTACTACCACTAATGAATCGTAAAAATCTCGCCGCCTCATATATAAATGGGCGGCGTTCCGAAAGAGACCAGAATAACCTCACGCAATACAGAGAAACCAAAAATCACTGCTAATAAGTTACGTAACTGGCAAACGAAAATCCTCGAAGAAACAAGATTGACTAGATTACTCTGGAACTTCTTACGTCACAAACGATAGTGACGTAGGAAGAAGCGTGTCTTTAGCAAAATAAATGCGAAGGGAAACAAGGTCTTGCGATCAACAGCCAAGCGAACAAAGCGATTAATTTCAGCAACTATAAATATTATACATGAAAACCATTCTTACAACGCAAATTTACTTATTCGTGACATACGCCCCCCCCCCCCCTTAAGAATATTATAATAATAATATTAAAAACTACGAATAACAAAATTTGCGAGTCCAATTCAATACTAAGATCCTTAAGCATGCATTAATATAAATTCGAACACTATATCTCTCACACACACATACAACTAAAGCATAGCACAAACAATACACATACACATAGCACAATTAGTTTATCACACGACTAAGACAATCAGCCGCAACATTATCCTTTCCAGGAATGTCTTGCACAGTATAATCGTACCCTTGTGAAGCCAGGGCCCATTGCATTATGCGGTCGTTTTGATACTTGGTGTTGTCTATATATGCAAGGGGCTGGTGATCAGTTTGTAGAATAAATGGCTTGCTAGCTGAGTATAGCCGGAATCATGTTTTGCCTCTTACAATACCTAAACATTCCTTTTCCAGAGTTAAATATTTGGTCTCAGCCGGCGCAAGTTTCTGGCTGGCATACGCCACTGGATACAGCCTCTCGTCACGCTGTAGCATGAGGGCGGCACCCAGCCCGCAGTTCGAAGCATCAGTTCTTAGTATGAAAGGCTTGCATCAGTTCTTGCAGCTTTAAAATTGGTCGCTTCAATAAACAGTCTTGCAAGCTGCTGAAAGCCATTTTTTGAGCTTGCCCTTATCGAATCTTATTGATAGTCTCTTGAGCGTTAAATTTGTAAAATGCGCTGCAATCGCTGCAAATGTGTGAATGTGGGCGCGGTAGTAGTTCGCTAACCCCAAAAATGATCTTATCTCCTTCTTCGTAGTCGGTTTTCGTGCCGTACAAATTTTCTCTAAATTGACCTCATTAAATGTGATCCAGTCATGACCGATATAATGCCCGAGAAATTTAGCGGATTTGGCCCCAAATACACATTTAGGCGGTTTTGCTGTAAGTCCTGCTTTCCGCAAACGTCGGAAAAATTCTTCCAACATTTGTAAATGCGCTTTCCAGTCATTGGTATGTATCATAAGGTCATCAATATAGCTATCAACGTTATTCATTCCGGCCAAAATTTTCCTCATTCTGCGAACCAACGTTGCTCACGAATTTTTCATCCCAAAAAGCATCTTCAGAAAATCGTACGTACCGTCGGGCGTTATAAATACAGTCTTTTCGATGTCCTCTTCTGCGACTGGGATTTGCCCGTATGCCTTGCTGAGATCAATCTTGGAGTAATACTTCCTTTTCCCCAACCCCGGGAATAAATCTTCTGCTGTGGTCATAGGCTCCGGGTCTTCTACTGCAAGCTTGTTTAATTTCCGATTGTCAACGCAGATGCGATCTGATCCATTTTTCTTCTTCACAATCACAATCGGGGACGCGAATGATGAGTTTGATTTTCGGATAATTCCGAGGCTAAGTATGTCTTCTATTTCCTTTTTTAGGTTCTCCCTCATGGCGTATGGCAACGGATAAGGCCGAGACCTGACTGGAATATTTTCAGTAAGCTCTATCTCATGTTTGATCATGTTAGTTTTACCTGGGATATCCGAAAAACTTCTTTTATCTTGACTAGGTGTTCATCATCTCTTCCCGTTGTGTTTTAGTCAGTTTAATCCCCAACTTGACGTCCTGTGCTGTTTCCTTCTGATGACAATTAGCCAATTCCATCGCCTCATTGTTGTTCATACTCAGATCTTCATTTCCTCCTCTAATCCCGGTACAAACATCACAAGACATTACCTAGTTATTGTTCGAGTTTTGTTGTGGTGCTCCATCCTGGTCAGCTCTTTCGATGTATTTTTTCAACATATTGGCATAAAACGTTTTCACCTCATTGTTCACTTCTACCCGATAATCATTATTTTTTCCAAACCTGCTCATAATTTCATATGGCTCTTTCCATTGCATCAAAAGCTTGTTTGTGTCCGTCGGCAGTAGCAATAATACCTTGTCGCCTCCTTGAAACCCTCTTCCTTAAGTTCCTTGGTCATACAGCGTTTTGTCTTCTTCCGGCTCTTTAGCAACTCTTCCTGAGCGATTTTCATGGTGTGGTCTAAACGTTCTAGCAATTCCAAAACATACTGGTAGCTCGTCTTAATTTCTGTCCCATCTGTCTCTCCTGTCTACAACTACTTCAAGATTTGAACTGGTCCGCGTACTGTGCTGCCATACAATAATTCAAACGGTGAAAATCCGGTGGCCTTCTGTGGCGCTTCATTGTATGCGAATAGTAAGGGGTTTAGAAAACGATGCCACTAGCAAAACAGCTCATTACACAAATGTCTTAGCATTTTCTTCAGTGTACCAGTAAAACATTCAACCAACCCATTACAAATAGGATGATAAGGCGTAGTTGTTAATCGCTTTATAGACAGCAACCTTAATACCTCCTCCATGCACTTCAATACAAACTGTGTGCCAAAACCACTCAGGACTTCCTTTGGTATTCCTAGACAACTGTACATATACAGCAATGCTTCCGCCACCGTCTCTGCTTCAATATTCTTGAGTGGAACAGCTTCAGGGTATCTGGTAGCAAAATCTATTAACGTCAGAATATATTAATGTCCATTCTCGCATGCAGGTAAGATTGGTCCAACTAAATCCACGGCGACTCTCCAAAACGGCATATCTCCTAGTGGCACACGGGGAGCGGACCCTTTAGCAGTCGTCTTCTGACATACATCACACGATCTGCAAAAACTGGTAACGTCACTTTGCATGCCCGGCCAATAAAAATTTTTTTGAATGCGGTCCTTAGTCTTCTTGATCACAAGATGTCCTCCAAAAATAGAGCCGTGGGCGACTTCCATAACTTTCCTTTTTAATGTTTTTGGTACCATAATCTGCTTTGAGCCCTCACCTAATCCATCAACTCGCCTCCGAATCCTGCATAGGATACCCCTACACTTTTCATATTTTATCTCGTAGTCTCCTTTTCTAACAACATCCTTCAGGTCCACGTGTTTTTCCAGAGTCGTGTCTTCCTGTTGCAGTTTTACCAATTCATCCTTTGTGATGGAAGTCTGAGCCGTCACGTCTTTCGTAACAAAAGGTTTGATTGTGGTATCTTTCCGAGCTTGAGTCCTTGTGACCGCAGCAGCACATGTCTCCACATCAGGAACAGAATCATCCGGATTCCGTGCCCCAGAAAAGTTTTCAATGACCAGGTCAAACAAAGGGTCTCGCAAACATATGACTTGAGTTACTCCCGTATTATAAGGCGTGTCCACTTCAATCTCAGCAAAAAGTGCCTCATTGGATGTCCGCTCAATAGCTATCGCATATCCCTTGCTGCCAGTAAAATCATTTTCCTTCACCAACTCTCTCCTGACAATAACGCCATTGCATCCTGTATCACGAAGGACTTTAACTACACTCTCACCCACTTTTCCGGTCGCAAGAGGCATACACTTCTTGTTCTCATTACTCAGGCAGGAACCATTACGCACGACTTCAATTTTCTCTCCAGATTTGAGCTCCCAATATTCCTCATTCTTTGCTTTGGCATCATCCGATAATTTTCCAACTTGCGCAGCGCATTCAACTCGGTACGGTTGTGACGTAAATATAGGGGTGTTGCCTATAACCCGAGGAGCAGCTTGAGGGCGGGGAGCGTTTTGACAAAACCTCTTCTCATGCCCAATTTCGCCACATTGGTATCACATAACTGCATGTCTAGCTGGTCTGTTATACTCATTACTTGCTTAAAACGTAAGTCAATCGACCGGTGGTCAACGCGACTACATAAGAAGCACTTCAGGGTACCCGTAGGAATAAATCCACTATGATTGTCTTTCACACCGACTCTTGCACTATCACGTTTGATCACCTCCTTATTCGACAAATTTTGATTGCGGGCTGCCAAATATTGATCAGCCAACCGTGACAATTCATCTACATTTTTTTGGTTGCTCAACTTCAGCCATATCGATGTCTTTAGGGCAGGAGCTAGTAAACTGCTTGCGTACAATCAAATCAACCACGCCCATGAAGGTTTGCTCCACTTCGGCCAACACTATCCACTAAGTGAAATAGTTTTTTAACCTGAATATGAATTGACTTAGGCTTTTGTGTTCTTCCAGTCTAACTTCTCGAAATTTCTCACGGCATCCGCGCTCAGTAAAATCATACCTTTCCAGTATACCTGTTAACAGTTGGCTTAACTGGGTTGCCCAAGTACTTCTATTACATTTAGTCACCTAAGCGTATCTTTCAAATCTCAATAATATTCGTTCAAATTATCCTTCCCGTCCACGAAAGATGGTAACGGTGGCGTCCTAACAATATTTCTAACCGATCCTTGATTTAATTGCTCATCATTGTGAGATTAGGAGAGCCTCCTCGCTTCCAATTACAACATCAGCTTTTCAACTTCAAGCTCAGTCTTCTTTTCTTCAGCCACTATTCTCCGTTCTTCAGCCTGGGCTGCTAACCTTTGTTCTTCAGCCAACTATATATACATAACAACCATTCTTACAACGCAAATTTACCTTTTCGTGGCAGGTATACTGCAGGACTCTGCAAAGAAAACTATGCTCCGAAATGCAGAGTTAACATTCGAGAAAGCACAAACCATTGGTCATACAGCAGTGGTAAGTAATGATTCAGTGAAAGCGGTTACGTCATCACACCAAATGTTCACATAGGTTTTCAAAGTAGAGAAAACAAACCATCGAAAAAAGCGGGGATGCTACCTATTTTACTACGTTTTAGTCGAGCTGATACTGCAGGACCAGTTATGTCCTACGTTCATTCCGCACGTACGGGAAAACTTGTCAAACTTGCAACAACACAAATCACTTTACAGCTGTCTGCCGTAGTAAGTGTGCAGTACACTCTCAGAAAGTGCTTGCAAGCAAGAGACACGCTTTCCAAAGCATACCCTTACGGATCTTGAATGCCTTTGAATCGAAAGACCATATGGAACTATTGATTTGCTGTCTAATCATAAACCTGCCTGAAGGTTCTCAAAAATTGGACCAAATATATGCACAAACCCAAATGAGATAAAAAGAGAGCTTTCAAAACAGGCTGACCAGAATATCAAAAACAAAAAACGCGTCTCCATGTGTTATTGCTTATTGACACCTAAGAGATGAGCTTTGTTTAGAAAATGGAGTTATTTTTGTGGGAGAGTGTATCGTTATTTCAGTGAAGCAACAAAAATAGCAAAGTTTGTTGCCGATATGCTTGCCTGATAAAGTAGAATGATATGTTACAGAACTGATATACCGGTTTAAATATGTTATTGTTGATGATGCAAAGGCATGTATGAAAATTATTACATCTGAACCGTAGAAGAACTTTACGATAGAATATCTTTGTTGTGCAGGCACCTTGCATGCCTGTGCACTCCCAACCCCTTAGACCAAAGTTCCACAAGTGCGGCCCGTGTAAGACGTTTTTCTTATGGATTTCACTCTTTCAGATTAGGTCACCCTAACTTTTCAAATAAGCCCGATAATTTTAAAAAACACACTTTTTGCAGCCCGTCAAAACTATAAATTAGTGAAGTGTAACCGGAACCGTAAAATATTAATCACCCGCCTCTTAAATATTTTTATCATGAGTAGCAAAATGAAACAAAATGCGATTTTTTCATGTGAAATCTTGCCCGAATTAAATAAAGTTTCCTCTTTTTCGCACAAAAACCTGGTCAATAAGTAATACTTACGCTATAACGAACGTACCGTAATAGACTCAACTGTTAATGCTAAATACCGGGCTACGGGTCACTTCGCCCTCCCTAGATGTGTTTATGCCGGAAGCAACAACCATATACGCAGACAGAGACTTTAAGCTTTTATACTAAGCCTACAATTACGAAAAAGTTGTAGACACAAGACCAGTTACTTCATAGCTTTATTTTCGTGAACACGTCAATCACTTTAGCGTCCTTTTACAATTATGATTTTATGACACTATGCACTTAATCACATTAACGCATGAAAGTTTCAGAAGTTATTTGCTGATCGTAACTACGCACAGCCTTAATTTATTAGTAGGGGCATCGGCTTTATGTGCATAGTTTATGAAATTCAAAGTTTAGAAAGGAAATTAATTGACTAACTACGTCCATACGTCTCAACTAACGTGTGAAGCAATAATTACTAGGGTAAGCTTTTTCAATAACGTTAATTTTTTGGTAATAAGCTTCAGCAGCGTGGTTTTTGAAAAAGTTCTGGATACAATGACTGAGTTTTTCATATCATTAATTCGGTAGGTCAAAAAAGTTAAATTTTTGCCGTTACACCAAATTTTTTGAGGATAGCAGAGTCGATTTGTTATCATTAACACTGCTGGTCAAAATGTTTTTTTCGCTTTGATGAGAAAAACGGATAAAGTCGTATTGTCTTGTATAACACTTGCCAGCGTCACCCGGCGGAACCATCAGTCAGTTTTTTGGGTTAGAAATATCAGTTCAATCAGCATTACTCAAAAAAGATTTCAGAGCGCAGTAAAAAAGTAGGTATAAGTGAGGGCATCGAGTCTGTGATTAATATTTCACACGTTAATTGAGACTTATTGACATAGTTAGTCAAATTAATTTCCACCTTCAACTTTGAATTTCATTAGTCAATTCAGGTATGCACACAAAGCCGATGCCCCTACTGATAAATTAAGGCTGTGCCTACTTCGATCAGCAAATAATTTCTGAAACTTTCATGCGTTAATGTGATTAAGTGCATAGGGTCACAAATTCGCAATTGTGAAAGGACGCTAAAGTGATATATATATTTACAGGAATTAAGCTATGAAATAATTGGTCTTGTGTCTACAATTTTTCGTAATTGCAGGCCAAGTTTCAGTGCCGACTCGTGGCAAAAAATATAACCGAGCTGCAACATAGATGAGCGAACAAATTTTGAAGGCAAGTAATTATTTTACTTCAGTATTTGAAAAACACACAATGATATACCATAAGACAATATTGCAATACAACAAAAACGCAAGTGAAGAAGCATGTGTAGAGTAATACACCAAATCGGGTATCAAAGAAGATGTGAAATTTTTCTGTTTAAGCAACAGTGCTTTGATGTTGTCCTGAATTTACATGTAAAACCAAACGCATGCTTAGGTCCATGAAGGTTAAGTCTCGCAGCATTCGCGGTGTGTCAATGTGGTGCACCGGAACAGCTCACAGATCACACTCCCACTCTAGTTTTTTTCTGTCTGAAACATTTGTTCAGACGGACGACGACAAAATCAACAAGTGATTGCTTGAAGGGTTTTCAAATGTCGGAACCCTTCATTCAACTTAGTTGAAACTCCATATGAAAGAAAATTAGGTCTATGAAGCATTCTGTTAAAATACGCAGTTTATAAATTGATTTCTTTGGACTATCATAAAGCTTTGGTAGTTTTTAGTAACCTTTTATGAAATCTGCTTTTGCCTCCCTGGTTGATAACCACTGAATGAAGTGCCTGACCAGCTAAGAAACAAACTAACGCCAATGACTTAAAAAGTTGCCAGCTTCAAAAAACATTCAAATAAAGCAATCCAAAGTTAACTATACACATGCCAGTGTTTCGACAACTTCACCTACAACAAAATAATTTTGATGGTGTTAATCAGTTTGTCGCTGATTGAATTTTTACAGAGATCACAAGTCTACAAAAACATGCCTTGTTAATAATCAAAGGTAAACAATGCGTGTGAGGCTTACGATGCCATTTAGATGGCAACGTTTTGATGTCATGTTGATTGCTGTGACTTTCGCGCGCACGGCTTTCAAATACATGAGCAGAAACAAAAATGATTTGTTCAATTTACAAATTTTGAAAATTCTTTGAAGTTTTATTTAAAAGTGTCGAGTCGTGCTAGACCATAGCGATGTACAAACCACTTGGGTCCACCTATTTAATAAACCAACAACTAATTCAATGTTCAGTTTGAATATCTAACTAGCAGCCAGCAATCTTTCGATAGCTAACTCCAAATTTGGAGCATAAAAAATGGAACAGTTATTAACTTTTTTGAAAACAAGGGACCTTGCGATCTTAATGACCATGAAGCGCTTGAGTCTACACCCAAATGTTTCAATTTCATTTATTTATAAATAAAAATCGAAACGTCTAATGATAATTCGAGTCGAGTGGGGTCTTGTTACATATATATTTTTGTGCCAATAAAAATATTACAGCAATTGTTGCTTGTGTTTGTTAAAAAATTCTACTCCAAGGTTTTTACACTGGGTGCACGACATTTTTGGCAATTTCAAAATGAATATTATGAAAGCCTTTCAATCAGTTGCGTTCTGAGCAATTTGTTTATTATACTGTACTTCAAATCTGACTTACTTGGGTGATGTACCTGTATTTTATTTTTCAATAACTATTGCATGCGCCTTGTACATTCCATTGTTTGATAGGTGTAGGGGAGCAATAGAGATCTAGGATAGCAACAGTCTTTACTGTCGTTTTATGTTCGTACATCCAAAAACCTATGTATATTGTGGCTACCAGTCTAAAGAATCAGGTACGGGCTTGCTCTGCTTTGCACTCTGAAGCGAGTTTAAACACAAGTTGCTCTATCTTTCGCTGCAAAGACTTAACACCAACTGAAGGATAAAAACATTGTAACAGCCGTGACATTGTTCTATAGAATATTGAATTCAAAGGACTTACATCGAATTGATGAAATACAACAGTCCACAGGTAACAGTTAACAATGGCCGACCTTTTTACAAGAACAAATTCTTTGAAACAGTTAAAAAATTGTGGCATTAATGCTCTTTCTATAACTTTACAAACTAAAATTTCTTTGGCAAAGAAATCTTTGAAATTGATTTGGTGTAACACTTTAGACATAAACGAAAAAGAAATGCAATATCATTACATTACTTGTAACTGCATCGTTAAATAATCTTATTAACTAGTACCAAAGTCTGTAATTAGAAAAATAATGGCGGGTAGCCTCAAAAAAACTGACATTAACTGCGCATCGGTTATTCAAGAAAAGCTCCATCCATTTCAGATAAACCGAATGCAGACACATTAATACCAAACAGCTTTAATGTTTGTTTGACATCTTACTTTCTAACACCTCAATCTACACGCATAATTTGCATAACATCTTCGAAGCAAGCAAAGATCTACGCTGAAAAGACTAAAATCTAATCATTACTTATTGGTTATGAATAAGATTTAGTATACAGCACCAGGCTCTCTTGACAATAGAAACTGCTAAATAACACAGTTATTTTTAACTGGAAGACTGCTCAAAACTAAAACCGGCATTAAATGTATTGTATGACTTTTCAACTGCTGCCAATCTAAATTGTTAATACAAAAAATAATATGTTTATTATAGGGCAATCTGTCTTGAAGCGCTTCCAACCTGACTTGCTAATGATAATAACAATCAGCCAGTTAGTTATGTCAGTAGTAGCCCATGTTGCAGGCTTAACTACTTTCCAAACTTAACATTACAAGCCATCAATTTTTACACATCTTGAAAAATGTTGGTACCAATCACCATAGGCATATATGTATGAGCTAGTCTGGAGCGATTATAAGAAGGAAATTTTCCAAGCTTGCCTTGCATTAGCCAAACAGTTTGCGCAAATTTTGAGTTACTTCTTGATTCTGATCCCTGTTCACAAAATATGCGATAACTCCCTAAGCGTTGCTCATAACAAACATTAAATTAAAGATGCACAAAATAAAAGTTAGAAAAAGAAAGGTAACATAATGTTAGCGATTAGTAAACAAAACGAAATGCTTTGCTTTAGTCAAAATTGTGACTTTTTCAAATTTTCAGGATGCGCTGAAGCTCCGCCGCTTCTATGGACGAATTGCCATTTCCCAGTAAATGTAACTTCAGGCCTCTGAATGTGCGTAAGTTTTATCCTTCGGGAACAAACGCACACTGGGAAGAGCAAGCTGACCTGAATCCCAAGTTCAGTATCTACCTTTCAGTTCTTAATATAAGTTAGGTTACTGCTTAAGTAAGTAATCTAACGACCAGTTTTTTTATGCGTAAAAAGGATTGTTTCATCTAAATCCTGGAAGATTTCACATTAAAACTCAGCATTTTCTTATTTTTCCTATACATAATAAAATTACGTTAGAGGATAAGATCACTCTGGCTCGTGGCATCACTGTGCTAAATAGGAATTCTTACCCGGAGTCCATCTATCGGTCAGTTTTGCTATTGCATTATAAAAAACAGATTTAAACTTTTATGATGTACTGTAATATATCAATGTACTTTAGCCGGTGAAAAATCAGTTATAAGCTTCACTATTTACGTTTGCATTTAAAATGACTGCCGACAACAAGTACAGCTGCTGTTTGCAGGTGTTTTCAGTCAAGTGGGGCTAGTTAGCACTACGACAGAAAAACGGCATTTGGAAGCGTTGAAAAAAAAAAGAAAAACAAAGCATGCGTAAAAAACGCCTAAATACTTAATCACTTTTTGCATCGTCGATAAGGCTTGCCATTGTTTGAGAATTACTTTTAGCGAAAGCATCCTGCCAATATCTACTGAAAAAGCGTTCCAACCGCGTTTTTATGGTTCCTGCTGTTTGAGAAAACGAAGAACACAAAATTTTATAATCAATCAATTATTGAGAAAAAGTGGAATTTCTTGAAGTTAAAGAGTCAGATGCTGGTATTTGTATATAAAACCGCTATCCTCCGTCAAGAAATGCAAATTATAAAAACTTTTCTTCAATTGAGACGTCATGATGACGCCTCGAGCCCTTATATGATACTCATTGTGGGGTAGTAATCGGTCGAGCCGAGTCAAGTTTCATGTTTGTACGCCCAGTAGTTTTGAAAGAGTTAAAGCACAAACACATACAGACAGAATTTTACTCTATGGTATAGATTGACGGCTGTGCATATGTTTGGGGACAACTTACTGAGTGTCGGTTGTGTTTTATATTGTCTGTTTGGCAGCATCATAGATCGATTCACGAGAGAATCAAAGATGGAGTCAAAAATTAAAGTTTAACTGTGTATGTATTAAGTTATAGCCGTTTTACTATAATATTTACTCGTGGGATTTAAACTTTGGCTGATATACTAAGAGAAGCTTAGCAAAATAGACCGAGTTTTGTCATCGAAATATTAAGCGGTAAGCTCTCAGAGCATAACATGGGAAGGCTGAGTGGAACTGGAGTTTGCATCCTTTCAACACAGTTTGTGTAAACCAAAGTGGCACATATTTGTGACTGAGGCACTGCAAGATTATTTTCAACCTCGCAAGTTCTTCATTGCTCTTGTTAGACGATTCGTATAGAGAGCATCTTTTCATTGCTAACCACTAGACATGCATGAATTACTGCAGAACCAAAAACAATAAGGTTGTTCCTTTTGAAAATTTCCCAAAATCTACACGCAATTAGGAATATACGATATGTTGAATATCACTTCAAATGATTGCCTTTTCTGTTAATGTTTTGTTGTAAAGCCATCAACAATGTACACACGATGAAAGACTTGTGAGGTAAATAGAAAGCTGCAGCGAATTTATAGCTAAATCTTGACGAGGTAATCAACGACGAAATCATATTAAAGTGGTGCTAGCGTTATTCAAACGAGAAATATGCATTACAGTAGATAGGAAAACATTCAGGCCTACAATGCTATAATGCAATTCAATAAAAATGTTCTCAACTACCAGGTACAATGATAGACCTACCAATAAACAGAAGTGCTGAGTGCAAAAACGAAGCATACTACAACAGAAAAAATCAATATTACTTGATTTTAAGCTAATACCTCAATTTCAAATCATAATTGTTTAAAGCTAGGTTCAGTCTTTTTCAGTATCCTTCACATGATTAAAGGCAACATTCTTCAATAAAAGCACTAATTTTAAACACAAAATATAAGTATGAACTTTGAACAAAATATCTTTTAGGCATGTTGCTTTACTATACTGTATAAGTCTTTATGATCTTTTCAAAAGAATAAGAGGATTGATTTCGTTACGCTACATATTTAATAAGCACAATTATTGATCAATTGTACCATAGATAAATGATATAACTCTTATGATTCAAGTATAGTTATTTATTTCTGATATGGTTCTTATTCCTTCACCGCCAGTTGATAAGTATAAACTTCGACACAACAGTGCAGCGTTGTACAGCTTATGCTAGATAACGGCATGGTAAAAAGAAATATTTGTAGCAAAGGCAATTGCACTTCGTAAATTGATATGTAATGCTATGATCCCTATTATGATGGAATAATATGTCGTTTTGGCTACCCACCAGCAAAAATGTTACTGTGTGTGTCGACATATCTTTTCATCACTTTAAACAGTATTTGACACCAACAGCTTTCAAGCTGAGATGGCCCAAACGGTTAAGACACAGACTCTTGATAAGTCTTGTTCTGTAAACCTACAAATCAATTGCCATTGCTCATCACGTTGCTGTCGTTGTGCGCTTGAAGCCTTCTTCAGCATTGTTTGCACCATGTTGAGAGTTGTAAAATGTGGAAGTAAACTCAATTATTTTCTTGACACAGCCATATTTTTCAAACTATTAAATCTTTTAATTCTAATGGTGTTTTGTTTTGTTCTTCATGGTATACCTCAGAATAAGTTGCACTTAAAGTTTAAATGAAAAAAATTGCTGTTTAGTTGAATATGGAAAAAATAAAATCTTCATATTACATTTGAAGTATTGATGTAATATAAGTATTTATGGAACGCATAAATGAAGAAAAAAACGCGAAGGAAAAACGCATGATGCGGAGCACAGTTGGAATTCAGGACACGATGGAGCATCGGTGCCAACTGACGCACTTCTGTAGCCTAAGCTTTGTATATTGACATGGCAACAATTAATACTTTGCAGTGAAACTAACAGTACAAAAATATAAAGTTTTCATAACATCATGATAAATTTGGACATAACATGAAATACTAAAAAGTTTCACTTGATAGCAAGAACTCAAACCGGCTGTTTTGATAACCACTCAAAACGTATGTGTTTCAGAAGCAACCAAAATAGTAAAAGTCGTTTGTAAGAAAGTAAGGCAATTTTTAAAGGTAGAGAGAGAGAAAGATATTAACCATACAGGAAAAGCAAGACTTTTTTTGCATTTTAGATAAACGTGAGCATCCAGGCAAATAAATTAATACAAAATGAAGCATTATTCTGCAAAAACATGTATGCTAGACCTTTATTCACTTTTGTTTTTTGTGTAGTTTCTAAACTTTTACACCCAGTTTTATGCTGTTGCTTTTTTATTTTTGGTTGCTGGATTTTTTTATCTACCAGTTTTTACGGTCTTAATTCTTGCGTTTAAAAATTTTTAGAATAACAGTTGTATTCAGAGATTGAATAGCTCCAATGGGGATACTCAGGTACGCTCTCCTTAAAATAAATTTAAATACTATCACAAATTTTAGGACGTTTTTTAAAATGCATCATCACCTTGATCTTGGGTGTCCCATTATTTTATTTAGGGGCCCGTTGCCATTCGGCAAAAAAACTATTCTTTCCAAATTGAAATGTTACTTTGTTAACACAATTCACACGGCTCTCAAGCTCAGCAACTTCCTTAATTGGTTTCAAAAACGCAGGTCCCTAAAACCACAATTCACAAGCCCTAGATTTTTCAACGCAGTCTGGCCGCGAGGCAACATCAGCAGGATTCAATTTTGAGGGAAAATACTTCTAGTTTTCTACTTTGAAATTCAACAGTAGCATGTCAATGAGCCTAATATGAATTTGTTCAATGGAATGTCTCTATTTTGAATTTATTGCTGCACATTACGCGAGTCTCTCTAAAAAATTGCTTACAAATAAATAGTCCCAGTACGCTCAAAGCTTTGATGTTTCAAAACGACCTTACTTTCCCCAAACACTTTAGCAATCTCTGAAAGATTAATCGCTATAGTATGAAGAAAAACAACAAAACCAAAAGCACGATTAGAATCATCTGAAAAACTGTGCTATTGGTAAATTACCTTATCCTGTGGCGACACCGCTATAAAATCAACAAAATTTCTACAACGGAGTTCAATAACTGAAACAACGATTTCTATTGCTTAACAATAGTTTTCAGTACTTCAGGGTCCCAATCAAACTTTTCAATTGCTAAACGTAATAAAAGCGACCTACCTTTGGAAAAGAAAGGCGAAAAGCGTCCTAATTGGTGGAACGATTTGCTAAGCTGGCTCAACATCTTTCCGGGTACATTTATCTAATGGCTTCAAAGAACTTGATATTCAAAAGCGATCTCCTATCGTTCACACACATCTTAGCATCTGAGTGCCAGCTAGATCTTGAGTATGTCCAAACGCCAGATCAATATTGCTCAAGCCAGAGGATAACTCATCTTTGTTCAACTGCAATATTGCTGAGATTGTAACACAATTCGTACTCAGTTGAAACAGCTTAAAGCAACGGCTATCAAACAATTCAGCGACTTCCTCACCAAAGATCTTTGCTTCGTTCAAATTATCAACAGCGAAAAGCAAATCATTCATGCACACATTTTTCTTCATTATGTTTCGGGTCAAATCAGTCGCGCCGGTAGCATTATTTCAAAAAGACTTTTGGATAGCAAAGAATGGCAGCAAACGCGCTACCTTTAATCCCGAAAGAATGTCGAGTGAATCAATATTTTACCATCATCACTTTACCATCCGTGTCATCATTCCAGAACCATAAAATGCAAAATAAATCTTGTTGTTTCAAAGGCACCCCAATCTGGAAAAAGCATTTAGTGATAACTGCCATAAAGCCATACTTTCTTAAACGAAATCGAGCCAAAAGGTCCGTGAATAAACTTGACAAGTCTGGTACAGTATCAAGGGTATCATTAACACACACACTATGAATTTCAGCTAGAACATCATAGACAATAAGCCTTTTTTCTTGCAACGTTACAGAACAGAGAAGGTACCATAATTTATGGTCTTGCTCTTCACTTTCTTCAATTGGTTCTACATATCCCGAGTCCTAAAATTATAGAAATAATTTCTTAGAGAAAACGAAGAGGTTGTTGTCTTTTAAAGCCTTTCTAAAGGTTTTCCAACGAATTTTATGCTAACACTAAATTATCTGGCGAAGTGTCCATACTGATTTTCAAAGGTACGGCTATTTCAAATTAAAAATCTTTAACATCTGTAAGCTCGTCAACCCATTTAAAAGCGGTCTTTTCACTTCGAGAATTATCTATTTCTGTGTTCTCCAGCATCAAGCCCTTCGTTGCTTGCTCAAGTTCTTAAATGCGATTATCACGCGAGCTAATATCTGCAGCCATAGTGGCTTTATTCTCTAAATCCACACATGTCTTAATGCAACAAACTTTTACCGGTGCTTTCTCCAAAGGAGAGACTCTACCACATGCCACCATCCCAAAAGACTCAATACCGCCTGCGATTATCTACGTGATTCTCCTACTCGCCACCTCAGTATTGTCATAATGAAAGTGATATAATTTTTAATCAACATATTCACAGAATCATTTCTAGGCAAATCAGTCAATTCCAAGCCATGAAAGTGTTTATAGGAAATCACATCTTGTTAGGAGGCAATGCCGCAAATATTGTCCTGCCAATAAGCTCTAGTCACAGCATTGCTTGAAGAAAAAGTCTTGTTTGACGATAACAATTGCAAATCAAACGTTATCTCTGGTAAGGGACTCAATGAAGAATGAAGTCCTGTCTTAGGGTATCAAATTCAACTGGTGTGCCAACTTTTCTGAAACAAATGTGAAACAAGTGTCAACTGAAATCTTCCGTCTTGTTGGCAATGGATCAGCTTAGTTTTTCTATTCCGCGGGTTTGAAATTCTAGCTGCCACTATTCAATAAGAGCCGCCTTAGTAGAAGTAACTTTTACTCCTCGCACTGAATAATCTGGTTTCCTTGCTCCAACCGTCTCTGCATGGTAAGCACTTTGTAAACTAATCTGCAATTCTACGTCCTTTTCCGGGCCTTAAAAAAAGCAGGTGTTAAAACTACGTGTTTACAATCAGCCGGAGACGTGCTTCTGTATATCTGACACTAAACAAAGCTACGGCGGCAATCAAGGCCATCCAAACCTCATGCAAAGTACTGCAGATCTGCTACATTTCTGCAATCAAACGTCAGCAGAGAGCCTTGAGGAGGCTCAACATATCTTGTCTTCGCGTTGTTTGACATATCGGCGTAATCAGTTGCTAAAGTCTTTTTAACATTGACTAAAAGTACATTTTCTTTCTGGTCAGATTTTGTGATCCTATCGGGCTTCTCGTCCGACAATAACTGCCAAGCACCGTAAGTTGATTTAATGCCCTTTTCATCAATCACAAATTCCAACAAATTAGCTAAAGTAGGCTCTCTTTGGTTGATCAAATAGTCTCAACCTCGCTGTTTGACATAACTACGAAGCCTGTGTGCAAGATCTACGACATAACGCCTCTTTAACTGATCGGCTTTCTTGCACGAACGAGCAAACATATTGAGTAAACTCGTCATTTATTGTCTTCTACATAGCGCCAGAAGTTGAACTCAATTTTGAATAATTTTTAATCTTCGTCATGACTGGTTCATTTAGAAATCCTCCATGCACCCTAAGTGGCTATGATCAATCTAAAGCCATATTTATTTTATGTTGGTCATTGAACTTCAGCGTGTCAGAAATAACAATGGTCATAGTTTTCGCTGCTGTTCGAACACAAGCCACTAACTTGTGATCTGGGCAGGAGCACCTACTCATCAAATTATGAATTTGATGACAAAACATAATGCACTTCATGTTAGGGCCACCATATTCTAGTAAATTATCTTCATCTAATCATCCTTTTCTAGATCCAAAAAGGTCGCAACGTTAAGAGGCGCAAAATAAGTTCCATTTCTCGGATTTTTATTTTCTCTGCGGCCTTGCCTTTGATCCTGGTTTCACGGCCAAATCATCATTTTTATTTTTAAGGGGCTAAAATTACAAATTTCAAATATAATTCAAGTCCAGTAATTTCATTTGAATATTTTTTCGGTTCGGTTCTTTGAGACTCCTGTTTTATACGTGGAGCAGCTCTTCGTTTTATTGAAGTAAAACATGCTGTTTTTACGATAGCTTCCAAAACTATACTTCGAGGCCCGTTGCGAGTAAATATCAGTCATAGCTTTCTATTTGAAAGGGTTTCGAAGAATCTGGACCCCGTTTTTGCAATCTCAGCTCTAGCTGTAGCAGCTTGTGCTAGCCGCTTCAGCTGCCACGGCGCCCGGCTGCATTTTGACTAACTTTAATTCATTCTATATTTTTTCCGATGCATATGCCAAGCTTAGCCTGTTTTGTTAAGTGCTAATGGTGCTAAAATTTTTCCCAGCTGGAGGACTGGGAACAACAGTTTTCCCTTTAATATTTGGCCAGTTCTGACATCCGGGCTTCACTGCGAACAAACACGAATCTATAATTGTCCTTCAGTTTAATTACGAGACCTCGCGGAGATCCTGATCGTCAGCGATTCACTGGCGTGGTTCAACAATTTATGCACCTGCAAATCCAACGTGTTGTTGCGAGCTCTTCAAATTGCAGCACCTCAGCTACAGGATTAAAACTCTAAAGTAGTTTGATATTGTCTTAAATGATTTTAACGAGGTGCCCTTTTCATTTTTAGGCTTCACAAATTTCTACACTCTCTTCCGTATCCCTGGGGTTTTCCTGTACCGAATCCTAGACGGAGTACTCCTTCTATGGGCCAGACAAAATCTCCGGGACTTCACAAGTGAGATTCGTATGAGCCATGTCAAGTTCGAAATTTTAACAGTGCCAAATAGAGAGCTGATTACATAACACGTGTTATTCAAATGAAAACACAAAAATATAAAAAAGAAAATAACAACAGTGTCACCTTTCTTGTCAGCCAAATCTCTTTTCTTGAAGCGGTTGTTTCAATGGAGTCTTTTGGTTTACTGTGATTGTATATCAACATTTCCCCCACCTTTAGCAACCGATGGACTTCTTCTTTCTTTTTTTTTGGACAGTACACTTTTACTAATGTGAATTTCAAACTTGTATAATATAGTACGTTTATGATATTGGTTGTTTCACTAACAAACCTGTCCTGGTCATCGATACTGACGTAGGATTCTTGCATGAGGGAAGCTACTTCCTACCCCCAACCATCCTTTCTTGACCATTATTCTTTATTTTTTATGACTTTATTCAATCAGTGCAGAAAAATAATCGCCAATACAGTGATGGGTTCCAGCCTTTTCCGAAGAACAACTTTGTAGAATTGTTGGCCAGTAAGAATTATGAACGTGAATTTACCGAGGTTGGCTCAGGTTTACGCAAGTTTTACTGGCTGCAACCCCAAAACCACATTTGTGCCAATTTAAATTCAACTCACGTCGCACCGGTTTTACACTGCTCTGCCCCGTGGTTCGAACGAAGGAGGCTAACTAAATTGCCAAATAGGAGTTACAATTTTATTATTAAGATTAAATAATTTAATACTTGATTACAAGGATTACATCACTGGCATTTGTTATAGAAGAAGAAAGTCGTACAAACGACACCGTTCTAAATCCACAATTGTCCTTCTTGCTTTATGTTTGAGTAAAAGCAGTTAATAGTAAATACAGACCAACACAGAATGTAATGGATTTTTCAATTCACATAATTAGAGATTGTTGATAGTGTAATTACGGCCATTTATGATTTAACCTATGAATTAACCTACCCGAATTTGTCTCCAGAGCCTCGTCATAATGATTCTTTTAGCAACTACAAACAGCGATTTTCTGTTTGAATTGGTCAATAAGTGCTTTTTCCAATCATGGTCAGATTGTGGTTATTCAAATTTGAGGGAGCATATTCGCACATCATCTGCAGACTTTAATTGTGTTCATTTGGTTACTTTAAAAATCATGCAACACTCTCGATAGTCCCAATGGTTGGTCCACCATAAATAAAGTGGTCTATTGGCTCAAAGATCGATTGCATCACAAGATAATACCCAGCTTCTCTGCTTGACGTATGGATTGTAAAACAAGCGCAAAAAATCAAAAATTTTACTTAATGGGCCATTGAAACAGGCACTTCAACAAGATTGCTCCATCTTTAGGTGGCAGAATGGTGATTACGCAAAGCAGTCCACTTGTAGTAATGATCCAATTTGACTACAGGCAAGCAAGCAGAGCATGCGCTCATGCGAGTAAATCAATAGCTATAGGCTAGAACAGTATCCAACGTTCGATCACGTGTGATTGTTTATCAAGTTATTGATCTGTTGTTTGTGTGTTCAACAATCGGTTCAGATTTTGGTGCGTATGTACTGGAATAAAGCTGGGTCTTTTATCCATTTGAGCTGCAGAGTTTCAACGAAGTTGGTTTTGAGATAATGGACAGAAACAATAAGCATTTATAGTTTTTTGAGATTTCGACCTCTAGTAGGTCTACTCTGAATTTATTTAGCAAACTGATTTAATTTTTCCTGTTCAAACTGTCAAAGATTTACCAATATTTATCATGAAAAGTGCATTAATCGTGCCGAAGTATCAAACAACGCGAAGACAGTTTGTTAGTGCCTTTAGCTCCTTGCTCCATCCTCCAACCATGGGCATGACCACTATTGCTGAAACTTAACAGTTTGTTGCTATATTTTTGCAAATTTAACTCTCGTTGTCTACATAGTCACATCAAACTTGTTGTCACCGCAGCTTGATCTCGTGATTAAAAATAACGTCAATTATTTAGCATTTGACGACCAAGGTTGAACATGTTGAACTTTGAATGCTAAATTTTTTCAGTAGCTGAAAGTAAAAGCAAATCTAGTTTTATTAGTCTCATTCACCCTCTGTCGACTAGGGGTCTAACGGATCCCAATGAGACTTTACGGTTTGAGATCTCGACCCACACCGTTATAATAAAGTTGAATTTAAATGTCTTTGTTCAAGTTTGTCAGAAAATTTGGTGAGTTAATTGTGGTCGACTTTAAACAAAAGCATGAAGTGTGACAAAAAAAGTAGCTTCTTTTATTGGAATTTTTTAAACTATTAAGGATTTTCAAACCAACAAAAACTATTGGAGTTTACTGAACTTGATCCAATTGTCACCACTGGGTAAACAGCAGTATTGGTAAAGCTGCATCACTCAGGAACTGTAGCAAAAATGTAATCAAAATGCAGAAACAAAGCAGAGTAACTACTTAGCGAGAGAGGAGCAGATGTATGAAAATTGAAAGCAGAAGAATGCTTTTTTTTCTGAAGAAGTTGCAGCAATGCTAGAAGTCAATGAAAAAGAGTGTGAGTTAACCTTCAGAAAATGGAGAAATCGATCATGTTAGCGTGGGTAGTCAGAGACGTAGCAGCCGCCCCCCAAACCCCCCAATTGGGGGGGACCCAGGCCAACTTTGGGGGCCCAAGTTAGTCTGAAATTGCTTTTTGGCTACGTGACTATTTTCAGTTCAGCAGACTTGTTTACAACTGATTTAAACTGTAGGAAGAAATTGGCTTGTGACATCATAAGTGAATGCAACGTCATTTTATCTCGCAGAATCTAGAATATTTCGATTGATTTTCTGGTAGAATCTTGAATATTCGATTGACGTAACAATGCCGTTGTTACGCAACAATCATAGAATGGTCTGGAATTCTGTTTGGCTATAAATACCGGAACAATATATATACACTGCAGAGTGCAGATAAAGTATTTTATTGACATTGTATAGAATGAAACGTTCAAAAAGTGGTGCTCAAAAGAGAAAAGAAGCAGCCACTGCTCGAGATGCTCTAGCGAAATTGCCCAAGATGACAGATTTTTTCAAGATTACTGAGCAGAGTAGACCTGGCATTAGTACCGAGAGGGATGAAGAAAACTATAGTGTACAAGAAAAAGAAGACTATGACGATCAGCATCAAAGTGATTGTAAATTTCCAGAAAATGTAAGTTGTGATTTACCTGCCAATACGCAACCTTCAATATCAAAAATAACTGAATCTCAATTTACCCCTATCCCTGATGACCCATGTAAATGGCCTGAAAGTATTTCTGATGCTCAACGATGTGATATAGTAAAGCGTGGACCACATCAACTAATAATGAATTTTCCACATAATAACACAACTCCATGGCGACGTTTTTCCTCCAACCATTATAAACGTGTGTTACCTAATGGTGAAAGTGTTTCATGGTCGTGGCTAGTTTATTCTGGGGAATCAGATCAAGTTTTTTGCATTTGTTGTAAGCTATTTGGAAAAACACTAAGCCCCTTTTGTAGTGGTATAAATACATGGGAGGGTTTTTCGAAAAAACTGAAAGACCATGAAAACGGCATTTCCCATCAAGTCAATGGATGTTGCTAGCTGAAGGGATAAGAAATTCATCCACTATCGACAAACGCGAGATGAATATTTTTTTCAATGAAAGACGTTTTTGGAGAAATGTTTTAGAGAGACTTATCGACATTGCCTTGTTTCTATCGGAAAGGAATCTTGCTTTTAGAGGATCTGAAGAAGTCTTAGGATCTCCTCACAATGGAAATTTTCTGGGTATATTTGAGCTTTTGGCAAGAAGAGATCCGATCCTAAAAGAGCTTCAAGACACAATCAAGAATAAAAACACTAAAGATCACTATTTGAGTCCTACCATACAAAATGAACTAATTGAATTGCTAGCGACAGAAGTGGAAAATGAAAATTTACAGCAATTGAAATTGGCAAAATATTTTTCTATAATTTTGGACTGCACTCCAGATATGTCACATCATGAACAAATGTCTGTCATTCTCCGTTATGTACTATGTAATGAAGAAGCTGCTGTTGTTAAAGAAACATTTTTTGGCTACTTGAGAATAAGTGACAGTACTGGGAAAGGCTTGTTGGACGCTTTTTTAGAAAAAGCGACCGAACTGCAACTCGAGTTGTCTGATTGTCGAGGTCAGTCATATGATAATGGTGCTAACATGAAAGGAAAACATTCTGGGGTCCAAGCAAGAATGCTAGACATCAATTCCAAAGCTGTTTACGTGCCCTGTGCAAAACATACCCTTAACTTAGTTATTGTTGACAGTGCTAATTCATCGACGGAAGCATTGACATTTTTTGGAGTACTTACAAGGTTGTATGTGCTGTTTTCTTCCTCTGTTCAGCGTTGGGAAATTTTGAAGAAACATGTGGAGCTGTCCATAAAGTCACAATCTGATACTCGTTGGGAAAGCAGAATTAAATGCATCAAACCTCTTCGATACAATTTAAAAGAGGTGTTGCTGGCACTGAAAGACTTGGAAGCCATTTCCATAGAAAGAAAAGATGGAAGAGCTGCCTCAGAAACAAAATCGTTGATAGCTCATTTATCAAAATGGAGTTTTCTTTTGTCGGTGTTTATTTGGTATGATATCCTATTCCAAGTCAATAAAGCAAGCAAGATTCTTCAATCGTATGGAGTCTCCCTTCATACAATGGAAACGGAAATCCAGGCAACTGAAAAGTTTTTGCAAAACTATCGCACAACGGGTTATGACAGTGCCGCAACATCTGCTGTTGAAATAGCACAGGAATTGGATATTGATCCTTCTTTTCCTCCGTCAAGAAGTAGAAAGAAAAGAAGATTGTTTGATTACCAAGGTGAAGAGGAACAAC
Organism: Trididemnum clinides; assembly: GCA_963675345.1. Lineage (NCBI taxonomy): Eukaryota > Metazoa > Chordata > Ascidiacea > Aplousobranchia > Didemnidae > Trididemnum > Trididemnum clinides. The sequence goes on from OY776286.1 coordinate 12,325,924, forward strand.
GAGCTACTCCTGAACTGAAATTTAAAAGCAACTTTTTCTATCCATTAGTAGACCAGGCTATTATGTCAATAAAGGAGCGCTTTAATTTGTTACGTGAGGTTTCTTCCGCCTTTTCGTTTTTGTACAGACGAGACAAACTTTTGCTTGTGCAACAAAAAAATGCTCTTCTTACTTGCTGTAAAGAGTTCCAAAAAAAGTTCGGTGACATTGATTCTGATGAAATGAGCGCTGAGCTACAGCGGTTTGTTTTAATTTTACAAAAAAAACGCAATCTCAATACGGCTCAAAACTTTCTCAACTATCTTCTAAAGACTCATTTATTTGAATTGTATCCGAATGTGTACATCGCACTTCGAATCTTACTAACTTGCCCCGTGACTGTTGCCAGCGCTGAAAGAAGCTTCAGCAAATTGAAACTGATCAAAACTTTTAATAGAACGTCTATGACAGACAGTAGACTATCTTCATTAGCCATGTTGTCAATCGAAAATGACTGCGCCCGATCTCTTGATTATGACAATGTCATAACAGCATTTGCGAACAAAAAGGTTCGCTCCAGACTATTTAAATGATACTGTGTTTTTATAACTTTTTCATGTTTTTCAGTGTCATTGCTTTCGTTTCGCAGTGTCTGCATAAATGTCCTACTGAACTCTGGCATCGGTGCCGAATTTTTTATGACTTGCACCTTCGGTATCGGCATGCTTTATTCTGACATTAGCCTGTTTACTTATGTACAAATTGTGGTGTATTTTCTTAATGCAGCTTTTCAATTTTACACCTCTAAAGTGATATGACCTGTGCGCAGGGGCTCTTGCGCTTACTTTGGGGGGGCCCAAAGTTGGAGTGCTACGGGACTGTGGGTAGTGATGACTATTCAGACACCAATGATAATGTAGAGAATGATTTTTGGCACCGTGTTTGTCTAAAAATAATCAAAAAATCTTATCTTCTATTCCTTCAGCAAGAAATAAGAGAAAAACTGCAATCTACATTATTTTTTATGAACTTGTAGGTCCTACACGGTTTGCTAAAGCACAGTGTGGTTTAATACTTAATTCCTTTTGCAATTTTTTTAACCAAACTTTCGAAAGACAGTTGGAAAATAGAGGATGCTGAAGAAACGTTAGTGCTAGAGCACAAAACCAGTTAGAAAGCCGTTGATTTTAATAAATTCGATCTATTGTTTGGACTGGTATTTTTCATTGATTTTTATGAGTGAAAAGTAACAACGCTTTTTACTTTTCGAAAAAGGAAAATGAAAGATCAATATTTGTGAAAATTATAAGCATGTCAAGGTAACATCACTTTCTTCTAACACTGTAATTTGATAATGCTCATTTTTGAAGGCAGAATATTTCTGCGGATAAACTCCAGCAAACCATCCGATATGTAATTAAAGAATGGGAACTAATTTTCGAGATGCTTACATTTGTAAACCCTATGTGAACGTTGACAAGCAAATTAGTAAGTTTTAGTGTGCGATGCCCAATTCGGTTGGCTAAAATATTTTATCAAAACTGGAAAAATATGGCATCAAAATCTCGATGATTTGCTTAGTCACCGCTTTTACTGCATGAAAAATGCAGATATATAAAAATGCACTGGCAGAAAGTACAGTTCTTTTTGAGAAGTGAATCTAGATTTTGGAGGTGTGATGAATTTAGTGAAAAAGATTGAAAATTCTGGAAATGATATTACACATAATAATTTTTGCACCAGTTTTCCACTGGTTAAGAAAATGTAATCAAACGTGATACAGTTGGTATAATAAGAAAAAATGAACTCCAGTTTCTCCTCAAATTCACTGCTGCCAAAAAAAGGCAACAAAATCCACACTATTCGGATTTCCAAAAGTTTATCACACTGTTCAAGGAAAGGCTGTATGTTAAATATGCTGTCAATTATGCATTTCTTATCCAAAATATGTTCCAGCTATTCTAAAAGTAAGCTCAAAGTTTTCATGCGCAACAACAAAACTAATATTGACGTCGATACTTTGAATAAATTGGTGAGAGCATTTCACCTAAAACCTATGGCAAAAAATGGCTCGCAATTTTAGTTTATTGTGGCTTGATGTGAGCGCAGTGAAGGCTTTTATGTTGTGGCAACAGTTCAACAAAAGTCGCCATCAACAAATATCTTGACATCAACGAAAAAGATTGGTTTTGGTTCAATTTGGAAAAAAAATTTCGAAGCTGTCAGTTGCTTCTTTATCATCAGCTTACCAGAAATCAACACGAAAGTGTAATCAGGTCTGTTTCAAGTGCAAAGCGCATATTTTTCAAAAAAACTTAACATAATTTGCAATAGTTGTTATCAAAATTGGCTGTACTATTATTTAGAATATGCTTCGTATCATAGTACATGCTTTCATAGGCATAACTAAAGGAGAGCACCAGGGACCATGTTCCCTAAATTTTTTAATACCGATCAAGAAATAAAGGCATTTTTTGGCCTAGGAGGAAAATAATCACTTTCAAAAATTTTATCTCTAAAAAAGAGTTGTTGTATTCTTCATTTTGAGCCAAAAATAGTTACTGTATCTTTAACAATTTTTTTTATTTTTTGGACCCTTTTCCCAAAATTTGCTTCTGACTACCCCAAAGTATAATTTTGTTGAAATGCGTGACCGAAAAAGATATTAGCTTGTTTGCTACTTGCGAAGACGGTTGTTTTTCTGTGTTGGTAGCTTTTTTTATACTGTACTATACAATGCTTTAATTTTCAAATATTTTTGTAGTATGTCAGCTTTAAAGTGTTTCACAGCGTGGTTCAATTGAGCGCATCTGCCAACAGTGCCCACTGCTTTGACCTAGTAGGTCTTACCAGACTTGTTTGTGACCGACAATGGGCTCGAGGCTTCATAATGAAAAGCTTCATACTTGAAGGTATTAAGCCTAATCAGTTGTTTGTTTTAAAACTTCTAGCCAATTTTCGCTCACCGACTCCACTGACGAGACCTGATTGGTCAAAACAGTAAGCGCTGTCTGCAGTTTGGCTTTAAGTGCATTGCTTACCATTTTTATGAATCTTTGATTGGTTTTCACGAATAATACTGCATTTGAGCCCATTGTCAAGGCATGCATGAATGTTTTGCTTTAAACAGAGAATTAAGCAATTTCGCAACTGTAAAAATCGCTTGGCGTGACTTGGGCTGAACGTTTTTGAAGTGATCACAACTAATTCGTATCGCATATTAATATATCAAAAGAATGAATATTATATCAAGAAAATAGATAACCCCTTGAATAAAAAAGGAGGGGGTAACTTTCATATGGCATGACAACTGCTATTCAAAACAATTGCTCCGTAGCGTAATTATATGAAATCAAAAGTAGTAGAAATGCGTCGAGCAACGTCGAAATTTTATGAAACATAACAAAAAAATAAAGGGTGCTTTCAATGACGCCAGAGCAAAATGCTAATGAAAGCGAGCCTAGCATATATGTCTAATCATCATGTAAATGGAAACGGGCACACAGACCAATAAAATTTAAGTAAGCAGGTAAAAAGTTTATGCCTTGAGGGTCAATTAGTTTGCTACGGTACTATTAAAAAATCTTTTTCTCCCCAACTTTTCGTAGTAAAGATTGACAATTTTTCTCAATGTTTGTTGTATCTTTGCCTATCTGAAAACACGTCACCGGGTTTTACCAAACCATTAAAACAACAACACAAATAATCTAAGCCTATGAGCAAGCAGATTTAAGTACACATTACCTAACGCAATGATAAGCCCTAATCTCTTTTTCTTCACAATCACGCCTAATTAAAACCAATAATCAAAGATAAATGTCACATTCACAATATCAAGTGTGGGTACCGCTTGAAAAAAATGTAGCGGCTCTTCCTCTCCTCCTAGCACAGCTCGTTTCCTCATCAAAGTGACGGCGTTCACTATTTTTGCCGTTAAAGTAACAGCAATAATTTTTTGCTCACGCTGTCACTTGTGGCGGTAATTTTGCCAAAACTTACAGAATGTGTCGCAGCGAGTCTTAAAAACCTACTAACCACCCAAAAATTTTTTTTAAGTGAAATCAATAAAGTTACGCTGAATTCGAATTTGCGATTAAAAATTGAAATTCTCTTTCATTGATGAGATATTTGAGAAAAAATTTTAGTGTTTAATATTCTGTTGGCAACCAGTGACGTTAGGTACGGGACGAATTGTTGCTGTACCACTGTACAGCTATAGGAAAGCTAAATAACTGGAGCTTTGTTGAACTTATTTTTAAAAACCGGTGAAGAAGTTTTAGTTTTCTTGAAACAAAAACGTCTTTAGATTGTTTTTGACCACGTTTGATGGAGTTTTTAGATTAATTAGATAGATTTTGGGGCTTTTGTGTTGGCTAACTTTTTACCAAGCATTCAAACAGCTATTGGTATGCTTTCAAAAAGTATGCACAAGTTATTTTCAGGTTTTTCACTTGCTGCAAAGTCAATTTTGCAAATAGGTCAGAGTCATTTGGTAAGTGTTTTACAGTAAACCTGTGTACAAACTCATAAATAAAGTTTAAGCCAAGGTTAAGCGTGCTGTAGCTAGGTTCATGACGTGTTTTCAAAATGGTCACTACAAACAGTGGAGTATTTAGTTAAATTGTTTCTAGTGGCCATTTTGAAAACCCGTCATGAACCTAGCTACCACAATTTGCCCCGCACCTGTCGCTACTGGTTGCCAACAGAATATTAAACGCTAAAATTTTTTCTCAAATATCTCGTTAACGAAAGAGAATTTCAATTTTTAATCGCCAATTCAAATTCAGCGTAATTTTATTGATTTCATATCAAAAAAAATTTTTGGCTTCTAAGTGGGGCTATAAAGCTTTGTCACAATACAGTGTAAGGCGTCGACATGTGCGAGAATATGAGAAAAATTGGTCATACCCTCGTACACTCAGATATGCGTTAAGGGTAGGTGATTTATGCTTTGTATACGTTGTAAGCACGCTGGCATTCGTCCATGTACGCTGGTATATGCAGAGGCCTCTAAAAATGTTTTACATGGTTAAAATTAATCTGGGTATGCGAGCGCATGAAAGTTACATAACTTCTACGATAGGCATGTGATGATATCACCTTGGGTGAAGATAAAGGTAGGTCATTCATACGCTGGTATGGAGGGTGTCGATATAATTAGCTTGTTGTTAAGACTTCATCAGCGTCATGGTAATGAACGTCTACCGTATGAGAAAGGTATTGAACGTGCTTTTAACGATCGCCTCACGTATTAAACGTATGCATAGCAACATACAAACGTACTTAACGTGTGCGAAGAAATACATTCAAAAGGGTTGAAAATTCTGCATTGCCATTACTTGTAACTTGAACATCAAAAAGGGAGGTAGCTTTTCACTCTAGCTTGATCTTGTACAATCGATACTCTACCATGCTGAAGAAAACAAGAAAACAAGGAAGAGAAAGCGTGAAAACTTGGTGAAACAATGGTATAGCTTGTCTTTGACATGGTTGCTGACTGTCCTCTATTGGTTGGCAAAGGATGTCCGAGCTGTCAATAGCTGTTGACTCTTGATTATATTTTTCAGAATGATGCCAGTCTCCGACCCCTTTTATGCAAGGACTACTATAAGTCTGTTTCCAGTGGCTTTTTTCTTGAAGATGAAACTGTGAATGAAAGTAAACAATCAGTGGTGGGCTTCTCCTTCAAGTTTATCAGCAATTCAGCTCATGCACTCTCAGCAGCGAGGTCACATCTATGTTGCTGTATGGTGGACTTCAACTGCAAAGATAAATAATAAGTAAAATAAATAAACTGGATGCAACTTCACTAGATTTCAATTGAAATAAAACATGAAACAATCAGAAATTGCATTAATGCATTAAAAAGCATTCACCTGCGAACGTAGGTATTTACAATTATACACTTTACAAGTGCAATTAAAGTGCAATAATTGTACTTACACTTTGCAGTGGCTTTGTACGACGCCTTTCACTTTCTTGAAAACTTCAAATTTTTTCAGAGCTCATTTCTCCCTCTCAGTTGAGTGTACTCCCTCGTTTCCATTCTTTTTCTTGTCCATGAGTGTATGAAAGTATTTCAAAGTGCGAACCATCATTTCAGCGAATCTGTAATCTTTCCATGAACTCAGCTCACTCATCCCAAAGTTTCTTGTATGTTTTTGTGATCTGAAACCTTGACATTTCACAGCACTGGATTGTCTTAAATGAAAAATACCATCTGATCGTACTCTTGAAAAGCAAGACTGGAGTCCTTCCTAATAGCCCTTTTTTTAATAAGTCTAAAGGCAGCAAAAGACAAAGATGATGCAGAAAACTTATTTCTAAAGCCAGCCGGAAAATAGGATGGTGACTGAGTACTGGAACTAGAGTGGGCACGGCCTCAGCTGTATCACCGTCTTCAGAACACACGTTTGCATGATCAGACGGTGAATCTGATACTTGTTGTTTAGGAGGCGGACGGTTCTTTCGCTTTCCTTTGCTTTTGTAGGGAGCTTTCTTTTTGGCTGGCTCCCTGAAACACATCTTAATAGTCTAAAGTCCACTGCAGAAATCCGCCCTTCTTTGCGAATGCTTGTCATAGGCTATGCAAACACTAAACAGATGTTACTCATACGTTCTGCATACGCTCCTATACATCATATACTGTATATGTTACTTGTATGCTAGACCAATGTTGAAATCAGCTGGTATGCGCCCGCATACATTATTCCTACTTTTGTGTAAGTCATTCATACGCCAGCTGTAGGGAGGACATACGCTACTCAAACAGTATTAAATGAGATACATCTAAAACGTCTGTTGATAAGCTGAAAAGAAGTGCATATTTGAAAAATGCAATATGTCACTCATACGTTTCTCTTATATGTTGTAGTGTGATTAGGCCTTTATTTTGCTGAATTTCAACGTCAAGGCAAAGGATTAATTTTTTTCAGAAAATTATCTGTTGACTTTCTCTTTTAGTTTAAATTTGTTGTTGTTGTTGCTATTATCATAATTATTATTATTATGACTCTGTAATTTTTGTCACCTACTTTGCCAACTGCCTGTTGCATAACAACTGTTACCAGCACTCCAGCGAAACGTAGCAGGCTCGCATATAATTAATGTTTGCTGGTAATTTGAACTGCTTGGTTTTCGCAAAAGAATAAAAGAAATGATTCAATCAAAACAAATTCAAACCTTTTATATCTAGGAGTCAATTCGCTTGACTTGGCGTTAACGCTAACGGCATAATTTATTCTCGATGCTAGCACCGCTGATGACTGCGTTTGATGCTAACGGCAACAGTTTATTTTGTTGAGGTCTTCAACACTGCATAGAAATGTAAAAACCTAATGCTTAACATGCTGTAAAATTCCGAAACTCAAATCTGGTAACCTGCTATTTAAAAGCATTTTCTCTGTTCGAATTCTAACGAGCGATTAAATCCTGTAAGTAATATAAAACAATTTATTTGGTATGTACTGTAGAAATATTGTAGTAAGTCTAGGCAACTATACGTTGCTTAGTATTACTGTCACTGTGACTGTGCTACAAGAATGGAGAATAAAAATGCACAACAAAAATAATTGCATTATATCGTGTTTTGAAACGGAATGATTTCCAACGAAAAAGTGCTTCCACCTGTTTTTGCACCATCAGCAGCACAACGAGCGCACCAATCAAAGGCAATGTCCTCTACGGTGGTTGGTGAAATTTTTGCAAAAGATTGCTTCGTTGTGCAATATGATTTAACCTACTTTGTACTTGAACTAATTTTACTTGCATTTTACAAATAGATAGCTATTAACCACAATGCAAAAGTGGAGCAAAGTTCATGCACAAATACTTTAGATTGTTGCAATAAAACATTCATGAACAATTAATCGTCTTAACCCTTTTTTTACCGAGTCTAGTTCTCATGTTCAAATCTGTTTTATTTTTATATTTGTGTGTTTGTAGGTAGTAAATAACTGATATACTAATTTTTATGTTCATACCTTGTTCCGGAAGTGAATTATGTCATGTTCCATTAGTGGAACACTGGCGGGTTACTGTACACAAAATTGCGCCTTACTAATTTGTTGTTTCAATGATAGCGTTTTGTTTTTTACGCAATACCTCGTAAACTCAATCAGCAAAAGCATACCTTGTTTTTATTTGGGGGCATTTTCATTGCTTATTATGATACACTTCAAAAAAAAGCTTGCCACGTTCTGCATGCAGGTGTACATTACATTTTTTACACATATTTTTGGTATCTTTTTGCACATTTTACAACGTCCTTGAGAAGTTGGTCTTCGAAAGTGGTTCATTTTATCAAATCTCAGCTCCTGTGTAAGTTCAGCTTCTCCGTCTGGTCTATTTCGAGGTTCCTCCTCTGTTTTAAATTACTACTGAATTACCACTAAAAATGGCATTTCTTTATTCGATACCACAAAATGTGGGTTGTTTTGATCTTAATTGCAATAAATGTGGTTTGAAGAGTAATGTGCTCCATATGTTCTCAGAAAACAATTTTTTTTTACACTTGGTGAGATGAATTTTCCTTCAAATCTGACAAATTTTTGGTGAAATTAGTTCTTCCCTTTGAAAAGCTATTTCAAACCAGAGGCTTATTTCCATCTTGTTGTCTTCTTTTGGTACTTGTTGGCAAAGGCAGTTTAGCTTCGACATCGCTTTCAAGATCTTCAATCTCAAGCTCTCCGGATGGCTCGTAAATTTCTTCTATACTTTCAGCTAAAAACTCTTCTGTATCGCTATCCTGATTACCGGAGTCACATGCATTTGGCGGAAGTGCAACGACATTGACGACATTTCTTGAATCTTTGATAACTTAATGCGCTCCTGCAATAGTTGCTACTCTTGCCGTTTTTCTTACTCCATAGAAAACTTTGAATTCATCTTTACTTACAACTGTCAATCACTCGCTTGCTTTCTAACAACTAACTGCTTGCCAGTGAAACAGATAAGTCTAAATGTGGTAGCTCTTTTGTTGACTGAAGGAAATCGTTACGCGTGAATAAACAAAATAAACGTCTGGGCTGAAAACTAACACTTGCTTGTCTTCTAATGTAGTTGTACAGTAACCCGCCACTGTTCCATAAATGGAACACAAAACTTTACGAAAAATTTATGACAAGTTATTGGCCGAACATTTTTCTTATGTTTGGGTGAAAATACTTTTACTCGTGTATCAGTAAACTAAAATATATCAATCTTTGAATAATATTTTATAACAGGAAATACGTTTGGTAGTGGCTAATATTGCATCCACCTCAAAATTACGTTTCACTAAATAAACGTTCTTATAATTCGCTCACTAAGCAAGGTATGAGTAATAATTATACCTACTATAAAAGAACAACTCCTAAATAATACAGTAAAACCAGAAAGTATTAATAGTTTAAATTCAGGCAATAGGATAGTTTGCAAGCATCTTGAAGTTTTGTTCCATTTATGGAACGTTGGTAAGAAAAAGGTTAAACGGGCTCGCCCAGATCTAAGCGTAACTGCATACGTAGAGATAAAAAAATCGGTTTGTTTACTTAAGTTGGCTTTCCCAAAGTAGTAACACATGTGACAGCAGCTACGAAAAAAATGTTATAAATGGGAGAGGTAAAACTGCTTTGCCTTTTATCTTGATCATCCCACTTATAAGACAAGACTGTTGTTACTTACAAAAAGCTTACCGTTTCACAAAATTATACCCGTTCCTTCCAGTAAATACAAAATGTGTAATGTCAAAGTTGGGTGTGGGTGCCCAGGCAGTGATCGTTTTTACGATTACAGAAATAAGATTGGTCTTTTCACAATTTGGTGCAATACTTCTTACAACTATATTTGTGACTTTAAGCTCTTGGTGTGGGGTTACCTTACTTCTCGCAATACTGGGCGAAAAGTTATGCCTCCTTACCAAATGCCGCCCAATTCTGGTAGAGACATTAAGGTATCTTTAAGAAGCAAATTGTTGGTTTTGCTGCAAATTCATGCAAAGGTAAGCCGAATGTCATATTTTATATTTCTCTCTTAAATTCAAATTCTATTAACTATGTACGTAATCCATATCCTCCGACACAATTATCAATACATATTTTGTTCACAAACAGCCAATAAATTATCTAATTTTTGATTGTCCCTTCCAATAACTACGGGGTATAAGAAGGTGGGAGAAGACTCGAAGTCAAAATTTTGCAGGGCATCCAAAATCGTGACTATCTATACAGTTACAAAAGCAAGCTACAGGCCTATTTTACGACTTAGTGCAATCTCTTTTATCATTGTACTTGATACCACAAATCCATGGATGTGTTTTACGTTTTCTGGTTCAAGCATAGGCGCAGCCAGGGGAGATTGAAAGTCACCATGCTAACATCAAATTTCTTGCACACAATCCCACTAAATAATATTTTTTCGTTCGTGGTGCGATTTCACAAAGCAATTTGTTTTTTTCCCTTCAAATGTTAATTTTCCTTAATCTGAGTTATTGTTGGAATCGTAGATTTGATAGTTATCGCTGAAACTTTTGCTAGTATTATTTCAAATCTTGGCCAAAGGTGCATACCTGGTTGTCATGATATTAATTTTCAACGTGTTGAAGTTTTTGAGTTGAAACTGGTTGTCTAGTCCTGCATAACTGCTTCAAACTCATTGTTTCTTTTAAACTTTGTAACATTACTATCAAAAATTATTGCTGTTCAGTATTCATCAAGTGGAGGAAATCATCGACAGCTGTTTTTATCAAGCAAGCTGCGACGCATTTATCGGTAAGGTGGATTACATGACCATTGATGTGCTAAGTTTAAAAAGAATGATGAGTTAACTTTTAAAGTTAATTAAGTTTACATCTATTGCGCTCTGTTATCTTCTTGTAATAAGTTAGATGAAAACCTACATAGAGTGATTGCTTTGTATGATGCGTTTAGCCAGTAGCTATCAATTTTAATAAAGCAGTGAGATTACGCAGATTGAACGAAAGACGAGAAGAATACATGAATAGCACATCAAGGAATTAAAAGATGAATGTTTAAGTTCTAGATTTAATAAAAAAGTGACACAGACCATGATTCAAAAAGCAAACACTTATGGTATTTATGTTGCTAATAATTATGGCATTTATGTTGCTAATTGTGTAAATTGTAATGCGCAATACGTTGGACAAACAAAAATAAATTTTCGGTTAGATGGAATAACCATAGACATACTTGGAAAAAATTTGATATTTCGATCCAAATCGACACTACCGCTCTCTGCAACATTATAAATCTAATCACAACCTTGTGTTAGCACGCCGCTCTAGTTTGTCACAGTGTTTTCCTGTTATATTTGTTGAAGAACCACCGTTTGATATGTTAGATATATGTAAACATAAATGGTTTCATAAACTTGGACCTTGTATAAATCTACAAATTAGGATTTTGCCATTTGTTAAATGATTTATGTTGTATGTCTCTGGTCACTTTTTCTTGTTCATGACTTAGCACTTGTTTCATAATTTGTTTGGGCATTTTACTTTATTGCTTAGTAACTAGCTATGAGCGAGTAACAAGCTTTAGTTCTCTTCTTTTTTATGTCTCTAGTTTGGTACTATATCGTCTGTTTAGTTTTAGTCCAGGAAAAGCATAATGCAGTATTTTCTTCCAAACATGCTTGTTGAAGTATTTTTGACTACAGTTGAGCATGGTTTAGTGATTTTGCTTTTGACATGAATGGGCTTGATTATCTCTTGAAATAGTTACCGGTAGCAGGTATATTTACTGTATTAAGGATGAAACAGATGATTCACAGCAAACAGATATTTTTTGAGCATACTAGAAATACGTGCAAATTTTTGGAAAGAGTAAAGATCAAAAACTGAGAAAATTTTACTAAAAATGATTTAATTGACACCTCTTTAAAATAATAAAAATTTTCAACCATTGTTTGCCTTCTTCAAATTTGTAAACCCTTTTAAGCCTCTAGTGCTGATTGTGGAATAAGCCTAATTCGCATGAACTGAATCATGACAAAGAGCAGACACAGGCCGCGATTAACTATTCAAGACCTACTCTTAAAATAACAAAGTTCGTTTTGGCTTCAGCTTAAAAATATGATGATGCTAGCAATCAGAACTTGTATTAGCCAACTTTAGATTCAATGATACACATGAACAAGAGTGTAGAGAGACTGAAAAATTAAGAAGACTAAGATATACTACTTGATTTAAGTATAGTGCTAGTGTGACATTAAGTCAATGTGTGCTGTGCTTTATCTTCATGTTTTGTTCTTTTAGCGGTAAGTTACACAAAGCGTTTGTTTTTTGTGTAATATAAAAGTTTTTGTTTCTTTTTCATGCACCACACTCGTGATGAATTTAAGGAGGTGCAAATCCAATGAACAATCTGAGGAAGCAAAAGAGTGTGTTTTTTTACACTAGCTCATGGGCTTGAATGGTTGAAATGAAAAAGCGAGTGCATTGTCAACTAAGCTTTAATCAATTTTTAGTCAATTTGATTTCAATGTAACTTGAAACCAGTGGCGAACGGAGGGAGAGCTCTAATGCGCGCGCCTCCTCTCGTTTGGTCTTCCTCAGATGAAAGTCAAATGTAATTTTCAACCATTATGCTGATAACAATAATAAATAAGTCCCCTGATATAGCTTTGTGAATATTGATCTTCGAAAAAAAATAAAAAGCCTTTTCCGCGCCTGTCTCATAAAATTTGCAAAAAGGCATTTTCACGCCCCCTCAACAAACTTTTGCATACGTCCCTACTTGAGGTGATCTACTTTCAACAAAGTAAATGTTACTTTATAACAAAATAAAACAGCTCGTCATTAATTTCTACAAATTTGTTAGTATATTGCAAGATTAAAAAATTTCATATGCGTATTCTTGAACGAGCAGTTGAATTACACATTCACAGTTAATGAAAAAAATACCCAAAATATTATACCTATCGTTTATACAGCCAATGTCACAAAGCATTCAAAAATTGTTCAGTAGAAGGGTTAATCGAGCATCACACCGCAAAAAATGTAGAATAATGCTAAATTTGTTCGAGAGCGGGTACACGTAAGAGAGACCACATTTGGGCAAATCGTTTTACCCAGATGTTGTCTATTTTGCATAATAAACCAGCAACAAAAAAACTACATGGTTGCTTTTCACGCTACTTTATTATGTGATTCACTTTATGTTCTTAAGGTAAAGCCCTAGGAGATTATTTTCTCTGCTTGACGGATACCTACAAGCAGTATTGCACAATACATTGTATTTTTTAAATATTCTTTGCATTTTTATTCTCCAGATTTGCACAACATGGACAGTGACGCTATTGTCCAAATTTGCTGTAAAATTTACAAGTTTCAACATTCTGACGGCACTGAAGTAACAGCAAGTAATCTAATCGGAAAGATGAAACTTGGAACTTGGAAACTTCGAAAAGGGTTAGAACAATGTTTTTTTGTCGATTCCACTAATACTATCTTGTAAATTTAGAGAATAAAATGCAATACAAAAATAAATATATTGAAATATTACTTTTGCATTTAGGAGGATCTTCAGAAAACCTTTCGTCAGATAAACAAGTTGCTTCTAACAAGTTGTTTGGACGATTCACCATATAATATCCCTTCATACACCAGTATGTCACTGTGTCGTTATAATCTACCAATTGGCCGACTTGAGGCTGCACCAATCCGTTTCTTGGTTTGCTATTCACTCGACATCGAATTTCTACAACAGTAGATTTAACGGTTTTAAGTCATCGTTTTCAAGAGTTGTAAGCAGAATTTAGTGAAAAAATTAAGGCCAAAAATTAAAAAATCTATGACTTTTTATGCAAATTTCAACTTTGGCATCATTGATCAATAGTAATATATGTACATATACTGTAGAGTGATCCATAATGATGAGACACATTTTAAATGCTATTTTCACGGATTACAGAAATAACATAGATTAGTAGATACATATTCATTTTATAGCTGAGTTTTACGTGTAATTTAAGATGTGTATTGGACATCTCTGAGATGGTCGTCATCACAACCAACACATTTAAGTGCGCAACTTTTTAATTCGACGTAAAGTTTCGTTTAGTGTATCAACTGCAATAACTGTAATCTCTATGAACGCTTTGCTTCCACTCCGGTGTTGTGTATGAAGCTGCCTAGATAACCTCGCAGAAAATGGTCCACCGGTGATTGATCAGGTGATGAGAATAGCAAATGGATATCAACAAATCGTGAAACAAGATATCCGTAAAAAATGTTCTTGAAAGATTGTTATTGAAAGTTGCGCTGTATGACTAGTGGCACCATCTTGCTGCATCCACATGCCTGTCAGATTAAACCTCACTAACTGAGGAATGAAGAAAGCATTCAACATGTGGTTGAAACGCTCTGCGGTAACTATTACAGCTACACTATGTTCGTTCTCAAAAAAGTAAGGACCAGCATATATGCAGAAGTCACCGCACAGCACCACACTACTGCCCTCTCGTTGTGCAAAGGCATTTTACGCACAGTTTGAGAATTTTTTCCACCTCAACACCTACCACTTTGTGTATTGACATGACTAGTAAGTTTAAATTGAACTTCATCTAAAGTAATTAGGTAGCGTGTGAAATTCTTTTCTTCCGCGCACATGTTGATAAATCATTCAATAAGAGTTTTTCTTTGTATCCCATTAGGTAAAAGTAACAGCTTCACAACCAGCACTCTATGCCGATACAGACGCTCTAAAAATTCTGTTCACTTTGGTTCTTGGAAGATTCACCTCTGAAGCCGATCGACGCGTATACTATCGAGAATTTTTTTTAATAGCGTTCTCCAAACGCCGACGGTTTTCTGCTCTACGAAATGTTCTAGGTCGACCGGAAGATTTTCTTTGCCTGACATCGTCTGCCTCACGGAAATTTGTAACAGCAGGAAGCATCAATTTTCGTATAGTGACTGTCGCTTTTCAAAATGCTGTTGGAATTTTCTTTGGGCTGCAATATTGATCTTTGGCTGCTAAAGTATGCTTCAACTACATATGCAATTTTTTGTGGATTCTACCACATTGTGGGGGTCACAAAAATGAAGACCTAATTATAATCGATATCTAAAAAAAATTCAAATCTAAGATAACATGTTAAACTCCTGTGCATCAGTTATGTTGTAAATACTTATTTGGTGTTATACGTCATTTCTGTAATCCGAGAAAATAGCATTTGCAATGTGTCCAAACGTTAAGATCACCCTGTATGGACATATACACATACACCAACGGCTGCGACATTATTGTTGAGCATTTTGCCAGCAAAGCGCAAATAACTTGCATCTATATATATATAAAATAATTTAAAACACTACAGGTCAGGATAAAGTAACAAAACCACTACTGCTGGTTTAGTAAGCGCCTCATCAGATGGCAACCTATTCAAATAGAATGTTCAATTTTTTTCTATTTGAATAACTTGTCACCTCATAAGCCGCTTGGCGAAACAGCTGTAGTGGTTTTATTGTTTTATCCTGACGTTTAGTGTTATAAATTATATACGTATAGCCTTAACCTTAATTGTTGTCGAGCATTGTGCCAACAAAGCGAGACTTTCTCTACAACTACTTATTATTATATATTACTTGTTTCTACCTATCTAATGTTCCACCATTATTTCGACCAGCGGCACTTGATTATACTGCTGTAGCACAGTTACAGTTAATACTGCTCACCAGCCAATAAAGCTATAGCGCAATGTAGAGGCCTTTCCTAGGCTAGCTTGTTGAAACTGTTTGGCTTTTAGTTGCATTTTAGGCACTTACGGGCTTTGATTCATTGCTTGTAGTTTAAATACTTTGGTAGGAGTTCAACAAGTGTTAAATTTTAGATTTGTTGTCCCTTAATGAGCTTTTTTGGGCGAAACAGCCAGTTTTATTTCTTTGCAGTGTTTTTAAATATAAGTATATTAGGCTAAAAGTTTTGAATCTTTGTGAAAAATAAATTGACATGCTTTTAGACCTTGTTACTCACCACAAAAATATTTTGTGCTACCCACCTTGGAGCAAGTTACAAATTGGCAGGTATTTAAATTTTTAAACGCCAAATGCAAACCCACTTATTTTCAATTTTGCAAGTCGATCAATAGCTTTTATCTCTTATTGTAGTTGGAGCAGAAGCATTACAGTGTAGTGGATAGGCAAATTATTTGTGTACTTTGTGATAAAAGCATGAAATTTGCATGTACATTCCACTTGGACCAAAGTTTAGTTTTATATGTAGAGGTATTGAATTTTTAGACCTAGAAAGGCCTTGCGGCGCTTTTTATGGTTCCCCCTAAGATTGGGCGTATTCACCAGACCCTCAAACTTTGAGAAGCCATATCTCCACTTCCAGCGGTCAGATTTTCATAAGTTTGATATCAAATTGTTCAGAAAAGAGAAATCTTTCAAGAAAAAAGAAGCAAAAATCGTTGAGACAAAATACAGTGGTATAACATTTGACCGTGCACCCCACAAATTAGCAAATTCAATTTGACCATTTTTTTATATGACATAATTTCATTTATAACCCAAAATCGACATACAACCGAAAACGAGAGTGGGATCTTTATAAGAACATAATGCAAAGCCATCTATAGATAGGGGCAGAAGATGGGGTTGCAGGGAGTGCAGTCGCATCCTCAAAGAGAAAAACTTGTTCTTTTTTTGTAGAAAAGAACTATAAATTAGGGTAAGATTTGAGAAATTATAAACCTTTTCAACAACAAAATGAGGCAGACAAGATTTTTTGATTAGCATGAATTAATTTAAAACATTCTGGCAATACAAGAATTCTGACAACACAAGCATCTCATTTGCATAAATTAATGCTTGAAATATTAGGGGAAGGTGGGACACAATGGGACATGAAGTACATTTTTGCTCTACCTTGCAAATATTACAAATACAGCTAAGCTAATACCTGTTTACTGGTAAAACGACCTAACGTAAAATTGTTTATCTATATCCCTTTGTGCCAATATTCCCCTAGAAATGTCGTAAGCATAGCCACCAATTTGCTGACGTCAAAATAGTCTCGTACATCACAATATTCCAACTTTGAACCTCCTAATTGCTACAGTCCCCTGAGCACAAACATAATGCAGTGCACTTCAGTCCGGCTTTTACACATTTGCAACGGCGAATGTAGCCTTGTTTGCACTTGCAGCTGTTTGTCTGGTTGTTATTCAGCTATTTCCATGAAAATATTTGGTAACACTAATAAAAACTTTAGATTTGAGATCTGAAAATCTCCAGTGGATTATTATAGATATTTTTTTGGTCAGCAAATTTTGGAAATAATTGTGCAGCAATCAAATCTTCATGCTGTACAAAACAATCCCAATAAGCCACAGCTGCTTATTGTGATGAAACTAGAAAAATTTTTGGAGACAGTGCTATACATGGCATGCGCTTCTTTGCCAAACAGTAGACTTCACTGGGGTAAAATTTATTACAATTACAATGTGGCTGTCATTATGTCCCGCGGTAGATTGGAGGAAATCAAAAAAAAACATTCAATTCAACGAAAATTCACTTCAGCCAATTTATTAAATATTTTTGTTGTAACCTTCTGCTGAGTTTGTGAAATTTTTTATGCCCAATGGTTCATTTTTCTGACGCAGTAGTCAACGCGTAGTATTGGTAAAATCTTCGATTTTTGTTGTCCAGTCAAATGCAAACGCGTCTCATGCGAAGTAATAGAAGACGGCGCTAGAGTTTGTTCAGTTAAAGTATCAAATTGCTATTATTGAGTTTTGTGTCACATAACTGATTAGCCAACATATTAATCCTTATATGGATCTTTGTAGAGTGAGACAACTGATAAGTAATTGAGATAAGTATATACAATTGAAAAACGTTGTCTTACTCAGAAATTCAAGTGGTCATTTGTTCGATTCTTGTCGGGAAAATAGTTCTGGTACGTGACAGTTGTCTTTTGTAATTGTTTTGCAGTTAAGTGAATATGGTTTTTTATTTTTAGAAACAGACGTTTAAGGACGTATACGGAAAAGCACAAAACCCCAAATTCATCTTTCAATCAATCGTTTAATAATTTGTGGAATTAAACCGAATTATCAATTTTCCGTCATTAAATTTATGTCTCACGTTTTTGGAATTTTGTAAAAGATGTTGTCCTATGGCAGAAAAGGAAGTTTCAGTTTTAAAGCTTCTGATTGGCTTGCAAGAGCGGGCCAATGTGCTTCGGTCCTGAGAAATATTCTTCTGGAGAATGGTTTTCGGCACGCGCTGCTTAATCCTCTGTTGTAGCCTTTGAGATGTACGACCCACGTACCGACTATCGCAGTGGTACAGAAATTGGTAAACAATGTTGCTTTGATGAAAAGCCGGTGGTACATCCTTTTTGGCTGCAGGCAGAAGTTGTCTGGTGGGGTAGACAATGCATGGTTCAACTGCAAAGTAACAGCGTTTGACGGCTGTTTTAATTTGCATTTCGTACCTCAGCGAAACATTGCCCAGCCATGGCAAGTGGAGAT
The DNA here is from genome assembly GCA_963675345.1 of Trididemnum clinides. Classification (NCBI taxonomy): domain Eukaryota; kingdom Metazoa; phylum Chordata; class Ascidiacea; order Aplousobranchia; family Didemnidae; genus Trididemnum; species Trididemnum clinides. The sequence goes on from OY776286.1 coordinate 12,344,383, forward strand.
AAACTTGGCATTTCTTCGGACCGAATTGCGTTGGTCTGCGAAATTGATTCGTTTTCTTGGTCATAACAGTGTTGATTATAGCTTCAGGGTAACCGTTGTTGATAAGGATTGATCGAATGTTGGAAAGTTCATTTTCAAGAGTAGATTTCGAACAGATGACTAGAGCTCTGTGGACTAGCGTTGAAATCAAATTAGTCTTCCGCTTCATGGGGCAAAAAGAGTTTCAGCGAATGTATTGGCCAGTGAAAGTCGGCTTCCGGTAGATAGAAGTAACAAATTCATGGTCATTCTTTTCTACCAGGACGTCAAGAAAGGACAAAGTCCGATTGCATTCCTTTTCAAAAGTGAAACGAAGCGATGGATGGAGAGAATTTAGATGGGAAAAAAACTCATTGTATTCGTCTTGGTCGTTAAAAACTGCAAAAGTATCATCGACGTATCGATAATATATAAGAGATTTGTTGACTCTTTTGAAAAGCAAAGCTTCGTAATATCCGACAAAAATGTTCGAAGCTTCGAACAAAAAGCTTCGAACATTAATATTCCACTCGCAGAAACAATTGAAATCTGCTCTAATGCTCTGTATGCTGGCGAGCTTACTCCGCCTCCTTTTCCTCGTGCAGCTGTTGTTGAGCTGATGCAAACGGCTACTTCCTCCGTTGAATTCAGTTTCAACAATATAATGCACCGACAGATTGATGGCGTTGCTATGGGTTCACCTCTTGGCCCATCTCTTGCCAACATTTTTGTCGGATATTACGAAGCTTTGCTTTGCTTTCGGATATTATGAAGCTTGACAAATATAGTGGCAAAATTTATCCTGTTGAAGGATTACCAAAGATTGGAGCGTGTGACAACATTTTTTTGAAATTGGGCAACATTGTTCTGAAATTGGCCAGCATTGTGTCTTCAATAAGAAATTAGAAACTTTTTTGATAACTGATTTACCAGTGTTGGTCTAGTGATGTTGAAATGCAGTCCTTTGGAACAGTGCGGCCAAACCAAATTTTTAACATCAGCTTGCCTTCTGAAGGACCAATATAAAAGAAAGGAAGAGGTTGTATTGAAAAGCGCTTTGATATGTGGACAGAGAGCGAGAGCTGTCAAGTGCTTTGACTAACGTTGTTTGATGTTCCTTACAATTTACGCTTCTGTTTTGCCTTCAGTTAAGAAGCAAAAACATGACAGCAAGGAAAGCAAGAAGATTCTCATCTAAGTCCCAGCAATTGTCGACTCGTATAACTCGCACGTAGGAGCAGGGCCGTTGAGGAAACAGTCCGGATGCGGTATCAGCATTAATTCCAGGCCCCCTTTAACAATGATCTGGTAGCCTGGGGTTGCTGGATTTTTTCTAATTAGAGTTGCGCCCAAAATTTTAAGACGCCCACACGTGTCAAGCAAAACCCAATCGCGTTAATTATTTTCATACTTTTGCGTTTGACAACAGCACAAGCCCTCTAAAAAACCTGAGCCTAGGTACTTTGTACCCTTTTGCTTCTTCCCTCTCAACAGCATTGCATGGGAGGTACAGACTGACTACATCACATGATTTTCCTTTACCGAAGTTTCATCGGTTTACGAAAGTTTTATCACAAAATTTTATTCTATTTCGTCGACACGATGTGTGCCACTGCTTTGAGAGAACATCGCGAAGATGCAGCAAAGCTTGGATGCTTTGCTGCTGATGGCATAAGTCTGTTAAACTTCAAAACTGAATTGGGAGAGGAATTTGGCAAGCAAGGAAAAACAGCACGAAAAAGGAAAGGTGGGTCATTAAGCACTGTTAAACAGGATTTCGAAGCAAAACGCAAGGGGAAAGGGTGGGGGGACGGCATGCCAAACCAATACCTGGAGAATCTGTACAAAAAGATCAAGTGTACCATTTTCCGGAGTTTGTGCAAAACAAGAGCAGGTGTAAGATGCCAGGCTGCAAAGGCATTACAAAAGTGTTTTGCACAAAATGTAAACTCCATCTGTGTTTCACCCTATTGTTTTTTAAAGTTTCACACACGATAAAACGTGAAAAAACAGGATTGATTTTCGGAGTTTGAGGTTCTTTAAAGATGGATGTTGCTTTTAGTTAACAAACCCAAATTCACCCAAGAAACGGGTTAAACGCCTATAAACATAAATGATCCATAAAAAGAGTATATATAAACTAAATTTACTGCTAAAAAATTCTTTAATTCAGACGTTTAAGTATTAAATAAATTATTTACTTGTAGTTGCCAATCAATGGTTGAATGACAAATAATTTTTTTGAAACTAGTTTAAGGCTTTTACATCAACCACAAAAACCTTGACGGTATTAAGCATTTGGTTATTTTACACATTTTTTCGACCGTATCATTTTTAGAACGATATAAGGTCCGTTGGGCTACTTCGTGAAAACGAAAAAATGTAAATTTAAATTTAGTGTTTCAAAGTTTACTCTACTGCCAATTTTTTATTTAGTCCCATGATGAGAACCACACAACTGGTTAGAAACGCACAACACGGGTTAATTCGTAAAAAATTTAACAATCGACAAATTGTTTAACCTCAACAAAGTATTTTTGAAGTATAGCAAATAGAAATTAAGAGCAATATTAATACAAAACAAGATGTGTGAAAAAATACGGGAATATGTCCTCTTCTTCCTGAAAATGTTATATCTGATCAAAAAATTTAGTGATGGTCTGTCAGTACTCTGAGAAGCCGTATTACCCATAAATAAGTGGCGTGTCGCTGACAGACCATCCACTACAGTGGATCTAGTTTAGGTCGCAGAAGTGTGACGATCTAAGCTATGCTTTATTTAAAGCCTCTAGCTACTTGTTGGTCAACAAGTGCACTGAAGAGACCTGATAGATTGAAACAGTGTCACTGTCTGCAGTTCGCTCGAAGTGCAGCGCTAGTCTCTTGCATTACTTCATGACTTTAAAATTGTGAAAATTTTGCATATTTAAAAACTTCAAGTGTACATCAAGTTACTTTCCACAAATTAAAATTCAGGCCACACTTCTGTTCACACGTTATAAATTACGTAAAAATCTAAAAGTGCAAGAACAAAATTCTATCAAGAGTAAGCAGCTATCATAAAGATTGTATTTCAAGCAAAAACTTAGATATTTTTCTGCTCTATCACTTTTTGAAATGTGTGAAACCATTTATTTTTTAAAAGATGATAATATTTTAAAAAGTCACAGAAACTTTTTTGAGATAATTTTTTACTTATCAGTACAAACTTTTGCAAATAAGAAATAAAATATTGAGATTTGAAATTGAAACTCACCAACACATCGTGGACGTCGATGGGATAACTGTCCATTAGCCATACAATGTGATCTTGCTTTCCCTTCCAATTTAAAACCGTCAAAGCATTCATATCGAATTCTTTCATTGTAACGCACAGTTTTGCTTTCTGACGGAAAAATTCTACCATTTGCAGGTGGACTAGGCAGTTTACATGTCACGTCTGACAAATTAAACAAATGTAATACTTATAAGGCTACAAGTAATAACAACAAATGCTGTATAGTTGCTAGGCCCTCAGCATTGCGAATGAGTGCTGAAACAGGTAAACAATTGGACTCACAGCACATTGTAAACGGCAAAAATTTTTCCCAGAAGAAGGGATTCGTTTTAATCATATTGCTACACAGAGTAGTAGAAGTTTAGATCCTTTAGCAAAAAAAGATGTACAGAAAAAATATATTAAGTTTTCTGAGTGGCACAATCAATGATTTTTAAGGAAAACAAAATTTATTAAACATATATTTAAAATGTTCAGTAAATCTCAGTAAAAGGAATAAGAAAATCGCTTACATTCAGAGCAATCTGATCCATTGAACCCAGGAGCACAGTAACACTTATATGCTCTGATACGGTTAACGCAAGTCCCACCGTTTTGACATGGCGCAGATTCACATTCGTTTACTAAAAAAAAGAAAAGCCTTTAAAGTATTTTAATCGAACTTTTGGGAGCCATAAAAATATGTAAATTTTTGACCCATACCACGGTCGGTAAGCGCGCTATTGCTATGACTACAATGAACGTCTGAGATCATTTTTCTCACCGTCTTTCAACATCAATTCTATGGTAACTTTAGTAACTTTCTTCCTTATTTGTTACAGACTACCAAACAGTTACAAAAATATTAATCCAACGAAATATTTTTATAGTTTAAAATTGAAATAAATTGTGCAAGCTGGTAGTCAGCAATTTTCAGCCAACTTCCTAGTTAGAGGAATCTGCCTCCAGCATTACAACAAGACAAATAGAACGATTGCTCAAAAACAATCACCATAATCAAATTGTACAATACAGGGATCTACTTTAGCATGTCAATAATTTATTTCTACACTACTGGTTCAAAGAGCAGTCAAAGCTAATCTTTATACCTCCAGTACTACTCGTTCTTGAATATCTTCAAAATTGCTTTATTCATTCAGCAATTTTGAAAACCAAAAGTATTCTAATTTCAATGTCAAGAAAAATCAATGACATAGCCATAAAAAAATTGGAAGGGAGCTTATATTTAAAATTCTGACAACGTTTTTCACGGGTGATCATTAATAAAGAAAAGATCAGTAAGCTCATTTTAGATTTTGATTTTTTTAGAAAAATCAAAAAACGCCTTGCACGTTTTTTAAAAATTTTTGGAAGAACATGATTATTTCTTTCGCCTAAGCCTTCCTTTGGCTACACTTATAGTAGGAAGCAGCATCACATATGAAGTTATACGTACAATAAGGTGGTTTTGAGATTCGGTGTCAATTCGCTACAAGTGCCGTACAGATCCATCGCTTGTGCATTCGCTGGTTATAATATTTTTGCTGTCGGTCGTTTATCATGCAGAAGGTATAAAAACACTTTGCCGAATAAAATCAAGACAAATCTTGATTAACAAAAACATAATAAAGGATCTATATCATATATTGGCAAAAAAAAGGCAGATAGATGTTTGCAGCACACCAATTTCTATGCAGCATTTTAATATAACACATTGTGACTATCTGCAACAAAACTTCTAAACATGCATTCCAGCTACTGTATGTGCATACCGCAATCCAGTGAATTTGCATCGATTGAAATATCATCGATATCAATTATGGTTTGTGTTAAAGAAACCCTATTGCTGGCAACAAATGAGACGTGGAATCCTTCAGAAGATGGTTCCAAGAACAGATCCGTACCCAGCCATTGATTGGTGTCATCATTTTTGTTGGCAGCCCATACTTGATCTCGCCTTCAAAAATCAAAAAAATTAGCATCAAACATACTTATACCTAAAAAGCTGCAGTTGGCAAAATATAAAACTAAACGTCAAATTCAGTTGAGGATTTAACACTAGAACTGCCAAGGTTTTGGGTTGTCGCAACAGCCAAAAGCGGTCATTTTGACCGCTAGTCTTACGGTCGATTATTTTGTATAAACTAATTTATATTGTTCATGTTCTGGATCAAGATAGTGACTAACATTGCATTTGCAATAGTTAACCGTTCAAAAACGATATTCTTACCAATTTTTGCTTCAAATATTTACTCAGTTAATAAATTACACATAATATTTATTGGTTTTACTGCATTTCCATAGCACAAATGACGCATTCAACGAAACTGTTTGCTGTGCAGTTACCACACACGGTGCTGTTACATTTGTGACAGCAATTCGAGGTTTTGTTTTGTTTGCAGTTCACAGCAACTTGACACTGCTTCCGTTTTAGGGATTTCTTGCCAGCAGTACTCAAGCCTTGTGCAGGTGCAATTCTTCTGCTGCTTCTTTCAGCGATGTAGTCTTCTCTTAGCTCACAAGCAAGTTTGAAGATGAAATCTCTTCTTGAAATAGAATCCCCCGTTTTCTTCTTATATAAAACAAATGCGTTGATGCAAGCTAAATCCAAGATATAAAACACCGCAACCGGCCACCGGCCACCGGCGCGTACCAGCTTTTACTGAGTACTGGCGAGCCATTTGATCTGCTACATCTACTCCACATTTGGTTTTGTTGTAAAATTCAATCGTTTCTGGCTTATGTTTTTCGGAGGAATCGACACCAACAGACATGTGGAGTGAGCTAAAAACACAAACGTTTTTCGTTTGCTTGCATTGATAGATGGTTAGCGGGGCAACATCATATGTTTTCAAGAGCACAGTTGAATATCTTGTTGCTTGTTTCTTCGCTGATGGAGGGAGCTCTCTTCTAACTTTATTTACAGTTCCCACTATGCTTGTCTTCTTCTGCAGCAATTGCTTTGCCAGGCTGTACGAAGTAAAGAAGTTGTCCGTCGTAACATTTATTCCTTTTCCCAGGTGAGGTTGCATAAGGTTCATGACAACCCAATCAGAAAGCCGTTGTGATGGAGCACGTGATTCCTCTTTACCCAAGTAGGGAATGGCATTCAAAATATATTTTGTGTCTACGTCAACAGCCAACCAAAACTTGATACCAAACTTATCAGGTTTGTTAGGTATATACTGAGTAAACCTGCAACGAGCTTTTGTAGGAAAAAGCTGTTCATCTATAGTAATGTTTGGCCCAGGTTTGTAGGAAGATATACAGTTTTCGACAAACTTATTCCACAAATCCGAAACTAACGCAAACTTGTCAGCTTGTAAACGAATTGACCTGGTGCTGCGCATATCAAAGCGCAAAAATCGCAAAATTTCTCGAAAACGGTTTCTTGCCATTGTCTCTGAAAAAAATGACACTCCCCACTGCTTGTTCCAGTAACTTTCCAAAGGAATATTTCTCCCTCCATAAGCTCCGCGCACATAAAGCAAAGTAATAAAAGCGAGTAGTTCAGATCGTGAAACGTTCCAGTCTTTATTGCTAAGCACTCTTCGAGCTTCTACATTTGTACAGTTTTGTACAAGAGAAATCATATGACTGTCCATGAGTAACAAAAAGGCACCTAAAGGTGAGTCTGACGGTTGGCGGCTTTGCCTGGATAAACCCGCTTCTTCAGTGAGCACATTACGTGCAGCTCTTCTTCCTCTGCTTTCAGAACCCAAACTTATAAACGACCATTTAGTTCCATCTTTTGCTGTCTCTTCTACTACTGTTTCCACGGTTGGAATCAAACTAGCTGAAGACTGACCGTTGTGAGACGCTGCAGAAAGAGAAGCATTGCTTGGAGAAGGATCTGGAACATCTTCATTCTCATTTTCACTACTCAACTTCTTATTAGTGGTTGATAGCTCCCAGTCATTAGCGTGATGTTGATCTTCTTCCCAATCAGAAGCATCACTTTCTCCTGAGTCTTCTTCTGCTATTGAAGTCAGCAAAGCTAAAGCTTGCGCTCTGCTAATCCTTTGTGGTCGCTGACCTGGCATAATCTTTGAAGCTTGCTATAAACTGGAATAGATGCAGATGTAAACAACACGTAATGGCTATTGATACTGTGTCTTCAACTAGTTTGCTTCAGTCATTTTCACTGGTAGTTAGTGCCTTTTTTGTCATTGGTTTTGAGCGACTTCTCTTTGTTGTTGTTAGCTAATCTAAAGTGTGACCTGTGATACCGTTGGATACCAAAAGGACAAAACTACAGACAGTTTTGCAAATTAGAAGGTATCCCACAGTGATACTGACACGTTTTCTCGCCTTGCTACAGTCACAAAAGAGCTATGTAATGATTTTCCATTGACAGTCAAATTGACCGCTTTTGGCTGTTCAAGGTAAACTGGACTCTAGCGAATAAACGGATTAATGTATTAACTTCTAATTTCTACAGATTAGACAAAAGCATTACTTAGGAAAAGTCAAGAAGTTTCAATACGATCCGATAAGTAGAAGTGCAAATACCATATTTTGAAAATGTGAAACGGTCATTTTGACCGCTTCGGCGGTTCTAGTGTTAAACAAATCTAAGAATATTTTTAGTATTTAAAAAATACGGTTACAACAACAATACAAATGGGAAATATCACAAATCTAAAAATGACATTATGTACTACAATTAAGTTTAATTGAGTATCATTTTATAGATATAAATATGGTAAAGAGGCAATTCATCTTAACATTCAAATTGTAAAGTGTAGTTATAAATAAGCAACTTAAACAAATTTGAATTTATTCTACTTTCAAAACATATTAAATTTCAAATGGTTTTGATTTTTTTGAAGGCTTTCTTGAGAAGGGTTTTGTGAAAATCAAAAAAAGTTTAAGATAGGATGTTTTGCTAATTAACATAACGTTAAATTTGTCTAAGTCGGTTGCTATTGCTAAAATTTACAACGCGATAGTTAATAATAGCAACTCACAGGCTCCTTGGAGTGTCTTCGTTTATGGCATTTATCGCTGCCGTACTTTGGTTTTTAAAGAATTAGTTCATGACTGAACTTTTTCATAGAAACCGTAATTTTTATTTTTCTGTAAATCATGTATTCCTTTTATCACTTTTTATTTCTGGTAGGCTTACGGCAAATCATTGATGCTGCTTTTTAGCGCCGGTGTTATTTCAATTACTTGGTTGCTAAAAAAATGATGAACGGGATTTCATGGGCAAAATTTCAATTTTAGTCTTCATTCAAACAATAATTTATTTTCTGCCTATTATGAATTTTCAGTGAACTATAAATAAATTTTTACAGTTTGATATCTTAGCCCAAACATTTTGGTAGAGTTAAAATTAGGTAATTTTTATATAGAAAAAAGACTGAAATTTGATGGCTTTGACTTTGTGAAAGAATTTGGCTAATTACGTTCCGTAAATTTTGAACAAAAGAACAAAGCGTGACAAAAGAGATTACTGCCCAATGTACTCCATGTACTAGTATTTATTTAAGTGTTAAATAAGCAACAACGATAAAAACACATACAGAAATTATTTTTGATTTGAAAAAAGTACTATACTATATTCTCCGACTGAATGTGTAACGTAAACAGCAAACATTAATTAAAAGGAAAAAACAGAAAGAGTGTAACTGCTTATGGAAAACAGAACAAATATTTTGAAATTGGAAGCAAAAAAAGCAAGTTTTTTCCCAAAAAGAAACTACAGTAATGTGACAAATTAATAAAAAATTTTTGCAGATAGTAGAAATGAGTAGACAATGGGAGAGGGAAAAAGGATGACAAATTTTTTAATCATCAGTGGATCACAATCATAAGTAGATCACCAGCATCAACAAATTTTTTGAGTTGTTGCAATCATAATTAGATACTCTTTAACAATGCTCATTCTCGAATTCAGAATAGGTCTGCAGATAAGTAATTAACCCATCACATACCTAATTAAAGAATGAGACCGTGGTTGGTAAAATCTTTTTATTTTGAATTCGACAGGGACGTTGATGAGCAGTTGACAATAGTTGATGAGCAGTTGATATAACTGTATTTACATTACACACAGAAAAAACCAAGAAAATGTGACATCAACATCTGTATCAGTTGAAAAGTCAACGCTTTTTATGTTTGACAAGCTCAAACATATGCTAGCTAAAATGAAAATGCTGGTCAAGAAGTGAACCCAGATTTGAAGATTGTACTAACTATGGTAAATTAAAATTGAACATTCACAAAAAAAGTCACGTGTAATGACTGTTTTTATCACTTGCTGGGAAATGGTATCTACAAAAATCACTGTAGCTGGAACAAAAAAAGACAAACTATAACTTGTACTCAAAGTGATTGCTGCCAAAAAAAGAAAAACAAAATGCACTCTCCTTAAGTTTCAAAAAAGTGTATTAATAACAACAAACCATTCAAAAAAGCTGTGTTAAAAATATGCCAAAAATATTTTTCATCGTCATGTACCATAATAAAACTAAAAGTTGGGAGAGCACTTTGAACAGAATTGTGAGAATATATTCACCTAAACGCAGGAAAAGAAAGTACCCTGGCATAAAATTTTACAATATGCACGATTCAAACGCAGTATATAGTTTTATGATAAGGCAACAGCTACACAAAAATTTTATCTCGGCATAAAAGAACGAAGATTATTTTTTAATCAACATTGTACTTGTGATTACTTCTTTCGCATCAGCTGCTGTATTGTTTCAACACAAAAAAAATCGAAAACAACTTTAGATGAAGAATAAATCATGTGCAAACTCAAAAAACAGACGAGATTTTTGCAAAAAGAATAGCAACTCAAAATGAAAGCAAGTCTCTTGCAAGATTAAAGTATATATTCTTTGAGACATTCGAGCGCAATTTTCAAAAGTTTTTTTAAAGTATCTGCGCTACCATTTGAAATATCGTTTGTGTTTATCGAAATATTGTTAAAATAGATTATGACCATTATTAGTATTAGTTTTTTTTTTTATAGTAGGCCTTTGTAAAACCGCCACTACAGTAAAGGCTTTACTGAATTTGCAAATTTCGTGCTCTTTTGATGCTCTTCGCTTTATTTTTCGTGCATTGTTTTAGTGAGTTAGCTGTAAAATTTTCCACAAATATGTTTGATTAAGCGAACTGCAGCAGTGACACAGTTTCTACCTATCAAGTTGCATCATTGCAGATGGTGATCAATTAATGGCTTGAGACTTCAAATAAAATTTAATCCAATATTTCACACTCGAGGACCTAAACTAGGTCCACTGTAGTCAGAATTCTGCTACTTTGCGCATCTGCATTACTAGTAAAAGAAGTTATCTTATATTTGAAACGCTTAGCTGCTTGTCGGTTACTCACTACACCAATGAGACCGATAGATTAAAACATTGTCACTGTTTGCAGTTTTGCTAAAGTGCATCGCTTATCTCTTGCGTGAATGTCTTGTTGTCCTAGCCATTGCAAATGCATTTTCTAATTCTGCTTCAATGGACCCCAATGGCATAATATGTATAGAGTTTTGAACTATGCACAGAGTTATCTTATAATTACAGTATATGGTCTTACTTAAAACAAACTGAAATACGCGATTTCATAAAAGTGATTTCAGTACTACTTGTATCCAAATAACCACCAGCTAGCTTAAAACCAAAACCTGTGTCGTCATATCCTAAAAACTCAACCATCTTGAACTAAATATATAAAAGAAAGATTTTAAACAAGTGTTAAACAAAAACATTAAAAATACTTTCTCAAATATCAAAAAGTTGGTATCGACATTTTCCTTAGACAAGCTGTTTCCATGTATAAGTAACAGTAGGTCGAATTAAGCAACGCTGTCACACTTTGTTGTGGTGTTGTTTCAGAATGTAATTGACCAATGAACATATGTTTTCAAGCACTTGTTTATACGTGGAAAACAAGCGCTTTCACGTATCTGTATTATAATGGTCTAAGTTTCCGGAGGCAAACGTAAAATTTAAGGAGCTAAATTCCTTCCAGAATGTTTTCAGCTCATCCAAGAAGTTTGAGAAATGGATAAAAGGTGAGCTCAAGAAAAGTCTTTACCTTATTTTGGAGATGGAAATACAGTGGACGCCGCTTAATGTGATCACGGATAAATAAATGTTATCAATCGGTTAATATTATCAAAATTGCTGATTCCAGCCCGAACGTACAAAATTCATTACAAATATGCTGCTTATTGTAATCAGTACATCGGGTATTGTTACCAAAAAGTTTCCAAACTTGGGTACATTTTTGTCTACTTCCAACATGAATAACCAGTGACATGTTTGCTCTTCTAAAAATCCTGATCTTTTTTGTAGCTATTGCGTCTACTCCTGGAATCAAATCAGTGACCTGAGCGCAAGAATGAGAGACATAAATCTTACTGTTTTGTGTTTGCTCTGAGCCGGCTTGCTTGCAATTTGATCATTTGTGCGTGTGTACTTTTAAAAACAGCTAGAATAATTACAACCCGCGTTGGCTATTTTGAAACTAAATATGAGCAGCGCAGCAACAAATGCTGCAATTGTATTTGCCAAAACACTCATATTAATCAAAATATTTCAACTTTGGAATTGCGCAAAAACTTCTTTAAAATCGTTTTCTATGTTTGCTTTTTGATTATCAATCATTTGAGCTATACAACCCGTTTTTGGCTGTGCTTTTGCCATTTAATAATAAAGGTGAAACAATACGAGTTGTTGCTGTTTACTAGCTGCACAAGATAAAAAAAATGCGTTTCGGCTCTTACGTAGCAAAGCTAATCAGAAACACAATTCTGACGCTACACTAGCAAAGCAGATAATTAATTGCGTAATTACACCACAAATTTGGCGGAAAAATTTGGCGTTTTTTTGTCTCTCTTGGGCGGGAAACCCACTTGACTGAATCATTTAGTGAATTAGTTACATATCAGTTGCGACCAGATTTCCTTAATAAATAAGAGTACAGCACTGCATCTGTGGTAAGTTATTATTTCAGCTATATGAGATACGTTTTTTGTCTTGGTACACGGGCAGCTTTTCCTTCATGATACAGTAAAGTGGCAATTTTCATTTCTTCTGTTAATGTCATCAATCGGTTATTGTTGTCACTAAAAAATGTTTCCAAAGTGGTTACATTAAGCGGCGTCCACTGTAGCAACAAAGTCATTCTGAAAAATTTGACCTCGGAAAAATAGGCTTTACCTTAACCCGGAACTGGAAAAAGTCACATTGAAAAATTCGATCTCCAAAAAATAAATGGTCATCACTTTTGATTTGAGACAATTATCCCTTCAGGTTACTTCCAGCTACAGAAAACAAGGTGTTACACCTATGATTATGGGTTTATCTAAAACTTAGTTTTTAATAAGGATAAACGCGGCAACGGTTAAAACTGTAGATTTCGCATTTATGATGGCTGCTAGCCCGCTCTGCCGGCGTCGCTCGCAGAGTCCCCTCCTTTTCCCATGACTAATATCGAGGTTAACCAAATTGGTTCAGCTATACAGCTGGCTGAACCCATTGGGCATCTGTGGTTAATTTTGCAAACTATCACTTTTTTTTCAAAACGTTGAAGGGACACAGTAAAAAATAATAGTGGCGCCCAAATGGTGGTGGTTTTCACAATTACAGAAATAAACTATTTAGTAGTAGGCCCATTTTTCAATTAATTGCGTCCCCTTTGATTTTTACGTTTGTTATATTTAGTTGTTTGGCTGCGCTGTTTGCCTAATTACACGATAGCGAGAAAAGGACCGGGCCTTGTTTTCACCCAAAGTCATAAACCCTATTGCAATAGGCACCTATTAAGCTATTTTAAAGCAAAAATGTTCCCTTTAAATCCAGTTTTGCAAATTGATGCAACTATTGTATTATTTTAATTTTTTCTTAAACTTGGGATTTTATTACTTTCAATTTTGCCACTAGTCCTGACCTCCCTACATTTTAATGAAGATTAGTCTTACGTACGGGTAGAAAAGAGCTTATCAATTACAAATAATCATTTTTTTGCAAAATGAAGAAAACAAAATCTGCCATCAATAACCTGAAATGGGTAGGGCAGGCTTTCATTTGACCAAAAATCTGTTTTTCTTTGTCAAGAAACAGAAGCAAAAGTATTTTCCCTTACACGTTCGTTGAGATCTTAAACTGCAAAAAGTTTTTGTAATATCTCCAAAAATGTTTTTTAGTTCCTCGCTAGGCTATGTTAATCAAAATAGGTTTTGCTGTTTAGTGATAACGTCACGCACAAACGCAGTTACTGTTACTGCTACTGGTTTGCAAGCGGATATCCTTATCTTAAGATTACTAAATTTTAGCCGCAACAAAAGGTAAGGTATGTGATTTATTGGTCTCAAATGGTTACTCATGAACGCTTTCAGTTGTGCTGGCAAAACACCTTTAAGAAAACAAGCGTTCTTAATGTGGCATAGCGCCTTCAAGAAAAATGAAAAACACGTGCTTAATCAGAGTGCTTGAAAAAATACGGTGTTGCTTTTCAAATAAACGATTAAAATTGTTTTGAAATTTGTTTCATGACGAGATGTAGTTTCTAAAAACATGAAATTTCTTGTAGTTGGCAAGTTCTGTGCTATCTTATGTTTAGGCCGCAAATCACTTTTCTCCTTCGAAAAATGCAATTTTTAAACAATCTATCTTCAATTTCGATATGAACATTATGCCACCTACCTTTTATGACCCTCATCTTGGTGTAGTAATAAATAATGTCAAGTTTAGAATTTATGTGTGCAGTAGTTTTGAAAGAGTTAAGCTACAAAGTCACCAAACAAAAAATTGCATGTTGCGAGATCAATAATCCTCAAATTAAAAAATTCTGTTGGGGAATTATCTTGTTGATATTTGCCAAAAGAGCCACGTTTTTCCACGTTTCTACAGTCAGCGTTTAAAGAAATTTAAGAATACCATTTGTGCAATAAACTGGTCATTGTGATATCATTGATCGCAGAAAAGTGACGGTTTTGTGAAGTGGGCAAACTCAAAATGGTATTCTTCTGTCAGAAAATGCACCTTTTAATAATTTTGTATTCAGTTGTGATGTCGTGATTACTTCACCCATCTCCTTATGACCCTCATTTTGATGTGATAATCAATGGTGCCAAGTTTAGAACTTGTATGTGCAATAGTTTTGGAAGAATAAATATTAAAAAAGCAGTAAAACACAAAATAGCTTGTTGTGTCTAATCATTCAATTAAAAAAGCTAATCATTAATCATTCAATTAGAGAAAATCTTTATTCAGGGAATTATCTTGTTGATATCTCCCAAAAAGCATTTCTACACATTTCAGGCACATTTCTACAGTCAATAATTTTAACAAAATTAAGGAAAACCACTTTTACAATTAATTATGTTTTCATCAAAAATTGCTAAAAAGAAAATTTCTTTTAAGTTTGTGAGTCGACTGGTGGCTTTTATTTAAGCCTAAAATTGCATTCTCCTGTTGAAAACTGCGATTTTTGCAAAAATTTTCTTTGATTGTGATGTCATGATAATGTCACCCGATCCTCAGGACAATCCCTGCGTGGTGATCCCTCGTACCCAGTTTGACGTTTCCACACTCTGCAGTTTTTGATTAGTTAGCAAAAACAAACGAAAAAAGAGGAAAAAAATCCTTGCTTTATAGTACGTATTAGATGCTAAAGTACATTTGCGTCGCAAATAATATTTCTGTAATAGATGGTTCGGTAATTTTCTGTAAATTGATTTTAGTAAAAATCACAGACAAACCTTGCTCCATTTTGTCCAGTTTTAATGACAACAAAATCGCTATCTTCCCTCAAACTACTGACGTTGTAATAAAATTTAAGACACAATCCAACGTTTCTTAACAGCAGCGGAGATGTCAGCATTGCTATTTCATCGTCTCCAGGTCGTAATGAAGCTTCAAGCACATAACCTGCAAAAGAAAGTTGGTGAGATACGGAAGCCATAGTTCAGAATTACTGGTGGCCTATCGCTTTGTATTTGAATTTCAAAATCGAAAATGACTCAGATTTACCGACACACTTTGTCGATCCATTAAAAAGTTTCAAACTGGAATGACACCAAAGTGGAATATTACATCATTGCTATCCAGGACTGAACTACCGCTGAAAGCAATTACAAAACCCCAGGCAAGTAAAAGCAGTTTCTAAAAATGTGCTTACCCAAAGATTCAGGCCAATAAATAAATTTTTCTATAAAAAAAACAGAAGAACAGGCTTTAGCCAATAATGCAATTAGGCCTTCGTTGATAAGCCTAAACCAGTGCTTCTCGTATCATTGGTCGGGAAGACCTCACAAGTGGCTCGAGGATAATTTCTGACTATAATGTACATGCATACTTTTATACTTTTATGGGTCGAAGTTATTGCCAACTGCGTTTTCAAAAGTTTTTGGGTCGAATAAAAAGGCTGAGAATGCTGACCTAAACCACTGACGCAAGTGATCAACAATGTATGGAAATTCACTGAAAATTAGTCAATCAAAAGTCTTGAACAGCCTTGAAATGCTTGCACTTTTCTTGAGACTTCCAATCTAACTGTCGCGGTTACATCGTTCTGCAATGCAGACTAGGGCCCTCTACTCTTCTACTGCCATGATATCACGACTTGAAATAATTTATTTCCTAAACTGATGAAGAACTTTCAATTTGTTACAGCATAATACAACTTTGTTACAGTATACCGCAAAGTGATTTGCTAAAAAATGGATTTGAGAAAAGGAAATAGTGATGACTAACACAAAAACTTTACTTAATTTCTAAAATGTGGGCAGTTTTTAATACCGTATATATATTTTTTCAATCCCCTGAGTCATCTCACAGTTTTACATAACTAATGGGTAGGTTAGTAGCAGCATCACCCGTTATCATTAGCCAAAACTTTTTAGGGATTTTGGATATGATATTGAGGCATTGGTAAGAAGAGTTTAGACTTTGAGTATAACCGCAGACAAAGACTCTCTTTCGACTTATCAGGTCTCTTCGTACCTATTGGCGACTGACATTGGCCGGAGACTTGTTGGCCTAAACTATGTTTACTGGAGTGAAAGTTCGGTCAGCACTCTGCAAATCCATTACCACTCGTAAATGTGTGCCAGTAGTCGCAGGCGCACGGCGTCTAACCTACTTCCAGAACAATAGTTCTGTCACAGTCCCATCGCCACAGTCTCATTTTTTCACAAAAGGCCAGCAATGCCCATTGAGCGTAACTTCAAACGGTAAAACTAGGCTCGACCTATCAGATCTCGTCAGCGAAATTTACAATGAAACTTGTTTTCCGTTTTGTTGGAGTTTATACCAGGGGTGCACAAACTTTTCGCACGATTTGTTGCACATAGTTCTAACTAGGACTTCACAACTTGCGATCGTAAGTGATAAGTTGTGTGGTCGTGCACATATTTCTATATTTGAGTCAATCGAATTCAGAGTCCCAAACTATCACCTGACATCAAGTACACAACACGCTAATCTCGAGCAATCCCATCGGGCACAAAACTCACGACTTTGCCATCACCGGTCCTTAGCGTTACCTCTCAACCAGTGACTTCATATTAGATGGATGTCTGTTTGATACTTTAAGCTTCAGTAGATTCCATAAATTCTCGATGGGATGAGGTCAGAGCTACTTCCAAACCATTTCAAAAGGTTGATGTTTTTGTGGAACAAAAACTTTGTTGCAACTGTACTTCAAAGGCAAGAGTAAAATGTCATGTACAAAATGTTTAACTGATAATTATTAATGGCCAGCTCGAGCTTTCGCTCAAGTTG
Source organism: Trididemnum clinides (assembly GCA_963675345.1). Classification (NCBI taxonomy): domain Eukaryota; kingdom Metazoa; phylum Chordata; class Ascidiacea; order Aplousobranchia; family Didemnidae; genus Trididemnum; species Trididemnum clinides. The sequence continues at coordinate 12,361,405 of OY776286.1, forward strand.
CTCCACTTACTTTTGACCATTCTTAGTCAACCCCGGCGGCAAAATCTGATGTTCTGAAAAATGATATCGCTTCCCAAATCATTTGATTGTTTGATGGTAGGAGCAGTATGTCGTTCACCTGTTAGTCGCCAAATGCTATGCTTGCGAATAGAATATTACTAAACAGGCAAATAGTCTGAAAAAATCTCTTTCATCCAATACTCTACCCTCCAGTTGCTATAAGCCTTGGCAAAATCATAAGGCTGTTTTTATAACAGCGGTAAGTCGAGGCTTTTGGACAGATTTGCATGCTTGTAATCCAAGCTTGAAGTTCAAACGTCGTGAAGCAGTTGGAAGATTAACGATTGTACGAGCTGGGACAAGTTCCTGGCACATTTTTTGCTACAGCTCGCTGGAGACCGCAATGCAGCACTTGTGAGAAGTCGTTTTTTGTAGAGGGTAGTTTCCAAAGACCCTCCACTTCTTTTAAGGTCCGAGAATACGTTGTGATTTTGCTATTTTTTGAATCACCTGGTGATACGTCTAGTCTAGCTCAAACTTTCCTCTCTGACTACCCCTTATCTGATAAACGTTTAACTGAGCTCTGTGTTCTGCTGAAAGCACCCTTTTTTTGCCGATTTTAATAAAACAGTAAAAAAGTAAAATTAGTAGTGTATTATAAAGATTAGAATATTTAGGGCAAACAACGCTAAAACAAAGAGATAGTTTTCCTTTTTGACTAATCTATGCAATATTACTGTGTAATAATCCTCTTAAACCTATTTTTAATTGATACATCAAAAATTGCAAGTGATCTTAATTTTTGCTCAGCACTGGATTATGCTGTGACCGGTGTTTATTGTTAGAAGTATACCTACCAAAATCACCATATGGAACAGCATAAGAAAACAGTCTTCTCCAGGAGTTTCGTTCGTTTGTGAAGCTGCAAGTTGGTCTATTTCCATCTTCAAAATCGCAGTCATCATCAACTACACAAAATGTGTCAATAAACGTGTGAAAAACTAATCTCTTGTTTAAGCTATAGCCGTAGTACCTATAATTGGCATATCACAGCTAGACATGAAGTTTGTAACAAATATAGCTCAATTACAATTACAAAACGCAATAATATGAAAAAAAGGCTAGCTGTATATACCGTAGACCTTTGCCTGGAAATGAATAATTTTGAAAAGCTGAGTGCTTTGCGTGATTTTTTTTTTGTTGCATCAAATCTAAAATCAATTCATATTAAATTCAAGTCCGATCAATCAATGATTAGTGGTGGCGCAAAGCGTTTGGCTTCAAAGCGGATTATTTTTTGCGACAGGTAAATGGTGAATGGTGTAACATTTCATTTTTTTTATACCTGTCCAAACCTACCACGTTGATGTGTACAAGGGGTCAAAAAGTCTTGTCCCCCCCAATAAATGTCACATTTATTGTCTTTTTCAGATTCTTAAAATATTGTTTTATTTTATATTTTTGTTTGCTAGAACTATGGTATAATTCTTACAATCTCAATTGTTTAAATACTAATTTCAGTTTATGGCTGATACGAGTTCTTGCGTTTCAAAAATGATGCTAATTACAAGTCTGTGGGACTTACACAGTAATTTTTATATGTTTTGTTCAACTCAAACAACACAAAAAGGTATTTTTCTCCGATAAATGAGCAGTTTACCGCATGGGCCAAACTAGAAATCTTTATTTTAGGAGCAAAGAAAATTCGCTCTGTTGCGAAGAAACGGAGCCCAATCTCCTGCATGTGATGGTTTGGGCTGGAACGTCGAGTGGGACTTCACAAGGCCCTAATTTTTGAAGGTTAAGTTAAACAGCATTCCTACTTTGACCGGTCAAAAAGTAATTTGTTCCACAACTTCAAAGGAAAACTACAGTTTATATGATTGTTGGTTTCAACAAGACGGTGTTCCACTCTACTATTTGATGAATGCCAAGAAATTTCTCAACGAAACTTTTCGAGACAGATGGTTATGGGGGAGATCGCAAAAATTTCAACTGGCTTCCTAGAAGTAGTGACCTCAACGCTAGAGACAATGCTTTGTGGGGTGTTATCAAAAAAAGGGTTTCAAAAAAGAGATATTATAACACTCAACAATGGAAAGATGCTCTTCGCACAGCCTTGACAACCATCATCGAAACAGAATTTCGTAAAATATCACTAGGAAGTGGTAACGCATCGTTTAGTGAAAAGAAAATTATGGTGTGCATACTGACATTGCCGATGGGTCATAGTGGAACTGTGGACTGCATAGGCATACTGTACTTATAAAAATCAATAGAAAGTAAATAAAGGTATGGATGATGATAAAAGTAATATATTAGTAATCAATAATAGAAAATGAAAGGCATTCTTGCTGGGGGTTGCAAGACTTTGACCATTTTCTCGGTTGTTTTGCCAGGTCATGAAGACACTGTGTGTTTTCAATTGATACAAATTGAATCAAAACCAATACTTTGGGCATACATAACGGGGCTAAAGGCGAGATATCAAACGTGCTGGTCCAACCAAATCTAGAGTTTGAAAAATTAAAGCACTTGCAAAAAAATGTTCCAATGGAGATCGCGCACAAAAATGTAGAAATAGCTTGCAGCAATTTAATGTTGTACATCTTGCATAATGTGTATAATATGTTCAGTGTTTTCTTTATTAGTGACATTTTAAGAACAAATGGCTTACTGTAGCGTATTTTATCAAGAAATCAAACGAAGTTTTACCTGGTTGCATAACCCCGCAGAGCTATAGCAGGTTGGCTATTGCCTACCTTTAGACAATTTTTAGAGTACTCTTGTATGAACAAATACAGCAGTACATGGGCAATTTGAGTAAGCCTACCGTATTTACAATACTTGTAGCTTACCAGTATTCCTGAATACAAAATCGAAAGTGCAGAAAATACTTCAGCCATTCATTGAAAAACATTACAATAGGCTAAATATCACTGCCAAAAACCAGATTTCTGGTCATATTGATTGATCTGTTTTAAACAGTTAGTGCAATTATGTTGGCCAATATTTGCCACAGTAAAGTTTTGCTTACTAGAGTGATGGAGAATCATGTCCTAATTTATACTGGTTGGCAATATACAATTCTTGGAGCAGCAGCCCCACGTCACAACGTAAATTTATACACCAAAACAAAATAAGGAAACACATGATTTCGGATACGTCTATCTACTTTGAGCTCGCTCTTTTTTGTTTGCTCATGTCCTACGAGTTTATATTTTGTTTCGTTGAGTTAGCTAGAGTCGCCGCAACGGTAGACTGCTCGACCCCACTGATGTCTGCCACATAAAAATGGAGGTATCCCAATAAGTGCCTTTTTTTAAAACGCAACTGACGAACTGGTCGGTTTTTTCCACCCTATTTTTTCGTGCTAGGCATCGAGCAGAAGAGCGATGAATACCACTGAAATCAGGGGTCAAACAACTTTTTGGATACTGGACCACTTGCGACGGTGAAATCTTCACATTAAAGCCAAAGAACTCACGATTATGCGATTTTAAGCATGCAGTTTCAGCTGTCGCTCATCCCCAAAGTAGTCTTTAAATCTGTGGGCGTGCTTATCACAAACATGCTCCTCAAGATTCACACACTTGAAAGTGTTGGTGGTATTATTGCACAACAAATACAAAGCTGTGTTGACGCGTGGCATGAAAACAAATCGTCTATCCAATTAGGATTGAAAACAAAATATTTGGAGTTAACTTTCTGGAGATCACAGGCGGCTACACGTAGGTTTTATCTCTAGGCATGATAAATTTGAAATAGGCTACAGTGGTTAAAATAATCCATGGAAAACTTGTTTCAACTTAGCGCTGTAGTAAGTGATGCAGTTTGATTGTAGTTTAAAGACTTACTAGCCGGCTCTGCCGGCGTCGCCCACAGGGCCGATTATCAAAAACGTCGGGATTAAAAAATTCAGCCGGCTTCACCCATCTGCACTTGCATGAACAGAAACGAAACATTTGTGTTTTATTATGGACATTCATAACTATTGAGCATGTAATGGTGATAATTTTAATGTCCCAATCAACACTAGTAATGCAAATAAAGAATCTTGTCAATAACTACGATTAATATTTTTGAAAATGTGGCAGGGAAGAGAGATTGAAACAAGGTCAGAACTGATGGTGGCGCCCACATGGTGGTTGTTTTAACAAGTACAGAAAAACTTACTTTTAGAAATTGATAGGTCTATGGTTTCATTTTGAATGTTTCTTAAACTTGCGGATTTCATTACAATACTTTGTAGTATTTGATATAAATACCGCAACAGGCAGCATATCAGTTACAAAAACAATCTTTGTTTTATAGTATACCTATAGGCTAAGAAAAGCTAACAGGCTGCAGTTTCATAATGAACTTTGCTTTTCTCCAAGCTTTTTACCTTTGATTCCGGTGGGTTTATGAAGCTATTATCAAGAAAAATAGCAAAACTGTTTCTTCTGAATGTGCTGCAATGTTGCTCCTGCATGGCTTGCCATCAGCTGTGCCCGTGGGCGCAAAAAGAGGGGAAGGATGGATATGTCTCACCCAATGTTTGAAATACTTAATCTGTTTCCCCCAGTGCTGTTGTGATCAGTAGTGCGGGAAGCCGAGATTGTAGTGAATTTGAGGAAATTAATTGATTTGTAGTAAATCTGGGCGGTTGTGAGAAGTAAAGACCTTTTTTGTTTTTTTTTTTCGAGATGATCGTTGAACAAGATGATCTTTTCGACATGATCGAGTAGAACGAGATATCTTTTCGGCATGATCGAGATGACTCTTTTTTTAAAATTCCTATACTGTTCTAGCACCAACCTAAGTCGTACTCTAATTGTATACGATCCGTAATTTTGTGTTCCTCCGCAATATTGAAATGCTTTCTGCGACTCTGGCTGTGCCTATTTAAAATGTGTTAGTTTAGGCAGCTAATCTGGCATCACCACACAAACGTTTGTGAGTGTTGTAACAAAAAGTAGTGGTGAATGGAGGCTATAATTCGTGTACGAGTAATGCTAATAACCTTAGTCTATTGATCAAGAGTGCTAACACTAACATATGAAATATGATTTCACAAACTATCATTTGTATTTTCAAAAGGCATAGAAAGAAGGGAAGGGGGGGGGGGGTAACACAGTAAAAAATGATGCTGGCGCCATGACGATAGTCGTTTTCACAGTTCCAGATATAAGCTATTTAGTGGTAGGCTTATTCAACAGTTTGGTGCGGCCCCTTTTGTTGTTATATTTGTAATTTTAAGTTCTTTGTCCACTTTTAGCTTTAATTTGGCCATTGTGAGAAAAGGGGCCATGTTTTCGCCCATAAAATAGTCATACAGCCTACTGCAATAGGTGCCTGTTAAGCTATTTTCAAGCGAAAACATTCTCTCCAACTTCGGTTTCAAAATTGATTATGCTATTGGTTGTTTTCATTTTTTCTTAAACTCGAAATTTTATTATATTTGTCGCTACTTTCTATCTTCCTACATTTAAATGAAGATTGGTTATTTGCGCCGGCACAAAGAGTCTATCAATTACAAATGCTTATTTTTTTGAAAACATGAAGAAAACAAAATCTGCAATCAATAAGCTGTGAAATGGTAGTAATGGCTTTTGTTTGAGCAAAAAAGGCGCTTTCTTGGTCAAGAAAAGGAAGCAAAAATATTTCCCCGTACACGATGAGAAAGAAAAAGTTTTGTAATATCCCCAAAATATTCTTTAGCTTCTGGCTAAGCTATGTTACTCAAAATAATTTATTGCTAAGATCACGCATAACCGTAGTTACTGCCAGTGGTATGCTAGTGCTGCGTGATCCAACTGGAGGCCTGTTGACCAACTTTGGCTCGCTAATAATTACGGTGATTAGCGTGATTACAATAGGGTTGCCATGCGTCCGAATGTTCCAGACATGTCCGGAGATAATATGGCTGTCCGAAATTTAAACGGCGGCCCACGGAACAAATTTTCAGCTTCTGATGACCTGCTGTAAAATAAAGTTGGACCACACTGTGCCAGTGGATTGAAAAGTTCGCGCATGTATTTATATGTTGATAACAGTTACACATAAATGCCTTCAGTTGCTTTGGCAAAGCTCATTAAGGGAAAAAATGTTCTTAATGTGGTGTAGCGCAATGCAAAAAAAAGAAAAAAAGGCTTGCTTAGGGTCTAATAAGAATGCTAAAACAATGTGGTGTGTTACGTTCGAAATAAAAGGGAAAAATTGTAGTGAAATTTGGTTTCATGACGTGACGTCAGTTCCTAAAAACATTAAATTTGTTGAAGTTGGAATGTTGGGTGCTGACTCATGCTTAAGCCAAAAATCGCATTTCTCCATAAAAATATGCAATTTTAAACAGTCTATCTTCAATTGTGACGTCACGATGAAGTAACCCACCTCCTCACGAACCTCACATTATAGTGGTAATAAATGATGCCAAGCTTGGAGCTTGTTTCTTAAGTGGTTTTGAAAGCGTTTTGCTTAAAAGTGATCAACCACAAATTATTTCTTGCGTCACCAATAATCCTTAAATATACAAACAGCACTGTTTTCAGAATGATATTGTTGATATCTTCCCAAAGAGCCATAAAGTATGTTTCTACGATCAATATTTTTTAGGAAATGAAGAAAAACCATTTTTACAATGAATTGAAGATTAAATTGCAGAAAAATGAAAAATAGATGAAATGGACAGGTCAAGCGCGGACTTTATTCAAGTTACAAATGGCATTCTCATGACAAAGTATGTATTTTTAAAAAAAATTCATTATCTCTTATGATGTCGTGATAGCGTCATCAATCTTGGTGTGACCCTCACTTTGGTTTGTTGATTAAAGGTGTCAAGTTTAGAGTTTGTATGTTGAGTAGTTTTGGAAAAGTTAAGCTTAAATAAGTAGTTAAACACAAAATCGCTTGTTAATAAGTACAGTAGTTAAACATAGAATCGCCTGTTGCGTTGCCAGGAAATATAAAATTAAAAGACTAACTCAATTTTCTGAATGCACTTATTGGTATTTGCGGAATGAGCCATGAACCGCATTTCTACTATCAATATTTTTAAAGATATTTATGAAAATCATTTTTCCAATTATTTGTTAAATGTGACGTCATAATAGATGTTACAAACACCAAAAAATTTTAAGTCAGCAAGTCGGACTCTGGCTTTCATTTGTGCCAAAAAATGCATTTATCCAACAAAAATGCGATTTTTGAAAAATTATCTTCGATGATCACGTCATCAAACTTTTTATCACAATTGCCTTAAAATGATGATTAATTGTACCAAGTTTGATGTTTGTACCTTCGATAGTTTTGGAGGAGTTAAAGCGCACGTACGCACATTTACACCTTTGCGGTTCACGTGGAATGTGATGATGTCATGATGTTATCAACCCATTGGGACAACCAACCAAGTGTGGTAATCAATCGTGCGCATTTTGGTGGGGGTAGGCGCCTAGCAGTTTTAAAACAGTTAAGAAAATCAAACTAAAAAAGGGAAAAAACCCTTGCTTTATAATATTAGACACTAAATTTCACATTGTTGTTGCTTGGACTCTACAATACAACAGTATAGAGGTAACCCTTTTCTTTTGTCAATGCTGTTAGATATCAACAAAACTAGATAAATATTCTGCATTACTTTATTAAACTTGCGAACAGATCTTCGGAAAAAAGTGGGCTAGAAGTGCTGCGAGGACAAAAATTATTGTCACGTCATTGTAGCGCAACAAAAGAAAAAATAAAAAGTTGAAAAACTAAAAAAGTTAATGAAAGTAAAAAAGCTATTTTTTAACATGGCGCCAAAAAAGCAATCACTAAAACTCTCTTAGCCGTGCAAAAACGCTGGATGCAGGCAACATAACAAGCAGGAAGCTGTTGAGACGTGCCGAAAAAATATTCCGCCTGTATGTAGACTAAAGGCCGCATGCCGAACAATGGGTTAAGCCTTTGATGCGACTTCACAAGGAAATCGAACCCAAGTCTACCGACTGCAAAGCAGACGCTCTAATCAATGTGCCACTGCGCCGATTAGCAGGGGAGCATAAACTAATGTGCGTGCGTAAATGATGAAGTAACAGAAATACCACTGCAACAAATGCTGAAAAACCGATGGTATTTCACAAAAGAGCAGGTCGTTTTGGCAACATCTAGCGGCTGTACAAATATTTTAACGGACAATGAAGTCATTGTTTACACAATAATTTAATTTAAGAGTATATAGATCTGACAAGCTAGTATATATAAACTTGATGAGCAAATTTGTTTTCAAAAATAAATGTAAAGATCTTTTTTATTTTTGTTCTTTAAAATCACGGGCGACCTCACTTGAAGTGTGTGTGTGTGTGTGTGTGTTTACCCCTCCTCTTCCTTGGGATGGAGGTACGGCATGAACGGTAATTCAGGTTCATGCCGTCAACTTAATTGATATTAAGCTAGGGGAAGATGGCAGCTCATTTCGAACCAGTCTTGAGTGACTGGTACCCCCACCACCAACAAGGCAGACTGCCACTGGTGGGTACCCAAGAGTCGTCTGACATGCTGGGTTAGCAACTTCACAATTATAATCCGGTGAAGTACGGGTGGGGCCACCTGTCTGCCACATAAAGGTGGAGGCGTCCCGTTAAGTGCCTTGCCCAAGGACACAACAAGCAAGCTTGCCGGCTTGTTCTCCACACTATCCCTTTATATGCTGAGCGCCAAGCAGGGAAGCTGTGAATACCATTTTTTAAAGTCTGTTGGTATGACTCGACTTAGGGAATGAACCCCAGGTCTACCGACTACAATGTGGACGCTCTAACCACTGCACCATCGCGCCGGCACCTCACTTGAAGTCGCGGCCCTTAGTTTGGCAACCGTGGTTGTAGCTAATTATGAAAACCATAATAAAAACGTATAATTAAAACTTAATAAATCATTAGATGAATCTATTGTTTTTAGTTTTATCAAATTTACAAAAGCATTCATGGACCCCTTGTGATCTTTTAACACTAGAATGCCAAAGGTAGTCATTTTGACAACTTGAAGTTCAAAGTTTACACATCTTGTTTGCTATTGTTTCCAAGTGGGTGTCGTGCTTTGACTTTTAATCAATTTGTGAATTTAGTTGAAATACGAATTGACTTTTTGCAATTCCATTGTTTGTGAGTCAGGTGGCCCAGATTTTTGTCAACGACCAATGTAATTATTTTGACTACTTGTTGAGTTTTCGTGGAGATTTCCATTAGAGTTCTCATTTTTTCTATTTGCCTTTCAAAGTAGCCAACTGGGCTATTGACTATCGATTTTTTCATTCATTCTGTATTTTTCTAGGCAGCAGTAGATAGTCTAGTGTTATTCGAAAAACAACAATTTACTTATGGTGGGAAAAAAATTTTAAAACAGATTAAATTCTTTCAATCTTGCATAATATTCCTAATGACTTATCTGAGTATGAGGAGAGTGGGTTGGAATTTGACGACTTATAGACTTCTCAGCTAGATTGGGATTCTTCGTTTAGTGACAATTCTGAGCAGGAATTTTCAGGGTGTTTAATTCCTGGACTTCATATATTTGATCGCCATCCTAAATAACTCCGAATTCAAACTCGACTTTGAACAAGCAAAGTTGTGCAGAAAATGAACAATGTTGATGCTGAAATGAATGTAAGTCACACAAAGAAGAAAGCAATCATAATGTTGCGTTACCGCCTGAAGCTTCACAAATTAAACTTCCTTCTTCAGATGTTGATGAAGCTGCTGACAAAACCAGTGTAATACTGACAGCTCCAGGTGGAACAGAGTGGCTTGAGACAACTCCTGGTAACTGTTTTTTTGGAAGACAATCACAGCAAAACACTTTGGAAAAAGCTTCTGGCCCCTACACCAAATGCAAAAAGAAATGTGTTTGCTGGTAGCTCTGCAAGTAAATGGCCTCTTTCTGTTGGTAGTTCTAGTCATAAACACAATACAAAATGCACAGTTGCAAAAGCCCATCGCCAACTACAAAATCAGACTTAAGCTCTTAGTGTTGAAAAATTGGAAGTTTTTATCGCTGTTCTGTATGCACAAGAAGTTACAGAAAAAAATATTTACTTTCACATGTTGTTTGGACTGAAAAATGGGGTGTGATTTTGTGCAAACGTACAATGTCTCGAAGTCGAGCTTGTGAAATTCTGCGATTTCTTTATTTTGATATAAAATCAAATTGTTGGTAAAGGCTTCAGACCGATGAATTTGCTCTATTTCTGGAAATCTGGACCCACTCCGTAGATAACTGCTTCACATCTTATAAACCTGGAGCTTTTATCACAGTCGACATACAGCTTTTTCCTAGCAAAGTAAGATGCCCTTTCACTCACAGTTTATGGCATTAAAGCCAGACAAGTTTGGCCAAAAATATTGGGTAGCAGTGGACAAGGAAAGCGAATACGTGATAAAACGGCTTTCTTTATGCTAGAAAAGATGAAACCCGCTTTACAAACAAGCGCGTTTCTGATCGTGTTGTGATGCAACTCAAAAAACCTTATCTCAATAAAGAAAGAATTGTACAACTGATAATCAATTTATTTCTGTGAAATTGGCCACTCCACTGAAAAAAAGGCAAACGATCCTACTGAGAATGTTAAGCAAAGTCGGGAGAGAAGTGCCATTATCTTTAAGAAAAATGAAAGAAGATCTTCATTCTTGCAAGGTTTATAAATCTGGGCATATCACTCTAACTGCGAATCAAGGAATGGTGAACAAACATGGGCTGATACAATGTACAATGTACAATGTACAATGTACAAAAACATTTTAGTATCTGATAGTGCAAAAAACAACAAGAACAATTTTCTCCTACAACGAAGTGAAGTACGGAGTCAATGTACACGTGGATAAAAGTGGACAAAAAACACACTTGCATAACCAGCACAGGAAGGTGGCCCAAACATAGTTTTTAAACTACACTCGATTTGGCAGCTATCAATGCCTGGATTTTATACAAAGAGAGTACCAATGAGAACACTTCTCGCACAGACAACATCCGCACATTGGCGGAGGAGTTGGCTGAGCCTCAAGTGCAGAAGCAAAATGTCGTTTTAGGCCATGCGTCATTTGCCATCAGCAACAAAGACAAACAACAGCCAATAAAATTTTGTCAAGTTAAGATTTTGTGCAAGAGAAACCGCTTTGTTGGCGTGTGCACTCAATGTAAAAAATCTTTATGTAAAACTTGGGCTGAACTAGTACAACATGTCTACAAAAAAAGTGCATTGTATAGTAAAATTGAGCTATATCGATATGTTCAGTTGTATTGCACCAGCAAAGAAATACTTGTGTGCTTGATTATGAGTGTTTCCTAAAATATGTCATTTGCCTAAAATAAAATTGCAAGACAGAAAACTGCACTGTATTTAGCATAAAAATCTCATCCACAGTCCTGCAAGCAACATCAGAATACAAATAAAAGTCTATAATAACATGAGGTTTGCCAAGATTTTTAATTGGGAAGGGTCAATCGTTCATTGGGGTCCTCAGAAAACCAAATTTAAGTTGAAGACTTTTAATGATGCCTGATTTTACGGCATCAATGGAAAGTATCTACTTCAAAAACAGGATTTTTATCTTTTCCAACCGCATAATTTTACAAATTAATGGACGATTGAGGCGATCACTACTATGTTTTCTGGTTTGAAGATTCACACCGACATAAATCACAAACATTATACTGAAAACAATTTACAGTGCATTGCAAACAATGTACTCAACCCAATTTGACGAGACCATCCCTGCACGCGTTTCGTCTGTTTGGACTCCTCAGTAGGGCCTGTCACGTCCCCCAAACTAAAACCCTTCATTTGCAATAACATAAATTCGTTTTCTCCATATGCAATAGCAAACATGCGTCGGATAAGCGGCGCAAGCATGTTTGTGACAGATGGTGAATCTACTGGAAACACTCGGGCTTTTGCTGCAAAATGAGGCTCGCAGGATCCATTGCGATCCACACACTAAGTCATCTCAAAGCAACACCTTGCTGCCAAGAGCACCATCACCTTTTATGACGGGAGAATCCACTCCAACAACCCCACGTAGGTGGAATGAATAATTAGATTACGTTTTGAAAGGTTAGTTTAATGTTTTGAAGATTCACACTGACATAAATCACAAACATTGTTTGTGACGCGTCCAAAGATGGTCTTGTCAAATTGGGTTGGGTATATTGTTTGCAATACATTGTAAATTGTTTTGAATATAATGTTTGTGATTTATGTCGGTATGAATCTTCAAACCATTAAACTAACCTCACATAACGTAATCCACTATGTTTTCAGCAAAAGGATAATCGACTTTCAATATGTTTGCATTTATAGGCGTAGCCAAAAAAGAAGGAAGCACGGAGACCGTGACCACAAGCAAATAACACGTTTAATGTTTGTTTTATTTCACAATAATGAAAGTAATCAAAATGACTATAGTCGGGCATTTTAGGTCGTACCGAAGTCCGGATTTGTGGCATCAACTAGTCCGCAAACTCCAGATTATGATAGGCACCTCTATTCAAAAAGGTTACCTCTAAAAATATTTTTGAATTTAACCCAAATTTTAATATCAGCTATTACAACAACATTTGGTTAGGTGATTTAATTGTTTAGGAACATTGCGCTCTCAAAAGGGCTTTGATTTTTTCAACTTTTAACTTGGCAGGGCAAACACGTCTGCTATCTCTCTGTGACCCTGTTGCATTTGACCAAACAAAGTTTTTTCCCTTAATTTATGTCAGTTGCCAAAACCCAGTGCCCTAATGATCTCGAACGACAACTTATACATCAACGTGTTGAGTTCAGACGCGTAAAAAAACCTAAAAAAAATTAAATGCCGCCCTCTGCGCTAGTTCGTGGTAGTAATAAACAAATCGCGTAAACGTGAAATCAAACAAACCCTTCCCACGACTCCTAATCGTGGATTGATAGAACCCATAGTCAGTACTTTAACCCTTACCTATACTGGGGCTAAGCCAAGCCCAACGCTGCTAAAATCTTTGTTTGTTTCATTTTATTCCTGTCGCAAGCCTCGGCTTGACGTGCGCGAAATGCCACGCCCCAAAAAATTTTGGCCTGATTATGATTACTCGGCTTCACGTGATTAGTGCGTCTGTTGCACTAATAACTTTTGCTATTTTCAGGTGTTAGGCTAAATTCAGGCTAAGCTATATGCATCAGTGCTTGGTACCAAAATATGTTTTGGGAAGTAAATCTACCAGTTGCAAGGTGTTAAAATTGTCCAGCTAAGCAGTTGGCATTGGTGATTTTAGGCATATTTGATTGTTAAGCAATTTGCATATGCGTATACCTAACCTGCGACTATTTTCTCGAGTCAAACAGGCTACATGTTGCAATTTAATCTATTCGTACATTGTTGAGCAATAAGTTTTCCGATATGTAGAATAAGTATTATCGTTTCCGAATAGACTAGTAAAATTGATCAACCAAGTTTTTTGCGCAGAAGTTTTTTTTGAACAAGTTTTTGATTAAAAAAACACTCAACTGCTTAACATAAAGATTGTTAGATGCTGTTCGTTACAACCAGAAGTATCTCATTGCCTAGAAACTAAATGGTCAATAACAAGAAATTGGAATGGTTAGCCGTGTTAACCATTGACATTGTACAATATATCCAAAACAAGCTCACAATGGCACTATTTAAAGCCGACCAGTATATTCATAAATAAACATGAACTTTCGCAGTTAAAGCTAACGTTTTTTGAGGAAGTTCAAAAATGGCAACAAAGAAAAATACTAGCTAAAAAGTTACCAACCATCTATAGATTATCAGTGGGTCTTGGATTTCAAAAGAAAATCAACTTGACGTTGATAAGCATTGATATAGCTAAGCGATATCAAATACAGGAAAAGGAAAGTTATTTCTCGTTATTGCTACTTATAAAACACCTGATAAAGCAATAGCTTTCCTTTTTGCAGCAGTAACAACGTTTCCAAGTTGGAGCGTCTTCACCGAGCAACTAGTCACAATATCTTCGGCTGCCTCTCGTCATTTTTCTATTCTCTTTATCCTCTCTAAAGCATCCCTATATCCCCTACAAGTCACCATGACTCACTTTTCCCCGTCATTTTATGAGAGATTTTATGAGATTTTATGTCTTCGTCTTTCAACCTCCTTTGCTATCTCAGACTTGGTCAGACTTAGAAGGAAACCAACAATCTGCAGGTCATCCTGGAAAAACGTTGAGTCCACTCACCCGCTCATGCTTTCTCCATCTTCCCCAGAGAGGCTTTTTTTGCGTAGCTTCTTCTTTTCTATGAAACCCACCTTCCTTGTGGGTGGAGCTCACTTTTTCTACTCCATGCTCTCGCTTTGAGCTTTCTCTTTCTCACCAAGATGCGGCACTTGCCGACCAGACTATCCTATCCGGCAGGCCCAGTGTGCTCAAGCTTTATGTTGAAGACTGCGCCGTTCTGCAAGCTCTCCTCTGGTCTCAACAACTTTTCCACTTCGGTACCTTTCTCCACCTCTCAATCTCTCACTTTCCTCTCCTCCATCTTTTTTTCTATCTCACACTCTCTGGCATACCTGGCAGGAGCTATCCACTCTCCAGTCCATTGTTCTATCAGGCTACAATGGGTTTTCAGCCACATACTTCTTCCACGTAATGATACGGCCGATGAAGTGACCAGACCAGCTGCGCTGCTCCAGCCATTCACCGTCCATGTAGTCTCTCACCTATCGTATCTCCTGTTTTCTGGAAGCGCACTCTCTCATTTAAAATCTTCTACACTCAGGTCCTCTGAGTAGGCCTATGCATTTGGGAACTTGTGCTTCCTTGCCACGCTCGTTGTGTTCAAATTCTTCAACGTACACTTCCTCTAAGTAGGCCTATCCACTAAATAACTTGTCCTCTCTCGTCTTCGCGGCAACGGACACAACGTACTGTCAAACTTTTATCTCTCTGTAATTGTCATAATTGAGAATCCTTTAGCAGTCATCCCACCCGCAATATTTTTATTTCATTCTTTACTTTCCAGTTACGGAATCTTGAGTCACTTGCTTTTTTGCAGCTACTTTTATCTTTTTAAACTGTGGTCGAGGTTTGTGAAGTTGGTCAACTACTATGGCTTCACAGTCTTTTTCCATTCCTCCATTCCCTCGGAAGGGGTCGGATAACAGCAACCTTAATAGAAATTGTACTCCTGTACTTCTTGTGACGGCGTTCAAAAACCAGTATCATACAGTTGACCTTTGAGTCGATGTTGACAGACATAGTGAGTTTCTCGTAGGTACAAAAAGTCAAATGTTTTGTGCTTAAGAGATGTTTTATTTTGCAGATGTTGGCAAGTAGTTGTTTCTTGAAGTTCAGATAGACTATCTACGTTTACTGATATAACTCTCAAAATGAGCCTTAAAAAAGGCCTTTCAGGTTGGTAAGTCTTTTGTCAAACAGAGCAACAAGAAGGAGTACACTTCCTTAACCTTGTCACGAAAGATGGAGGTATCTTATAAAGTGCGTTAACCCAAGCAAACAACAAGTGAACTTGTCAGCTTTTTTTGTGCACTACCTCTTCGGTTCTGAGCGTAAAGAAGGAAAACTGTGAACATCGTTTTAACTTCTTTGGTATAATTCGACAAAAGAATTAAACCAAAGACTGTCAGCGGCAAAGAGAACACTTTACAGTAAACACTATATCTACTACATTCCCAAAACAATTTAGTCCACTTTAAGCAATACAACACCGTACAATAATTTTTAAGAGATAACAGGTTAAACGCAAATGTCAAAATTAAGTTCACTGCTGCCATTTTTTTGCTCTCAATTAAACTGATGATCTGCCAGTAATTCCATCTTAACTTCCTGCACAGCTGAGCCACGCTCTCTTTTTGTGGTACAGGCCGATGTTGAAATTCTAATTCATGGCAAATATTGCAATCATTGGTTAGGTTCAGAGTAGGTTGGCCTATTTTGAACAGATTTTTAAAAAATGCGTGATCATTGACGGTATACATAGCACTATACACTTACTTTCTGCTCTGAAAGAACGAATCGACAATAGTCATTCACTTATATAGACACCATTATTTAAGAAATGTTGCTCCATCACTTGACCTTGAAACTTGTTTTTTGCTTTATATTGTTATCGCTACCAAATAATCTTTAATTGCTTCCAAATAATCTTACATTATTCTTCTAAATTATAATTATTTTTTCCACAGCACTGTCTCTTGCCAATAATTCTTTTTCTGAAATGCAATGTCAGATAGGTTCAATAAAATGCCACTAAAGACATGGCAAAGCACATTGATTCAGAACTACCGGTGGTCAAAGACTTTTGAAAATAAATCCTGACCAAATCTCAAGCTAAATTTTGATTTGTATCAATAACTAATGTGGTCTAAGCACGTGGTCATTGTTATTAACTGGTTATCAAGCTCACTGCACTTCAATTTATGTGTTTTATCAAATGACGTCATATAAAGATATAACAATTAATTCAGCACAAGTCACCAACTCCTTGCTGCACATCTACACTGTCTTACCACAGACATCCAGGCAAGATTGTGGGATGGTTTGTTGTGATAAGAGCCAAGAGTATGGTTGTACAACTAAAGTTGCTGTTGAGTGGCATTGCATGTAATTTGATTTTGCTTGGCTTCGCCGCTAGTAAAATAGCAACTTACATCAGTTTTACTTTTTTAAAGATTGCTAAAGCAATCAAAAACGTATTGCTAATTTAAAGCAACGTTATGCCAACAAAACAATAAAGCAAAAATGTACAATGTTACTGTTATGACTCAACTGCACGAAAAAACTTTATCGGTCACTTAGTTTCTAGGAAATCTAACAAAACTTCATGTTAAGCTGTAAAGTGTTTTGAATCAAAAAGCTTATTATAAAAAAATTTCTTCACAAACACCTTGATATTCAATACTACTCGACTATCAGTAAAAGGCAATATTTGTTAGATCGTAGACCAGTTTTTCGCAACATTCTTCTGATTGCGTACCGCTCGAGGGTCCAGTTCTCTCACCGGGTACCACCTCGTTTCAGAAAACTCGTTTAATCAAACATCATGTTATTAGAAGGCACACATTGAAATAACTACAAACAGCAAAGTCAAGTTTAATTAATGCGATGAGAGCATATCTAAAATACTCTGAATTGTATTTTCGCTAGGCCATGGTGTAAAATCAAGTGAAAGTTTTATTTAATGCAAATTAAGAAAAAATAACCTAACTTATGCTAAGCTGATGAAACAAACTTTGCAGCAATACTGCACAGGTAAGTAAGAGTACAGCCTTGTACTAAATAATTGACCAAATTGCACTCAATGTTGTTTTCTTCTATTTAGCATTAAACTTTACAAAACTACAACAAGTTTTAGTAACTTCTATTCCCTACTTTATTTTTTGTCCTTTCATTCAATTTTTTTGGAATAGACTTTACAAGTTTTTGTCAAACCAGATTTCTGGCTGACTTCCATAAAGCTTGCAATAACTGTTTGGGTAGTCCATAATCGCAGGGTTCTATAACAAAAGCGACCCTGCTATCTTTGAGTGACATCTGATATCAAAAATCACAGAAATATTGACAGGCCTAACTCAGCTACACATATTAACAAAAGCGGCTTTATTCCAAAACACTATTGAGCTAATTTGAGTCCCTTACAACCTTACAAAACTAATTTTTCAGCAGACACGCAACATTACGCAATACGCAATGGATTTGTTCTTTGATCAGTCTAAAAGTGAAATTACAGCAATTGAGATTTTCCCAAACAAACGACCGATGCATTGTATAAGTACTAAAACAAAAATAAAAGTCAATTAACTTACTCAAGACTGTATACAAAAATGTAAAAATTTATCAACAAAACTCTATAAAAAAAAACGCAAAAGCTATAAAAACACTATTTTGTAATGAAAAACCAAAGTTTCTCACATACCACCTGGAGAATATTCACGTATTACTAGCGGTACGCATACCAGAGATTTGGAACCACTGCCATAGACAAACACTGTAGATCAAATTGCAACATGTAGCCTGTTTGACTCGAGAAAATAGTCGCAGGTTAGGTATACGCATATGCAAATTGCTTAACAATCAAATATGCCTAAAATCACCAATGCCAACTGCTTAGCTGGACAATTTTAACACCTTGCAACTGGTAGATTTACTTCCCAAAATATATTTTGGTACCAAGCACTGATGCATATAGCTTAGCCTGAATTTAGCCTAACACCTGAAAATAGCAAAAGTTATTAGTGCAACAGACGCACTAATCACGTGAAGCCGAGTAATCATAATCAGGCCAAAATTTTTTGGGGCGTGGCATTTCGCGCATGTCAAGCCGAGGCTTGCGACAGGAATAAAATGAAACAAACAAAGATTTTAGCAGCGTTGGGCTTGGCTTAGCCCCAGAACAAGAAAACGTGCAAAACATTTAACTTTTCTAAAATTTTCTTGTTTTAGACATGCCTAAAGTAACGGCGATATATCATTTATTTTTGTTGTACTGAATAATAAAGTTCATTGTTTTAAGAAATTGAATAAAAATTTTATTCTATAAACCACATTAAATATAGCCTATCATCAAAAAAAGGCTAATAACATTTTATAAGTGTTATATATGTAAGCAGAAAGCCACGTGAAGCTCACTAAAACACCAAAGAGAAAAAACATTTTTGCCCACAAAAGAGAAATTTAATTTAAGAAAATTTTTTGTTTAAACATCACCGTTTTTAGATGGTAACCTATGGTTTGATTGCAAAAGATCATAAAGTAACAAAAAGCGAAATGGAAAATTGCTGTTTCAAATGCAAATGTGATTTCCTCAGAAATGTTAGTAGACCACTTGATAATATGTTGAAAGTGCATAGTATTTGTTTAACATTTTTGTACCAAGAAAATGACTTTTGAATGTATCAATGTAAGGTCTATTGAGAGTAATGAGAGATATTGCAATTACGCATCCGCTATCAAAAACAAAAACCGTTATAGCTTTTAGCTATCTGCATTGTTTTATTACCTACGATTTCTTGAAAGTGTTTCTTCAATCAACTTGTATCCTTAGTCCTTACCACCTTATTGCTCATACCACCCTCAAAAATTGTACTTTAATCATATACGATCTTGATAAAACAAAGCATGTAAAGCTGTGGTATGAAATGAGCACAATCGAGCTTACTTTCACATGTTGGTAGTTCGCCCCACGTTCGATTTTCGTTACATCTGCCTATGGAATTTCCTTTCAAAATGTATCCTCGATTGCACGAATAAGTAATTTCTTGACCGTAAGTAAACGCACTATTTATTCGGCCATACCTGCCATTTTCTGGATCCGTTGGGATAGGACATTCTACAGCTGTAATATATCAAAATTTCGATTAATTAACTTTGATTTTTGGCTCTCCTAATGACTAAGCTTTAGTGGAACTAAAGTGCTGCGAACATTCCTCTACCAGAATAATAAATAGCCGACTGATTTATTCAAACATCTTGAAATTTAAAGGTGATTTGAGGACAACAGCTTGCACAAAGACGGTAATATAAATCATCACTAATTAGTTTGCAACTGATAAATAAAATGCAAATTAGATTGCGGTAGTTAAGTTTGCTCTTAAGCTGAGAAGAAAAAAAGTTCATTTTTGCAAACATGTTTACGACCTCTAATGCACTATAGGTAGCTATGAGTTACAGCTGCCCGCATGCAAATATGACAAAGATTTGAAACTACAAAATAGCTCTATACTAAAGTTTAATGGATAATAAGAAAGCCTGGTTATTTGATTATATTTTGTAATATTTACAATCAACATAAATGTGAATGTACACCAGCTTTTGTAGTTGTATCACTTTCCCTTTCAATCTACAATATAATAGGCCAGTTGTTCTCAAACTTGTTTCGATGCGACGCATTTAAAAATATTTTCTAAACTTGCGACGCACCAGAAGCATCCTGACATTTTGGCTTGCAGTTTTGCACGATAAAAGTGGCCGAAAATCAAGATTACTGTTGTTATACTCGTGAAATTTTGTTTAAAGTCTGTCAGCTTCAACCGCAACACGAGGATCTACCAAGGCTGGAGCTCATTTTTCTTGTTTTGGTCCATTTTATTACTGAGTGCTTTAATCTTAATCAATTTTGCGCCAATTTGAGTTTAAATTAAGCAAGTTGAATCCTAATTAACGAGTCTATAATTACAACATTGCATTAGCATTACTTTTGCAAAAACACGATTGATTATGGTTGTTGGAAAAAATAAATAAGAATTATATGTTCGCAACCCTTTTAAAGAAACAAAATCTAGAACTATTGGCAAAAAAACAAATTATCTTGCAAAATCCTCGGAAAATTACAATGACGCACAGTTTGAGAACCACGTAACAGACTATGGCCAACTAAACTACGTTAAAAGATAAAAAATTTGAATTTGAAAACTATCAAACGTAACGAGAGGGGAAGATAAAATTAAAAGGGTCTAAAATTTACTTTTACTTTTAGACCAACGGTGATTACCCAAACTTTTCAGCTTGCTACAATAGAGAGTTTGATCTATCTTTAACCACAATTAGACAAGCTTTGTTTTTTCAATAAAAAGGAAAAAATATGAAATGCCGAAAGCACATTTTATGATCGACCCAATTGAGAGATCCATCCAAAAAAGATGGATGTTTTCAAAAGCGGAAGTCAATATTTATTAAATAAACACTCACAAATAATCCTAATGTCGGGTGCACAATTGAAAATGATTCGTGACTATCTTGTTGCGCTGCTATGGGGCTCTCAGGCAAATTAAACTCTACTGAAGCTACCTTCCACTGATAACTGGCAATAAATGCACTGATAGGCAACCATTTAGTAACAAAACTAGAAGTAAATCGTACATATTAGGAGGTTTTGCAAAATTAAGTGGCGGTATCTAGATTTTTCGTTTGCTGGAAAAGCCCCATAAGGACGAATAGCTAGTCGCGAATCATTTACAACTGTGTACACTGCATTATGATTATTTTTGAGTGGTTATTTGATAAGTATTTATTTTTTCAAATGGTATTTACTGGAAAAGTTGGTGAATGGATTCATGTTACCTTTTGTGAGAACAGTTTCACCAAATAAGAATATAATTGACATCTGCATACGTAAGAGTATAATTAACTAGTTAGTAGACGTATTTTGCTTAGCTAAAAAATATAACTAGCATTACTTTATTAAACATAGAAAAGTTAACAGAACAAAGAACTAACTGAAAAAAACGCAAAAGCTTTGTCTGTTAACTTTCTTAAGTTTAATAAAGTAATGCCAATAATTTTTGTTTGGCTAAGCAAAATATGGAAGAAAAGTTTCCCTAATTCTACCAATTGGTGGTCAATTTGATAAGTCTTGTTAAGCATTGTCATTAGTACTGATGGTTCGTAAATTGAATTATTTCCAAACACCTAATTGCTTCAAAAATCCTAAATATTATCAAAAAGAAAAACTTTGTATCAAAAAATGCTCATGCTAATTGAATACAATAAACTGAAGCAAACACTTAATCATACTCAAAAACACAAGTGTTTAGCTTTTAGTTATCAGCACAATTCTCACATTTGCATGTTATCATTGCGCCACTGTGCAATGGACAATACGCGTTATTGCAGCCTTCTCACAAAAAACGTGAATTTTTTGCAGACTGTGATATTTTTTGGAAAATTGGATCTATTTAATGTAACTAAGTTTCTATAAGCGTTTTGGGGCAAGCAAAATTTCCTTTGAAGAGACTTTTTCTTTTACTGCACGCTTCTGAGCAGAGCTGCCAAGTCGAGCATGAATGACTGGTTTAGCTGAATGCCATTCAACTCAAAGGAAATGTAAATTTTGCGACTTAATCCTATTTAAAGAAGTGAAAACCCATCCCAGTAAAAAACATTTTTTTCAACATAACACCTGCAAAAACGTCCTTTTCCAGTTCGATTTGTTTTTTATTTCATTTGACACAGTTTCAATAGATAGAAAAAAAGTGAGAAAGGCTCTAAAAGTTGCTCATCACAGGAAAAATAGTGCATTATTTGACGAGAAAAATGCGGTATCTTTTAGATAACAAAAAGATTTGCCGCTTTGTGCAGCATTATGAGAAGTAAATTCTCTGCTGACCGCATGTAAAACCAATGATGCTATTTTGTTGTTGATAATCATTTTGGGTAACTTTTTTCTTACAAAAACGTACATGCAGCAACAAATGTACAAGTATTATTGTTACTCGGTAAATTGGTGATAGAACTTTTGATCATAGTTTTGAAAAAGCAAAATTGAGAAGTTGGGCAATCTAAAGGCAATAAAGGCAAAATTATTCTGCTTTGTCGAAACTTTATGAAACATACACAAACTAAATTTCACTGCGATATCATGATTGGTCTCAAAGTTATTAAGTTAATAAACAGTAGAAATCATTGTTGGGTCAAAAATTTTTGCCAGCAATTTTTTGTTTTTCGTTATCTTATTGAAGATACATCAGATATTGATTACCTACCTGCATATTTCAAATAGTTTAAGCAGGTTTACTAGGCTAAATTTTAACCTTAATGGTTTATTTGTTTTATCAATATGATTGCTTTGCAGTGTCCCAGCCATCATTTGATTAATTTGTTGCTATTTGAGACATAATAATTTATAACGTCATTTTATTTTATCAGAAAATAGTTGGCAGAATTTTTGAGTAGTTTTTCAAAATTCAAAAAATGATTGGCAGTATGGGATAACTACTAGAAAGTTGTTGGTCAAAATAAGGCCAGGCTTTGGTGGAGTGAAAAAAACTTTTTTTCAGTTTAAAAAATCAGATATCTTAATAGAGGCCGTTCGGTAGAAAAACAACTTCTAAAATGCTTTTGCACATATTCCACCTATACTCAGGTGGCTAAATGCCACGAAAAACCACGTGACCCACAAAATCTGCAAAAATCACATAGTTTGAGAACCGATTGAGCTACAAAGCTGGTCTTTGGCTTAAAATACTCAGAAGATCCATGTTTACTCGTATATCTGCTCTAATATAGCTTTTTCTTGTAAATGCATGGTATCAGTTACAGATTGAAAAATATAATATTTTAACTAAAATCGGTAGCTTAATCTGTTATCGCACCAATGCTCACTTTTCAACTCTCCGGTAATCGAACTGCAGCCCTGGGAACAAGAGTCTTATTTCACGTTTTGTTTTTGTCGCGCTTCACTTAGTTATCAATTTTCTATTTCTACACTCTGATCTAAGCACACAAAACGCGTGGCTTCAGGCTCTTACTAATTATCTATATAAAGAAAAAGAAGTGACTTGAAATTCCATTTTTAGTTTTGAATTTTGCTGGTTCAATCGTTTAAGGATAAAAGTTTAGTCAATTTTCTCGCGCTGGCCTATTTGAAGTTTTTTATTGTTATGGCTGTCAATATACACATTGAATTTTACTGTTTGATTTTAATCGGTTGGATAGAGAACACTGCGAGGAAGCTCCTGGCCGTCCGCCTGTGACACCTATAATAGAAGATTCATCCCCTTCGAGTGGTGAATCCTTACCATAATCATAAAGAAGAATACATACTGTGGGGTGAAATTTGCATCAAGTTATTGGTAAGCTAATGCAGTGCAATTTAGATGTACAATTATTAGTAAGCATGCGTTTAGGTATTTACCATCTTATATTGTGTGCCATGAAATAGGAAAGTTATTTGGTATGGAACAAGTACCAGCAACAGCAATTCTATGTTTATGAAAATCAGTAAAAAGGTGCTATTGTGAATGTCGCATATACCGTACATTGCTTGGTCAATCTAGCAGGTTCTTAAAGTCACTTAACATTTCTGTAGTTTACACTGCGCACTATGCAATACCTTGCTGAAGCAAAAAAAGCAGTTTTTGTTGCACAAAATAGAAAAACAAAACTTTACTGAAAATTCTACATCCTTACATAATTATTTAGTGCATCAGTTTATAAAACTAGTCAGCAAATCTAACTCTGTTCTAGGCATTAAATCGTTTTTGTTACTTTCATAAGTTTTCTTGATCGTATTTTCTGCCTTATAAGACAACTCTTCTTTCGCATTCAGCAACAACTGCTGACGCTTCAGTAACTTAATAGTCTTTTAACAGCTTGGATGTAGCAAGGATCCTCAAATATTAATTTGTGGTGTTGGAAAGCTTAGATTTTTGTGTTCATTAAACTTTTTGATGCTTATGGTTCTTGCATGCCTTTTAGGTTTAACTCTAAATTTACTCGGCGTTGGTCTGCAGCGATTCAACAAACTTTCAATTGTTTAGTTATGTGAAATTTCTTAACTTTTCTTACTTTTTATCATACTTAAAGATAAACCCCAAATCATTGTTTTACCTTTTCTATATTGTGAATAAGCAAGCATTTTTTGTCATGTATTCATAAATTTTTGCCAAGAAAGAGCAATAATGCAAGCTAATTCGATTACGCGTGAAGTCACGAAGTCTGTTTTCCTATTTCGTGTACATTCACAAAAAAAACAATATCTCAAGTTTAATGAAAATCATATTGCTCAGCAAAGAAATTTATTTTGTTCAGTTACAAATTTGAATTTAAGTAGTAAAAAAAATTTTGTGAAATCATTAAGGATATGTGAGATACAGGCGTTCAAAGTTTATTGTACTGCTGCAGTTCAACGTTGAGTAGACTACCCGCAAAAATTGCCTTGAGCTTTATTGCGTTGAACTAGACTAACAATATTATGTTTTAACACGAACATAAATTTTTGGAATATTGAATCTTCTGATTGTAATAGGTTTAGATGATATGACAACTCAGGGTCAAAGCGTAAATTTTGTGACTCATTTTCAAATTCTTCACTTGCAATATCATTGTTGCTTGTGATTCCTCTTATCGCAAGTATTTTGTTAACTGCAGATCTACGGATATCTTTATCACAATCGCTCAATATCGCAAGCAACACACTTTGTGATAAGCAAAATAGGTATTTTTTAAAGATGATATATGGGAATATTTCGAACAGTTTTGTTTGGCAACTTCATCACTCGTTTAACAATATTGAAAAAGTACATCAACCCGTCAGTAATCTTGTTTCTTGATTTTATCTCAAACCAACTGGAGAAATACACTTTCATTCTTCCAATGTACTTTAGATGATGGCTTTTTCTTGTGCAACTTAAAAACCAAGAATGCGACACCCACGTGATAGCCAATGCGAATGCTTTAATATTCCTACTTCAAAGAGTTTCAAGGTAGCATCAACTGATCCGAACATGACTGCAGAACAAATTCTATTGTAAAAGATTGATTACTATTTTGATCATTTATTATAGAATCTGGAAGGAAGGAAAACTTTGGATTGGGAACAGCTTCAAATGTCACTACTTTCCATTCAGATACAGCTCCATTAATTGTAATTTTTGCAGATTTTGTGGGTCACGTGGCTTTTCGGGGCATTTAGCCACCTGAGTATAGGTGGAAGATGTGCAAAAGCATTTTAGAAGTTGTTTTTCTACCGAACGGCCTCTATTAACTCATTAACACCCAAATTTTTTTTCTTGATGAATTTTATTATTACTTACACATTTTGCATAAGATGCCATAAATCAAATTTTTTTCATATTTTTGCAAAATTCTAGTAGTTTCTGCGTACTCAACTGCTCTATTTATAGTGCGCTGGGCGGATTAGGTGGCATTTTTCGTAAATGCTTTACATTGCGATCGACGTATTACGCATCACAAACATGTAAATAACAACAACTGAAAACAGTTAAAATGAAACAGCACATGATCAAATAATGTTCTTGATGATTTCTTCGGGTAGTTTGCTGAGGTCCAAGCATTTGATTTTTAAGTTTGTTACTCTCAAACTTTCTTGTGGTGGTTGGGGAAACAACCACTACATAAAGTGATGTTACATTTCATGCAATAAATTAGTGGTCTTCCGTTACACCCCTTTAGTTGGCACCGTCTTTGTTTTTCTCTTTTAGAAATGACATGACCTTGTCCATCGTAACGAATATCGGCGTTTAAAGGGGTTTTGGAAGTGAATGGGTAACTAAGTGGTTGGCCTAGCATGACACGCTTTCCATGACTTTTCTTCAAATAGCTTACAATTACTGCTCTTCGAAAATCTTTCGTAGAAATAGAATTAGGTCCGTGAATTAGCCGGTAATGATGCAAGCATTCACCACAGCCATATCAATCATTCTCGTTACCAAGCACCAGTACCACTTTTTCCACCATATGATGTTTTTCTAAAGCCAGTCATGATGATCCACCCCTCCCATGTATTTGTTGTAATTTTTGATCATAAGGGGATGGTGTATTGACACTTTCTCTTTCAGCTCTTTACTCCATCGCTTTGATGTGGCAAGAAGTTCAATCCTATCGAAATTGGTAGCCAACGCAACTGATTTGTTATCTTTCCATCTAACAGCAAAGATTTCGTTTTCTGAGTCGAGTCTGTAGTCGTACGTTCCTCTCTCCACTTTATCCATATCTTTGGCTGGTTTCAAAGAAGAGTTTGCTGTTCTCGCATCTCTAACAGTTCCTGTTATTCTGAAACCTTTTTCTCTCAGTTGAACAAGGAGCGAGTGGCTGGTGAAGAAATTATTAAAATAAACAACACGAAACGAGGGATTGTCCACCGTAAATAACATCTTCATAACTAGTCGAGATCTCAGAGATCCGGTGTTCTCATAATCATTGGGTTTTTTTTCTCAATACAGAGAAAAGTTGAAGCTGTGCCCGCTTTCACCGCACATAGCCCATAGTTTGTAACCAAATCTTATAGGTTTAGCTCTGATAAACTGCTTCAACGAATGATGACCATAATATCGCACAATCATTTCAGCGATGGGTAAGTATTTCTCAAAGATCTCCCACTGCTGAAAATTTTTATTGAGCAGATCCACCAAAGGCTTGATCTTGAAAGTTTTCTCCTCCTTGTTCTTCTGAGCCGGGGAATTGTCTTGAAAGTGGATTACAGATTTTAGGGTAAGATACGCCTTACGACTAAATGCGTTGCGGACAATGTCCAGACCTAAATCCTTCTCCTCGCTCCAATAAACCCTTTCGCTTAGTAAAGTGTGATAGCCACTGAACAATAAAAATCAGATGAAAACTTGTATCTTCTCAAAAGACACGGTAAAGCGGGGTTTGTTTTTTTGTGTTATTGCATATCAAACTGTTTCATCGACAACAACGTTTTTTAATCTGGGGTGCTGAAATCAATTTCCGGGGGTGCTGGGAAAGGTCACATACGTGGCGGTCAAAGGTAAAAGGAATACGTTTCTGGAAACATATTATTAACACATATTTTTAAATGTAATACCGGGGTAAACTTTAACCTGTTTTTGATTTGTGTTGTAGCATAGTGATAAAAAAACACTTGATTTGTACCAGTGGTTCACACTTCAATACTAAATCAGAATCACAAGCTTTGTATATTACTACTGCTAACGTTGGATAGTGTATAAATTTTTTAGTTTTAATGTGTTTGTCAGATTGTTTTTCTACTAAGTTTGCATGATTCTACAATGGTGAAAAAACGCAAATGGAATAACGAATATGTCAGGTATGGCTTCACTGCACTCCTGGATGATTGTGGAGGACCAGACCAAGCACAATGCATGACCTGCCATTTCGTTATGTGCGACTCCAATTTGAAGCCTGCTAGACCGAAAGCGCAGCAGGACATGAACAGACTTTCCAGGCTCTGCAGGCTAAAAGGGCTAGATATGACCAAAGTGGTACACTACCCCATCTGGATTTAAGGTAATGCAAAAGCCACTTCTAAGAGCTTCGTACAAGATGGCATACCAGAGTATGCAAGTGAAGGCTGGACATTCACCCAAAAAAAAACGAATTAAGCCATGCACTATACGAATGGTAGAACTGGTCTTGGGAACAGAGGCAGCCAAGAAGATGAAGGACGTACCTATGTCCAATGATGTCATTGCAGATGGAATTGCTGACATGAGCTGTGAGATCTTAGATCCGATTATTCAGGAGATTAAAGATAGTCCCATTCGCAGGGTTAACAACTGAACGAGTCAACAGATGTTTTCAACATGAGCCAGCTGATTGAATATGCTCGGTACACCAAGGATGGTGATGTTAAAGACGAATTCCTCATCTGTGAGCCATTGCAAGCAACGACGAAGGCACATGATGCATTGCGACTTGTGGCCGATTTTTTTGAGAAGCATCAGATAAAAGAAGAGAGGTTAAGATCAGTATGTACATATGGTGCCACAGCCATGATCGGAAAGAAGTATGGCTTTGCTGTACTGTTAAAGACGAAGGTAGCAGATGTCATAGTAAAGCATTGTTTTTTTCCATCGCCGTGTCTTGACGGCAATGACAGCCGCCCAATCTGAAAGATGTTCTATCTATCTGTGTGCAAGTTGTAAATTTCATCCGCGGTCGTCCTTTACACCAAAGATTGTTCAAACTATTCTGTGAGAAAATGGGAAATGAACATCAAGTTCTTCTCTTTCATACAGAAGTGCGGTGGCTCTGCCGTGAGAAAATCTTGACTCGTATGGCTGAGATCAAAGACGAGATTGCAATATTTCTTCGAGAATATCAAAGTAATTTTGCGGAAAAATTCGACGATGAAGTCTTTATCCTATTTCTGTCCTACCTTGCAGATATATCTAGTCATTTAATGATTTCAACATGTTCATGGAAGGCATGTATGCTAATCATATTCTAAGAACAGAGAAGATCGAAGCCTTCGAGAAGAAGCTCGCGCTCTGGAAACGTTGAGTTGAAGGAGGAAGTGTGGAAAACTTTTCAATTATTAAAGAGAATTTGGGAATAAGACAATCAGCCCAATGGTTTTAGAAAATATTGTTACTCATCTGCTACACCTTGAAATCACCACAAAAAAGTACTTGCCCCATGATTTGACATTCTCAGAATGGATTTAGCAGCCCTTCTTGGCAGAAATGAGTAATGCTGACAACCTGAAGGAGGAATTTATAGATTTGCAAGCGAACCAGGGTTGCAAGACAAAATTCCGTGCATCATCTCTGTCTCACTTTTGGTGTGATCAGCTAATTGCATATCCTGGACTGGCGAGGGTAGTGCTGGAGATGATCACTTCATTCCCAACAACTTACCTGTTGCAAGAAGGCATTCTCGACAATGCTGCAAATCAAGACAACTGTCCGGAACCGTCTTCATGGAGGCCTGTTACGCAACATGAGCATGGGTCTGGCAATCGCGATGCCACGATATGAAAAACTGGTTGTTCCTTAACAAGAACAACAATCACATTAATAAGTGTATTTTTATTCGAGTTTGTCCGTGAGCTTTCCTTTATTTTTTTATTGTTTTTGTGAATGCTATTGCCATAATTACTGTTTTTGTTTTGAAGAATGAATCAAATAGATGATCAAGATGTACTCCACTTGTCTTTACTTTATCCTTATAAGTAACTAGGTGTTAGCCGATGGTAGGGGGTGCTGGACTGCTTAGGTCTAACCAAAAGGGTGCTGAGGTAGAAAAAGGTTAGGAAACACTGATCTACAATGGGTTGAAAAACTTCTGGGGAAAAAAACTTCTCAAAAATTTGCTGGGGAGTTAAATCATGTAAGTAAGATTCCAGATTTTCTAGCTTTATAGACTCGTTATCATCCACGTTTGACCATTTGCCGTGGACGGGATTTTTTCTGTAAGCTTCGCTACATGTAATTAAGCCTAACTGGCTGATAACTTCTTATTTTGAAATCTACGTGTAAGACACAGCGCATTAAACTGTCTATCTGCGCTTCGGTGTTTTCATAAGGCTTTTACACGCAAACATCAAAGACGCAGTTGGATACACGTGACTCAACAGCTTGAGCCAGTCGAATTCAGGCATATTGGACAACCCTAAATTAGACACTGGAGAATTACACAACTGTAATTTGGCCAAACAACGTTGTTTTTGTAGTTCTTTGCTTATTGTAGCCTACATGTAAGCCTCCCTCTTTCACTCTTAATCACCTTTATTCTGAATGACTCAATGCTACAAAAAGTTTGGTTCTTTTCTTACAGGTATATAATTCATCATTGTTTCGCCTACTTTCATCTTCTAATTTTCCGGCTACGAAGCCAAACAGAATAAACGCAGCTGGTAAATTACGAAAAAAGTGCTGATAACCGCCCAGCGTTCTATTTGTAGTACAGTGAAGTTAGCGTTTATATTACTTGGTAAACAGTAATAATTTTTTAAAAGCTTTTTATCAGTAGTCTAAAACAATTTATAAAAAAGCCATTTGTAAAGAAATTCTGAAAATTTTCGTCTTCAAATTTTGAGTGTAGTTCCAAAAAGAACTGACGGTCAGTAAGCAAAAAAACTGCTACTTTTGCATCCACACCATCCACATTTCAAAATTACGAAAATGGCTAAACTTTATTGTTGTGACAGCTACAAGGGTCGTGTCAGCCAATAGATAGGTGGAAAGTGCAAATTTAGATTTTAATCCTGTATAATCCAAACATAGATTTCTGTACTATAAATAGAACGCTGGGCGTTAACTACAATATGGAGCCGATTATCCTTTTGAGAATTAAGAAATTAATTTTTTTACTTATTGAATTCTGTTAACCACTTTTGTTGTTGAAAAAGATTGTCTTTAAATCAAAATATCAAATAACTTGTCGCTATAAAACTTGATTTTACATGAGAGCTTTAAATCACTAAGCCTACATTAGCTGCCTGCATATTTTAAATGACACAAATTTACGAGAACAAAACTGTTATCATGCAAAATTTGTTAACTCTATGCTTATCAACTGGAGTTTTTTTTATACCTTACTTTTATCAAAGGAGATAGGTTATTTCTCACAAAAAATCTAAAATATCTAAAACTATTTCACCGAATTTCAACCAAAATTTAAAAAAAATCAAAGATTGGCCTTCTAACTCTTTTAATTAAGGAACGTATCTTTTACCGATTACGTTTTAGGTGGCACGGAGGCCATCTTTTCCTTTTCGGCAGGCCCAGTATGCCCAAGTTTTTCCGCTGCAGCCTGCGCCATTCTGCAAGCTCTCCGCTGATCTCTCCACCACCAACAAGTCTGTCATTTCTCTTTTCTTCTCCTCTTTTCTGACTCTCGCTCTGTCCTCACCGCTCTGTTCTCTCCTTCCTTTTTCCTTTTACCTCAAACTCTCTGGCAGACCTGGCAGGAACTCTCTTCTTTTTCCTCCTATACTATCAGACTACAATGGGTTCCCGGGCACTCGTTTCTACCGGGGAACGATGCGGCTGATAAACTGGCCAGACGGGGAGCGTTGATCGTTCCCTCTGCAGTCCAATGTAGTCTCTTTCTTCTTATCTCTCGTATGCACTCTTTTTTTTTCTAAACTAGAGGGGTACTGTTTCATCTAAATTTTTTTGATGCACAGATTTCTTCGGTTTCCACTGAGGAACGTGTGCTCCCTCCTCATACTTGTAGTGTCCTCTCTTGTCTTCGCTGCAACGGACAGCGCCTTCTGTTAAGCTCTTGTCTCACTAGAATTGACCGAATCGAGAATTCTTTATGCAGTGACTGCGGACATCCGTGTCAGGACGCCTCTCATCTCATTCTGCACTGCCCAGCAACGGACTCTTGGCGCCGCTCGCTCTTTGGTGACTCTTTGTCTTTCTACGACCTCTGATCCAGGCTCTGGATAGTTTTCCGGTTTCTGGGGCTTCATGGTCTTTGCCGTGCCCCCATCCCTCGGGAGAGGTCAGGTAACAACAATAACAACAACACCACGTTAAAAATAAAAATTTATATTAGTTGTTAAAATGAAGAAAAAAATTTTGACCCTTTGTAAGTATTACACAAACGCGAAAAACGTAGGTTTGCCTTTTTTTTCCTGATTTACAATAAATTTTTTTAAGTTATCTAATTTAAAGTTGAGTTCAGAGTACAAGCAACCACTTGATTGCTCCCTAATACAAGTCAGTTTGAATAGAAATCCAATATAGTTGAAAGATTGAATTTGGATAAAATATAAATTTTTGGATGCATTCTTCCGCAACTCACTTGAGCATCGAAATAACCAAGGATTATCTAGGCCAGTGGTTCCCAATTTTTTTGGTGCATTCCTCCCTTTCACATTTTTGAAAACTTTAATTCTTCTCTTTTCAAAATACATAAGAAGCAAGTTTACTTTACGTACGTGTTTTTCCTTTTTTTTTTACTTTTCCAATCCAACTTTCCTTATTGTGACAACGAATAGCAGCCGGTTATTTTAGGGAACATGTTGCCAACACTATAACACAGATCAGTACAAGAAAGAACATCTTGAAAAAATTTGCCTCGATTAAGTGGGATGCCTAGCCATCTCAACTCAAAGCGATAGTCTTCGCCCAGAAGCGAAGCCAGTGTTGGGTAGACCAAAAATAGAAATTAGTTGCATGACCTTTTTAGCCATGGAACAGTGGAGCTTCCAAAACCTCAATCACCTGCGAGTGTGATTTTGCACCCGAGAACACCCAACATCTTCTTATCTGGCGTGATTTACAAACCTCATGTTTCACTAAAACTTTGCCACGGTACAAAGTACAATACACGTGTACTACAAAGCACGAAACGGTTGCCAAGCATTATGTGACGTTTTAATGTAGAAACGATAAGAAGATTATATGCTTCTTGATCAACAGCTGAGTAAAATAGACTTTGATTTTAGTATGAAAGTACAAATGTCTTTGCGTGTGTATATAATGTTTGATCTTTGCGTGACGATTGTGTGATTGCAGGGATGCCACAATGAGGGGGGAGAAGTGCCCTTTTAAAAATTATAGATTTTTAAAGTCAAAAATTCTCCTATGTATTGTGAAGTTTGGAAAATTCTGAATACTTTTGAAATATAATTTTGCTGGCGTTGTTTTTGCGTCTAGTAGAATAAAAACTCTTCTTCTTTCGGAAATTACCTTGCTTAGAAGGGTTATTTGCCCTTCTTTTGAGATGATGATTTACTTTTTGAAGGTAAATTTGTGATGCAGGCTCTTATATAGTCTCCAAAATTTGCCTCATGAAAAGGAAAATTGCCTGTCGTAAAATGAAAAGTGTTTTTTTAGCAAAGCTTGCCCCTAGGCCTCCAGAATTTCTAACACTTCCATACGTGAGAATACATTCATGGCATCACATTCCTGACCTTTTCAGTTACGAGTTAAACTGAAGTAAAAACATTTAATTCTTTTATAGAAATGGAACTAATGACCTACAATCAACTGATTACACTACGACAAAAATTCGTTAACATGGATGATTTATTTTGGACTCCTAATTTTGCAGATATGTGATAATGATTACATATTTCATAATGATCAAATGTTTGCAAAACACCAATTATCATTCGAGGGATATACCAAAAGTTCTGCACAAACTGTTATATTTTTAAAACAAAGAATCATGAAATAATGAAACAAAGTATTTTTCAACATAATCTCCCTGGAAGTCAATGCACTTTCTCCAATGCTCTGCAGCCTTCTTTATTTCTTGTTCAAACCAGTCTTTTGACATGGTCTTAACCACCTCATTCACAGCTTACTTCAGCTCACTTTCACCCCCAAATCTTCGGTCACGAAGAGGGTCTTTGAGTGGCCGAAATAGGTGGAAGTCGCTAGGAGCAAGATCTGGGCTACAAAGCTGGATGAAGAAGTAATTGCCACTTCAGCTCATGTAATTTAGCCATGGAAACTTTTGCTGTGTGGACACGTGCATTGTCCCGCAAAAAACGGGAGTGCTTATGACTCTTTCTAGGCCTGACTCTTGGCCGTTTGTAGTTGACTGTGTGAAGGAGACTAGGATAGTAGGCAGCATTGATTGTCTGCTTTGGAGGGAACATTTGCTATGCCCCTTGTACAGAACTTTTGGTATGCTTTGAAAGGAGCTTTTGGTATGTTTCTAATACAGAATTATTGTGCACAACTTTTGGTATGCCCCTTGTAGCATGCTCGACGCTTAGTGATGTATCACATTTGATACACAATGACCACAATTGCGTGAAGAAAATGCATGAAATAGTCCTGACACACAGGTATTACACTAAATGCAACAAAATTAAAATCTTGTAAACTCTAAAACGTGAAAATTTCTCCACGAAGAGGGTAAACTTCCTTCCTAAAAATGAAATCTTCCCGGTTTGGAACCACTGAACTAAGTCAAGAAAATTCATGGATTAATCCTAAAACACTAATGTTCTATAACTGAGTGAAACTAAATTAAAATTTTGTAAATTCCGAAATGTGGAATTTTTTTCCAAAAAAGTGATTCCTTCCCGGTTTGGAAACCACTGATCTGGACATCAGGGCTCCTAGTCGTTTAATGTGGAGATGGTTCAGCCGTGAGAAGAAGGATCTGCTGTTGCTGCATCCAGCGGTCTTGGCTGAGCAACTATACCAAGGTTGTCAAACTGGCGTCGCACGAGCCAAATACGGCCAGCGATGCCCTGTTTCGTGACTCGTGTCTTCCTATTTTGGTGATGGACAAAATCAGGTCAGGTCAACAACTGAACCATATCTTTTTTAGTTTTGCCTTGAAACTGTAAACTGTTCGAACATCAATTATTTCTTAGCGTCTGCTGATCAGCAGCTTTACATAAACCAAAAAAATTAAGGTTGTTTATGAAATTTGAAATGTAATTGTTAGGTTTTGTAATGTCACGGCAGTGCAGTCTCGCACATTTCTATTAAAAAGGAGATGCGTTTCCACCAAGATTTTTTACTTTTAAATTCCACAACGCAGCGTGAGTGTTTCATGAATAGGGAAAACCCCTATTGCTAGTTTGTATGCTTTTACTGCTTTTCAACTGCGTCTAAATAGAGAAAAAAACGAAAATTTTACCAACAACCAGCTGGTGCAGCAAGATAAAAATTGCTTAAGTAATGTAAACTTCAAGAATAACGTGCGATTTTAGTTTAAATACTGATTTAGAAGTCATGCAAATTTGCATCATGCGTTCACAAATTTGTTTTCATTGCAATCTACTTCGGTTCTAACTGTTAGAAAAAATAGCGATTCAAGAATAGGATGGATTTAAAAAGCGTATTTAGAAGATTTGATATCCTGAAATGCCCCTCCACAGCTGTAGTAGTATCGCTTGCATCATTATTTAAATATTGCAAAATAGACTGACCGGCGTAAATTCTAGGTTGGTAGCTGTGGCCCATTGCACTTAATGGGTTTACACCGCTCTCTACACATATATTAATCAAGTAAAGCAAAGTCGAATGAAG
Organism: Trididemnum clinides; assembly: GCA_963675345.1. Classification (NCBI taxonomy): domain Eukaryota; kingdom Metazoa; phylum Chordata; class Ascidiacea; order Aplousobranchia; family Didemnidae; genus Trididemnum; species Trididemnum clinides. The sequence goes on from OY776286.1 coordinate 12,396,558, forward strand.
TTTTATTTTTGAAGTGAAATCTTACAGGGACCACGAAAAATGATCTGCCCCTAAAGCAAAAACTTGTTCAATGAACGACACTCTTAAAAATAACCTCGCCTATTGTAATAACTTAGCTCGACTTCGGATTAGTTGGCTCATTTTCTGGCTGCGCATATGCCAGGACAAAGCTGTAAAAATGCAGCCACAGGCTTTAGGCCATACTTATAGGTGTAGGCTTACAATTACGAAAAAGCCTTAGGGAGTGAGGTTAATATTTAATAGCTTATTCCTTTAAATACATATTAATCACTTCACGCCATCGAATAACCATGAGTAGATGCTTCTATGAACGCAGTGAAATGTACAGATTAAGGTTTGTGATTTTTTTGGCTGTTTTCTTGTGAGTATGTCAAGCCCTTAAATGCATTTATGCTAAAAATGGGCCAAATAAGACGTTACTTCAGAAACTTTGGGGAAAATATGGCGGTTATGCTAAACATTCTTTTTACAACATTTTTTTTTAAAAAACGATACTTTTGAATTCGGAACGAAAATTGGCTTTGTCCAAAAACTTCACCTGTTTATTGTTGTTACAGTTATTAACTGAATGAAGCCATTAAAAACGATTGAATGAATAATCTTAACCCAGACGTAATTGATACGGGTCCTGCGGGCGACGCAGGCAGATCCGGATAGTGAATAATAAAATTCAACTGCAAGTTAAATAAATAAACTACCAATACTATAAACGTTTAACCATTTTTTCCCTCTTCAATTCATGCTTGGGTTCATTAGGTTTAATAACATATAAAGCGCGTTCTAATAGCCTTTGCATTTCTCGTTTGTCCTGCATATTAAAATTTGCAACTTGCCAGGAACAGCTACCGGGAACGTGATTCAACTTCAAGCCAAGCTACAAACTTGTTTGGCCGCTTATTCAATACTATATGCTGCTGACTCAGATTTTCTTGCGGTTAGCAGGAAGTATAAAATGCTATTTAAACCAGTTTTTTATATGCAGCAGTGATAGCGCAGTATTGCTGTTAAAGGGAGCTATAAATTCTAAGTTAATAAGCTTCTCTTTTGTGGATGCAGATAACATTTACAGCAAAAATAAAACACTGGCTTTTAGACTTTCCATGCAATACAACCACTGTAAATAAGTAGATATGTGGCGGAAAAGCACTTTTTTTAAGAGCACCAAAATAGCCGCACGAGTAATAAACTCATAACTTTTTTGCTGCAAACAGCGTCTCATCATGAAGACCTATTATCATGCTGAACTGATTACAATTTGTGAAGACAAACCAACGATTTTTTTCAGCGAAATGTGTTTTGAGGATTTTTGTGCAAACCGGCTCTTCTATAGTGCTGGTTTTCATTTATCCTAATTTATTTATTTATTTCATTTCAAAGCAATTTGTCGATTTGAAATAGATAATAAAAATATATTTTTTCTCAATCCTTTGAACTCAGATCCACCTCTTTATGATCAATAATTAATTTAAGTTTTTGCCTTTACAAAGTTTAGACCCTTGACCAACTTTAAAGTTCGTGATAAATATGCCAAGACGAGTGAACTAGCATTGCTAAGCTAACTGGTCCCTCCTTTCCATCTCTGTCAGGTTATGATATAAGCCTACTTTGTTCCTTTTGGGCTACTAATTTAACGAAGATCTGGTCTCAAACGATCCAAAATTTAAGTTTTGGATGTTAACTAGTATAAAATCATATCTGCAGTAGCAACAACAGTGAACTGGAAAAACAGTAAAATAGCTTATCTAAAGGTAAAACAACACAGAGTTTCGACCTTCATGGCCAATCGCAACCCATAAAATATTTGCCCATAAAAAAGTAGTGGGTATCGCTAGGACCCATTTGACACCATTCTTGTCAACCACTAATAAAGTATGGGTCACTCCCTAAGTGGGATTGTCTGCTTGAATCAAAACCAAAATTAGTTTTTACAAGTACTGATTGCCTTATGGTGTTCAAGCATTAACTGAGCTTTTCATTAGACTTAAAATCGTTAAAATTAGGAACAGATATCGGTTCTCATATTCTTGAGCTTTCATGTTTTGGAATCTAAACTCTAAAATAAGTTCTGCTTTACCTTCACATCTAAACTCTTCCAAGCTTGGAAAAAGATCTCCATCTGCAAAGCAGGCAAGATAATTGCGCTTCCCCACATCTGGAGGACCATACAATTGAAAACCTAAATTATAGAAACAGGTAAAAATATCTTCAATTTCATAGCATAAAAGTTTTCATGCTTTACCTGTATTGCAAGTAAGAAAAAGCTTGTCACCAAAAAAAACTTCGGTTTTGTCTACTCGTCCATTTAGTAAGTTTCCAAAAATCTCACATCTTCTTCGAGTGCAAACAGCTGATGAAAGGCTCCTCCACTTGCCATTGGAATTGCAAATCACAGACAAAGTTTCTTCTGATGTGTATCCTTTAAAATGAGAGTTAAATCAACAAAAGCAGTTGTAATATTTTTGGAACATTCAAGGAGCAGAACTGCACTTAGTTGATCTTTAAAGTCCAAAAGCCGCGGGATTTCGGCGCGCATTTTTGGCTGAATCACGAAAGTGCTAGCTGTACGTCCGCGATATTGCAGTTCGTTTTGTCCCAGTTAAAAAAGCGGTCCAGAAATCTGGGCTTTACAAAAGTATTGACTTTTTCTCGGCTCCAATAGCAAAATGGTTTGCTTTTCATAATTTTATTACTTCAGTAACAGAGGCATGCTAATTCCAACTAGGCCTACATGTTGGGAAGTAGTTTTAGTAAGGTGGCTTATTTTACTGCTGAATTGCTCTCAGGCGACCGTAAAAGCAATTATAAAAATCAAAACCTTATTTTATAAACTAAAAGTCTTAGCTTATATGCTTTTTTAACCGTATTGGTACTCTAATAGAGCAGCAGAAAAGCAACCGGGTCCGGTTACTAATAAGTAATTTTGACCTTTATTTTCAACAATTATGTCATGGTGTGCCAAATCGCAATAATTTGTTGTAATGATAATAAGTGAATAAGAAGGTTGCTGAAAAACGAGAAGGGTAATACCGGCATCTAAAGTTATCTCATGCCTGTAAAACTATGTACTGTACATAAAATCAATTTATATCTTGCTGCATTTTGCTATAATAAATGTAATGTAGCAATAGAAACGATTCTTTATTGAACCATATCATGAAGTAGTGTTGTCTCATATCACTGCAAACTTAAAGAATTTCTTACTTTTCAATGCTCTTTTAGTCATGAGGACAAAATTGTCCATAGCTTGCGTTTTTCAACCCGGCCATCAGGATGGAAAATTATCAAAAATACATCTGCTTGGTGATAAGTTGCCGCGAGAATAGCTTGCAAAGGCCATATGTGGGTTTGTCCGATTCTTCAGCGTCAAAAAACAGTCAGAAACTGGCAGTGTCCGTTGAATTGTATGAAAGAAAATGATTGTTGCAGGCTACCTTAAGAGCCAACTGTTTTAAATCAGGGTTGGTGACGCTGTAAACCCAAAAAGTGTCCTGTGATGACAATAGGAATCGCTTGAGTAGGTACTGTATTTGAAGAAGAAGGTAATAACCGGATGTAGATGAAAATATCTGAGATGGTAGTAATTCTTGTGCATGACAAGATTATGATACTAATAGTAACGTATTACATATTAAAAGTCGATCTCGGCATCTTGATGAAACTGCCCGTGAGGGTCAGTCCTAGGCCTTCATTGGCAGCTTGGTGTTTCCTGCTTTTGATGGGCCTAGCTATTGTTAAGTTAGTAACAACTAGCTTTTCGACCAAAGTGCAGGGGATCATGTGGAGCAAGATGACAAGAGCCCGATGTATATTAGATAGTTGCTTAATCATGATTCATTTGGAAGTTTTTTAGCTCTTGACGTTTGGTTGCAGTATTGTGGCATAATGGTACTTATTTGTGCGCTCTAAAATAGGCAGTTTCTTTGAAATTCTAAATAAAAAGTGGGAGAAGGTCTTTTATGCAGCATTTTAGTTTGGTCACTAACCTTGCTAACAGATGGTACCTTATCTATTTTCCTTTAATTTTGTTGAAATAACGAAAACACATTACAACTTATTTCAAAAAAGATTACCTGGTTTACATAATAGGTCCAAAGTTTCACCTACATCATATTTCGCTTTCAATGCGTTCGGATAAAACGCTCTCGTAGCGGGTGGTGGTGTACAACCTGGTCTTTTGACGGCTACAAAAATATCTTTAGATTAGATATGCTTTGTTTTACCTTTGTTAGATATTACTTATTAGATTGTCTTGTTTTACTTTATGTTCTGCTTGTGAAATCCAGATTTTCAAACGCAGAATTTTTTTAAGTTATTAAAACGACATTTGAATTAATAAGAGAAAATTTACCTAGGCTAGAGATCGAAATAAATTATTCAAACTAGAATTACCATATTTAGTTAACGAATTCAGAGTAGAGTTAAAAGAGACTTGGAGGACGATGCCATAGGCGGAGCGTAAATTTGTCGCTAAATGATATTCTTTATTCTCGATAGAACATCCCATTTCCAAAACTTGTCTTCACATCCCATGGTAACTGCCATAAATTGTGAGTTTAAATCCAAACCGAAGTCATTTTCGCCGCTATTGCTTTCTGGTAATGACATTTTGATTGCTTTTCATGCTGTTGTAGTAACCCCTCGTTTTTCTTAAGATGAAGGCACAGCATGAAACGATTTTTCATGTTCATGGTGCAAACCGAATTAAATTAGGCTAGGGTAAAGTGGAAGGCCATTTCGAACCAGTCATGAATGCAAATTACTGATTGGTAGCCTTACCACTAAGGCGGACTGCCATTAATGGGTTCCCAAAAGTCCCTTCTGGCCCCTTACAAAAAAAATCCCAGTAAAATCCATGTAAATCCAGGTAAAATGTAGGGTATTATGGCCAATTCGTGGTAAAATTCAAGTTTATACCATTTATTGTATAATTTATACCGGAATGGACTGCAAGTACATCCCCACAACATCCTGGTATAGCCTAGAGTATTTTACATCATCCATTTTAGTCTCGATAAAATCTAAGTTTTTACCGAAAATTTCAAGTTTGCCCTGATGTTTTACAATTAAAATTAAATCCCCATAAAATTCTGGTATTTTTCGGTAAATTAATGTAAAATTACAGGCATCAATCGCGGTAAAATCCAAATTTGTACCGGTGATTCAAAGTTACCGGTAATTATACAATTATTGGTATAAACTTGAATTGACCTGGAATCGGTCATAATACCCTACATTTTATAGGGATTTTTTTTGTAAGGGGTGACCCACCGGACGAGCAGCTAGACTATTTTAACCCATTAAAGCACGAGTATATTACTCTTCATCGAGTCTACTGCCATTATTTGGAGACATTTCTCTGTTTTATTTTTTCTGTACGCTTTTAATATCCCCAATATGAATTATCAGAATACAGAGATCCATTGTTATTGGTTGTTGGTGCTTTGATCGCACAATTAACCTGTTAAGCGTCTCCGTCCAGATATCTAGTCCTTTAAAAACATCCCGCAAGCGTCAGCGACTCAATATCTAGTCCGCGCAAAACTTATAGGAAGCGTCATCGACACAATATCTAGTCCACACCAGTTTGGTTTTTATTCTATTTGTCATCGACTTGATATTTTTTTCAAAAAGTTTACTAAAAAAACGATTTGTGACTTTATTTCTCCTCCGATTTTCATAAAATTTTCAAAAGATCACGCTTAATTCCTCTCGCATCGGAAGATGTATAATTTGTGCCTTAATTCTTGGATTTTCATACCGAAAAAGGGTTAAAAGGACCAAGAGCCCAGTCGCAGACGACAAAAATTGCAAAATTTTCAGCAGACACGTGCAAGAGCCAACTACCTTGAATTCAAATCAAGATACCTGATTTACCACAAAACCAAACCTTTTATCATTGACACAGTCTGAAAACTACTCTTTTGGGGCATCATTTGACAAAATTTCAAGCAATAATGATAAAATTTACCTATTCAAATTTTCAAATTTTTTAGAGGTCTCAAAACCCCCAAACAAATTTGTAGGGTAAGTAAAAAAAAGTTGATTTAGTGCGCAAAAAATATGATATGTTGCTTAATACTAGTCTCATTTAAAAACTTAGAAAATTTGCTATTCAGCAATATATAACTTTGAATAGTTTAGGCCAAGCAATATATGACATTTATTGATCAAAAGTGGGTACTGTACATCATGTCAGTTCAAAACCCCCAAAAATTTTTTGACTTACCTTTACTAAATTATAATTTTTAGAAAAACTACACCCTATAAAAAGATAAAATAAATTGCAAATACTTCACCACTAATGTCGTCATTTCGCATCAAGTTTCTAAGGAAACAAAAACTGAAATACAAGTTTAAAAGCTAGCAAAAGTTTGGCTTCTCTAAATAAAAAGTTTGCTGTATCCCCCTTGTTTCTCAACACATGGGAGGGGTTAAATAAGTTGCTGTTTCATTGTTAGTGACAGCATATTCTATTTAAACTTGATATTTTCTGAATCTTCAAGAAATTTCCTGTTCAAAAATACTTAATGTTACATGGTTTAGGCTAACCTGTAGCAGATAATAACTGATCTTATTTTAGATACTACATTTGACTAACAAAATTTGGTACCGGTCAGTACCGGTTAACAAAAAGGTCATGGGTCTCAGAAAGTAGCAAACTGTAGAAAACCTAGGCTTTATGGTAAGTTTTGACTGATGTACCTTGAAGGCTTATGTCCTTAGCATCATCTAGCGACCATTTCTAAAGAAATTGGTGGAAAAATGAAATCTGTAGTGATCTTTGAGGTAAGGATACTTTAACTTCGAAGACAACTCAGCACCTGTTTTGGGGGGGGGGCTAATTTGCATAAAATTTGCATATTCAAAAAAAATTTTCTATGTTTTTATTATATTTGAAATCCTCAAGAAATAGAGATTTCGACGCTATATCACACTTGATGTAGAAGTAAACAGATGAGTAATGATTTACAAACAAACTTGGGTATTTTATGATGATTAATTATCATTAATTATGATTGATTATGACAGTTATGATTGATTATGACACTTGGAATAAACTCATTGAAAAAGAATGTGACAATGCATTAAAGCATGAATGGCAAAAAAAGAGAAGCTTAACAGGTTAAGCGTAGACTGTCATCAAATTCGATTTCATGCAAATCAAAACCCATTAGCATAAGCACAAAAATCCCCAAGATTTGTTCGCTAATATCAGTAGGCTGAAAGCTCCATTATTTCATGCATAGCAAAAGGCTCATTTAGAAGGAGCGATGCAACAAATTTCAAGTTTTCGTTGCCTTTTTCGGGCAACTGCGCATTCATCTTACCTTTTGAAAAGCGCCGTTGGACAAGCAACCGCATTGGTAAAAGAAAAAATTAGATTAGAATTAAAAACGCGATACAAATGTTTTTCGTAAATCACATTGTCAATTACAATTGGCATTACTCGCATTTTGCTTGAATTCATTGAATTAGTCTAATGTGTACTGCGTTTGCACATAGCTAATTTTGCAACCATGCAGCAAAATTCTTACCCATATTTTGAGCAGGTTTGGGACAAGATTTCGCTGCTTGATATTGAGTGCGAAGAGTACGTCGCTCTGTTTGCACTCAGTATCAAGCATCGAAACCTCGTCTCAAAACTGCTCTAACCATAGGTAGGAATTTTTATACCTGTTTGCGAAAACCGCTATATGCGAAGGCAGCCTTAGCCTCTTGGAAGAAATGTTTAAGTCAAATACAATAGTTCCAAACCAGGGAGGCCGATCTGCCCTAGGAAAGCAAAATTAGATTTATGGAAAGTGAACAAAGACTTGCGTAAGTAACCACTTTTAAAAAGAAAAGATCTTAGAGCTTGTTTTTGACAAAAATGGGAAAATTGATTCTTTCAAAAAGTTGACTCCCTCGAAAAAGTTTCTTGTTTTCGTTGGGTGGCAAATGGAGTGAATGTTGGCCGTGGTAGCATTCAAAAGTGGTAGCAACAGGCTCTATTTGAAAAAAAGTTTATGAATGTTTCCATAACCCATAGCAAAGACTTTTTGTTGTTTATTTGCTGGGAGATCAAAATTTTCAAACTGGTATTTCATGCCAAAATATGAATGATGAATGAAACTTCTAAATATAGAGGAGGTAAATGAAACTTCTAAATATAGAGGAGGTGAAGAATAACTTCAGGTACTGCGGTGGAAGCAGTGTAAGGTTACCTTATCAGTAATTTTTATCGGGTAAAATTGTGAGAGACGCACCAGTGAAGAGGAATGCTCTTCTTTAGTCATCTGCAGTTCTTTACATTCTCTTTTCTCATCTTCAGCGTCCGCTTTTTTTCTTAAACTAGTAGCGTGCTGACATGTCACCTCTTTTTAATACGCAAATTTTATCAGTCTTCTCTAAAAATGCATATTTTTCTTGAATTGGCAGAACCTTATCACTTACTCAGTGACCACTTACTCAACCGTAATTTTTACTTCATTTGAGCTGGGGGCAACAAAAACCGAGACAACCATTTGCGCCTGCTGCATAGAAGCTGATGTATGATGTTGATGAGTCTAACCTCAATGCAACACACTGGGCGATTGACAAATGGATCTCGGAGTGGTGGATAAACGCCTCTGCACTCCTTCCATTCGTTTTTGTGGTGGACCAATTCCACTATAAATGACTTTTTTTAGACTTGCCTAGAATAAGCTCAAAAAACGCCTTAAAACTGGTGTTAACTGTTTCTGCCAACTTTGCACTTGTGTAGCGTGCATTCTGTGATTATTGAAGACATTTTTCATCCGATTATGTTCTGCTCTGCTACTGATTTATTACTTCACGCTCTTTTTGACATTTTTTCCAACATCTTTTGGTCTTGGCAGTGAGAGTAAACCACCTCAAATTGCTGGTCCACACATAAACAGGTAATTATCAGTGATGTGCTTTAGGTTAATTTTATGAGCTTTAAATCTTTTTTTCCCTTACAACTTTCTGAGATCAGATTTGGCTCTGTCAAATCTCAGTTTTTTTTGCTTTAAAGTTGTGAAAGGATAGATAGTTTTGTTATGTAGAATGTAAATCAAACAAATTTTTAGGTTCACTCATAATAAAATGATTTTGCAATTAAGATCTACCAAAGCAGTGCCATGCAGCCAACTTTTTCATGTTCGGTAAAATTTTTTTAAATCCCAAAAAATTATAATCAAAAATATAGAAAATCAAGAGGCAGTATTCTGATCAGCCAGTCATGATATCAAGCAATCGCAATAAACTTTGGCTAGGTCAAACAATAAAATATAAAGGAGTATAGATTGGCATGCAGAATCGATATCTATTTTCATATAATAACACTGGTCAACAAAAAATAGTTTTTTTTTTAAACGAGAACAAGAACACTTATTTCTGGGTAACATCGAGGCGCTGATTCCGAATCTGGCATTAGTCTTTTTCTAGCAAATGAGGATTTTGATATATGAGCGGCATGGTGTGTGAGATTGTGTGTATTTTGTATCCCTTCAATGACAATATCTCTGCCATTATCATGGCTGTTGTTCAGGTTTTAACATAGGCTACTAACCACATTAGCATGCTGTTATACCTAATTCAACAAATTTGAAAAAAGATCTAACAAAGAAGATTAAACAAGTTTAATGTACCGGTGTGGTTGTTTGCCAACAGAATGAAGATCGGACAATGGGCAAACTCTTTTTTGTTAATTGTAGTCTTGAAAAAGACTGTTTATTGGCAGCCTTTAAACAGCTGTATTTGGGTGATTTTCAAATAGTCTTTTCGGGGTAGCTTCTACAAAACTGTTTTTCAGAATAGCACATGTGGAAAATGTTGATCGCAATCTGGGTACCACTTAATACTGCAATCAAAAACTAGTTCAAATGAGGAGAACTTAAAAATGTTTGACATATGATTTCCGTTTGCATGGATGGTTTGGATCATCACGATACAACATCCAGCAATAATCACTCATCATACCCTCATTTCAAACTCCTTTATACCTTTCTTCCATAGCTTGGATATCTTGGTGAAATCTTTCACCTTGCTCATCACTAACTGCTCCAAGATTTTCAGGAAAAAAGTCGAGGTGTAAATGAAGAAAATGCATCTTTAAGGACATGCGACACCCCATCTCTTTGTATGCCGCAAGCAACTCTGCAACGCCTTCTTGATACGAATTTGACTTGACATTTCCCAAAAAATTAAAGCAAATCCATTTAAATGCATGCCAAGCTTGCAGTTCCAATGTATTTAATGTTTTTTCAAACTCTGAGTCTTTAAAAACTTTCCGAATCTGTGGACCAACAAAGATTCCTTCTTTTAACTTGGCTAGGCTTAGCTTGGGAAACTTTTTACAGAGAAATTCAAAACCATTCGAATTCTGTTTTGCCATAGCTTTCACAAAGTTCTTCATTAATCCTAGCTTGATATGCAATGGTAGCATTAAAACTTTATCGGGATTTACTAAAGAGATGTGTTGGATATTTTTCACTTCAGGTGCATATGAATTCCTTTTCGGCCATTCTTTTGTTTCATAGTGCTGTGCAGTGGCGCAACTATCCCACAAACATAAACAGCAGCAGTGTTTTGTAAAACCTTGCAATCCTATCAAAATTCCAATTACTTTAAGGTCCCCAAATAAGCTCCACTGGTAGTCAGAATAGTGCATCGCATTCAACAAAATTTCAATGCTGTCATGAGGTTCTTTTAACTGGGCAGAGTGTGCAATGTGGATGGAGGGTTTTTTATTTCCAATATGTAGAAGAACTGCCTTCAAGCTTCTCTTTGAGGAATCAATAAAAAGCCTCCATTCGTTCACAATGTGAACTATACTCAGAGTTTGAAACAGCTCTTCAATATCATGGCAGTAACAAAGAGGTCCCTCAACTTTGAAGGCCGAAGATAAGTCCCAATTGCGCTTCTTGTAATAACTTACTTTGACATCTTTTTCAGCCATATTTCGTTCTTTTAACCTTGATGCAAGGAGCTCCGCCTTTTCCTTAGAAAGACATAAATCTCTAATTAAGTTATTTAAATGTTTTTGTGAAAATAAGATGGGATCTTCTGTGGTATCAGAATCTGTGTAGTTGAAAGAAATTAATTCGTCAGAGTTGTGTTCATCAGTACTGCTATCAGTAGTATCAAGTCCATGTAGCGGAGGTACTGGGGGTGGCATTGAATCATCATGAGGAACTGGGGTCCTTGCTGAATCCAAATTGGGATACGTTATTTTGTCTCTCTGTTTAAAGGAAAAACCCTTTGTTTTGGTAAGACAAAAATAGCAATCTTGAGAGTGATCTTTAAGTTCACGCCAAATCATTGGGACGGAAAACGGCATAGAAGGAGACCGTTTATTTAGCCAGTTGTGCAAGCCTAAGCAGCATATCTTGCATATTTTATGGGGTGCCCAGGTCTTATCTTGGTCGCCTAATGGGCAACCAAAATATGCCTCATACATCTTCTTGATATCATGAGTGATATTTCTTTGCTGTTTTTTGCTTGTAAACTTTCCACAGACAAAGCAAAATCGATCTGGATGGTTTAAGCAGTTTCTAGGCATTATGAATAGGCCTATATTTAGAAATTACTTGTAGAAATACTATAATGTATATTACTATTTTACACTTGCAGAAATAACTAATTTATTTGATACAACATATTGCCATATACTGTTAATATAATTCCCTCAGTTCCGCGTGGTATGTTCCTACATTTTTCACTCTCAACACTTACTGTAGACTACTTAAATAAACTTGCAAAAATATCCTTCCATTCTTTCCTTGTCATTCAGAGCTTGCACTTAGGTTGTTTTACCACTAATGAATGATATTCTGTGACGTCATAATGCAATGTTCTATTGTATTTGGACTGTAAAATGCTTAACAACAAAAGTTGATTTAAAATTATATAAACCAAAATATCTCAAAAACCAGATGTGCTAGAGAAAAAGTAAAATCATTTTTGAAATCTGCATCAAAAATAGTTTAAGATAGGCTCATCAGAATCTTCGTTCAAAATTTACGGTTGACCAGTGTAATTTTTTCATCTAGAACAAACATCACTCAATGATAATAACTTATAACTTTTCACAAAGTTTGGAATGCTTTCTAAATTTTTAAAAATTTTCTATTACATTCCTACAACAGACGTCAACGTGGGTTTTTGATTCAACTGCAATATAAAAGTCGCTCCACTTTATCACGGTGCGATTGCATAATACACTTATGTAGCGGTTCCCAAATTGTGGATCGCAAAGGGTCAAAAAAATGAATCGCTCCGAGAATTGCACTCAGCAAGATAGAGCCCTGCATTGAAGAAATCGTGAAGGAGAGATTTCATTTTCACCAATCGCACTCAAAATTAGATAAAATGTTTTATAGTAGACTACACTACATCTGCAAGTCTTTGATTATCTGTTGCATAGGTATTTGAAAGTAGTAGTAGAATGCTGACATTAAAAACAAATTCTTTTTTCGAGTGAAAAGATTCTGTTTGAGGCTTGGGTCGCTAGATATTTACCAAAATCAGGTTTGGGTCGCACTCAAAAAGTTTGTAACCACTGCACATGTGACATAAAGCAGAACTTCACTTTGTACAGTTTATTATATACCAGAATTTGTGCAACAGCTCATGTTCGCAAATGTTGTAAAGTTGGAGCTACGATTTTAAAATGTTCTGACTCATTCAGTACTTAAAAGATATTGACATTCATATTGACACGTGCTTTCGTTTGCAACAAAAACTTAATATCGGAAGTGGGAGCCAAATATTCTTATGAAGATCATAGCCTGTTTTGCTGCGCTCCATTTTTTTCTGGCTTCGCGTATGCCAGGACTGGAGCGCTTAGACGTATTTAGAACTTGGAAGGCACAAATATATTTACAAAAGAAAATACCAACGCATGAAATGGGTGCAATTCTTACACAAGTAAGACAATCTTCAATGAAGAGGAGGAAAACCGTAAGCATGAACTTGTAGGCTTAGCCAAGTAAAGAAAAGCGTAGGAGTCTATGTTTCCAAGAGTCTTTGATTCGATTCCCATTTAAAATACACTTGGTCTTAAAATAGATATTCGAAAAATATTGATTTATCACAACTTTTCTCCATTGTCCTCACAACTGTTTCTTGACTGAAGCCGATGTAGCCAGGTAAACTGGTGTTATTTACCTCTACATCACTGGCGAGTGCAATGAACAAGCGAAAGTTCAAAAGAAATATTCAAAAATCAGAAATGCATAATCCAACAAGCTCGAGTTACTACCATAAAGCCTAAGCCACGCCTGGCAAATTTTCACGTTGCCAGTACAATTGCAGCGATAATTCCCTAAAAAATCAGTCCTGTACTTACTTGTACCGGTTTGCTTAGTGACATTTAGCAAGCAAGTACAGGTTTAATTAGTATCATTGAGCGATTTTTTACAACGAATAATCGATTCTTAACGTTAAAAATTACTAAAGGTGATTTGGCTTAAAGGAGAAGATGGGGTAAGTAACGCTAGCTTCTCTTGCAAAGAAAGGAAAAGGCTGCAAACTACTTTTATAAAATGCGTCAATACATGTACAGTGATTTCTGATAATTTTTGTCAGCTATTTTTTTAACCTTTTCTTCATCTAAGAAGTCAACTCAGATGCAATGCACTAAAAATAGCCGACATTGTGCCAGTTTACAAAAAATACAGTCGGTAAAGCGCAATTAACTACCACCCAAAATCAACGCTTTCTAATTTCAATAAAATTTCTGAAAGTTTGTTCTATGATTGCCTGAATAATTTCCTTGTAAAATACTATTCACAATATTTCAAAAATTCAAACAAAATTTTTCCATGATATTGGCGTTAGCAACATATATATTTTTTTTAATTTTACAAAGAGTCACTATCTGAACAACGTTAGTATGGCAAAATAGGCGGGACCATGCCTCAAATACGCGTAATAAAGACGCATTGTCATCACTAGGTCTCGTGCCAAGTGTAAGATACTTTAAGTGGCTTTTGACTAGCCCCACATCCTACATAGGACTGTGTACGAAATAAACCCAAACATTGCAACACAAAACACAAGACTTACGTACCGCTTACTTTTGAGCCAGGTTCTTTTTCACGTTACTGCTAACCGTGCAAGTATAAGCCAAACTAATATCCTTAGCATGAAATTGATTACACAAAAAGTAATTAGGCTTAGAAAAACCTTTCAAAGATTATACACTAAATGTGGTGTTTAAGGCATACATGGCAGTACGTGATTACATGACAGCAAGCCCCGGCATGCGCGGAAAAAGAAGCTCGAAAGACCCGGATTCGAATCGCACAGGAACCAGACACAACGCAACACACCGGGGAAAAATTAGTTTTTCGAAGGGTCAGGATCCGAACAACGTTAGGTTAATGAAATAGGGGGGGGGCATCAATGGACCCAGATTTCGGCCTTTTGGCCTTATCAGCAAGAACTCATCCCACCTAACGCAGTGTCCCTGGAGGGGGCGTTGTGCGCATAGAGTTAGAGATTAATGTTGCCCCTACATTGCAGGTAGACTCGATGCATGATTTCAGAATGAATGGTTGCGGTTTTGGGGTTGAGCGATGAGATATTATAGACCATAACAACGCACTGACCAACGTTAAAGTGGTAAAAGTGCGAACCGCGGCTCTAGTGAAAGCAAACTATTGACCCCTCCAAACAACGTCGTCAGAATCTACGCAGCCCGGGACTGTCATAAGCGGGAAGTCGGGCGCATGGTGTTTTAAATTTTGGCGGCTGGGCGAAATCAATGCTTTTGTCCCACTCGAAAAGTAGGGACGGATTCCTCGCCTTCTGTACCCCCGTTTTCACCGGTTATGCGGGTTTAATCTAGGGGGAATCGTAAGGGGTTCGGCCACTCTTGGTTAGTCGCGTACAGCAGCAAGATTTCCCCACCCGGTGCTTTGGCGGGGTGGCTGGCGAAACACTGCACAATCTCGCTCTTAATCCCACACACCCTGAGAGCGACATGCCGTAGTGTTTCACGAAACGATGGACTTGTTAACATGAACCGTCTCCATTAGGCAATAATCAGGAGAATTCATCTTGTAGGAGAGCTTTGGGAGTGCGTAATACTTTATATGACAGTTTGCATAAAAATTATGATGAAAGTCAATGCTCTTGCTGTTTGGTTTTAGATTTGCATGAAGCTTTTTCGCTTAGTAAATCGGGCGTACTAAGAGCAAAAATGAGACGTCACATAGGTATATGAAAAACAACACTAAAATTAGGGTTACCATATTTTGAAAAGCAAAAATCGGGACATTGGATGACGAATTTTCACGAGACGAAATTTATGGCCCCTCCAACGTTTTTTTCACCAAAAGCGGGACGGTGAGATGCGGTTGCAGGCTTGATTGTCGAGGCAACGGTGCAGATCTGAAACCAAAGACGAAAATTGGGGTGATCTCCAAAAAAAAAAAAAAAAAGATCATCGCCTGTTAGTTCCACGTTTTGTGTCATTTTCAAGCCCAAAAGTGGATAAATGTTGTTACCGAGCAGGCGTGGACCTTTTTTTTTTGGAGATCACCCCAATTTTTGTCTTTGTTATCAGAACTGCACCCTTTCCTCGACAATCAAGTCTGCAACCGCATCTCACCGTCCCGCTTTTGTTCGAGAATTAATTGAAATGTCCACAAATTTGGTTAAATCCGTTGTCTTTCACTGAAGCAAAAAGCGGGATTTTCGATCAAAAAAGCGGGACAAGGCCTCAAAAAGCGGGACGTATGGTAACCCTAACTAAAATTATTGCACAACTAACTAACAAATCGATATCAATAAAACAGGGGTTGCCGAATCTGATCGTCAACGTGTTTTCTATGGGGTTTTATATGAATCATCGTTGGGTTCCCTATTTTTTCTAATGCTATGAATGAACTACCAAAACGCTGAATATTTGAAATCATTTTATTTGCTACTGACAAGTGCTTTATGCTATGTGATAAAAATATGCAGTCGATGGAAAAAATTGTTGATAATAAACTAAACAAAACTAATCAATGGCTTCAAATAAACAAGCTAGCTCTTGATCACTTGAAAACAAATCAAGTATTTGTTAACAAAATTTCAAAATTATTTACAATTGTTGACTTACAAATAACCACTAATTGTAACGTGATTAAACGAGTCAATTCATTAAAATAGTTGAAAGTAAATTTTGATGAAAAACAAGTGTCATCTCAACTAGCTATATACAAAGAAATTGTGTACCAATTGCTTAATTACATTAAAGTAGATGCCAACTTCGTATTTTATCACAGTGTTGGCTATTGTCACTCGCAATACTGCAAACTGCCTTGAAGCTATATTTATGTGAAATTGTAATTAGACAAAATAGTATTGTAGGCTTACAAACTATCATTCAAAGCAAAAAGTTTTGTCATGTAATCGAAAGGTACAAGAAATTAAATATCCTAAAATTTACTGATATACACGCTTTAGAAGTAGTAAAAGTAATGTGTTGCTTGGTGAATAACAAACTTCCAACCACCTTCCAATCCAAATTTACTAAAATTCGTGAAACTCATTAGTACAATACCAGACAACTAGATAATTCTTTTTATTTTTGGCCAAGAATTTCAAAAATATTTTCCAAAATCAATTAATCATTCGCGGTACTAAAATATGGCAGAAAATTTACAAAAGTTATGAAGCATGCATTGAGTTTCCTTCCAAAAGAACATTAAAAACGTTGGTTGATATATACCAACGCGCGCACTTGCTTTTGCCACCTGAAGGTTAGACCTGCTTCTATTTTTTGTGGTTACTATCTTAATTTATTTGTTTTGATTTTTCTGTCTGCTTTTGCTTAATTATACTGTTCTTCTGCACCGCAACATTGTAGACCAATTGTCAAGAAGCAATTGACTTGAAAACTTTTGATTCTGCATTGCTTCGTGGACCTCATACTTCTGTATTTTCATTTGCAGTTTATTTGATTTTGTATTAACAGGATAAATAATTGGATCTAACTATAGACAAGGTTACCATTTACCTAGACCAAAAAATACCGTAAGCACACTGCGAAAAACAATGCCTAGTTTCATGTTTGTTCATTAAGTAATTTTGGAGAAGTTAAAGAGTACGCACTAAAATTTGACAAGCTGGATTATACTAACTTCACTTTTGAAACATTTGTGAAAGCAGTAAGTAAAAGTTATAAATAAGAGGCATAGCCCCTGTGCCCCCAATCCCGAGTATCGTTCCCTAAAATCTTTCTGTTTTAACCCAAAAGCAGCCCAACATATTACAGTAAACCCTCATTTATCACGATTGATGCGTTCCAGACCCCACCGCGATAAGTGAAAAACCGCGAAGTGACGGTACTATAGAATTCCCGGCGCCTTTGGGCTAATACAGGCAATACAGTACATGAACGCTTATTTTTCAACACATATTCATGCACATCAATATTCATGAACGTTTACTCTTCTGAAAACTGAAGGATAAAGAACACGGAAAATTAGGAATGTTTCTATAATAACAGTGCAATACTGTAATCACAAATAATGTACTGTACAACACTTACAACCCTAAGATACACGAGGCACAGTCAACAAGGTGAACGAGAATGGCGTGATTATGCGCAGACAATCAGGATGTGATACGCAGCCTATCAAAAATTTTTTTTTTTAAATACTGCGATGCACTGAAGCTGCAAAACTTTAACCGCGAAGTAGCGAGGGAACACTGTATAAGATTTTTCCGTTTCTTCAAATAAGTAACGGGATAACGGGCCCAATGTCAACGTTGAGTTGGACACTAAAATAATAGTCGTTACAATTACTAATATAACCCACAGTATTTAGGAATAGGCCTAAAAAAGCCTCGCAACTTATTGCTTTACTTTCGCAATTATATTTGTAAAATTAAACTTCTCAGTTGCACCTATGTGCTTTGGTCCTGGCAATTGGCATATAGAGAAAAGGATTTATGTCTCACCCAAATGTCTTGCACTCAATGTCCGTAATCCTAGAGGGCTATTTATGAGAAAAACGCGTTTTCGAAAGTTCGTTTGTAAACAGTGATAGGTATGTACTGGTTTTCTTTAGATTTTTCCATCTACTTTGGGATGCATTAACTATGGTCCAATTTCCCATTTTTTTACTCTTAAATCAAGACTGGCCAAACGCACAAAAAACTTGTCAATTAACAAGCATTCTTCCGTTTGAGGTAATAGGTAACCAATTCGAAATTGTGGTTAGGCGTTTAGGTGCCTATAATCACAACATACTCACTCTTACTGTAAATCAAGAATGATGGTCTTATAAAAAGAGTATCATTTCGCAAATTTTTATCGCTTTCATTCACTAATTAGGGGGCATCAACTCAAGGTTGGGGGGAATACAAAAGTGGTTTGCAGATTTTTATAAATTGAAGTTAAAAGTAATAAGCAACTAAATAATAGGCCTGCCTACGCCTTTTTTGTATTGATATTTATGACCTCAAGTCTTTGGCTCATCTTATGCTTCCTTGCCCAAGCATCAGGGACAAACTATGCCGGTTATAAGCCCTATGTACTTAATACTTTGATGCCCCAAATATGCCTAACTGAAACGGCATCAAATTTTTTAAATCATTGTTTCCCAAGCGATTGATGCCAGCAGCAATGGTGTGTTGGACCAACTGACTCCCAGGTTCTGTACCCGACCGTTGGTATGGTTTTTGTTCGTATCTACATGTGTATAATACCTGTATTCAGCGTGTGTACTCAACATTTTAGATTGAGTTTTATCAACTTGTTTTCAATTTATTTTGCAAATTAACGCAGTGTTTATTGAACTTCAATCGTTATTTTTCTTAAGTTGTCCATCACCATCTTTGTTCAGTTATGCTAGACCAAGATGGTTATGTGAAACCACTATCCTTTTGGTGAGTTTGAAGAGAAAAAAATTAGTATTTGCATCAAAAAGAGTACCAAAAGTTGTTCTAAGAAAATAGCCGTTGTCTTTGAAAGAGAGTGAGGTGTTCTTGCGTAAATTAGTATTTAAAAAAGTAAGAAAAATTGTATTCACAATAGTCAAACTGAATGCCGAATAACTACTTTCCAGTCTCGGCTCCATTTCGCAAAGACACAAGGCTCTATATTGCCAAACATATTAGCAAAGCTATACGTAAAAGCTATTATTCCTAACCATAGGAACCCACTGATACCGAAGAGTATTTAAAGCGAAATCAAAGACAAAAAGGAGATAGCTGCAAAACTCGAGGAGCTCACTTGTGGTAGCCTGCTGGTTGCCGCAGGATTGGAGCAAAAGAGAGGGAGCAAAACTATAGAGCACACAGGTGCAGCAAGCTTAGATTAGAAAAGGGGAAGCAAAACAACAGGGCAGCTTGACTTATCCTTTTAGCTTTTCATACGGAATAACATTTCATGGCATTTAAATACTAAGACATCTATGAAAAGCCGTGCATGAAAAATTTCTGTTGTACTACTCTTACCTTGATGCTCTGGGCACATTCTATAATTTCCAATGGCTAATCCAGCCCTGCCTAGCATATATTGTAAAAAAGTCCGTATTTTTACTAAAAAAGTTAGCAATATTTTGGAATTTACATTTGTAAACCTTGCACCTAATTGGCAAAGCAGCATACGGGCGTAAGGGGCATTAACAATTTATTAAATGTTGATGCCCCTTACGCCCGTATGCTGCTTTGCCAATTAGGTGCAAGGTTTACAATTTTCATCTTCGCCTATAATTTTCAAATCTATTGAATTTACCTTTGTAAATAAATTACTTTGCTCACTGTGTAAAGGTCACAATTTTTAACAAAAAATTACCAAATTTTTTTAACTTTTACTGGAATTGTAAACGTGTTTAAAAAATTAAAATACTTATCAAGTGAAGTTACTAATTTTTTCCATTTGCACTGCTATGTTTTTATATGTTCTTGTTGCAAAAAATAACGTTATATATTTTTTAAATTTGTACGTCAATACTCTTTAAAATGTATGCTTAAAATTTTAATTAGATCTATACTTAGATGCATATACAAGCCCGCTTTGCCGGCATCGCGCGGCAGGGCCCTTATCAGTAATGTTGAGGTTAACAATATTGGTTCAGCCGGCCAAGCCAGCTTCACCCATTGGATAGTTGTGAAAACAGTAACAAAAAGTTTGTGCTTTTCACATTGCCAAATCTTGTTTTAAAGTAAAACTATCGTTTTTGAGACCCAATTGATTGAAAAACATTTGAGTGGAATTGCCGATAGCCACTACATATCTCCAAGTTTCTAGAACGCATGGCAACGTTTTATTTTCACTGCTTTTACCATAAACGTCCTGAATCCTAACAAACTTTTATTCGTTAAATTGAGCTAGTGCTTCAATTGAAAGTATATCAAAGTTGTTAAAGGGCGCTGGAGAAATTGGTATGTTTTGTCGGGATTAAGCTATCAAATATTACGCCCAATACTCACAACTCTATCGTAGCTATTTGGGTATTTGTATGAGCTAATGCCTCTGGCTGGGCGCATGTTGCGTGGCCTTAGCATAAACGCAGCCAGGCAAAATGCAAATAAACCCGAAATCAAACACTCGCGGTTAAGTTGTTAAAATAGCAGCGACTTCGTCATCGAGTACAAGAATATCGGTTCAGTCGGCTTTACCAAGTTCATATTTGTGAGAACAGCAATAAAAAGTAAATGTTATGTTGACGCAGCCAATTGTTGTTCCAAAATCAAAAGTACTGTTTTTTAAAGGAAACTGATTAAGCCTTAAAAAAACATTACGGGGTTGCGCAGAGCCGCCATTGTTTTCCAATCGTTTCTGGAGTTCCTGGCTATATTTTACTGGGTTTTTGAGTTCTACGTAGGAACTAAACTTGCTCGCTATTGGAACAGCCAGTGATTCCAAAAACTAATGGATAAGAAACGCACCAATGAAATTTGTCTAAGTATTTTCAGGAATACCCTGTTGAATATTGGGACCAGTTTTAACGACTTTTTCGTAGCTGAATGCCTATTTCTGCAACTTAAACTTCTGGCTGCGCGCATTGTTGCTTGGTCTGGGTATGTACGCAGCTTGAAAGAACAAAGTAACTCGAAGTGATGCACTTACTGTTAAGTTATTACAATAGCAGCTATTAGTAATGAATAGCAGCCATTAGTAATGATGCCAAAGAACCATGCTTGCACGGAAAAAGTAGTCAAAATGTATCAAAGAACTAACTTTTTCTAAAAATTCCCGGTTTCTTAGGCCTAGTAGGAAAATTGTTTAACCAGCAATAAAGCATGACGTATGGCAACCACTTTCGATCAGCAATTATGAACTAGTCAGCCTTAACTAACTAGATTAACTTATTACTGGAAAACAAATTTCTTCAGCTTTCAAACGGCCCTGAATTAGTACCTTATCGTAACGTTTACACATAAAATTAAACTCTTTACTCAGCTTACCACATTTTTGGGAAAATAAAGTTACACCACTGGTCATGAAGTTCAGATTTTTTAGTATAAAAACCAATAGTAAATGTACATGTCATATATTATCAGAATCACCTTGAAATAACCTTTAAATTTTTTTAAAAAGTTTGAAAATTGGATGAGAAATAAAGTAACAAGTTAGTGTTTGACTAAACTAATTTTGTAAAAGTGTTGCAATTTTTGAAAAAATGAAGAAATAGCTATGGTAGCAAAAGACTGTGTAAATGGTACCAGGGGTATTATGACATCATAGACCGAATTGAAATGTGCAGAAAAAAAGCAAAAAAAGCATGCATAGAAAGAAAAATGTAAGTGAACACTGAAAATATTTCTTTTTACCTGTTGCATACCAGTAATACACCACAAATTAGTGTGCGGCTTACCAAACTGTTTTCGTCTCAGGTCTTTTAATAGGATTGGCAACCAAATGATACAAGCTTGAAATGTTTTCCAGCAGACCCTACCGTGCCAATATGGTCTGTCAATCTGATTGTGACAAATGATTAGTTGGGCTTACTATTTTTGTATGCTGGAATGCTTTAACAGTTCAAACTTTCTATTATATCGGTGGCCAACTACTATACAAATCATTTTTTGTCGGTCACTTCAAAATGTCAACCAAGAGTTTGACAAGGTTGCTATTTCCAGAAAAGGTGCCTAAAACTGAACAAACACCTACCTATTAAGGATGGCAATGTTTTTGAAAAATCTTTATTATAAAGCACTTAACTTTAGTAGACAAAGATGAGGCACAAGTTGTAATAGCCAATGCAACTTATAAAAATAAAATGTAGAGGTTTACGACCTATTTGTAGTGACTGCATCTGTGGGCTGGTTTGTGACAAATTGTAGCTTGAGTTGTCTAGTATCATTTGTACGGATGTAGACTATTGGTTGGTCTGTTTTTTCAAACGGTAAATTGGAAACAACTATGGCAGTAGATCTTCGTAAGAAAATAAAGTGAATCTGAAGAGAAGAACGATAGCCAACAGAACTAGCCTACTAATAAGAATGAGATGATTCAGCCGATGCAAATAATTTTTTAGGTATGAGCATCCAAAGTTTTTGAACATGCAAAAGTAGTAACACCGAGATACAAAAATCCACATTTAGGTAAATGCGGAAATTCGCATTGAAATATGACGTTACTGATCACGGAAAGTTAAACAAAAACGTGGAAATACAAAAATTCAATCTAAAATAAAAAACTACTGAAATGCAGAAAAATGTGGATGCTACTAAAATGTGGAAATGCTTGAAGTAATTGTAATGCTAATTCACGCTTTTGGAAAATTTCTGCGTTTTACTAGAGCCACTTCAATAAAGCACTTTCTGAAAATATTTGTGGTTTAGGAAATTTCAAAAAGTATCAATTAAAAAAGTAAGGAAATGGCAAAAATATGGAAATTAATTAAAAAACTTATGACCACCAAATTGGGTAATATTGGATAATTGAATTGAGTCAGCCTAAACACGCATTACCAAAAACTTCTGTATCTTGACGTAGCTTTATAAAAAGCATTATTTGGTACTACCCAGCTCTTTTACAGGATGCTAAATTACCATTTGGTGAGGAAATAATAGGCTACAATTGACCAGTTTACATCTTGATTTTGCAAAATTTGTCTTTATGTTTTTGGATTAAGTTTTGAAAAAAGCTGTAGTCCTGGAATATAATATTCATTTGTAAATTGATTGCATAAAACTCTTTTATAGAGGCTACAATTAGCACATTGTAACAACAATAATCTTGGAAATATTCATGCCATTATCCCGTGTTGACGTTGTTTTTTGTTTTTGGTAATTATTTACGGTATTCCCCCATATGCAAACCGTTGCTTATTTGTTTTATTCTCGAAGCGATTTTATTGGTAATTATTTCCGGTACTCCCTCCGTAGACAAACCTTTTCTGATTTATTTTCTAAGCGTTTTTATTGGTTGTTCTTCGGGTAGCAGTTTCAGGTATTGCCCGTTTTCAAACCTTTTCTTGTTAATTTTTAGTTTCTAGTAATTTTGATTGGCTAAAATAATTGGGATCTTTTCCTCGGTTACGTACGAATGGGAAGTATATATATGGGTGGGTCATTTTGAAAAGACAGAGATGAGAAGAGAGACAACAGAGAAGAAAGAAGGGAAGTGAAGAGACAAGCGAGAAGTGTCAAGAATTAGAAGGCAAGTTCCAAGCACTACTATAAAGAAGGGGGATTATCGGGTGCTACCAGAGTGGTGTCGGCATTGTCCGCGTGCAACAGCTTATGTATTAATAAAGTTGTGTTGTTTAAGAGTGGGCTAGCAACCTAGCTTCTCAAGCGTAATCCTTAGGCCGAAGGATAGGGCATAGAAGGTAGTCGTTGAACTTTACCGAGCGAATTTTCAAGTCGCAGAATCGTCACCTACCGGTCACTAAGGTACTGGGCGGGTGATTTAACTGTATTTGGCGACACACATGTATGACTTGTTACCATTCTTGAGTAAAATACTTTCAAATTGTGTTCAAATATAAGTACAAAATACGTTACACAAAAGGTGAAATACAAATACAAAATACTTTTGGCTAAAAGCTCGATATAGGAAATAATAATTCTTCTCAAACGTATTTGAATCTTTTCAAATGCTTTTCTAATACAATTTCTTACTAGTCCATGCCGCTCTTGTTTGCTTTCAGTAAAACCAGTTTTTCAAAGTCCTTATCTGTTAACCTTTCTTCGCTAACTTGCGAAATAATTGACCCAGATAAAAAGAATTGTTTCCCTGGTGCATGCGAAACCAATGTGGTGTTAGATTTAAAAAAATCTTCTTGACCTTCGGAAAAGGGTAAAGCAATTTGCTTGAAACTACTAGATACTGAAGTACTTCAATTTAGGCCTGATTGTGTGAATTTGGTTTAACAGACTTTTTATCGTCATCTGACCAATCAAAAAATCATCACTAGTTCTGTTACAATCTGAGTTTGCATCACTTTCGGTACTGATGTTTCAAGCAACAGCAATCAATTGTTACCTAATGGCATCTCTCTTGATTTTCAAGATTGTTTTTTTCAACTTATACGTACAACCTGCCATCACCAATAACCTGCTTGCTTGCATTAGTCTCCTCGAACCCTAAATCAGCGAATAAAGGAGAAAATAGTTTTTTGGTGATCTGTAGGAAAAGTTTTTTTAATTGTCAGTTTTTTGGTAGTAAGCTTAAGCGGCTTGCTTTTGTGAGAGTTTTCGATGTAAAGAGTAAGTTCCGTTTACTTTTTACCGTTAGGTCATTTTTTGTTTTTAGGATAATAAGTCAATTTTTTATTGGTAACACTGTTATTCAAAATGTTTCTTTCGTATTAATGAGAAAAACTGACAAGTGTGATAAAACTAACTCAAATTTTTGTGTTAAGTTGCAATACTTACCAATTTTTTGTACCGTAAAACAGATTGCAACATCTTGTCACAATTAAACAACTGTGGTGCAATAACCAAAATCAGACAAAATTAGTTGCGACTGTTTGGTAATCGAATAGTTCTAGCATTTAGGAGGCGCAAAAATGTATATTTGTTTGGTAAAAAAGCTTGCAATATAGCGACTACGCATCTATGTTACGAGTTTAGACTATCTTTTTATTGCTCAAGGTGAATCAACAAAGAGTGAATGATCTATTTATGCAGATGCAGTGTGCAATTTCACTAAGAAATGGCATTTTACTGATATGCAGTATAATCAACTGTCAAAAGAGTGACGTGACATATCTGTTTGAATTTTGCTTTAATTTTTGATTTTGGTTTTTGAATGATGTCTAAAGTTACAGCTACCAAAACATTTAAAACTCAGTCCGTGCTTCAAGACTTCCCTGAAGAATTGACAAAAAGTCCTCACAACAAATTCGATTTTTTTAAAGTTTTTACAGAGTCACGATACGAACAACGCTAGTATGGCAAAATACGCGGAACCATCTCTCAAATACGGGTAATAGAGGCGCATTAAATTATCATCATTCGGTCTCGTGCAAAGCGTAAGATACCGTACTTTTCGGACCATAAAGCGCGCTTTTAATCCTTTAATTTTCTCAAAAATATATCGGGCGCCTTATAGTCCAGTGCATCTAATGTGTTGATTAGAATGCGCTTTGTCACCAAGCTCTGAACAAATTTTATGTTGCAATGAGCGCTAGTAACGCAATAGTACCTTCTTCAACTCGTTTATTCTTGATAGCAAACTTCTTCTTTCTTGCGATCAAATTACCTTCTCTCATTCCCTTTACGATTGTGTTTTTTTTCTTTACCTACTCTCGTTCCCTTTACGAGTGTATTTTTCTCTTCACTTTACGTGCGTAAACACACACGTGCGTCGCGCATGTATTGCATCCTGTACCAAGCAATTAACCGTACACTACTCACGCAATGTGAGCGCAACAATTGACTGTTTGATTCGATTGTTTGATCATAAAATACAAGTACGGTACCAATAAAATGCGTTGAGTTTTTGTTTCATTAAATGCGCCCTACAGTCCGAAGCGCCTTATGTATGAAAATAAACGCGTTAGATGACGTTTATTGATACTGCGCCTTATAGTCTGGTGCTCCCTATGGTGTGAAAAATACGGCACTTTACTTGGCACCTGGCTAGCCCAATATCTTACGTAGGACTGTGTAAAAAACAAACCTAAACAATCCAACACAAAACACAAGACTTACGTACCGTTTACTTTTGAACCAGGTTCCTTTTGACGTTTCTGCTAACCGTGCAATTTGTGCAGCTGAACGGTTTCTTACAACATACGCTTTCTTTTTAAAAGTCATCAAAATACGTGCAAATACAAAAATGCCTTAGGTAGGAGATCTGAAGTACTCATCCCACACACTTCACAAACGTTTTTGGTTAAGATAAGACACTAACAATTTGTGTCGTTTTAAAGCTTAGAATATTTGCTTTTTACCAGGATCTGACTCTCATTAGTTAGACCTGAGGATTGGTGTTTATAATGGCTGATCAAGAATTGGTTGCCATGCGTCATTTTTTATTTTTACTTAAACGATTTTTCTACTAGACCTAAGAAAGTAGCAATTTTTAGAAAAAGTTAGTTTTTAGGTATATTTTGACTATTTTTCCTCGAACGCAGGATTCATTGACATTATGTATCAAAACTTTTAAAAGATCCATCAAAAAATGAAGTCTTTAAAAATATTAAATATTAGTCTGATCCAACCAAAGAAATTGATGATCTCAATAAAAAAAGGGGTTAAAACTGGTTTTGTATTATTTTTTTGATAAAATAATAGTGATGAGCTGTTTATCATTCTAAATATTGAAGCAATTTTTTCGAATTGGGTGAAGCAAGCGCAGCCGGCTGATTTGATATTTTCAATTTCGATATTACTGATGGGGACGCTGCTATTGCAATAACTTAACTGTTGGTGCACATTTTGGGTTAGTTCGTTCTTTGCAGGGCAGCGTTTATACCAGGACCAAGCAGTGTGCGCCCAGCCATGACGTTATCTCACTCTTTTAAAAGATACAGTTGTCAGCAAATTAGTAAGTCGTGTGCTAGCTATTTTCTGAGCTAAAAATTTCCTTCATCTGTCAAGAGATTCAAATTAAAAGAAAATTATCTTCTGTTGTGATGTTTCACGAATTATAATGATTTGTGACTGCTTAAAAGCAGTTCTTTTTGTGTCATGGTACTTCAATCTATATTTAGCTCAGCTTGTTTACAACATTTTGATTGAAATTTTGTGGTTACGACGTAACATTGGAACCGGCGCAATGGTGTAGTAATTAGAGCGTCCGCTTCGTAGTCGGTAGACCTGGGGTTCATACCCAAAGTCCAGTCGCTTCCTTGCTTGGCGCTCAGCCCAAAAAAGGGATATTGTGGAGAACAAGCCAGAAAGCATGCTTGTTGCGTCCTTGAGCAAGGTACTTAATGGGATGCCTCCACTTTTTTGTGGCAGACAGGAGGCCTACCCGTACTTCACCGGGTCACAATTGTGAAGTTGCTCATTCAGCATGTCGTGTAAGCGACTCTTGGCTACCCACCAATGGCAGTCCGCCTTGTTGGTGGTGGGGCTACCAGTCACTCGTGACTGGTTCGAAATGGGTTGCCTACCTCTCTTAGCCTAATTTCAATTAGGTTGACGGCATGAACTTGAATTGCCGTTCGTGCCGTACCTCCATCCTGAGGAAGAGGAGGAGTAATCACAAAAGCAACACGTAACATTGGCGCGGTAAGCAATTGCGAAAATCTGTACTAAAGACATAACAGGAATTTCCATTGTCGTTTTTACTGTAACCTTTCAGAACATTTCAAATATACCTACAGCGTATAGCAAGTTATTGTCACTTCGCTTAAAAAGTGCTCAACAACGATGTCGGAGTAGTAAATACACATTTATTTAGCAGTTACGATTAGGTTTGTTGTGAATGAATTTCTTGTTTCATTCAAGAGGTGATATTGATCTACAATTGGTAGCATGGTTATTGCTACTGAAATTGCAAAGCATCAGTAAAGTTTGCTGTTGGAAAAATTGTCGGAGTGATACCTACGAAGCTTCAATTTTTCCCGAACCAAAATTTTATTTTACGACTTGACGTTATTTTGACTTCACCAATCTCCTTGAAACACTTACCTCAAAGAGGCGATTAATTGCGTTAATTATGATGTTTCCACGTGTAGTAGTTTTGGAGAAGTTAAAACAGACACACACAATCATGCAGATTGGCGCTTTATCTAATACGAATTAGAAATGGCGCATAATGGACGTGCATGTAACCGATAACCGTGCATATCGGATGAAAATTTTAGTTCGGAAGGTCTCCTATTCTTTATAGTGCATTTCAACCGCCCATATAACGGATCCATTATCGTAAATAACGGAAAAGTTCTGGAGTACCTTTGAAATATATCAATACGAAGTACCTCACCTATAACAGATCCATTCATCAAAGCAAAATAGCAACTGTTGACAGTATTCAATAAAGTGATTAACTATATTGTCGATTATACAGAAATTTAATGCCACGTAAAGAAAGATTTTACAATCATTCCCGCTCTCCCTACGGTATCTTCCATTTTGCGTACTATTTTTCAAAACGGCATAAGAGATTGACTAAAATGCCTTGTTTCTCTACAGAAATATGTCTTATAATTAACTCAGCAGCGCCAAACGTTATTCATAGGGGCTTAATGAACCTACATGGTTTGCCTTGGGTCAATTTTGCACATAGTGGATGTTGCATGTAAAAAATAAATATCACTGGTTCCGTTTTGTCCGCTAGATGCGAGTTCTACTGTATGAAGAGTAATTCTTTCTGTGCGTGTGTATGTTGTACGTACGTGCGCTTGAACTCCTCCAGAACTACTGGACATACAAATATAAAACTTGGTATGATTGATCACCACCGCGAAGTACGTGTCAAAAGGAGCTTCGTGACGTCCTCATGGCGTCATAGTCAAAGATAACTATTTATAATGTGCATTTGTTGACAGAGAAAAACCGTTGGTTAGCTCAAGCGAAAGCCAGCAACCGATTTACCGATCTACTACTTATCTTATCCCTCTCGAGTCTAAAATAACGTCTCAGCTAACGCTTAATTGCGCAATTTTGTTCTCTGCCTTTCATTCAAAAACTGCTTATTGAAGTAACGCCATTAAAGTTTTTTTGGGAGATATTGACAAGGTGGTTTCGATAAAAATAACTCTACAGCAATCAAAGCTCAATTCACCATGCAATCACAGATTTCTTTTTCAAACTGTTTAAGCCTTCTAACCAGATTTCTTGCTTTTTTTACACACTTCAAACTTGTTCTACGAAGTCATAAAGCTGTCTGGTAAGATCAACACAATTTTTCGATACTACAGATCATCATAGATGATGTTTTTCAAAAATTGCAAAATTTTTACAAAATCACTTTACTTAAAAACTGATATGCAACTTCATTTCGCAACCGATTTTCAAAATTTGTTTGACAAATTAAAGGTTATTTCAAGGCCTTTCCGTTAATATATTACATGTATCTTTAATATCTGTTTTCATACTAAACGAATTAAACTTTAATATTTGTACTGTAACTTTTTACTCCCCCCCGCAAAGAAGCAAAATCGTTATGATGAGACACTAACAATTTGTGTCGTTTTAAAGCTTAGAATATTTGCTTTTTACCAGGATCTGACTCTCATTAGTTAGACCTGAGGATTGGTGTTTATAATGGCTGATCAAGAATTGGTTGCCATGCGTCATTTTTTATTTTTACTTAAACGATTTTTCTACTAGACCTAAGAAAGTAGCAATTTTTAGAAAAAGTTAGTTTTTAGGTATATTTTGACTATTTTTCCTCGAACGCAGGATTCATTGACATTATGTATCAAAACTTTTAAAAGATCCATCAAAAAATGAAGTCTTTAAAAATATTAAATATTAGTCTGATCCAACCAAAGAAATTGATGATCTCAATAAAAAAAGGGGTTAAAACTGGTTTTGTATTATTTTTTTGATAAAATAATAGTGATGAGCTGTTTATCATTCTAAATATTGAAGCAATTTTTTCGAATTGGGTGAAGCAAGCGCAGCCGGCTGATTTGATATTTTCAATTTCGATATTACTGATGGGGACGCTGCTATTGCAATAACTTAACTGTTGGTGCACATTTTGGGTTAGTTTGTTCTTTGCAGGGCAGCGTTTATACCAGGACCAAGCAGTGTGCGCCCAGCCAGAGGCGTTAACTGGTGCAAATATACATAGAATTAGGAAAAAGTCGTGAGTAGTGGTTCTAGTATGTGATTGGTTAGTTTTGAAAATATACAGGGTGGCCCAAAAGTAGGTATACAGTTATTAAACTATTTTTTATGTGCTTTGAAGTTACCAGCAGTGCACTTTATGTGGCCCAAAAGTAGGCATACAGTTAATGGAGAGAACTATTTGGAAATTCTTTGTGAAGTGGTAGTGCCACAACTTCAAACTAAACCTAACTTTGATGAACTCTTCTTTCAGCAAGATGGAACTTCTCCACATTATGCGTTAAGAGTAAGAGATTATCTTAACAAAGTCTTTACACAACGTTGGTTCGGAAGAACAGGTAGCATTGAATGGCCACCATGCTCACCTGACCTGACACCAATGGATTTCTTTTTTTGGGGTGTTGTAAAGAACAAAGAGTATGTAAAGAACAAGGAGAAGAATCCCAAAACAGTAAATGAATTAAAAGATTGCATTTATGACGCATTCAGAGAAATTGATGCAAATTGAAATTTGTGCTGCACGGTATGTCAGAGTGTTTTGAACAGATGTAAAGAAGGACATTTTGAGCACTAAAAAGATTAAACAGTTTCCATTTAAGATATAACTATCATTCTAGAGGTTTAAAAGTGCCTACATAAGAACTACAAATCTACTTTTGGACCCAAACCCTACTTTTAATAACTGTATACCTACTTTTGGGCCACCCTGTATATCAATCACTTTGCTGCCCTCCCACAGCTTTGACATGCTTTTTATTCTAGCACTCGGTCAGTTTAACGGATAAAAGTTTGTTAAGTTTAAGGACGCTCATAGTGAAAACAAGTTAAACAAGACTTAGCCAGGGACTTGATAAACTTGGAGACATGTAGCGCAATTCCCCATAATGTCTCTTTTATTCGATTGCGTTTCAAAAACTATAGCATTATTTCAGAACGAAATTTGGCTTATGCCAAAATCATACACTTTTTAATACTGTTTTCACCACTGCTCTTTGAGTGTAGCAGGCTTGACCGGCTGAAGCGATATTCTTAATCTTAAAAATGCTGAATTACATCTTTGGCTAGATCAGAATCTCCACCAAGGAACTCCACTACACTGTTTTGAAGTTGCCAATATCTTGCCAGAGATTCGCTTTTTGATAACCAACGAACTTCTGAACGGAGAAGAAGACGCTCGAACTCTTCATCGTTTGCCTCGCAAAGTTGTCAACATAATCGGTCGTTTTTGGTCACCTGACAATCCTGACCTAAGCTAGTGTTGTAAATTTAGTTTTTCAGTTGTCTGCTACAGTTGTCTTGTCAGTTGTCTGCCAAAAAAGCTGGATATAACTATACTACATGTATAAAGCAAAAATTTCTTTATTAGGGTGTTTTTGTGTACAAATCCTAAACTTCTGGGTGTACAAATGTCAAAGTGGGCACGATTGATCACCACCCAGGGTTGATTATTAAGAGGGGTCAACAATGTCATCATGACATCAGATCTTTGATGAAAAGCCAATTTTTGCTTGCTAGGTACATACGCTTTGACTTCTCTGAAACTACTGGATGTAGAAATATAAAACTAGATGCAATTAATCACCACCCCGGAATAAGTGGTATTAAAGGTTTAAAGACGTTATGATGACGTCACAATCAAAAATCGACGTTTGGGACGGAAGAATGCTTTTTTGAGCCAAAATAAAAGCCATCACTTGACTTGTCGACGTCAAAAAGGTCACTTTTTCACAATTCTGTGGCCCTGTGCATGAACCTGATAAGCCAAATTTTCTGCAAAAATGAGTTAGCACCCTGACATCATTACTTTTACAATGATACTTATACAAGGATACTTTGATTCACAACTTTTTTCAGCGATTGAAATTGAGTAAGTAAAATTTTATGATAATTTTTCCAAATATTGCTGATATTCCATTTCACATTTTCCGTGCATAAACCTGATAACTCACGAATCAAGATGGCGGCTCTTTTGCAAAGAGCTGCAAGAAGACCGAAAAGAAAGCGTAAACTTCCGCTTAATGCTGTACTAGAGCTAGTGGATAGTAGTAAGTTTATGATTCTCTTAAAATATATCTCTTGGCATGATATTTGCTAAAAGTGTGTTACATCTTGGGTATATTTGCTGTGAAAAGTGCTGTTCTAAGTAGTTCTTTCTTTAACCCTGCTGAATTTTTTGAAGCTCTAGATCTTCCTCTGAATACGGATGCTCTATTTAACAATGCTTTTGCAATGGAACCTTTGCTTAGTCTAAGTAAGGATATGAATGAAAGGCGTATTTTGTCAAAACTCAGAATGGGGTTTTAAATGAGCTATAGAAACTGATCGACATAAGAGAGTATCGATACATACCAGCCGACAGTTTGCACTCAATGTGACTGGGATAAGAATGAAATGAGTACCATTTTTTAATAAACTGCTCTGTTGGTCAAGGTGATTGAGAGTATTATAGTCTCATCTCAGTTAGTTTTGTGATCTTACGAGAAGTGGCGAAGCATCTTAATTTATATTCTTGCTGATGGATGATAATTATTTGAATATTTTGAGTCACATTTTTCTTATTTAAAAGCAATATCTTTTAAACTCTTCAATGTTTAAATAAATATTTGGTTAATTAGTACTCACAAGCTGGTCAGGCTAATTAAATTTTTATTTTGGTTTTGCGTTAATATCATCTAGCCACATTAATTATAACATGTCAGATGATGTTAATATGGTTTTTGGACAGGGGAGTCATGCACCAGCTTTCTCATTCGACAGCGTTTTAAGGTAACTGTTTTAAGTTTGATAATTTTTTCCTCTTTCTTGTGTGTATGTGTGTGTGTGTGTGTGTTTACCCCTCCTCTTCCTTGGGATGGAGGTACGGCATGAACGGTAATTCAGGTTCATGCCGTCAACTTAATTGATATTAAGCTAGGGGAAGATGGCAGCCCATTTCGAACCAGTCTTGAGTGACTGGTAGCCCCACCACCAACAAGGCGGACTGCCATTGGTGGGTACCCAAGAGTCGTCTGACATGCTGGGTTAGCAACTTCACAATTATAATCCGGTGAAGTACGGGTGGGGCCACCTGTCTGCCACATAAAGGTGGAGGCGTCCCGTTAAGTGTCTTGCCCAAGGGCACAACAAGCAAGCTTGCCGGCTTGTTCTCCACACTATCCCTTTTTTATGCTAAGCGCCAAGCAGGGATGCTGTGAATACCATTTTTTAAAGTCTTTTGGTATGACTCGACTTAGGGAATGAACCCCAGGTCTACCGACTACAATGTGGACGCTCTAACCACTGCACCATTCCTCTTTCTTCGCATTGATACATGTACGAAAGTTATACCTCATACTAATACCTTTGATCTAAACTGCGTTGGCACTAGCGGCGCTAAAAATAGCAATCGCTATTAGAATCGCTAGGGTTGCGTTAGCGTTTGCTTTAGCGCCACTATTGTTGTTGTGAACTAGCGATAATATTAGCGGGCGTTACTTTTTGAGCACAATAGCGTTAGCGGAAGCTGCGCTAATTTTTTCAAAGGCAGTTGCCGCTAGCGCTAAGCCTGCCCTTTGTCAAAATACAAATGTCGTCTCAAAAGTGCAAAACGTTCAAAAATCACTGGCTGCCACAAAGCATCTTCCGAAGACGAATTTTTATAAAGAGCATTGCGGAAAAGTCACGAAAAGACAGCAGCAGTAAAAAGCTTTTAGACAATTTTTCACGGAGAGACACGAGTCTCAAAGCAAATCGATTGCTATGTTGCTGTCTAATGCGACATTAAGCGGGTTATTTGTGAAATAGAGCACCCCCATACTTTCCAGTGCAACAGTGGAACGCCAATCCAACGCCAACGCAAAATTAATAAAACTGGAAATTTTGAAAACGAGACAGTACAGCAATATCGAGATTTTCCTGTCGTCATAAAAGAGTATCTGCAGAAATCAACCAATACTACCCAATGGAGTAGCTGGTTAGTAAATCATAGAAGCTGAGGAGGTCATGATGAAATCTCGCCCAAGAGCCCGAGAACCCTCAATCTATCACTGTTGGCAATGAAGATTTTGAGATGCTCATTTTTTTTAAAATAACTGTATTTTAATAAATATTTGTTTTTGTGTTGTTTTTGCGACAACTAGTACATTTGTTAGTGTTGTCTTACGGTATGCTAGTATTTTCTCAGCTAAACTGAGAAAAAAATTTGTCCTACAAAATGCCCGAGGCGCAGTAGACATGTCAGCTTTGTACTTCTGATGAAACCAAAGTTTTCCAGTTACGGCCCAGTGGACCATTACGTCCTAGAAAGTACTTTTTTATTGGTTTGTCATGTTGTGTTGGTGAAAATCTGTTACGTGTTGTTTTTTAATGCTTTACTGCAAAGTTAGCAGTGTGCAAATTCACCCTATTTGTTAAAAAGTAAAGAAAAAAGAGCTTGAGAAGATGAACGATTGACAATAAAAAGGATAAATCTAGTGAATTACAGTAAACTATTTATTGATGCAACTCATAAAATCTATCATAGCGAAAATAGCTAGCAAATGATGACTAAAAATCAGTTATGCGCATGAACAGAGCATGATTCAATTTTTAATCACGTTCCACTCTTTTATACAGACGTGATATATGCGTTTTCTAACCTAAGTTATTCCATTTCTTATTTTGAGATACAACAGCAGAATCAAGACCTGAAGTTGACCTTAACTTTCAAAAAAATCACTTAGAAACGGACCTATGGTATTCACATTGAGGACAGCAGACTGTCAGATAACTGCCAGTCCCGTAAATAAACTGTCTTATTACGTAATAATGCGACTAATTATAGTAGTTCGAGCTAATTAAATGTACATAATGTTTAACTAATACGTTTTATTTTTATTCTTTGCATTAGTTTCTTTTTTACTTTTTTCGCATGAACTATGGCCTTAAAGTTTCTTCCAATAATAATTGAATCTTTGTTAAAAATTGAGCTTAATTTGAATAATAAAACCAAATAATTTTTTCAATACATAAGCCTTATATGTGGGATATCAGGTTCATTCACGGAAAATGAAAAAATTTCATCAGTTTTTTTAATTTGCTTCATCACTTTCTTTGTGTTGGTATTTATCAACTGAAAAAATTCACAAATAATTTTGTAAATATACTTGACATAATAAAAAAAATTAAATGACATTCTACAGCTGCATTTGTGTTTTACAGCCCTTTAAAATTAACTGCATTTTTCTCAGTTTGATTGTTGTGTGGGTTATCAGGTTCATGTATGTGGGGCCACAGAATTCATGATGGCTGCGTAATTAGAAAAAATTGTTAAAATGGTTTTCGTTTATTTCTTAATACTAACCGTAGAAACACTGTTGATGGCTTTTTTTGAGCTTAATTCTTTTGAAATTAGTGGGCATGCTAACTTTACACTCGGCTTAATTTATCACCACTCCAAGTTGAGAGTCATCACAAATGGGTAACTTCACGCACGGGTGATGACGTCACAATTGAAATTGACTGTTTAAAATCGTACTTGTTAATGGAGAAAAGCAATTTTGGGCTTAAGCATAAGCCAGCACCCAAGTTGCCAACTTGAGGAAATTCCATTTTCTTTTTAAGAGTTAAGAACACGTCCAGAGACGTAGCAGCCGCCCCCCAAACCCCCCAATTGGGGGGGCCCAGGCCAACTTTGGGGGCCCAAGTTAGTCTGAAATTGCTTTTTGGCTACGTGACTATTTTCAGTTCAGCAGACTTGTTTACAACCGATTTAAACTGTAGGAAGAAATTGGCTTGTGACATCATAAGTGAATGCAACGTCATTTTATCTCGCAGAATCTAGAATATTTCGATTGATTTTCTGGTAGAATCTTGAATATTCGATTGACGTAACAATGCCGTTGTTACGCAACAATCATAGAATGGTCTGGAATTCTGTTTGGCTATAAATACCGGGACAATATATATACACTGCAGAGTGCAGATAAAGTATTTTATTGACATTGTATAGAATGAAACGTTCAAAAAGTGGTGCTCAAAAGAGAAAAGAAGCAGCCACTGCTCGAGATGCTGTAGCGAAATTGCCCAAGATGACAGATTTTTTCAAGATTACTGAGCAGAGTAGACCTGGCACTAGTACCGAGAGGGATGAAGAAAACTATAGTGTACAAGAAAAAGAAGACTATGACGATCAGCATCAAAGTGATTGTGAATTTCCAGAAAATGTAAGTTGTGATTTACCTGCCAATACGCAACCTTCAATATCAAAAATAACTGAATCTCAATTTACCCCTATCCCTGATGACCCATGTAAATGGCCTGAAAGTATTTCTGATGCTCAACGATGTGATATAGTAAAGCGTGGACCACATCAACTAATAATGAATTTTCCATATAATAACACAACTCCAAGGCGACGTTTTTCCTCCAACCATTATAAACGTGTGTTACCTAATGGTGAAAGTGTTTCACGGTCGTGGCTAGTTTATTCTGGGGAATCAGATCAAGTTTTTTGCTTTTGTTGTAAGCTATTTGGAAAAACACTAAGCCCCTTTTGTAGTGGTATAAATACATGGGAGGGTTTTTCGAAAAAACTGAAAGACCATGAAAACGGCATTTCCCACCAAGAATGCTGCAGTCAATGGATGTTGCTAGCTGAAGGGATAAGAAATTCATCCACTATCGACAAACGCGAGATGAATATTTTTTTCAATGAAAGACGTTTTTGGAGAAATGTTTTAGAGAGACTTATCGACATTGCCTTGTTTCTATCGGAAAGGAATCTTGCTTTTAGAGGATCTGAAGAAGTCTTAGGATCTCCTCACAATGGAAATTTTCTGGGTATATTTGAGCTTTTGGCAAGAAGAGATCCGATCCTAAAAGAGCTTCAAGACAGAATCAAGAATAAAAACACTAAAGATCACTATTTGAGTCCTACCATACAAAATGAACTAATTGAATTGCTAGCGACAGAAGTTGAAAAAGAAAATTTACAGCAATTGAAATTGGCAAAATATTTTTCTATAATTTTGGACTGCACTCCAGATATGTCACATCATGAACAAATGTCTGTCATTCTCCGTTATGTACTATGTAATGAAGAAGCTGCTGTTGTTAAAGAAACATTTTTTGGCTACTTGAGAATAAGTGACAGTACTGGGAAAGGCTTGTTGGACGCTTTCTTAGAAAAAGCGACCGAACTGCAATTCGAATTGTCTGATTGTCGAGGTCAGTCATATGATAATGGTGCTAACATGAAAGGAAAACATTCTGGGGCCCAAGCAAGAATGCTAGACATCAATCCCAAAGCTGTTTACGTGCCCTGTGCAAACCATACCCTTAACTTAGTTGTTGTTGACAGTGCTAATTGATCGACGGAAGCATTGACATTATTTGGAGTACTTACAAGGTTGTATGTGCTGTTTTCTTCCTCTGCTCAGCGTTGGGAAATTTAGAAGAAACATGTGGAGCTGTCCATAAAGTCACAATCTGATACTCGTTGGGAAAGCAGAATTAAATGCATCAAACCTCTTTGATACAATTTAAAAGAGGTGTTGCTGGCACTGAAAGACTTGGAAGCCATTTCCATAGAAAGAAAAGATGGAAGAGCTGCCTCAGAAACAAAATCGTTGATAGCTCATTTATCAAAATGGAGTTTTCTTTTGTCGGTGTTTATTTGGTATGATATCCTATTCCAAGTCAATAAAACAAGCAAGATTCTTCAATCGTATGGAGTCTCCCTTCATAAAATGGAAACGGAAATCCAGGCAACTGAAAAGTTTTCGCAAAACTATCGCACAACGGGTTATGACAGTGCCGCAACATCTGCTGTTGAAATAGCACAGGAATTGGATATTGATCCTTCTTTTCCTCCGTCAAGAAGTAGAAAGAAAAGAAGATTGTTTGATTACCAAGGTGAAGAGGAACAACGAGCTACTCCTGAACTGAAATTTAAAAGCAACTTTTTCTATCCATTAGTAGACCAGGCTATTATGTCAATAAAGGAGCGCTTTAATTTGTTACGTGAGGTTTCTTCCGCCTTTTCGTTTTTGTACACACGAGACAAACTTTTGCTTGTGCAACAAGAAAATGCTCTTCTTACTTGCTGTAAAGAGTTCCAAAAAAAGTTCGGTGACATTGATTCTGATGAAATGAGCGCTGAGCTACAGCGGTTTGTTTTAATTTTACAAAAAAACGCAATCTCAATACGGCTCAAGACTTTCTGAACTATCTTCTAAAGACTCATTTATTTGAATTGTATCCGAATGTGTACATCGCACTTCGAATCTTACTAACTTGCCCCGTGACTGTTGCCAGCGCTGAAAGAAGCTTCAGCAAATTGAAACTGATCAAAACTTTTAATAGAACGTCTATGACAGACAGTAGACTATCTTCATTAGCCATGTTGTCAATCGAAAATGACTGCGCCCGATCTCTTGATTATGACAATGTCATAACAGCATTTGCGAACAAAAAGGTTCGCTCCAGACTATTTAAATGATACTGTGTTTTTATAACTTTTTCATGTTTTTCAGTGTCATTGCTTTCGTTTCGCAGTGTCTGCATAAATGTCCTACTGAACTCTGGCATCGGTGCCGAATTTTTTATGACTTGCACCTTCGGTATCGGCATGCTTTATTCTGACATTAGCCTGTTTACTTATGTACAAATTGTGGTGTATTTTCTTAATGCAGCTTTTCAATTTTACACCTCTAAAGTGATATGACCTGTGCGCAGGGGCTCTTGCGCTTACTTTGGGGGGGGGGGCCGAAGTTGGAGTGCTACGGGACTGAACACGTCGTAATCAAGCACTGACTCTAAAATATGGTTTCTTCATGTTTTCAAACAATATTGACCGTAGAAATGTGATTGAAACTATTTTCGGAAGATATTAACAAGGTGTTTCCGCTGAAAGTACTTCTCTAAAACCATACGCTGTATCTAGATGCAACAAGCAATAATTTGTTTTAGCATGGTTTCTTGTTCTGTATTGAATCCTTTTAAGAAGCATAGTTACGTCATAATCTGAAATGATATTGTAATGCTTATCATTATAGAGCGAGACTGCAGCCGGAAGCAAAAATGTCGACTTTTATTCTGATAGCAAACATACATTGTAACGCCCATTACTGTAATTCGTAATTGATAGGCTCCTTTTACCGATACCAAAAACTAATCCTCATTTAAAAGTAGGAAGGTTGGGAGTAGGAGCAAAATTAAATGCCAATTTTAGAAAAGATTCATATAAAACAATATAGCGTCATTTTGTTGAATTAGATTAAGAAGAAACCTTTTTGCTTGAAAATAGCTTAATAAACGCTTAATGAAATAGGACTGTGGTTCCCGCCTTTTTTGGATACATTCCTCCCTTTCACGTTTTTGAAACCTTTTATTCGTCCCTTTTAAAATACAATAGAAAGACGCGGGGGTTTTTGCTATGATGTTGGGCACAATTGATCACCTCCCCAAAGTGAGTGTTATAAGGGGGTTGGTAATGTCGAGATGACGTCATTATTAAAGTTAATTCTTTTGTTTGCATTTTTTGACGGAAGAAAACGATTTTTTGTTCAAACAAAAGCCACCAATCAAATTACTACATTGCAAAAAGTTCATTCCTTTAGGGTGTAATTTGATATCGCAGTTAATTTATGACTGCACAATTTGTTCTCTGTATTTTTTCAATTAGTACTGACCATAGAAACGCTATTCAATGCTTTTTTGGGAAGAGAATAACAAGGTGTTTAGGATCTAAACATATCTACAATTATTGAAGTAGAATTGACGATGAAATAAGCGATTCATTTTCAAACATTTTAAGTATG
This sequence comes from Trididemnum clinides, assembly GCA_963675345.1. Lineage (NCBI taxonomy): Eukaryota > Metazoa > Chordata > Ascidiacea > Aplousobranchia > Didemnidae > Trididemnum > Trididemnum clinides. The sequence continues at coordinate 12,436,496 of OY776286.1, forward strand.
TTTTGTCTTTTTACTTGTCTAACCACGCTTTTTTTCAAACAACTGATATGCTTCTTGTTTGAGAAAAATCATACCTTTCAGTATCAACGTACCCGTAATCCTAAATACTTGTTTGTTTAGTAATGCAATGGCGAGTTAGATTACTACAGTACACTCGCACCACAGACTCGACTCATCTAAACTTCTAAGACATGTTAATCAAATGTAGCAAAGTTGAAGAAATTGACAATTTTTCATGTGAAATATTATAAGAATCTTAACAATTATCTGCTTCTTTATCACAACAACCGGGTAAATGGATTATACTTTGAAACCATGGTCTAGCCCATTGTAATTACTTAGTTGTAAATGCTTCACTATGGATTGTTTTGTACTCTATCAAGCTGCGATTGTGCCAAAACCCAGCAACTCGCTGCCAGAGATTTTACGTTGTACAGATAGGCATACAATTACAAAAAATTGTTAGTTGCATGCCAAATATTAAACAGATTATTTTAGAAATCACGCAGCAATCACTTTGGCGCCCTTTCTACCCCAAAAACTTTACAGTTATGCTGCCATGCGAATAAGCAAAATAAAGGAATAAAACTCTGTGAAATTATTGGCTGTTTCAGTTGTGAGCAAGTCCAGTCATTAAGAATATGCTGGAAGCAAGGTAAGCTGAACGTAGCCCGGGACTCCAGAAGGTTGGAAGATATATAGCTGCTATCTACAAAACCCTATAATGTTTTGTAAAATCAAAAAAAATCATAGGTCTGTAGGTCTGTACCACTATGTAAAATCGCACCTATGCAGGTCATTTTTTGCTTAAAACTAGGTTATTTGGCAAACTGGATATCAGACGTAACACATGTGGAGAGAAGTATGGGCCATTTTGCCCAATACTAGAACCACGTTAGGTGCAGCAAAAGAACTTGATGTCACAAATATCGCTACGAGAGGAGTTGCCTCAAGTTGTCAAATAAACTTGTCATTAAACAACTTCTTTTTATAATCGTTAAACGACCATTATTAGGGCGTTTACCCCAACTTCGAATCTGTACCCTTATAATTATTGGAAGGAGCAGATAGAAGTCACGAAATGGTAGTAAGTTTGTGACTAAAACCAGACTTAATTGAAGTATGATTATCGGGATTAGGGGACTGGGGGCAATATCCCCATTTGTTACAACGTTTCGTTACTACTCTCAGAAATTTTATTCGGGTGATGCCGGCTACACCGATATTTCAATCAAAATGAATGACTGGTAGCCATACCTTGCGATGCTGACTAGTATATTATATGGTTTGCACTGCTGCATCATAATATAAGAAAAAAAATATAGACATAAGATTGTACATGGTACCATTCTTCTTTGATTATGTTTCTGATTAATTAGTTTTATTTTTCGTAAATATATTAAAAATGCTTTGCCCAAACAGCGAAATGGATGAAAATTGTTTCTTCACAAATTAAAAAACAAAGGAAGAATAGATAAATACCGTACAGAGTCATACGTGATTTTATAATATTATTTTTAATTCTTATCACTGCAGGCGCGTAGTTTTGCTTAGACAATTGTGGGTGGCAAAACGATGATAACCTAAAAGAGATAGGTAACCACATGTAATACACTTTTTGGTGAATTTGTTTGACCTGATTACAACAATGGAAAGACTTTCAGACCACATTAGTGATAGTTCAGAAGTTTACTTAAGCTTAATTGTTAGCGCCGTATTTTGTCCGCACAAACGAAAAATCTACCAAAGATAATTGTTGACGCTTCATAATTAGAATACATCTAATTTTAATACAACTACCAAAAACCTAAGACGTAAAGTACACTGAGTACAGAATCGGCAGCCTATATAGATATAACAGATGATGTAGCACTGTTTGATTTATCAGGTATGACTAAATATTTTTACCTACCAATAGGCCTACACGTAGGCGACGACCCTGACCATCCTCTGTCTGACTGACAAGTCCTGCTACTGTCACCCTCTAAAGTAAATCCATCATTGCAGCGATATTCTGCAACTTGGCCATACTTATTTCCTCCAGTAACAGTACCATTGGCAAGTCCAGGAGGGCCATCGCAAGTCGCATCTGAAATTACAGCAAAAGCAGTATTTTTATGGTTGCGTTTGCTTCTTCATAAACATTTTTAAAGTCATTGGCAACATCCAATTTAAAGTCGAAAACTGGAGTTTGAATCGTATCAATAAGCAATTGTTAGCTGGAAAGCAGAGAAACACCACCAATAGGGCACGAAAAAGTAAAGATGAAGCTCTAAATGTTAACAGTATTAAACTAACTTGGGTTGAAACAGGATAATCCACAAACATCATCGCATCTACATTTTTTTTTTGTGCTCCTGCAATCGTCATCAATCGTACATGCTTTCCTGCATTTTCTTCCAGGAGCGACAGAAGCAAGATCCCTTTCTTGGCATGGAGACTGGCCTTTAGTAAGCAGTTCTGCACACAATTTACATCCGTTATGGTAGCAAAAAAACCGGTTTACTTGCTGGGAAAAAGGGGATAGGAGAACAAGAGAGACAAGCTCCTCCCCTGAAATTTTGATGCATACTTACTTAAAAAAACACCTTTGAAATTGAGAAAAGTGGATCTTAAAATTTATTAAAATTAAAGTTTTGACGACGCAATGGTATAGTAGTTTGAGCGTCCGCTTCGTAGTCGGTAGACCTGGGGTTCATTTTCTTTGTCGAGTTATACCAAAAGACTTCAAAAAATGGTATCCACAGCTTCCCTGCTTGGCGCTCAGCATTTAAAGAAATGTTGTGGAGAGCACGCCGGCAAGTTCGCTCGTCGTGTCCTTGAGCAAGGCACTTAGACGGAATCCCACCTTTATGTGGAAGACAGATGGCCCGATTTTTTCTCCGAAGAGAGGGTTGGTGACAGGAAGGAAATGCGACTGTAAAAACGAAATGCCATGTATTACTAACTGCAGATCAGAAATTATCTACTGTGGCGACCCCTAATCGGGAAAAAAAGCCGAAAGACGACAACATTAAAATTAAAACTATGTTCTCTCCAGAATAAAATGTGGCTACGTCTTTGTTCACACCAGGTAAGTGGAGATGCGCTAAAACGTTGGTGATGGAGTACCAACACTTGTACAATAACAAATATCTTGGTTTTGTTTTCAGATAAAAACTTTTTGTCAAATAATCTTGTTAAAAACCTTTTATGAAAATTATATTAATGGACTTCTTCATGCAATTAACGCTTCTTCAGGGTTTCACGTCGTGCATCAGCGTGGCTAGCGGGGAGGAGGGACACATAAACCACAGCCCCTCCAAGTTTTTTCAATCTGATTAAGGGCGGAAGGTGGTTGTCAGATATAACAACTACAAAACGTTGCTCTTCATAGAGAAGTTTCTCAACAAATTTAAGAAAAGAATCAACAAATTTGTGAGCAAAAAATATCAATCTTAAAATCATAGTCATTCAACAAATTTGGAAGTCAGAAAATATTGATTTCTCAAAAATCATTTTGCATATCAAAAAAACTAAAACACCAAAAAATATTTTAATCGGCCCCCAAATTAGTCTTTTTTTTTGCTGCGCAAATGCAAAAGCGTGAACCTGTCTCCCACAAATCACTTACAGGGCGAAGAAAATGCAAAACAGTCACAAATATAAAGCACTAGAGCTTGGTCTGTCTTTATCCACTTTAAATAAATATATAAGTTAAAATGCTCTTCTAAAAAAGCCTAGCAATACTAGGCTTACTTTCCAGAAAAAAAATTTTCTTTTCCTGTGTTAATGATATTTGAAGACTATTTTTAGAAAGAAATTTTTGTAACAAAAAAGCTCGTTTTCATAAGCATGAAACTTAAGCTAGCGTAGTTATGAGCAACCGTTGTTTGGTCGTTGTGGCGTGACAAAATACCCAATCAGTGCATCTGCGTGCCAGCTTGTTATTTTACCACAATAAAGGAAATGTATCTTAGAGCATCACGCGAATAAAAATGGTTCATTAACCAAATCTTTGAAAACAATTTACTCCGTAAAAGCCGGTTTTGAGCCTAAATTGACCGAGAATGCTAATAATTATTTACCTTGGCCAAGAAATAGAAAAATAACTGCGAAAAATACCCATGAAGTTTGGTAGCAAGACATGTCAAACAGTTCTGACTTTAAAACAACGCTAAAGTAAAGTTAGAATTAATTTGAGCTGAGCCCTCATACCACACAGCAAATAAATTGTTCTCACCACGATTTGCCCCGCATCAAACAGAAGAAATTGCAAAATACATGTCTGAAACAACCCACTTTCTCTTGTAATTCGTGTGGAGACAAATCTTTATCACAAAAAGCAACTTGAACTGAGAAGTAAATAACTGAAATGTCGTGCTCTGTTTTGGTGAAAAAGCCTCCAACTTCAAAAATAATTATTTCATTTTCGATGTTCAGAGCCCTGATATCTTTAAGTACAATACCCAACAAAAAGTGCAATTTAGTTATTCAAACAGTTGGGCAGGGCATCGGTTTTAGAAGGTTTGTAAAGATTAACAGCCGACAATACTTTCAAGCTCTTTGAATGAAATCGGCATATGAAGGCAATTCCCGACAGTCTGCACAAAATAACTCGGAGTGAGACAGCACATAAAACGAAATACCACAAAATAGAGAAATCCTGTATTGCGAAAGTTTGCATTGAAATATGGAGTTACTAAAACGCAGAATTACCAAAATACGTAAAAACTACCACCTAAGAAGTCCAAATATCGAAGATATAGTAAAATTAACAACAGTACATCTACAACCAAGCCTTTGGGTAAAATTAGATAACTGAATTGAGTTAAACAAAGCATTTTCAAAAACTTTTGTATTTCGGAATTCCCATGCTTTTGGTGCACTTCCCTATTTACGCAAAAATTTTATATTTCCGCCATTTGATATTTTTGTATTCTTCCATCAACCTTGGTCTGGTAGGCGCGCCACTGCACATAATTAGCCGAAATATGTCATGCCGCGCATGCTCGGCCATTTTGAGTTAACAAACTAAATTTTTCTTTGCTTCTTTTGATTTTTCGTGTTTAGAACATCAAAAAAATATTTCAACCTAGCCTGTAGGCTTCAAAGAAGCATCATTGCTAAATGGAAGCTGCGCTGTTATTATCAAAACAGTGCAAGCTTAACAAATGCCAGCTTTTGAAGTACTATTTTTGTGCTGAACATATTTTATTAAATAAATATCTACATATTTATTATGCTATAAGCTACTCTGCAAACAAACATTTTTTCTAGCTTGACACGTCATTCGCACGCTTATTCTATTTGCTAGTTTAACTGTAGTTAAACTTTCAATGTTGCTTGCCTCGCCGGAAATGCGTAAGCAATCGAGATTGTAATCAAAGTTGTTTACGTTGAAGGATCGAAAGAAGGAAACTAGTAGAGCTGCTGAATTTCAAGCCAAACTTCTTCTAGAGGCAGAATGAAATTTAGTGTTTAATTTTTAATCTTATTACACAGAATAAGTTTATTCTCTTCAACATTTCTTGCTGGCAAACAAAAATTATTTGTTCTGCAACAAGCTGCACTTTTGAGCTCTTCGCAATACAAATTAGTTCTTTGTGATTTCGCCATGATATCACTACAAGACGCGATTGGCTGCACGTACTGCTTGGCAGTTGCAATATGTGCTTTTTAGCTTTTAAAAAAATCAATCCGCCCAATGTTAATTTTCTAACAGACACCGATTTCCTTTACTTTGCAACATCGTTATTCAGCAGCAACGACAAGAACTTGGCACAAAACTGAAAATCGTGATTTTTCTATTGTTGACTGTGGTTGTTGCCCTGCACGATAAAGGAAGTAATTGTACATATACTATACTTGTGATTGAGAAGTTAGAAAATGTGCAAGACTGCGATGAAGAACAACTTCGTTGAGAAACTTTACATAAGAAATGACCTACGGACGATGAAAAAATAATAATATTCTGTCCACGGTTGCAATATTGGCTTTTGTCAGCCAAATTCTAAAAATTTGTTTGTTTTAAATGGCGTTTGGGTTAGAAATTTGAGTTTGCCTTTTGTTGGCCTTTTTTGGAAGTGTTTGGCAACGAAAATTTAAGCTTGGCCATCGGCTTTTTCGACAGAAACTCTTCGTTACAGAAATTACGCATTTTATCACAGACATTGTCCAAACATTTTTGTGAAAACATTTTTTACATATCGTCAGATCACATTTGCATAGTACTCTACCCGCTCAAACAAAAACCTGATAAGGGGGTACCACAAGCAATTCATGACGTTCCTGGTCGATCCACCAATCAGCAAGGATTTGCGTGGAGTGCGTGGCCGAAGACTATAAATTTTTCTAGTAATCTATTAGCAAAGCTCTTAAGGTCGTATTGTGTAAGGGGGCCTAGCGAGGTAATGAAGGGCTAGTGTGGAAAACAAGTAGTCAATTTCGCTTCTTTGTACTCTTGGGAAAGGCACTTAACGCTTCTTATGATGGAATGTGTTCTGTTAATTTGCTTTTAATATTGTTCCAGCAGCTTGCCTGCAGTTTTTGCATACTTAATTTTTTTTAAGCATACTTAATTGCTTTAAGTTTTCCATTCTAGCAGTGCGATGTTCATATTTTCAATGCTGGTATTATTCTTGGGCCAATTTTTACCAAATGCTGTGTTTTAACATTTGTTTCAATTATGCTGACTTTCTATTGCATAATGGTGTGCAGTAAGCTCATATATTTTACCGTGTCAACATTTAATTCAATTGAGATTGAGATAATAGACTGCGTTCTATTAGTTCGTTTTGCTACCATCCTTGTAGTTTTTGTAAACTTAGTTCTTTTATGCTCACAATGCTATTTAAAATGCAATTTACGCAATTTAAAAGTGTACTCACGTAGACTATTGCAGAGATGGCAAAACTGGGTCACAAATGGGATTTTGACGTGGAAAAAAGGAAAAGTGGGTCATAAATTCAATAACTTTTTGATTCATACCCAGAAAATAAGGTTTTCACTTCAAACTACGCTTAATTTTCCCAACTGTTGCGGCTAAATTTGTAAACAAAAGGCCTTCATTAGTATTTCGATCAAATTTTGCGGTTCAAGCTCTAAAAAAAGCTCCTTACAATAAAAATTTCAAGGAACTGACACCGTAATAGCAAATCTATAAGTAGTTACTAAAATACTGGTGGTGGGTCAGTGGCAAGGCTGTGGTGTTGGCAAAATTTTTTGCCGACACTCTCTTAAAATTCCGACATCAATATGTTACCTCAGCCTTGGCCAGTGGTTCGCCACCCTGAAACTATACAAACTTCCTACTGATGTAAATACCGACTTGGGATGCATAAGAAAGATATGTATTCCCAGGGGCGTAGGCAGACATTTTTGAAGGGGGCGCACAAAAAGGACTGCTTGCAAATTTCGCGGGATAATCGTGGTGAAAATCTTTTTTTTGGAGATGAATATCCTCACAGCTGCTTTAGGAGACTTACTTTGTTACCGTTGCCACCTTGTTGGACGGAAATGACATTTAACATCTTTTTGAGGGGGAGTGCGCATGGTAGCCCCTCTCGATCCGTACGTCACTGTGTATGTGGTAAACAGTTTTTGATACTTGCAAAATAGCATGCAGTCTACAAGTAATGTGGAATCAATTTTCGGAATGCTTTATGTCGTTGACAGTGTAAACTAAGTAGTATCAATAATGTTTTGTAAAAACTATATTAATTGTAAAATATTGATTGTTTTGGCAGTCTTCGAACTTGAAAAGAGATTAATTACTCATGGTGATTGTATCAATGTACACTTTACATTTGAATAGCACTGATGAGTAACTGATAACTGTCGTAATTAATTTATTTGCAAGTGTCTTAGATATTTTAAGTTTTTTAGCATTTGGCTTTTTTATCATTTTCATCTGGTAGCCCTGTTTTAATCCCGCGATTGTGACAATAAAGTTTTACTCACGCAACTAACGTCATTAAAAATCGCTTTTGAAAAAAGTGGCTGACCAGTTTCAAAAATTTTGCATTGAATTGCGTAGGAGTGATATTGTTCTATGCGAATAAATTGGATAAAATAGACAGTTATTAAATAAAGTATTTTTAGTAATGTTATTGAATAAATCTGAAATGAAAGTAGGACAAAAAGTATGAAGGTTCACTTGCCATTGCTAGTAGTTATCAAGTTTTACAAGCCTAACATCTATGCTTATTTGTAATCAGCTTCTGGCAGGGTATATCTTCGAATAATTAGCATATTTAGGAATATTAAGTTTAACTTAATTGTAATGTGAAATTTATACAGCACATTCAGTTGTAAAAACATACGTAAGAATTGTAAACTTAAATTATACAGTAGCCCAAATGAGCGGTCACCAATCTGTGGTTAACAGACCACGGGTGGTCCGCAAAAATATTCATGTGGTCCGCGGAAAAAAATGGGTCATTATTTATATTTCATGAACATTTGGAATAAAACTATACGATTGTCAAAACTTAAGATTGAATAAACTTTTTTCAGCTACTTTTGTTAGCAAAATTCCTTCAAAAGGAGTGACGGTTTAGGTGCTTTTGCAGGTGTACTTAGTGACATTTGAGAATGATAATTGGCAATTATGGTTTGCCGCCATCAGTATGACACAGTTAACACTTCAGCTCAGTTTGTTGACATCGCATTGCCGGTTTGTTCTTTTATTTCGTCAAGTTTGTTATATAATATTTGTGATATATAATGATAATAGTGATAAAATTGAACATAGTGACTTCGAGCTCCTGTTCAAAAATATGAAAATGTGAAAATAACCCTTTACCGAGAGTAAAATACCATTATTGATACAAATACGAAAATAACTCTTTACCGAGAGTAAAACACCATTATCGAATGCCTGCAACCATTCTGTTGAGGCTCTCGTCCAGTTTATAGATTATACATGTGTTTGATATCATGAGGGTGGTTATAAAATTGAACATATTGTGAATTCAAGCTATTTTCAGTGATACGAAAATGTGAATAGAGACGCAAATAAGTCGTTATTTGAAGCTAAAGCATTGGTATCAAGCGTTTGATGTTACAGAGGAAATTGATGTTGCAGAGGAAATTTCAGAAGCAACAATAGTAGGCCTACCCCAGCTTTTTTTTCTAATGTGTATTTGAATACATGTATATTCGATGATTGTTATCACATTGAACACAGTGCCCTTTTGCTCTGATTAAAAGATATGAAAAAGTGCAGAGATAAATAAAGAATAAATTTGGCCTTTTTGATGCTAAAACATCACTATCGAGTGCATGCAACTGAAATAGGCCAATAGATAAATTTTGCAACAGCAGACGTCTATTTTTATTGTAGGCATAATGTATATTAGCTTTATTTTTCCTGACGTCCAATGTATATAAACTGAGCATTGGCCTAACCATAAGATACATAATTGTAAATATTGATAAGATACATATCCATAAGTATTCATATCCAAAAATTTAATCGTTTTAACTTAGGCCTAGCCTACTTTTTGAATTACCATGTTGGCGTCCCCTGAACTAGCATATTTGTGAGAAGCTAGATGGCCAACCTTAAAACAAAAGGAAATTTTTATCCCGCATTTTTCGTTATGTGTGTATATGTATATATATATATATATATAGATAGAGAGAGAGAGAGAGAGAGAGAGAGAGAGAGAGAATCTTATTTTGATACAGTAACAAAACATTGCTGTATTCGTATAATTTTTAAATTGAGCTTACCAAAGATGATGCGATACTGTTACTAATTCTTCTTCTTTTCCGGATTCAAACAAAATAGGTAATAGTACCCACAATAAGTGAGAAAAATCAAATCAATATTTTGCACTTCTTTAGTAAAACTAAAGATAAAATAAATAATGATAATAGCAATACTTTAGTTAATAGTGAGCTGATCGATGAATCAGAGCGTACACAATCCTCGTCAGACAACATTAGAAAGAACGTGCAAACTGGAGGCGAAAAGAAAAAACGCAAAACATCAAGAAAATATGATTCAAGCTACTTGAAATTTGGATTTATTCAAGAATCTGGTAATGAGCTGGACCCACGGCCTCTTTGTATTGTGTGTTGTGAGAGTTTACCTAACGATGCCATGAAACCGTCAAACCTGAAAGATACTTGCAATCAAAACACCCATATTTAGCTAAGAAACTACTCGAATATTTTCAATGAATGCATAAAAGTATCAAAAAACAAAAAGGTGATTTAAAAATATGGTTGTTGAAGATAACTCCCTATTAAAGGCTTCCCACTTGATAGTAATTTAAATTGCGAAAAATAAAAAGCCTTATACGATACGGAGAAGGCTTAATCAAACCTTGCATGATCCAAGCCTGTGAAGCAGTTGTGGGAAAACAAGCTGTTCAATTACTGAAGGTTATTCCTGTGCCTGCTAATACTGTTAAGCGCAGAGTTAAAGAAATGGCTGATGATATTGAAAATCAAGTTATAAAAATGGTAAAGGATTCATCATTTTATTCAATTCAACTTGATGAATCTACGGACGTAAGTAACAAAGCTCTTCTCCTTTGTTTTGTGAAGGTTGAGTGCGAAGGCGAACTACTGGAAGAACATCTTTGCTCACTCAACTTGCGAGGTAGAACAACTAGCTTTGAGATTTTTAAAGCACTTGATAGTTATTTCCTAGAATACGAAATTGAATGGAAAAAATGTATTGGCATATGTACAGATGGTGCTGCAAACATGACCGGTCATCGCGCAGGAGTTGTTGCAAAGGTAAAAAATGTTAGTCACCCAGGCATTCTGTCTACGCATTGCGTTATACATCGTGAGCATCTTGTGGCGAAAGAATGTCTCAAGAACTAGACAAAGTATTATCAGATGTGAGTAAAATCAAAATGAGATTCAACACAAAGCGCTCAATTCTCGAATATTTGAAACCCTCTGCGAAGAAATGGGTTTCCAGTATACTCACCTTTTTCTTCATGCTGAGGTAAGATTGCTTTCGAGGGGCAAAATACTGACCCAACTGTTCGTTCTGCGTGAAGAAATTAAATTATTTTTTCAGCAGCAAAGTAATCAGAAATTTCAAAAACTCTTGTCGGACGATGAGTGGGTAGCCAAGGTTGCATACCAGGCGGATGGTTTTTTCTCGATTTAATGAACTAAGCATATCTTTGCAAGGACAACTTAAGGACGTGTTTACAGTACAAGGTAAAATAGATGCTTTTCGAAAGAAACTATCACTGTGGCAAACGCATTTGGCAGAAGGAGATCCACAAATGTTTACAAATTTTGATGAATATATGGGAGATAAGGATCTCAATCGACAAGTGGTATTCATCATTCAACAACATTTCCAGTCACTGATAGAATATTTTGGTTTTTATTACCTAAGTGAAGGAGATCCTAGGCCTGAAAATATGTGGATAATAGATCCATTTGTAGCTAAAATCGAAGAGAGCAAATTAAGCATGAATGAAAAAGAAAGCCTGATTGATCTATCTTGTAACGACAGTCTTATAGTTAAATTCCAGTCATCTTTATCGAGATCTCTTTCTGGCTCTATGTAAAAAATGAATACCCATCACTGAGTGAGAAAGCAATGAAAATTTTAATCCAATTTTCAACAACATGTTTATGCGAGAAGACATTTTCATCTGTCACAGTAATTACAACACGGTACCGCTCTCGCCTTAAAATAGACGCAGCTCTCCGTCTTGCAGTGACGTCATTGGAGTCGAATCTCCACATATTTATATCAAATAAACAGGAGCAACCATCACACTAAAATGGGTATTGAAGTAAACTTAGTATTTTTCAGTATTTACTATAACTAATTTGAATTTAATTAATTGATTGAATTTAATTAAGCAATTCATGTGATCGTCGGTTCAATTCCTGAGTCCACCTGACGAGTTCTAATTGGAACAAAACCTGTCGTGGAAGTGGTATTTTATCCAACTGATTGCAGTTAGCCTATATGCCTTAATATCAATTACCGTAATTAAATTGATATCTCAAACAGACTTACACCAGCTCCTATAATTTGTCTTATAACGTAATAAATCACTTGCTTGGCTGGGATTTAAAGTATATATCGCATCAAGCTCACTGTAGTGAGCGTGCACCATATATAAGCTTAAAATTACCATCATCAGTTGAAAGGACCGTTGGCGGAGTGGTATAAACTGCATAAAGCAATTCATGTAATCGTCGGTTCAATACCTGAGTCCACCGGACGAGTCCTAATAGGAACGAAACCGGTCGTGGAAGTGGTATTTTATTCAACTGATTGCAGTTAGCCTATATGCCTTAATATCAATTAATTAAATTAATAACTTAAACAGGCTAACACCAGCTCCTATAATTCGTATTAATTCAAATTTGTGTATTTTGTATTAAAAAATTAAACTTCTCTGATTATTATTGTATAAATATATTTACAGTACCTGTTTTTTAAATTCATATTAGTGGTCCGCCAAATAAAAAATTATGCATTTAGTGGTCCATGAAGTTCTAAAGGTTGGCGACCGCTGGCCTAGGTGACAGGGGAGACTTTTGAGACAGAGTTTATTAAGTGTTGCATGAGACATTGATGAGTAAAATCAATATTTTCTTGAAATTTTGTGTCAAAAATGCTTACAGGCCAGTAACATTAATATATCAGATGTAATCTGCTGAACGTAACTGTTCTTTAAACAATTTTTTAAAGTTGCTGTTAAAGCTGCTGGCCAAAATAAAGAGTAATTGAAAAACTTGACCGAAAAGGCCTAATCTCGACCAAATCATTTTAATTAAATATATTTGTTTACTAGTAACAAACTAGCATTAATTATCTTCAATATTAAATTTAATTCATATTAATTTTCAAATAACCACAAATTGAAGTTCACTCTATTCCTTTCCAACATAGCTCACAACTTTTGGTCAGCCACTGTTGATTGCGCCAAATATGTGACGTTATAAGCTACCTTTTCATACAATTTTTTTGATTAATCAACAAAATTGGTTTACTTAATAAGTGATATCTAACCACATTTCCCAAAAAAATTTTCAAAAGTTTTTTACTGAAATAAACTTTAATTCCGCAAAATTACGAGATATGTAATTTGTATCCTAGCTTTTGTTTTCCTACAAAAACCAGGTTGTAAACCCAACAGCCAACAAAATTTGTTAAATGTTAAGCAGACACGCGTAAAAGCAACTACTTTGGTTTACCACGTTAGCAAACCACAGTCTTGAGCCCCAGGAAATCTAAACGTAGTTACTTTATTATCGAATAGATTTTTAGGATATAACAAAAACATGAACTTTCTAACCGGTAAAGGAACGTTTTAAACTTCAAAACACTATCTCATGCCCCAAGATAGTGGATGAGGTGTGTAAAGCAGGTAAGTTTGGTATACGATATATGTTAAGCTGCTGAGTACCAGTTTGAAAGCTCAGGAAATGTTCTTTTCAGCTATATAAAACTCTAAGTGATTAAGAGTATACATTTTTTTTATATTTACTAAACGAAGAGTAGTTGCGATATATCATTTTAGTTCGAAAACTGTCAAAATTCTCCACCAGTCCTTAGAAGAGTGAAATTGTAAGAAAAACTACATCCATTCACAAGTTTAGAAAATTTTTTTGCAATCAAACGATTCACTGGCTCGGAATGAAATGAGTGTCCAAGGGAGTAGAACTAAGCAACAAGCTCCAACGTAGCTAAAACTTGGCTCTTTCAAATCAAAATTTGCTTCCTCCAACCTATAAAAAGGGGGGGGGGGTAAAAATACTTTTGATCATTTTCAGCAACATTATATTTCTTTCAAAGTATACATTACCTGCAGTAAATAACAAAGACATTTCTTTTTAAGGATTTATAGCTCTAGATAGTTGAGACGCCCCCTTAGGCAAGATCAACAAAGACTCGCGCCCTTCTTGATTTGTTACAATCTTTTTGTCGCCGAATACGGTTAAATCACCCGCCCTGTACCTTAGTGACCGGCAGATGACGATTCGACGACTAGAAAATTAGCTCGGTAGAGTTCAACAGCTACCATCTATGCCTTATCCTTTGGCCTAAGAACGTACGCTTGAGAAGCTACAGTAGTTGCTAGGCCACTCTTTTACAACACAACTCTATTAACATACAGTATAAGCTTTCGCAGGTAGACAATCACCGACACCACACTTGTAGCACCCGATAATCCCCCTCCTTTATAGTAGTGCTTAGCCCTTGGCTTCTAATTCTTGACACTTCTCGTTTGTCTCTTCACTTCCCTTCTTTTCTTTGTTTTCTGTTCTATCGTCTGTTTGCTTTCGTCTCTCTGAGTTTTTGAAATGACCCACCCGTATATATACTTTCAATACTTTCCATCCATACGTAACCGAAATAAAGTTCCCAATCATTTTAGCCAATCAAAATTACTAGAAACTAAAAATTAACAAGAAAAGATTTGAAAACGGGGGATACTGGAAACTGCTACCCGAAGAACAACCAATAAAAACGCATAGAAAACAAATCAGAAATGGTTTGTCTACGGGGGGGAGGAGTATAGGAAATAACTACCAATAAAATAAACAAGTGACGGTTTGTATGCAGGGAAATACCGGAAATAATGACTAAAACAAAAAAACTACGTCGAAACGGGACAATGACATGAATATTCCCCAGATTATTATTGTTGCACTTTTCTTTTTTTGAATGACGGCAAGATTTCCGGTCATTTTTGCATATTTGCTATTAAAACCATCACGAAAATCTTTTTTCTTCTTTTTTAAGATATAATATGTTAGAGCGCCATTTTGTCAAATTGTCATCATTATTTCAGGAATGACTATAGAGCCGTCGACTCGTGTCCCCAAGTATATGAACGCCTTGTCTAGGCCTAAAGCAGGATTTACACTACACCGTTTTGACGCGTTTTATTCAATAATACTACTAATTAGCCTGTTTATATGACCCGATGAATTGTTTGATCTCGTTAAAATCACCCCAGCTTTCCTTGTTTTCGCAAAAGGAAGGATTTAGCGGGGTGAAAACTCTTGAGCACGCTTCGTTAAAAGTAATTAGGGTAAACGCTTCAGCACATTAAAAATTGAATTTTTACCTTTTGGTTCAATGTCAACTTAAGTCTTTTGAAATTCGGATGTGACCTAAAACTTCTCTTTCCCGGTGCGCAGTGTGAAAGTTGGTTCTATTGAGGCAGCTTTGAATCGAATTGTGGCAGCTCAGGTAATAGATTTACACAGTGGAGTTTGTACATGGATTTACTGCTAACAGGACAGTGGCTCACAGTTGACATTTATTTCAGATAAACTAGTCAAAGAGCTAAGAATAGACTCTATTGACCTGGCTTCATTTCGTATCGAGACGCTTTCCGGAAATTAATTGACACACAAATCTGGTAAAATTTGAGTTACAGTCATTGTTTTCGGATAAAATATTACTTTAAGTAAAGTGATTCCAAACAAACCTTGGCGAGGTGACATTGATAAACTTCCACATCGGCAAGGTGTGAGTTTTTGCGAACATTTTAATGATGTTAGACTGCTTGAGTTGCTGGATAACATATCAGTCGATCTGTTGATTGGAAAAGATAACGCGTTTCTTATGACAGTTCTTGAGAAAAGGGTAGAAATGTTCACAAGCGATCCGCACGCATAATTGACTCCCTTAGGTTGGCTGGCTTTTGGTGGGGCATCTTCGCTGGAGAAAGAGCCTGTGAAGTTTTTTCGTGTTCAGCCATGAGTAGGCCTTGATGTTGAGATTTTTCTGAAGCCTAAAATTTCGTCTTTTGACGGTCGTATACAGGAACTTGAGCAAGTTTTAAAAAATGTCAATTTGCAGGATAATGAAGTGGATAGCTCCCCGAGTGATGAGGAGGCTAAGGAATTTGTAGGGACTCACGTTGTGGTTAAGGATTCTTGGTTTGAGATACCGGTTTCTTTCAAGACAGGTGTTAAACCGATGCCTCATAATTTGGCTTGAGAGCGTTCAGACAGCTTTTAGAAAAAATGGTATGAAAGATGAGGACTTGCGTGTTTTTCTCAAAGAATCATTTCGTGAGCTACTGGAATGAAATTGCTGATATTGAGCCAGTTGATCAGAGTAAGACTATTGGATTTTGTGACCTCTCAAGCTAAAAAGCAAATTGTCTATGTTGGTAGAGGTGATTTAAATGGGGTTTGCATAAATAATTTTATTAAAACTGAACCAGATTTTTAAAATTTTTTGGCAGACATTTTGGTGAGATTTTGATTAGAAAAATTAAAATTGATGGCAGATTTGTGGTTTGCCTGAAGAGCAGCACAAATTGTTTCGGGTTTTTGATGCAGAAAAAGGAAAGTTTGTCCCATTTTAAGTTATTCGTCATCTTTGAGATATAAATAGCAGTCCTTTTATTGCAAGCATTGCGATTCAAAAAACTGGATCAAAATATTGCCGGATCGTTTGACTTTAACCAGAACACTGAAGGAAAAAATATCTACACGGATGACATAATATCTAGTGGCGTCAATAATCTTGGCCTATTGCTCGCAAGGTGTTGGTGGCGGCAGTAACAACCGACCAGGGGTGCGAACTCGGTCGATTTTTATATCAAGTTCGAGTTCAGCTTGTTTTAGGAGTTTGAGTTCAACGATTTCTTTTTTGCGAGTTCACATTTGAGTCCTGCAAAAATTTATCAAATTTTTTTGAGTTCAGAAAATAAAGTGATTGACTTAGCCAAAACACTTTTGCAGTAAAATTGCGCGTTCAAACTTATGTTCAAACACCTGTTATAATAAGCTAATGTTGCTGCCATAACCCAGGCAAATGTGTATTGTGAATTTGCATTGAAAGCGAAAACTGAAAAATAACTTACAATTAAATCATTGTAGGTTCCTGATTATGCGCTTTCGATTAAAACAAAGACTATGTCTGCGATTCATTGTTTACCAAGAAAAAGTTGACTGTCAATTAAATCACCCATTCTCTACTGTGACTGTTAAGTTGCAAAACTGTAAAAATCTCATTAGAGCGTATGTTACAGACAAAATCTTCTCATCGGAATTTTGATTAAAAACTGATTCCAACCCCAGTAAAACCGCAAGGCTTTTTTCTACATCAACCACAAATAGCTGCTGGAGACCTACATTTATCATTCGTGACTTTGTGCTGTTAGAAATTGTGAGAAATAATATCTAGGACAGCCAATTCTATGAGGTTTTCATTGTCTACTTTCAAGTGCTCGCGTGAGAATCTCGTAGATTTGCAGCACTATGAAACTGCGGCACCTCAGATATTGTAGGTTCTTCTTAAAATCAAAATATTGTCGAAGTGTGAATTTCTGCTATCAATGTTTGAATCGTTTCTAGAAGTCGCATACAGTCAGTAAGTGTATATATCATAAGCTACCAAATTTATTGATAACAACGAGTGCTTATTGTTACCTTATCATTGTCGCGTTTTGAATAGAGTTTTGAATCTATCTCAATCTTGATCTACTTCTTAAAATTGACGCGACTTGCAGTATCGATCGAACAATTAAGTTTGGTTGCAACTTTATAGCTAAGAAAAGATTGGCTTCCACTGAGATACTTTAACCTCCGCACTTCTCGTTCAAAAACAGAACACTATATTCACCAACCACTTTATAACTTCGAATTCCTTCTCTTGCCAAAACACAGAACTAGAGCACTTCAATAATTAAATATCAGAGACTTAACTAAAATTAAGCCACCAAAATAATCGCTTGATTCCTGTCACAACAATCACCACAGAACAACGCCTTTTTACTACACTCTAGTATCTCGCTCTGAACTACACTCTGAATCTCTCTGAATGAATAAAATCTCGACGGAAAATAATCTAGAAATTGCTAGAAAATCACATGACACAAAAAACACCGTTAGTAAATTACGTAATTAGTAATAATAAATAAATAAAAAATAGGAAAAAATCTTCGAGAAGAAGCAAGAATCACTAGAATACGCTGGAAAACTAAGTCACGTAGCCACCCATTGTAACATCAGAAAGGCGTGTGAGTTACAAATCTATTTATAAATCCGAAAGAAAAAAGTCTTCCTTTGAAAACAGTTTAGCAAGTTTAGGACTTCAGACAATTTAGATTTACAAATAAAAATGATCACTGCAAAATAAAACAACAGATTACAATAACTATACATATATATAAAAACTATTCTTTTGTTGCAAATTTACTTATTCATGACAGTGTAGACTATGAGAAAATCCAAGTATTTTTCTGTAT
Organism: Trididemnum clinides; assembly: GCA_963675345.1. Lineage (NCBI taxonomy): Eukaryota > Metazoa > Chordata > Ascidiacea > Aplousobranchia > Didemnidae > Trididemnum > Trididemnum clinides. The sequence goes on from OY776286.1 coordinate 12,454,696, forward strand.
TTACTAGTAATGATAGCTTCATTTTTATCATTGCAAATCAAAAATCCTACTGGACCTCTGGAAACACTAAACTTCTCCGACTGGACCTTCGTTAAAATTAGTTGAGTAGCTCTGTAATAGATTGTTCATTTTAATGTTTCATGCTTCAGTAAGTTTTGCGTGTTTGTGTTTACTCTCGTTGACTTTTAGCTTGGTATCGGTAGCCCTACTCCATTCTGTATGACCAAGGTATTTTATATAAAAGTAAGCTACTTTAGTTTTGCTAATATTCTCTGTTTTTTTTCAATACCTTTAAAATTTTTCTTATCGTAAAAAAAGCATATCATTTTTGCTAAATAATAAATTCTAAATTTGAATATTTTAAATTTATTTAGCATCTTTGCTTCTTAAAGCCACTAAACTCAGTAAATATTTTCCAGGTACATCCGGAAATTGGAGCATTATGTTATTTCGATTAGCGTGCACCTTTGTTCTTAATATGAGACTGTTTTAAATTGGATCGCTTTAAAAAAAACACCAAAACTTGCTGTACATGTAAATGATAATGGTAAGCTACTGGAAATGATGTTTTATATAAACGTTTAATATTGAATAGAAGTCGTAAAAACCGCACTTGTAATTTCTCGCACTATTTTCAGTATTGCAACTTTTCCAATTTTGCTTATTTAGCTATCAAAAAATACTGCCCGATTTCCCCCCCTAAGCCTAGCGTTCTGCGGACGGTCCTGCTAAGAATACCCGGCGAAGTAAACGCCAGATAAGATACAAATAGAAACGACCCGTTAAAAACTTACACTTACGCTGTACTTTCACGCCAACCAACCTTTATAGTATAGCTTCAATAAGGCATTTTATATAATCTATCGTTCTCTTTTTCTAGAAAAAATACAAAATTTTCAAAATTGCACAAGATATCTAACCGAAAAAAATTAATTTTAGTTAGTACAATTCAATCTATTTCAGTGCTCCCTCACTTTGGGTTAGTGTTTCCATCACCATGTTTGCTCCGGCGATGGCACTGGAGCTACTGATTTGAGTAGTTTCGGATTTTTGCTCTTCTACTATTATTCAAGAAAATCGAGGCGAAGTGTAATGATGCCACTTAAGTAGTTTATTAGTTATAGCTTTAGCTTAAATTGTTGCTAGAAACATAAAATCTGTTAAATTGCATATAGAATGTGGTACGCTTGTAATTAACTAGTGCCTATTTCCTTTAAGTTTTTGTTTGCGGTTAACTCGGTTTAAATTTTGAAAATGAACTGGCACTAATTTAATGCTGACAGACGTCATGCTGTAAGTTTCTTAGCACCGTTGAGACGTGTTTTTGTAACGTATTTTGGGATTGAAAAGTTTATCTCCAAGGAAAATTCAAATGTTTTGCAATGCTAAAGTTTCTGTAGTGTGTTTTATCATCTCAATTGTGTATTGGTTAGCTCACAAGAGCCGGGAGAGTAAGGTGGTAATTGTCCTCTCATCAGATTTATAAAATCTTCATTTTTGGCTGAATTATTGGTGCCTTGTAACACAAATCATCAAACTTATGGCATTAACAAGAGGGTTCAGAAGGTACCTACTAACTCGCGCCCGAATATTTTGGCGACTCCCGGAATATGTTGTTGTGCATTCCTCTGCGTAAACGGCACTAAACACGAATTCATAAAAATGACCTAAAAAATAATGTATTTTAACTCGCAAAACGGAAAAATAATCGATTTCAAAAACGCCTTCCACTAAAAAAAGCGGCAAAGTATTAATTTTACTTTTATAAAATTGGTCTGTCACGTTTTGATATAATAATATAGAACTTTCGGTTCTATCTCAATCTTAAATTTCTTTTAAAATTGAGGCGACGTATGATAATCGCTCAAATAGTTAGGTCTGACTGCAACTTAATAAAACTTGGGAAAGATTGGCTTCTACTAAAAACACCTTAAACCACGTTAAAAACAGAATATTGTATTCACAGAAATAATACTTTACGACTTCAAGGTTCTTCGCTCAACAATCTCAAAACTAATCACTTTACTACACAATCAGGAAACCGCCAAAACTAATTCCACCAACAACTGATCAATACTCGCCACGTCAACAGAATCCACAATAAATTATCCAAAAAAAACAATAGCCCTTATTTACTCCGTCAATCAATCTCTCTCTCCCCACTACATACTTTTCTACTACTGTAACTACTTAAAAAAATCTCTTCGCCTTATATATAAATCGAAAAAAACAATCCAGAAAACGCTAGAACAAAATCAGGTGAAAAAAGGAAAAAAAAAGCATTTCAAGTTATGTAATCGGCTAACGAAATTCTTCGAAGAAGCTAGAATCACTAGATCAATCTGGAATTTTATTATGTCATAAACGATTGTGACGTAATAAAGGCGTTCTTAGAGCAAATCCAATTGCGAAGAAAAAAGGTCTTTTTTTTCAATCAGTAGCCGAGCGAACAATATAATACAACACTATACGCGTATGTGAAAACAATTCTTACAAGACAAATTTCCTTATTCGAGATTTCGTCTCTACAAAAAATATCTACAACTTGATAGAGGGCACAGCAAGATGGAAGCCACTTAAAAAAATCCATCTCACTAAGCTATTGGTTTTGATCCTCAATAACTTTGGTACCAGGCCCAGGCCACTCTCAACTGCTCTGAGACGGTTTACCTTAACCTATACTATAAAGCGCAATTCTGTCTGTTTGTCTGCTTTAACTCCTCTAAAACTGCTAGAGGTACAAACATCAAACTTCCCACGATTGATCACAACTCCGTGGTGAGTGTCGATGGTGATGTAATAAACAAAAAAGTTTTTTAAACTTTGCATTACTTGACAGAGGAAAACCGCTTTTAGCTCAAACGAAAACCAGCTTCCGACTTACCACATTACAAAAACTTTCATTTATTAGGGTTTAAAATGACGTCGCAATCAACGCTTCATTGCGCAATCTGTTTTTTGTTCTTTCTTGAAAAGTTCTGATTGCAGAAACACGATTAAACGCTTTCTTAGAATATATTGATTACGTGCTTTTGACAAAAACAATTTTACAAGAATTATTGCTTGTTTAACAATGCTGCGAGCAATTCTTTATTTAAGCACTTTAAGCCCTCTAAGCATTTTTCTTCTCTTTTTCACTTGCAGGCTTAAAACTGGCTCTATGATGTCATAATGTCTCTCGTACAATAGGTTAATCACTTAGAGGAAAGGCATAGCATCTTTTCATGCAGTGGCCGAATTAAAGCAAATAGCGCAGCCCAAAAATATTAAATGTCACAAATATTAATACGAAAGCGTGCTCACCAAGTCGTCAAATAGGCCAACCACTTAATAGCTCATTTCTTTAATAGTCAAAACGACCACCATTTGGATGACGTCATCTATTTTGGCTATGTTTCACCACCCTTACACTTTTAAAAATTACAAATGGTAGTTTGTGTCAATATTCTTTCGTTTTGAATGCTACCAGTCTTGATTAGTAGAACAACATGATCACCATTACATGTACAGGAACTATTGCTTATATTTACTACAATATTTTGTTGTTGTTCTCATAAATGTTTGTACGGTGAAGTTGGCTTAGCTTCCTTAATTGATAGGTTACAAATCGACACGGTTGATGGTATGTCCTACCGGGGTAAAATCGCACTATACGCAGAAAACAGGGTCACTGTGTAAAATTGAACCACACGTAAGACATGTTTGAAATTTTGCTTGAAAATAGCTTGATATCAGAAATATGTTCCCTACTTTCAAACTACGGGAAACGCAAGGCTCCATTGGGTTCATGTCAGCAATCAACAGAGCACATAGACCTAAGGCAGTGTTTTCCAACCTTCTTCTTTTTAAGACGTACTTTTTGCAAATACATAAGTTTGTGACACACCAACTCACTTTTGTAACCTGGCGTTAGAATATTCAGCTAAGCTAAAACATACTCATGCATTAATATCTTTTACTAAAAAATGTTTTCCGGAAATTGTTTTCAAACTTATTTCAGATGATAAATAAATTGCATTTTCAAAACGAAGTACTGATTTATAAATATGTGGAAAAGTTAGTAAAAAAATATCAAGAGGTTTTCAAAAATGCCAACGTTTTTGGCAAAATCAGTTTACTAAAAAACTGATTTGTGACCTCATTTCTCAACCGATTTTCAAACTTTATTCAACAAATTAAAGTTTATTTCAAGACAATTTAAATAGTGTATAATATGTACAATTAATATTAGTTTTTATCCTGAAAAACCTGGACTTTATGACCTGTGGTTTAACTTTTTACTGCTCCCAAAAAGGGTGAGCTCAGTAAAAACAGGTGACTTTAATACAAAAACGTTACAATAAAGTACTAACAATTAGTATCCTTCAAAAGCTTAGGAAATTTCATTTCCAGCAATATGCAATTTCAATTACTTGAGACTAAGGATTACTTTATAAAGGCTGATCAAAAATTGGTTGCCATTTATCATGTTTCATTTTTAGTTGAACAATTATCCTACTAAAGTAAACAAACTGCCAATTGTTAAACAAAGATAGTTCTTTAGCACATTTTGACTACTTTTTCTCACTAGCGTGGTTTGTTTGCATTGTCTGTCGACGTTTTCAAAAAGATCCATCAAAAACTGAAGTCTCCAAATATTTATGAAATGTAGTCTATCGGTTAAAAACACAAAATTTTAGTGCCTGCAGTTCACAAAATTGCGATTTCTAGAAAACTAGGTCCTTTGATACATTTTGTCTATTCTTTCTCGATAGCATGGATCTTTGGCATTATCAATCATATTATTCAAAAGAGTCAAAGTCTACAACTTTTAATATGTAGCCTACTCCAATCAAAACCCTTGGTGATCACCTAAGGAAAAGACGATGGGGTAAACATGGTCCTTTCTTATTGTTTGCAACAAAATGTAGGAGTCGAGCTACATATGATCTAAATGTTGAAGCAATTTCCTTTGCAATTGGGCAAGGCTGTTGCAGTAGCCAGCTGATTTAACGTTGTTAATCTCGACATTATTGATGGGGACTCCCGCTACAGCTATAACTGAACTGTAAGTGTTTCATTTCGGGTTAGTTTACTCTTTGCATGGCGGCGTTTATGCCAGGGCCAAGGAACATGCACGCAGTCAGAAACATTAGTTTATATTAATTCGCCCACAGTGACGAAGAAGTTGTAAGTATTTAATAGCAATCCTAATAATAACGGCTCAAAACGCACTGTGAGGTCATAATGTTAAACGACATCGCAATGTTTGCCACTATTTACTGGAAACAGCAGCAGGCAGCAAAATCATCTACTATCAGTTTGATTGCAAACATACATGGTAAAGCCCATTACTGATATTTGTAATTGCAAGGATTGGCCTACTGGTACAATCTTCATTTAAAAATAAGGAGGTCTGGATTGGGGGCAAAGTTAAATGTAATAAAATCCCAAATTTAAGAAAAGATCAAAGTTGAACACTAATAGCATCAATCTGTAACACTGGATTAAGAGGGAATGTTTTTGTTTGAAAAGAGCTTGGTAGGCGCCTATTGCAATGGATTGTATGACTTAAAGGAAAGGCATGACCCTTATTCATGCTAAGGCCGAATTAAAGAAAACAACGCAGGCAAAAATCTTAATGTCACCAATATTAATACGAAAGCGGAACCACCAAATCGTCGAACTTAACTACGACCAAACAGCTCATTTCTTTGTCAGTCAAAACGACCACCATTTGGGTTACGCCATCAATTTTGACTATGTTTTATCTCCCCCCCCCACCCCCCCTTACCCTTTTAAAAATTACAAATGGTAGTTTATGCCATCGTTCTTTCTTGTTGAATACTTCCAGTCTTCATTAATAAATTGACATGATCACCATTATATGTACAGGAGCTATGGCTTATATTCAGCAAAACATTCTATTGTGGCTCTAACAAATGTTTGTACGGTGGAGCTGGTGCAGCTTCATTAATTGATAGGTTACAAATCGGCACGAGCGATGGTATGGCCTTGTCACGTTTTAATATAATTGAATTTTTGATTCTATCTCAATCTTAAATTTAGATAATCGCTCGAATAGTTAGGTCTGACTGCAACTTAATAAAACTTGGGAAAGATTGGCTTCTACTAAAAACACCTTAAACCACGTTAAAAACAGAATATTGTATTCACAGAAATAATACTTTACGACTTCAAGGTTCTTCGCTCAACAATCTCAAAACTAATCACTTTACTACACAATCAGGAAACCGCCAAAACTAATTCCACCAACAACTGATCAATACTCGCCACGTCAACAGAATCCACAATAAATTATCCAAAAAAAACAATAGCCCTTATTTACTCCGTCAATCAATCTCTCTCTCTCTCTCTCCCCGCTACAACGCTTCTCTCTACTACCCTACTCTAACTACTACAGAAAAATCCCTTCGCCTTATATATAAATCGAAAAAAACAATCCAGAAAACGCTAGAACAAAATCAGGTGAAAAAAGGAAAAAAAAAGCATTTCAAGTTATGTAATCGGTTATTGAAATTCTTCGAAGAAGCTAGAATCACTAGATCAATCTGGAATTTTATTATGTCATAAACAATTGTGACGTAATAAAGGCGTTCTTAGAGCAAATCCAATTGCGAGGAAAAAAGGTCTTTTTTTTCAATCAGTAGCTGAGCGAACAAATGATACAGCACTTTACACATATATGAAAACTACGCTTTCAAGGCAAATTTCCTTATTCGTGACAAGCCTGCCGGGGTAAAATCGCACTATACTTAGGAGAAACATTTTTTCTATTATGCTTACAAACAGCTTTATAAAGCTACGGAAATCAAACCTGAAAATTTGGGAAAATCAAAGACTTATTTAACTTCTATGAGTATAAATAAGCAAGTAAAAACAAATATGAATCATGATGCGTTGCCAGCAGTGACTTGAGAAAGTTTGAGGTGAAATCTAAATTAACGTCACTGCGTTAAATCGCACCACATGGAAGATATTATTTGTAACTTGCTTTATAATGTTTTATGCAGCTACCGGGGTCAAACCAAACATTTGAGGAAAAGCAATGACACTTTAAACTCCCCAGGGCACGTCAAGCAGGGAGAAAAGAACATGCTACATCATGCGTAGCCAGCGAGGACTTGAGAAAATTTAAGGGAAAATCAAAAGAAAACAGCGTCAATGTGTGAAATCGCACCACACGAAAGACATTTTTGCTCTTTTGCTTTAGAATAGCTTAATATCAGAAATGTGTTTCCTACTTCTAAACTACGGGAAAGGCAAGGCTCCCTTGGATTCGTTTCAGCAATGAACAAAGCACATAGACCCAAAGCATAACCAGGATATTGAAATAAGATATTCTATTAAGAAAAAGAACACAAAGAGTCGTAAACATCTTATGTGCAGAAAACACATAAACGTTTGGTAACTCTTCATACAAGAATCTGATAGGTAAAGCCGGCTTGGCCGGCTAAACCAATCCTCTCAAATGAACCGATACTCTCAATTATGCTGATATGCTGCCTGTTATGGTATTTATGTCATTTATGTCTATACTCTACATCATTGTAATAAAATCTAAGAAAAAATCAACATAAAACCATAACCATAACAATTTGTAAAATTGAATATAGAGAGAATAGCCGCTTTTGTCGCTATGCCGGAAACAAGACCAATAGCGCAGCCAAATCAGGAACTTAATACCACAAATGTAAATAGGAAAGCGACAGCATTATATTGCAAAATAGGCTTACCACTAAATAGTTTATTTCTGTAATTATGAGAGCAACCACCATTTCGCCGCTACCATCAGTTTTGATTGTGTTTCAATCCTTTCTTCCTCACAAGTATTAACAATAATTAATGGCACATTCTTTGTGAGCATTACCAGTCATGATTAAAAGAGTATGATGATCATGATTTTGTGAGCAGGAATTGTAAAAGTGCATAAATTTTATTAACTTTTCGCTATTGCTCACGCAAGAGCCCGACAGGTCAAGCCAGCGCAGCCGGTTGAACCGAAATACTAATCAGAACATTCTGATGAAGGGTCGGCTAGTATCTCTGTAATTTGCTTAATGCTTTTCACTCTCATCCAAATCCTTGGGTTCTGGAAATATAATGAAAATGCTTTCACCAACTGTGTTATTTACAGCAAAAACAAATTTCTCCTTTTCTTTTTCCCCTTCAAAATTTTGGCTCACTACGCCTCTTTTTGTAGTTATTGTAAGTCTCAAACATTATCAAGGTTTAAGTTTTCTTATGAGCAGTTGTAACAGAAATTTGCTGTCATCGGGTAGCGAACCTTTTTTTTAGTTTTTGTTGATCAAGTTTGGTGACAACTTTTTCGGCTCATTATAAAGTTAATAATCTTACTGCTCAATGGGAAACTTACACCGTACCAGAGGCGATTGGGACCTGAAAAAATTACCTTTATATAGAAGCGTAGCCAACAATTTTATGCAAAGGTCCAAAGGGTATCGAAAGGTTTAAAGGTTATTTCCAAAAGGTGTTTTTCTTTGGAGAAGAACAAAACGTTAACAACAAAGCAACCACCTTCAAAAAAATGGTAAACTGAAAAACAAACCCAAAAAGTATATTTTTGTTACATTTTGTTTCTGACTACGTTAATACTCCTATTCCCTAAATTCGCCCCTGTATAAGTCTGTACTATACTGTATAATTAGGAAATAATACACAATTAGTGATAAAAAAATGAAATTAATTTCTACTTTTACTACTTAAGTTGCATAATTTTTGACAATATTTTTCATTTAAGTAAATATGTCGGTTGTAACTTTCTGCTTCTGCTTGAGTACTTTGTTGGATAAGTAACATTACTTTTACTTAAGCGAATTTTTAGGCTACGTCCATTACTTCTGATAATTTAAGACTAAAGCCAGGAAAACGTCGTAATAAAAAAATTAACTCCTGATATTGGAAGAAGATTCTTGTAAAATAATGCTTATTTTATATTTTCCAACATTGAAAAGCTTTGGAGAATCAGGCAATTAATGCAGCACCGGCTCTAGTAATAAATCAGCAATTTTGAAGCCTGCAGAAACTTTACGCTGCAATTAAATTTGCCACGGAGTGAAAAAGGCGTAGCCGATTTCAACAATGTGTTGTTCACGGCTATCTCTGGCACGACGCCTCGCAGTAAAATTTATTTTGAAGAGAAACAATAAAACTTTGAGAAACACATATTTACAGAAAACAACAAAAAATCAAGTGAAAACAAATGGATAAAAATTACTGCATGCTTAAACATGATCTTCTCATCTAGTAGCAAAACCGCACATAAAAATAAAATACTCAAGTAAAACTGGTCAGAGCAATTTTGTAAAATGCAAATAAACAGCTGACTTGGGATGACAAAGATTATCAAGTTAAAATATCTAACCAGTTTTTTCGATCAAAAGATTTGAAGTAGTTTGCAAATTCAATACCGCAAGTTTAGTTATTTATTATGCTACAAGCCCGTCTGCTAAGGCATGTCGAGGTGAAGAGAAAAACAAAATAAATTAAATCAATTTACGGCTTTCATTTTCTGCTACATAACCATGCACAACGATGATGTAAAAAGAATAAATGTATGTGCCTTAAGATAAAAAAGGCACCCTTCCCTACTGGCCAAAAACGGTAAATCTCCTGCGCAAAAGCTGATAAAAAGTCGATAAACAGTTGAAAAGCTTCATTACATTTAAGTCTATATACATTCTAAGAAACATTTTGTGATTATACTAACAATAAATTGGCAAAGCGAAAAAATGTAACTTTTGTTTTACAGTTGATATAATGTTAACATAGCAATAAACAAAACAATGATTAAGTGCTATAATTTTATGTTAACATAATGTTATTACGTGATGTCGCTTATAAATTACTTGTAGCACTTCTTACTAGTATGCTTTAATGTTGCACTAGAACTTTTAAAACCCAGTGCAATTGCAAACTAATAATCAATATTATGACGTCCCAAAGATATGATTGATATAAAACTAAACGTTGCATTTGCATTGTGCATTAACAGATGTATCTTATCTTAATATGGCCCTATTACCTATAATGAGAAGACAAATATCTTAATAATTTCGTCGATAGGGAAAAATTGTGCTTAGATTTGAACTCATGTCATCTGACATTGTTAGAAACTAACTAATTTAATTTATATGTACTAACGTAGCAAGAGACGGTGTTTACTTGAACAGCGTAATTTCTGTTATGCTCTCAATCGCAGCTCTATTGTTACAGACCGACAGGATTTACATCTTGCACAAAGATGACCTAAAGCTGTTGATCCATGAGATATCTCTTATGACTTCTCAAAGTAAACCCTGCTTTCATGTCGGCAAGAGTTTTAAATGAATATATGGTTCGACAATTTTAATATTGTTTGAAAAAATAATTCATCAACTTGAGATTTCCAAGCTAACAAAATTCTACAACTTGTCACAATACCATACGCTCATATATACAAATACGCTTACGCATGCTTCAACGCATTTTAGTCTAGTAAAAATCATTTTTCACCCAAAGTTTCCGTGTTCGAATTAATCCACGATACCAAGTTCATGACGTTGGTATAGAAACCAGGTATTGGCAGATTTTGCGCTTTTTGTCCACAGCCGTATCCCCAGCTCACTATTCCAATTTGAACCCAGCACGTTACTGTTTTTTGTTTTGTTTTATATTTTACCTGCAACCGTAAAATTATTTTATAGCAGCAGCAATCAAACTAAATTCTCAAATGAAAACCCAAAATAGGCCGAAAGGTGTAACGGTTTATCCTGTAAAATAATTGGCCAACAGAGTGGAACTAAGATTTAAGCATTATATTTTGTTTTCTTTTGCATTCCTTTCCTAGTCTCAATTTAACTCAGCTCAGTCAACAAATAATCATTTTCGAAAAAATCAGCTTTTGCATACTGAGTTCCAAGTATCTATGCAAGAAATAAATGCTGTTCTAAGTTTTTGGAAAAAAAATCGATCTTACAAATTTTGCGCAGTTTAAGGGAGGACTTAAAAAGCAAAAAAATCATAGAGTTTAGTAGTAGATCTAGCATATCTATGGGGGTGGTATTACAACGATCAAAAAAATTGAAATTGAAAATTTTATGCCTTTTGGAGAAGTCAAAACGTCCAAAAAAGTAACTTGATAATGAGATTTTTTGGTGTCTTTTATAGGAATTTTCCAATAAAGCGTCAAAAGGTACGCTGGCAGTTAGCTCAATATCATCAAACTGCTTGCTCACCAGCAAAATGATTTTACTACAGCTAACTCTCTGATTGAATCGATGGTGGTTTTAAGACCAAGGAGATTCAAAAAAAGAGAAAAGGAAAGGGTAATGACCGCTTTATTGGCTAGTCTATTAACCTAATCAAATCATGTAGCAAAGGCCAGATAATGCAAGCAATCGATCTAGTTGTATAGAATGGTAGAATTAGTGCCGGAGAATCGAACGAAAGTTATTGTATAGCTTGATAAATATTGTTGTTGACTTTTGTATGAATAGAGAAGACAGCTTTAATTATCGAAGTGATCCACCTGGTTGCACTGTGCCACTACTGCCATCGCTCTGATGCGGAGCCGCTGAATAAAGCCAAACTAACCCGTGAACTGCAGACTCATACCCAAGACAGAAAAAGACTGAAAAAGAGAGGTGACAAAACCTCATTTATCGTATATGTGCAATGGCTTCATCACTTGGTAAAAGCCTTTTGTTGCAAGTTCAGAATTGGAACTACAAATTTTCTTGAAACTTCTTGGCTAAGCAACACCTTGTGATGATTTCAATGATGCAAATAAATATTTGAATGTTAGTTTTGACGAAAAAGGAAATAACTATTAGTTTTGATTAGTAAAAAAAACTTTTATTTCAAAATTAACATGCAAAGTATTGTGCCACTTTGGTTTATGCTTACATATTCTCATCATAACATCAAATAACGAGGAGTTTAATACCTAAGCGGAGCTACACATAAAAACATGAAAATAACACCACAAAAATACTACTACACAGTGAATTGTTTAAAATTAAGAGCAGTGTAGGCTTAAAACACCAATTTAAAGCACAGCAATCTATTATAAAATTTAGTCATAGGCGTAGCAAAAGGGGCCATGTCTCTCTTAATTTTTGAAAAGCTGTATTCTGGAAAAGTGATTAACAACTACCTTTTTGGTAGTTTAGTTTAAAAATAAATAAGGAGTTTCCATGCGAAGGGATCAGCAGCATAGGATGCGTCATTTGGTTACGTTTGAAAGGGTGCAGTGAGAAGGTGATGCGGAAATGCAGTGAGAAGGTCTGCGAAGATGCTGCGGCTTGTTTTACTTTTTTTACCTGGGAGACATGTTTGGGGAATACGACAGAACTAGCTAGGCTGTGACGTCAAGGATACATGCAGGATGGAAAAAATTTGAAGAAGTATCAAGTACTGTTTGCAGTAAAATGCTCTCTGGCAGGCTGAAAGGTAGATTATATCAAGCATGAGTGAGAAGCGTGATGTGCTGTGATGCTAAACGTTAGGCGATAAAGACAGCGGATATCACGCTAATGTAAACGAAGAAAATAAGAATCATTAAAACGACATGTAGCAAGAAACTTTAGGAAAAAATTGCCAATAGTGTCTCAAAAGAATGAACATGTGTTGAAAATATTGTTTGATCAACATCATAAAGTACCCAGTCTAAGACAGTGGGGCAACCTTGACCAAATAAATGTAAAGAGTTGACGAGAAGAATGTGAAAAAACATAATTTTTTGAAATGAGAGAAGACCCAAGAAACGTGGTATAATACAGTAAAAGATGACGCGAAGAAAAAAATTTATACTGAAAGATGCTAAGGACAGAGATACTTGAGCAAAGAAACACAAATTAACCTCCTCAACTTTGAATAAAATTGCTTGGAAAATGGGTCTGATGTTTATCAAGGGCAATCAAACAATATTTAAAGAAGTAAAACTGTAGATGGAAACGACTAACCTAAACAAATTTTGGAACATTTTGTTTGGTGATTTATAATTAGTCACATGTGTTAGCGTTAACTGTAATTGAAATTAGAGTTTTATGGTGCAAAGTAATTGTAATTATAAAGTAATTGAAACTTTTACTGAAGTAATTGAAATTGAACTACCACTGCATGGTAGCCCTGTTTTGTAAACTGAATAATATATGATGCCATAAATCAATTAAATTATCAATTTTCTTCATTTTAATAATTTAGCAGTTGCAAATCTACATTCTGGAGTAGACTGTAGCCTACCATATCAGGCTAAATTCAGTCAGTGAAAAATTTGAATGGATTGAGGTAGCTATTAGTAAGTTTGTTAAAGTGGTAGAGCGGTAAATATAAACTTCGCAAAGCAATCTAGAATAGACCTAATCTTAAAATTGACTAAGTTTATGCTTTTATCATGTTGCGGTGCCTGCGTAGCTAAGTAATAAATTTAGCTAATCAAAATGGCAGGGAAAAAAGAAAGTACATTGATGAAATGCAATTGATGCACTACTTTTGTATTAATTTACAAGGCTGGGGGGGCGTAGAGCGGGAAACCATCGCTCAAGAGGGGCGCGGTACCAAAAAAGTTAAAAACTGCTGCTTTAGAATACTTTGGTAATACAGTCATGTAGCAGGCCAGAGTACTCTTAAATGCAAGGATATTCTTATAACGTGCAGCAAAGACTAACAATACCGAGTTTTATGCCGGTACCAAGGACCATACGCTGCCAGTCAGATGTTTTAAGTTATACAGGGTGCGGAAAAAGTGACGCCATTTCTGTATTTCTTAAATATGAAATTATTTATTTATAAATAAACGCTTTTTAAACTAAAAAAGTAACAGTTAATAATGAAAAAACTCAGACACAAAAACAGTGTATTTTTAAAATAAAGAGTAAATCAAGCAAAAACTAAAAAACTCAAATAACAAAAAGGGCTCTACCTCCCCAACGAGTCTCCCTGACTCGTTTCACTCTTTAATCTTATGAGCGGGCTCTTTGTCTCCCAATCTCCTTCCCCATTTTAGGTTTACCAAACTTGGAGTAAAACCAAGATTCTGCAGATCCTCCTGGAGAGCTTTTGCGTCCACTCAACCGCTCATGCTTTTTTCTACCTTCCCTAGGGAAGCTATTTTTGCATGCCCTCTCTCTTCTCGTTGAAATCTGCTTTTCTTCACTGTGGAGTCCACCCCCTCCTTTCCACGCTCCCGCTCTGATCTCCCTCTCCTCGCCAAGGTGCGGCTTTTGTTCACCTTGACTCTCTCCCCCCTCACGACCTGGTACTCTGGACTGATGGCTCAATTCCTTTTCCTTTTGGCAAAGGCGGCTCTGGCGTACTTGCCAACTGCTCTCTCTGTGGCACTGAGGACACCCTTTCCTTTTCAGCAGCCCCAGTATGCTCAAGTTTTTTGGCTGAAACCTGCAAGCTCTTTGCTGGTCTCGGCAGCAACAACAAATCTGCCACTTCTCTTCTTCTCCTATCTAACTCTCGCTCTTTCCTCGCCACCCTGTCCTCTCCTCCATATTTTTTTCTACCTGAAACTCTCTGGGAGATCTGGCAGAAACTATCTTCTCTCTCCTCCTGCTCTATCAAACCACAATGGGTCATCGGACACTCGTTTCTCCCTGGAAACGACGCGGCTGATGAGCTGGCCAGACGGGGAGCGCTACTTGCACCCTCACAATCCGCAATCACAATCTTGCAACTTAAATGTTGTAAACAAGTTGAGGTAAACATAGATTGAAGTTACATAACTTCAAAATGACAGTTTTAAGCAGGCAAAAGTTATTATTCGTGACCTACTAAAATTGTTTAGTTGATCCAAGTCTGCTACGTACAGGAAAGCTACAACTTTTGTGCTTCTACAAAAAGATACAATTCATGTGAAACATTGAATTATATTTTGTGGTGGCCTTAATGCAGTTGGATTGGGGCAAGCGCCCCAGGCCCCTTTAAATAAACGCTTTTTCACACAGGGTAGCCTGTGTGAAACAGCACAGATAAAAAGCCAACAAATTTACTTGATGTGTATTTGAAACAAGCACGCTAACGGGATTTCCATCTAAAGGTGGACGACAGATGGTGCGCCAAAGAGTCTACTTGTAGTGGTGGCCTAACCTAAATTACGACTGGCAAACAGTTCATCACCTAATTGGAATAAACGTACCGCCTTACACTAGTATTCGACATTGGATTAGGCTTATAAGTTATTGTTTATCACGCTCAGTGATGCAGTCAAAAACACAAGCAGCAATACTAAGACCAACACCTCATTTTTTATAAGACTAAGACCGCTCAGTCAAGACCAAGACCTTATAAGACTCAAGACCACTTATAAACAAGAAGCATGACCATAATTTCGCAGAAGCCAAAAATCAAAGATATTTTTTTATATGTGTGGTTAATAGCAAGTAGTTTACTACGGTATGCCAAGTAAATAGCTCGTTGCAAACTAAGAGCATAAACAGCTGAACATGTTGTAGCTTTTTGGCAAAACCTATGTATATTAGTGCAAAATGCATCTAATAACGTGCAAATCAGGATTTCATCACAGCTTAGAATTTGGCACCCTATTTCTTAACCACATATAATTTACTCAAGCTCAGCGTAGTGTTTTAGTTATCAAACTTTTATCGCACAGTCGGTTTCTGTTTTAAACTGTAATACGAGCGTAATAACTACTCAACATACAGTTCATTTTAGGCGCAAAGATGTTTGCTTCGTTTAATTTTATATGACTCGACCTGCAGTAACAAACAGCGTTGATGAATTTACTACCTGATTTTGCCAGAAGCCAGCCTTGCTATTAAACTACAAACCGAATTACTGCACTTTCATTCTTTACGTTTTAGTCAAATTGCCATTGCGATATCATATCTGCTTAAAATCAATGTTGCATATTTTTCTATTGAGCACAGAAACAAAGTATCGCTTTTTATCACACAAAAATAATACTGAGCAATCAAATTTAAAATTTTCGGAATTAAATTTCGGTTTAGATTTTCCTATCTTTAGAATTGCGCTTTAGAATATCAGCATCGTAACAGTAAGTAGCAGAAAGTCTGCTTCTGTGTGGTCGACAAATTATTCTGCCAGCGCTGACGCTATGGTTTATAAATAGGCCTGTCAATTAACCAATAACTAACCGATAATTATTAGATTAAATTTTATTGATTAAAAATAAGGCATTTCTTAATTTTTCCCCAAACCTCTTGTTTTATTGTGACTGCTTGCACCTTCGCATTGTCGATGTTTTATTCAAGCATGAGTTTCTAAATTACCAAAGCTTGCTCTTTAAGTTTGTTTTACTGATTCCATTTCACATCTCGTAAAAGCCGTTCGTTTTGCCCAGACGTCGTCGAACGTCTCGATATTCGACTAGCTGAGAAGAAAAAATCAAGGTTTTTCGCTCAACCTCACGCTAAAGAAGCTTTCAATTTCCCGAGTATTTCAGAATCGCACAGTCGCAACTGCGAATTGCCACGAAGCTCCAATCTTTTTCTATTTTCTAACGATATCACCCAAAACAACTTTTTATTTACTAGTGTGTTTCGTGGTCGCTTGTTCAAACCTGCGAAAAGCCGTCCTTTTCGAATGCCAAGTGAAGACTCGGATTCACTGCTAATTAAAATTACATCTCTATTTTGATCGTCGTAAAGTTTTTGAAAACCTTTCTGGAATGATTCGATACAATCACCATAGAAATAAAGACGATCTTAAGACATTTTGAAGTATAACAGTGGTCTTAAAGGCTTTTTGGTCTTAAGACAAGAAAATTTTGAAAACCGTAAGACCTTTAAGGGTTAAGACCAATACCAAGACCATGATACCCAAGACCAACCTTTGAAAAAATGGTCCTAAGACCTACATCACTGATCAAAATCATTGACTTGCAGCTTCAGTACTCTAATTTTAGTCCAAACGTTAATGCCTAGCCTATGTGGCATGATACAAAGTTATTTATTCATTTTGAGCTGCAGAGTTTAATCAAATTTGTACTGAGATCATTGACCAAAAAGCGATTAATTTTTGTCGTTTTAAGATTTCGATCTCTTGTACTGTAAAGTTAAAATAAGTTATAAATTCACCTAGCGCATTGATAATATTTTCTTTGTTTGAAGTATCAAAGAATCACCAGAACTTTTATGAGGTGTGCATTAATGGTGCCAAGGTTTTAAATTAAGACCAAAACGTGGGTTTGCTTTTCAGCTCTTGTTCCCGGTCTCCCCATTGGAAAGACCAATGATGTTGATGCTTATGCTACTGTACAACAGCTACAAGGCCTGATGCAACAAACGTTATTTTTAGTTTTTAAAATCATATTAACCACGCATCCACAGAAACTTATGATCTTACTTCTCGAACCATTGCTCCGCCACTGTCACCAATGCAAGCATCGACTGCTTGTTCTTCTCGCAATCGTCTTGATGCACACAACATCGCATCAGCATTATATGACACCTTAGGAATTTCCCAAGGAATAAGTTTGGAAGTGAACTTTTTGCAGCTGCAAAATAGCACAAATAAAATTTATGATGTATTGGGCCTACTAGAAAGCATTGGAGTATGTAGGAATTGGAAAATGGGCGATTTGCCTCTGGAGAAATTATCTTAAGGTTGACCCTCCACCAAACTTTTTTCGAGTCATTGATGGTTGATAAAAAATATTTTTTTTAAATAACAATAAGATTTTATCGGTTGTTTCGCATGCCATTGAAATTAGTTATAGTGCTGTTAAAAGAAAAAAAGTGCAATTTTTAAAAAGTAAAAACAAGAAGATGCTTCAATAATAAGCAACGTGTCAAATATAATTTACAAATGCATTTCTAAAAATCTCATCTAAACGTCATTACTCTTACTATATTGAGCGTTTGCATACAGTTGAATCAGGTTTGGCATGTTGTAAATCATTTTCATCAGGGTTCAAAACAAAAGTTTAAAAACATAATCAAAAGATTACACAAAAAATTTTGAAAAACTTTTTTTCCAAGCAAAAACCTGTTAGTTACCACGCGAAAACGTATAATGCAAACAAAAAAAGCAAAGCGTTAACACCTCCAAGGAGAGTACGGGTCATTGGTCCCACACATAACGCCTTGTCATTTTCTATAAATGGAGAATAAGATAAAGCAATGAACAAACGAATATAATTAGTGTGTCGAATCAACGCAGAAACAAAAACGTGTGCTAATGTGTGTGTGTGTGTGTGTTTACCCCTCCTCTTCCTTGGGATGGAGGTACGGCATGAACGGTAATTCAGGTTCATGCCGTCAACCTAATTGATATTAGGCTAGGGGAAGATGGCAGCCCATTTCGAACCAGTCTTGAGTGACTGGTAGCCCCACCACCAACAAGGCGGACTGCCACTGGTGGGTACCCAAGAGTCGTCTGACATGCTGGGTTAGCAACTTCACAATTATAATCCGGTGAAGTACGGGTGGGGCCACCTGTCTGCCACATAAAGGTGGAGGCGTCCCGTTAAGTGCCTTGCCCAAGGACACAACAAGCAAGCTTGCCGGCTTGTTCTCCACACTATCCCTTTTTTATGCTGAGCGCCAAGCAGGGATGCTGTGAATACCATTTTTTAAAGTCTTTTGGTATGACTCGACTTAGGGAATGAACCCCAGGTCTACCGACTACAACGTGGACGCTCTAACCACTGTGCTAATCGCTCTTGGCATCTATTCCAACCATAAACTTGTGAATACTTCTCGTTTTTTCTGCTCCTACAGTACCAGTGAGCTCGTTACCAAAGGTCTATAAACCAAGAAATGAGTAATTTCATCGTTTGTGAATTCAATAAAGAATTAAAAGAAAATATCATCAACTTGAATTGAGATGAATCATTAAAACAAGGCATCGAAATAACCAAAAAGTACTGGTATTGTACGCTATCGACCCTTTCAACAATTTCAGTTTGAAACAACGTCTCGTTCCAGCCCTATTGCAGTCAACTTTTCTGTCTTCTTCTGTTGGAAACAAAAATATAATCACCGAAGAAGACATGCAGTTCTTGCTTCGGGAAATCCAAGGCAATGTCTTATCACAGATGTGCTGCAAATTTTTTGATATTGATTATCAAATGATGTGCTGGTAGAAGTTTGCATTCCTTTCTAGAACAAATTTTTGGATGAAAAATTTCTCAAGTATTCTGCTCACAATGGTATTTTCAATTCTAATGCTAAACGAGATGTCTTTAATAACTATTTTCTGCGCCTCGATTAGGCTGCATATTTGTCTTTGACGGATGTGTTTCACCCTATACAAAAGAACGTACTTTTAAATACGTTCAAACTCTTGCATATGTTGCTCACTATTCCACTTGCCTTAGCTGCATTGAATGTGTGTTTTTATCATGAATGCGAATCAGAACCCGGTTACAATCTCGCATGGGCACAATTGACTTGTCAGCATCAACCTTGCTTTTCATTGAAAAGGAACTTAGCAAATTCTCAGACAAAGATGCTATTTTACAAAATATTTAAAAAAATAAAAAGCAGCGCGCTCTGGCGCAGCCCACAGATGCCTAACAACAAGGCAGTAAACAAAAGATTTTTGATATTACCAAGTTGCAAACCGTAATCCAAAATGTTCCAATTTTTGTTTGTTATTGTTGTTGCTTTATCTTTATTCCCCCTTAACCAAAAAGCAACAAAGACGCTAAACGTAAAACCGTTGGTTCAAACCCGCTTCAATGATGTTTAGGCTCTAATTTTTTTGGTTTGCTGTATAAATTGGGGTCTTTTTTAATTTGTTGTTGTTATGTTAAAAAAAGCTTATTTTTGTCTTTCTATCAAAACTTTGTTATCGAGAGTTTACAGTTAATTTGGAAAAATTGCGGACAATATTAGTCTGAAATTTGGAGATTTTAGGGGAAATTAGGACATATAATAAAAATGTTTTTATCCATGATTTACCTTACACTGGAAATTCATGTTTAGCAAGAATTTAAACGTTGGTACGTGACATTTTAACATGTACAAAATATTGTGGAACAGGAAAAAAAAGCTACCCGACAAATAGACACTGAAAAAAGTGTCTTGTCAGTTTGCAAATGTGAAATTGGCAATTCTTTAAAAACGGCTAGATTTAACTGAGCAAGAACTTTTCCGGAGCAAAGCAAGAAAGTCTATGAAAAATGTTTTTGCGGACAATTGATTCTTTTTTTAGCTTTTTAAAACGTTTAAGCAAAAAGTCTCTGCATCTAACATATACACTGACTATCCAAGCGCTGGAAAATCTTTCTTCCTCACCCCCCTTCATCTTTTCTGAGACTCGAAAATTTTGAGTAAAATTCAATCCATAAATCACTTTAAAGATTGATTGCTAGGTGATTTTTGTTTCTCTCAACCTTCTTTTCAACTTCAGATTTGGCCAGACTTAGGAACGAAACTCAATTTATCCAGGTCCCCTTGAAAGGTCTATACTTATGTCCAGTCAACGGCTTATGCTTTTATCACCTTCCCAAAGTGGCTCTCTCTCTGCTTGCTTTTCCTCTCTCTTTGGAACTGTCCTTTCTTCAGCGTAGAGCTCACTTTTTCTATTCCACGCTCTTGCTCTAACCCTCCTTTTTCTTCCCAAGGTACCGCTCTATACCACCTGGACACTCTCCCATCTCACAATCTCGTGATTTGGTTGGATGGCTCTGTTCTCTTTTCTTTTGGAATAGGAGGTTCCAGCGTCCTAGTCAACTTCTCAAATCGTGACGATGAGGCCACCCTTTCTTGTTCGACAGGCCCAGCGTGTTTAAGCTTTTCTTCTGAAAACTACGCCATTCTGAAAGCTCTTTGCTGGTCTCCGTAGCATCAACAAGATCTCCACTAATCTTTCCTCTTTCTCCATTCAGACTCTCGCTCAGTCCTTGTTACACTTTCCTCTTCTCCGTCCTTCCTTCTATCTCCCACTCTCTGGCATGTCTGGAGGGAACTGTCCTCTCTTTCCTACTCTCTACTCTCAGGCTACAATGGGTACCCGGTCACCCATTTTTTCCGGGAAATGACAGGACCGATATAGTTGGCCCGACTAGGTGCAGAGCTCCAGCTATTTACTGATCCATCTAATCTTTCTCCTTTTATCTTTCGTACGAATTCATCTCTCGGACTGGAGGCGCACTTTCTGATCTGCATTCTTCAACACACACAGGTTCCCTCAGTATCCAGTGAGAAATTTGTACTTCCTCGTCACGCAAGTTGTGTCGTCTCTTGTCTTCGCTACAATGGACACAGCCTGCTGCTAAACTCTTATCTTTCTAGAATTGGTGAGATTGAGAGTCCTACGTACAGCGCTTGTAATCATCCGACCCAGGACACCTTTCACCTCACTCTGCACTGTCTTGCGACAAACCCTTTACGCCGCTCGCTCTTTGGCAACTCTTTTTCTCTCTGCAATCTCTGGTCTTCTGGTGCTCTATGATTTTCCGCCATCCTCCTCCCATTCATTGAAAGGGATCAGGTAAAAACAAAATTGTTTGCTAATAAACCTTAAGAAATGCATTTTCCCACCTATTACAAAAAAATGTTTTTAGCCTTCTGCTGATGCAGTTAAGAGAAAGAGGTCGGTGAGAACACGAGTTATTTTTTATTTACTTTTGATGCCAAAAACAGATTTTCCTAGAATTTTGCAGAATGACACATAATCACGTGCTGTCCTAATTGGTATTGACAAAAGTTGGTTCAATGCAGGAAATCTTTTGCTTGCTGTTGAAAGTATGTTTGTGAGAAAAACAATAAGTCGCAACAAAAAAATTTTGAGTTCGTGACCTAGCTGCAAGACCAAGACTTCAAGACTTCAACAACAACATCATGGCATTGAGTGGAGGCCCACGCCAAAGACTTCGAGACTTCGCGAAAGTGATTTCCAGACCAAGAGGACTCGAGAAATAGATCATTGACAGGCAGCACATTAGCAATAAGCTTTACTTCTTAGATTGCTTTGAAAATGACAGTGTCCTATAAGTACAGCTGCTGCTGTTTTTCGAAGTGGTACCAGACAGCGTTATAACGTCATGTAACATTGTGACAAAAGAGTGCTTTTTTGAAACATTAAAAAAGCATGCTCAGTGTTTCTGCAGTTAGTACTTGAGAAAACAATTTTTACAATAAATCATTACTTATGACGTTATCTTAGCTCCCAAATAAGGGAAATTTCTTGAAGTTGGTAAGTCGGGAGCTGTCTTTTGCTGCAGCGAAAAACCGCATCCCTACAAAAAATTTGCAAATTAAAAAATTATCTTCAATGGTGATGTCATCGTGACGTTAGTATGAAAGCTTTCCTTATAACACTCATCTCAGGGTGGTGATCAATCGCGTCAATTTTACGTATGTACTTCCAGTAGCTTCGGAGAAGTTAACAGTCAGGCCGAATTGCATTTTATACATTACTAGGGATTACAAATAAATGAAAAAGCTTACACAGCATTTGATTGTAACTGAAGCAAAATTTGCTGTAAAGTTTTGGTTGGTTTTGCCAAACTCCTTTCAAAGTGTTTTATGGAACTGTTGTGGCCAAATCCTGTAACAGCGGCAACTACTTCATTTTCACTTCCTGGCTTCATCAAAGCTTTTTCTAGAAAATAATCACAATATACAATACTGTAAAAACAGAAAATTTTAGGAACAATTGATGTACCAAAAACATCGTCACTGATTTAGACAAATCAACATAGTCAAAAAACTGGCGTTAGCTAATGTAGATTTCAATAACCAATCAACACTAGATTTAGACAAGAATATAGTCAAGAGACAAACCAACAGAAGAAAGCGATTCTATGACGTTTACATGGTGAAAAGAAATAAACAAAACTATGGAACAAATAGTTAAATTTAAATTGATTCTTTTCTGAGAGTATAGTTTCTGACCACATATTTAATCTGATTTCAGTCCCTCTTTTCGTCTCCATTTTAGTTGCTTTCTTTAAAAATTATGATGCTTTACAATTAAGTAACATCAATTAATGTAATTTTAGACCAATATTACTTTCAGTTTCACATTTTTCTTCTTCTGTTTTCTCATCTGTCAACAACTTTTCGTTTTTTAGAAACCCGGCAACACAACTAGTTTTTGAGCATGGAAGACAAACTGGTCTTATATATGAAGTGTATTCCACCCAACCAAATATCGTTGTGTTGACAAAAAATTTTCCCATAGCTTTTTGTTTCCATCCAATTTTAATCTGCGCATATACATTTTTTTATTACCTTGAATATAGACCAGAAGTTTGCACCACCAATTCTGTTTTACAATTTGAATCTGTCTCCATGATTTTCTAAAACTTGTAACTGCGATGTTATTTATTATGAAAAATTACCCTATATTAACTATTTCCTAGATTACCACCGCTTTATACACCTTATCTTACGCAAGTGTTTTTTTCGCCTCCATATAATCTCATTAAGTATATTACATGCAGTAGGACAATCGTGCGTTTCAAGACCCCCCAAAAAATATAATTTCATGTCACATGACCACTAAAAACTTCTGCAAAATTTGAGCAACACAAAAAGTTAAAATGTGACGTCTTTCAAAATAACCCCTCATTTCACCAAAATGTTTGGTCAATATGCAAACTCAATCAAATCATCGGATGATAATCAAGAAAAATGACCAATTTTGTCATGAAGTGCATTAAGCCGATCATTTTTTAGTTAACACTTTATTTTGACGTCACTTTTTGACGGCATGCATTACGACATGAAGTTACCTCGAGATTTTACGTAACCTATCTACCCAGTATTGAGTCTGAAAATGTTTTTCGGAAAAGTTTTGGAATTATAGGTGCATCAATTTTTACAATAAAATTTTTTTCTATATTTTAAAAATCAAATAAAAATTTGTTTCGTCTGGTGATAAAATTTTTTTTAAGATTCTGGGAATAGAATTTCCGGAAAAAACAAATACTATTTTAAAATGTTTATGGAAAAATTTATATCCTTTGGAGGTGGTATACAGTACCATTTTTGTATGTTCTATTGCAAGCGTAAGATCTTTACTGCATTGCGATCAGCAAACTGGAAACCGATACTATTGACTAAGACTTCCTTTGTTATTTATTACAGAAAAACCAAACACAGGATATTACAGTAGTTATCGCATATCATTAGCCTACTATTAACTAACTCCCTAGGCATTTAAAAAAGAGCTAATAAAGCATTTCGCAATTTCAAATCATCGTCTGTGACAACAAACTGTTTTTCAAGTTAAAATTGATGGAAGATAACTTTTGAGAGTTTTTCAAGATTTTTCAACGCGTTGTACTAAAAAAATGCAATGAGTATGTTCTGCAGCTGATAATTTTGGCCACATATGCAAAAACTTACGATAAAATTTTCGAAAATGCGAAAAAATTGTGATGAGAATGCTCAATAGCAGTTGACCCTGACCGAATGAACAAAAACTAATGCAATTTTTGGACTCTGCGCTCCCCAAAAGCCCCAAACCAGTTGTAAGAATTTGGACGCCTGGAGGGCACTTCTGCATTACCTAACAGCATGTGATTGTAAAAACGCCCCCCAAAAATGGTTGCTATATTATAAGAATTCATTTGATTTAGTTTAGGCCCTGATGCCAGATACGCAACGGAGACAGTTATCTTTCCCTAGGCAAAGTTTTATCCTACTCTGCAACAATGTTATTAATCAAGATACAACAAAGAACTCACCAATGCAACATCATAGTCAAATCGATGACGACTCGGTCTCCTTTTGTTTTGATTATTGATAAAATTTTCATGAATAATTATTTTACTGGATCTGAAAACTTCGATCTGAGCAGTTAATCGTTCTGTTTCATCTGTAATTCTTTCATGCATTCCTAAAACAATGATTTTTGTTGAATAAAGATTATTTACCTGAACCCACTTATAAATACAGCAAAATTGTTGTTTGTCTACCTGCTATTACTCTTCCAAAACTACCAGCGGTCCAAAATCGAAACTTGACAAAAACCTGGGGATAGTTAAAGAAACCTGATTTTAAAAATGTGCTAAAAATGAATGTGTAATAATGACATTTAAAATCTAGTCATTTTATGGATGCAACAAAAACACTCTAGTTTTGAATTCTTATTATTGTTTCCAAAATTAACCTACCAAGTCTCTCATGGGCAAAAATGAGCACCTTACTCAGGGATGGTCAAAGTAGCCTAAAAATCTACTTGGGTAAAAGCATTGCTAATGATTCAAAAAAGCACTCATAAAAGTGGAAAGTAAAAATGAGTATTTTTAATTAAACGAAAGAAAAAGGTGGTTGATTTAACTACTCAAGAAGTAAACGTAGTTTTATTTTTAACAGTTTTATCGAGTATTTCTCTACACCACCGTACTGCAAATACCGGGTGGCGACCTAAAGTTGAGTCACGAAAAATGGAGTCACAAAAAATTTTAATTTACCGCATTTATTCTGGTATAACAACGTAGTTTTGTCGTGTTTACTGGTGCATGCAAGCACTTAAGCTTAAAGCGATTTTTCTACATAGTGTACAAATGATACATAAAGATTTTTAGTAGGAGCATCACAAATTGTGTCTCACATTATTTTAAACATTGCATTGTTTTTTGAGCAAATCTTTCTATCAAAACTTTGGACCCACAATTAAAAAGCCTTCTAAGTGCAGCGATAAAAGTTGTTAATTATATTAAATTGAGAAATCTCCAGACACCACTATTTACCACTCTTTGTGATAAAACGAAATTGGAGCATAAAAACCTTCTTCTTTAAACAGAAGTGAGGTGATCGTCGAGAGGACAATTTCTCACCCGTTTGCACAAGCTGCAAACCGAGGTATATTCGTTTCTCGTAGAAAATATAGCTCATATTTGCAGCTGATCTTGATGTGACTGACTAGCTTACAAAGCTGATTCTTTTATTTTGCATTTTTGAGAAGATGACCGATTTGAATTTTTCATTGCCAGAGGAATTTACCAACATCCTATCACCGAATAACAAATTTTCTGATACTAAAAAAACTGGATAAATATGGGATTCTAGTCGGAAAAGGATATCCATTGTTACCAACGACTGCAATGATTGTTTTAAATTCGTTCGGAACTACCTCTTTGTGTGAAATCACATCTCACGCATTATTATACGTTAAAAACACATGCAAGTCAAGACTGTATTGGAAAAAACATCTCCGGGTTGAAAATAAATCTGACACTCATTGATTTATGCAGTTTCATGCGACTTCGTTTTCAGAAATTTGCAATAATTACCAGTACCTACAATCACCTCTCTATTTAATCAAAAATATATTTTGTAAGGATATACTCAGTAATGCTTGGATCGCGCGACTTTAGGACTATTTTTTGAGTTGCACCAAAAAGTCTTTGCGAACCCCTACTTTAGGCCAGTAGCTCTCAGTAAGATGTTCACTCAACGCAGAGTTCGAGAAGAGATTTCCAGAAGGGCCAATCTTTCTGAGAATTGGTAGCTCTATTTACATTGCCGAAAAACTTAAAGGTTTACGTGTATGGTGCATGCAGAGACGTTACTATAAAAAGAGTCTACCTCGGAAGACACTGTGTTAATGGGTGATTTTGTTATTAGAAAACTTTCATGATAGGTTTTCTTAATTTAGGCAAAAGACTTCATTTGAATAAAACGCCATAAATTTAGTTCGAAGAAATTTATAGGAGCAACTTTAGATTTTAGGGTGACACTATTGGAATGCTAAATAAACTGACATCCGCTGATCTATAGCGTAATGGTAAAACTCAGTAAAAACACTTTGCCCCAATTATTGTAATAAATAAAATACAAATTTTTTTGTTGTTTTATGTTTTTAAAGGAACGTTTGATGACGTTTGAAGTCGTTTAACGAGAAACGACTCAAAGAAATCAATCTCTCTTTACTTCTAAGTAAAGAAAATTTAATTTCGGAGAAAAGGGGCGAACATTGTTTTATCTTGGATCACAATTTTGGTGATAACCTTTTTACAATTATTTTTGCGACAAGGCATAATTTTAGTAAGAATCAGTAAAGATTGAAGTCATTTTAAAAGTATTTTCTGAGATAAAGTTTTCATGACAACTTTTTTTATAGGGCAGTACAGAACTCAGCCAAAAAATATACCCACAAGAGAAGCAGCTTATTTGTAGAAGACCTAATATATGCTAGGAAAGAAGGAGCAAACAGCAAAAAATTTAAGCACAAAAAAATATCAAAATTTACTTAACGGCGGTAAAAATTTTTACAATCAGGAACCTTTAGGACATGATGGCCCACTGATAATAACTCACTGCGCCTTGTCTAGTTAACATTAAACAGTAGTAGATAGCTTTCAAAATTTGAATCCAAAACGGCCGGAACACTTCAATGAAGAATTAGCAAAAAATGAAAACTCAAATTCCAGACTACTTTTTAAGCCAACTTATTGCATTCCAGTTCACAAACATTAATTTTTTGCATCTACTTAGGTAAAAGATCTAACTGCTAAGTAACACAGCTTCCTAGTTAAACTACGCGATAAAAAGCAGAAATAGCGACAAATAAAACTACTCAAGTGAGTAGCTCGTTTCTAAAGAACCAGCTTTAGCAGTTTTCTTAGGTAAAATCACTTTGTTACTGACAACCTCTGCCATTAATTGAGAGCACATTTCTTGCTATTTTACATCATATTTGCCTCTTTACGAGTAATCTAAGCTAAAAAAAGTATTTAAAAGCACTTTAGTCTACCAATGCGAACTTTATTAATTGCATTTAAAAATAAACTTTTATAGCGTCAAGCAAAAAACAAAGCATGCTGCACCTTAATTAAAGCGATTAAAGCAATTTTGGTTTCGCTAAAAGTCAAAAATTTTGCGAAGTTTAATATTTCAGAAAGTTATTTTAACCTTTAATTAGCGCCGGGGTGCAACCCTAATTGTTTACGGCTTCCTTGTTGTTGATTAGCTTGATCTTTATTATTAAATAAACTGCAGATTCCGTTACTCATAAGAACGGGCAGTGTTTTTGTTCATTTTGTTGATTTATTCATTGAAGAAGTCCATTATCGAGTTGTTTTTTTTTGCTTACGCCAATCCAACTTTGCTGCAGCAGCTGCAACCCTAATTGTACAGTAATCAGAGGGCTGTTAAGAGAAGGTTAAAAGATAGCTACGGATCCTGACTTCACATTTTCAATTTAGGGGATCAAGTTTTTTCAAAAATGTCCGATCTAAATTTTATTTAGAGTGATCTATAAAAAGTTAAGGTGATCTATAAAAATATATATGTACCGATTCAAAAATCGCATTTATACAACCATGGTGTCAACGTGTTCAAAATGTGAATGTCACTCAGCAAATGTTAGCAAATAAAAGTGAATGTGACTCACCAAATGTTAGCAAATATCCTTCTTGCAAAAATCGTCCTAGAAACATGTGAGCAGCAGTTAAAACCCATTTGTTGTTTAGCAAACTTCCTCCTCCAACAAATCTCCGGTATGCCTGCAAAGCTATTTTGTTATAAAAGCTTGTAGTTGACCTAAAAATTACAAAACAAAAAGAAAAAACAGAGTCGTTTTTCATAAAAATGAAAAATCTATTTCGTTTATGATACCATCAGTTACAATTAATAAATTATTTCAAGATGAACAGATGCCGTTGCTGTGTTTTTGAGATAGGCACATTGGTGCAATTTGCGTTCCTGGGTAGAAAAGCAGGTTTGCAGTTTTGTGATGGAAGCGCACTGTGTCAGCAATACTGCCAACCGCAAAGTGGGTCTAAACACAACGTCGTTTAAATAACTTGAGTGAAAAAACTTTTTTGCAAAATTTACACACTTAAGGACTTGAAAACTCAACAAATCACTCAAAACGCGTTTTCATTAACATTTCAGAAGCCCCAAATGGATCCAGCGTTATCCTCAATTTAAATAAAAAAATCTCACTGATGCTTGAGCTAAAAGTCGGTTTTTTACTTAAAAGCAGCGGCATGACATGTCTTATCTCTTCCAAGAAAACATTTTTGTTGTGTGAAACAAAAAAGTTATAGCCAAAAAATGTATTAACAAACTTTAACATTTTTGGGGGGTTAATTGTGAGCTTTTTTAGAATGATTCGAGTGAAAACTGAACTTTAATGTTTGGAGCTGTTTTATAAAAAGGATTACATTTGACCCACAGGTCTTTGTACTCAGTTATCATTCTACAGCAGTCGCGTTCGTTCTTCACTTACAAATGCTAAATCTTTGCTGCTTTAAAAAACGAAAGTAATGATAAATGTTATTTTTGTTTATAATTCAGTATCAGCAAGTGGTCGGGTAATAAATTTATAAAATTGCTCAGTAAGTTTACACAATTTGTACAGCTTTTTGGAAAATTTTACATAACTCACACAATCTCAATATTTAACAAAGAGTGCTCACTAGTGTGTAGTGTGCAAAAGTGTAGCAGTTTTGAACTCAATTTTTATGTCGCAGCGTTTTTTGAAATTTAATTATCTCAATTACTTTGTGCAACAGCATTCGTTTTTTGTAACTGCTTGATTTTTTAGTTTTGCGCTGTAAGTCCATTACGAGCACATTTTTAGTTGCTGATTTTGCTTTATCTATTTCCGAATTAGTTAAGTTTATTGACTTAGTTTTACCTTCACAGTAATTTAATTTATTCAGCTTGAACTTGCTTCTGTTTTATTTGTCAGTAAATGGATCCATTCATTTGTTTTATTATTGTTTTGTTCCCACGGAGCTTCAAGCAAATACTGTTTTATCATTGTTTTTTTCTCAAGGAGCTTCAAGCAAATACTCAATTATTACCACTATACTACGACTATCACGCCAGGGTTACTAGCTGTAACATAGTGATGATAATCGAGAACTCGCTTGACTATCCTCGTAGACAAAAGAATGATTAAACAAAAAATGGATCCATTTGCTAAAAAATTAAGCAGAAAAAATTTAAAGTCTATTTACTGAACCAAATCAAACTGAGCGCAGTTAAAACAAAGTCGACAAATCTAACTAAATCTAACCAATTTACCAGCTTTTATTGCGATAGCATGCACTTCATCTGATAGCATTCTGCTACATTAATGCCAAAGCAAAAACGTCAAAAACTTAGATTACACCTCTTTTAGTTTTCAAACTAATTTATTGCACATCAAATGAAAAATTGTTTGTGCTAATAAACTGAAAATAATTTTAAAAAATACTTTGATTGATTAATGCCATCTACACAATACGCAAATCTAAACAGCTGCAGTTTCGTAATTTAAAAAACGAACTAATTATTTCATCCAGTAAGAGAGCCATTCTTATGAGAAGTTAAGGGAGCCATTCTTATGAGAAGTTAAGGGAGCCATTCTTATGAGAAGTTGAGGGAGCCATTCTTATGAGAAGTTAAGGGAGCCATTCTTATGAGAAGTTAAGGGAGCCATTCTTATGAGAAGTTAAGGGAGCCATTCTTATGAGAAGTTAAGGGAGTCATTCTTATGAGAAGTTAAGGGAGTCATTCTTATGAGAAGTTAAGGGAGTCATTCCTTAAAATTTGGCGTTTAAAAATTTGCTTCATATTTTTTGTCGACTTTTTTCATACCCAAAAGTAGTGCGCAATAATTTGATTCATGACTTGGAAAAACAACAAAATACATTAGCAAAACTTTATGCGTTTGATTTTTTTATAGAATATTTATCAAAGGGACGCTTTCGTATATGATAAATTAAACGATTTTGGAAAGAAAGTTTTTCCTTACGGTTTTTAACAAACCAACAACCAATTACAAACAAAACTTTATTGAATGTAATTAAAATAACAGTTACAACAAAAAACAAACATCGAAGCTATTCGTCGCCTCAGTGGACATCATTAGGGCAAAATACAGTACAAAAGCAAAAATGTTCTAAAAATACTTTATTTTGTATAAAACTTTTTTAGATTATACTGATAGGCTGTTTTGTTTTGACAAATCATCTTTTTATATAAAAAAAAACATGCAGAAGCTTCTTCACTCCATGTGAGTAACCAGTTTTTTCTTTAAAAAAACATCTAAAGCCTTTGAATAGTAACTCTTGCGTTAGCCAGGTTTCAGTGGTAAAACGGTATGCTTTGAACAATGCAAATTTTTATTGGCTGATATTGTTTCTCTGCAGCCTTTGCATTAACGGCGATGATGCCGAATTGGAGGAAATAAGAGCGGTGGAAAGGTTTTCTATTTTCTAAAATCTATAACGTATTGGTGCTGTGATCACATTTTCATCTGTATTCTCACGTTTCATGCTTTTCGAATTTTTGTTGTCGGAAAAAGACCCTCTAACTAAATTAGCTCATGGTCCCACCTCCAGTTAATCCGCTTGTGTTGTTGATTACTGGGGCTGGGTGTTACTAATTACAGCGACAAGTTGTGTTTTGTCCTGATAAAGTTACGATGAAAGGACAAAAAGCTTTGGCGTGTATGCTTGTCATAGCTGATATTTTAATCATGTTCTATTGATGTATATTTGAAATTACAGTTTGATTCGTCAAAAACTTGTCAAATCACGTGATGGTCATTAGTTGGTATAAACTATTTGGAGTAGGGTTATTTTCCCAAACACTTACTATCCCGTCATGTCTCCTTGTAACAATTCCTTCCAAGGTCATTTTCCCTTTTCCTTTAGAAATATTCTCCCCGGATAATCACCCCAAATTTTTGTCTTCAAAATCTTTAGAGGTTTTTTGCAATTGTTTGCACATATACAGTTTTTAAAAGTAATTATGGTTTTAGAAATTGTGCTCTAATTTTCTGGCACTTTAATGAGATTGAAATTTGTTACTCACTGTAAAGCGAAATTCCACAAATATGCAAACGAACAAGTTGTAACATTACAAAAGGCATGTAAATACATCCCAGAGCAGAAAAGTAATTTGGACTATAGCAGACAGAGCAGATTTTTGATTCCCGAGCTATGCAAAACAAAAAAACTTGATACTTATTGACAAAACATTTTCACTCACTGACAAGTACTCTCATGCAGTGGTTAACCAATTAATTTACTCAACAGAGAGCAAATTTATAAGTCAAAGCAAAACGCAATTAATTAATCACTCCAATTTGAGTTGTAAGTGTCCTCTCTACTTTACCAGTAATTCAGACCAAACATTATTTCTCACGTGTTTAAGTAAAGTAAACAAAGCTTCCAATAATGACAATAAGACTGTTACATTATCAAAATTTTAAGTGTAAAAAATGCCTAACCTAAACAATACCACGCAGGTAATCAGTCTTATCTTTATAAAAGGATTTCATATGACCTCACACTTTTGGCACGAAAAAAAGTGGCCGTCAAAAGCTGACAGTTATGCTGGAATGGTATTGGGCTAACTTCAACTTGAGAGGTTTTTATTGTACACTTTACCTAACTTAGAGTATTTTTTCTCAGGGCTACTCGGTTACAGCTTAGGCTTTATCGTTCTAAAAAAGTTTGGTTTCAATTAACTGCCTAAATTACGGTATAAGGTTTGAGTGGAAGTTACAGAATCTCACTCTATGTATCAATGCTACTAGGATGCCAGCATCTGTTACAAAAATTTTCAAAAGACTGCTGATTTTACACAATGTCAATTCCAGTGTACGATGTACTTAAGATTTTCTAATTATCTACCCTACAATCTATGCTTACGATTCTTATCGATAATTTTACATTCCACTTGGTATGCTATATTTGTTGCACATTACAATTGGTTCGTTTTCAATATTAGCAAATATGCTATTTTATTCAAATCTCAAGTCATGCCAAGCAGCTAGCAACAAATAGGCCTACATGTTAGTTTCATTTACTTGGCTAACTTCCAGGAATAACAAATTAACCCATACACTTTTTAACTCACTTTTACTCTGAATTTATTTTATGCTGTCATTAAATGTTTAATGTTTATTTAACAACTTTTTATTTTATCTTTTTTATTCACGTAAAGCGCTGTCATTCCTATCCAATTTAATGCAAAAAAATCTGCCAGTGGTCACCCATTTTTTAAACGCATTTTTGATGACAGAAGTGTAATCTTCCTATTGCCAAAATCCTGAGCAATTGATAAGTTTTATCGACATGTTGTTGATATTAGGTGTCCATTGAAGTTGGTGAATGACCGCCGATTTCGGCAAATGGTTATTCTACTATTAGTTACTACTTTCAAAAGTTGCAAGATGCTTGCATGATATACATTTATAGGCATTTGTAAATTATTAAAAAACATCAAATGCATTGTTCGTACAAGGTAATTTGACATCAACGCTCTTCAACAGAGTAATCAGAAAACGCGGCTTTCATCGCACTACTTTCTGCACTGGTAGTCAAAGTAAAAAAATAGTTAACATCTTTCAGGTTGATACGAACTGCTTCTCGGTAGCTTTAACTGTGTTCAAAATTTTATTTGCTGAAACCCACATAAGTACTGCCATTATACTTGTATAAAGAGAAAGGCTGTTACCATTGCTGTAGCGCCCTTGCAGTCCTTTATCTTGGAATTTGCAATAGACCAAATGTTAAGTATAGTAATGGATTCTTTCACCAAATTTTGAGAATAGATTGGTAAAATAGTATTCGCAATTGTGGGAAATATACATGATGGCAAAATATCCAAGGGGGTAGGTTCGACTGAGAATTACTCAAGGGCGTAAATATTCAAAGAGTTACTAGTCTGAGAAAAATAGTTCAAAGAGAAATTAAGCTAGATTTAAATTTTGTACTCCCATAGATGAATCATTGAAATATCTGTCGCGAGCTAACTAGTCTAAAGCGACACATTTTGTTGAATAAGTTATTTACCAATGTGGATTAATCCTTCAAACATAATGTTGATCAAAACTTCAAACATACTGTTGACATGCAGCTAGTACAATTATCTATGTGCACACCTTATAAATATTTCGAGAGTAGTGCGTGATGACCACATGCCATGGCCATGCTCTTGCTTCAGCTGACTTGCCACCAATTGCACGTCCAAGAGTGCTGTATACTTGAGCCTGGTTTTTGATACTTCCAACATTTCCAGCTTGACCACACGAACTATAATCTAAAATTTTATGTCACTGTTTTACTAACTCCCTTTTTCTTTATTTGCCATATTTATCCTTCATTCACGAGAAAACAAATTGTATCGCTATATTTTGGGCGGTATGTCGGCACTCGCTTGGGAGTTGCTATTTTCGAGGTGTCTGGGCCACCTGTCTTCTACCTAAAGGTGGCAGGTCCCGTCAAGTGCCTTGCCCAAAGACATAACAAGCGAACTTTCCGGCTTGTTCTTCAAAACCTCCCATAAATGCCGAGCGCCAAGTAGAGAAGCTGTGGATACCATTTTTTAAAGTCTTTTGGAATGATTAGACAAGGGGATTAAACCTCAGGTCTACCGACTGCGAAGAGGGCGCTCGAACCTCTACGCCATCGCGTTGGCTTACTATGCAATCGCCTTTAAAGCGAAGAATAAAATAATGAGCCAAGAGTACCATTATCAAATAAAAGATATCGGACGCAAAAGCACAAATTTGGAGTTCATGACATACTCGTAAACTACAAATAAATATAAAGGTTTTCATCAAAAAAATTTTTTTCTGAAAGAACTAAAAAAAACTTGTAAATTTTATAGAGTTGAGTGGCTAAAATGTTTTTCCCCAAGTAGTTTTCAAGGGCGGACCATCCTCCAGTGTCGCAGTGATTGAAAGTTTGCATCCATCTTGCAAACCAGAAAAAAATGTTACTTTTTAGTAAAGTGTAGCAAAAAATTTTACTGAGAAAGTTTACTTTTTATTACTTCCATCTCCTTTTACGACCTCGTAGAAAGAAATGACATCTAGCCTAATATTATTATGATCTACCAATTTTTGCGTCAGTGATGGTATCCAGTGCTTTGGCAATTGCATAAAAACTTTCAATGATAACAAGATTTTCCGTTTTGTTGGCAGCCAGTTCTTTTAATTGATAATAGGCTTTTGAAGCTTCCAATCGTGATCTTGAGCACTCGTCAACACATGAACTGATGCAGTAAAACTAAAAAATGGAATGCAATTGCATATCAATTTTTATGGTAAAGCCTATCATTTTAGTGCTAATCTTTAAATTAGTTCATAAATCAAAACATCAAAGCTACACTTCTATCATCACAATTATTAACATGTGTCATTTCAGGGTAGGACAAAAGTTTTTCTCTCTTTCCTTCAATCATCTTTTTCCATCATATATTACAGCTCAGTGGATACTACATTAACAGCTTATCTCATTTTTCCACCCAAATTACAGTCGGAGTCTTTGCGAAGAAAAATAAATGTGAATGAATTATTTTTGCATCTTCATACTTCGATCGAAATATTTCGGGTGTGATAATATTTTGTGGCTAGTTTTGGAAAGTGCAGTTAACATTTTGGAGTATAACGGCGTGTAGTGTCGTGGCTGAAGGGTTCGCCTTGTACAATTGGTTTCGATTGCCTTGTCAAGTTATACCAAAACGCCCTTAAAAAAATAACATTCACAGCTTTCCTGTTTGACCTTTAGCAAGAAAAATAGATAGCATGGAGGAAAAGCCGTCAAGTTTGCTCGTTGCGTACTTTGGTAAGACACCCTGAATACCTATATTTTCATGTGGCGATAGGTGGTGAGGTCAAGCAGTCTACTCGCCGCGGTGGCCCAATAGGACAAGATCAGTAAACGTAGCATGACTTCAAACACAGAGAAGCATTTAAAATAGAATTTATTTTTTGGATTTTTTGTAAGTTTTAATATTGTTGTGTGTTCCAGAATTTTGCAAGAGTGTACAAGGCTGTACCAATTTTTCAAAATTTGACCTTTTTCGAAAGAATAATTGGAAAGAAAGAAGTGCTTCGAATTGAAGGTTCCAAAGAAACGACGCATCGCCCCCTCCCTCCCCTCAAAAAGGGCACCACTTGAACATTAAAGTGGGCATAGACAAAAATAATCATTGGAAAATAGCGGTATTCAAAAAAAGGTCTTGCTCTTTTAATTTAACGGCAAACAGGTTAATCGCTGGGCCAAATTTTTCTAAATTTTAGAGAAAAATATTTTCAAGGTGTTCAGATTTTTGAGAACTGAAATAGAGTGTACCATTACAAAAAAGTTGAAGATTACTGGGCTATAGCATTGTACTTAGCAAAAAACTTCGATTTGTGCAAGACTGTAATTCTCTTGCCGATTCATTTCACGCAGATCTAATAATTTTTGTTGCTTTTAGAACGGAAACCTGTCTCATTGCCAAACTTTTCTTACTGTTTCAAGTTTCACTTCATTACAAAAGGGTATATCAGGACACCTAATTAGTCTTTTTTGTCGTTGTTGTGTTTAACTCTCTTGTTCTTTGACATGGAGGCCCAGCATGAAACAGTGTTTCAGATTCACACTGCAAACCTTATCAAAGCAGATTAGGGAAAAGCGGCTGCTCATTTTGAACCAAATATGAATGCAAATTACATACTGGTATTCTCACCACCAACAAAGTGGATTTTCATTTGTGGGACATAAAATTGCTTGTTATGGCATGCTGGACAAGCAGTTTCACTATTTTCACCCCGTGAAGCACTGGTAGTATTTTTTGTCTTCGTTTGTTTATGTCCAAGAACTATTTAGACGTGTTTGTGAAGGATCTACCAATTAGCTCACTACAGTGAACGCTCAAGATACTAGATTTGAGTCCTCTTGACCTCGGTAATCCGTTTATAATTTCTTGTATTTTAACTACAGGACAATTTTTTGTTGCATTAAAAAATTGAGAAAGTTGCATTTATTGGCAGGTGCAGTACACTGTGTACATTATGTCAAAAGACAATATTGGGAAAAATAAGCCGAATGGTAGCTTTTGTGATGGTAATTTCAAGAAAACGTCTTCGTATTCATCTGAATAAAAAATGGGCCAAATTCTTGCTTTCGAATAGTTGATCTCACGAACAAAAGTTATCAGATCAACTATCCGTTTAAATATATTATCATTAACTATTTTTTGCACACAAGTGAATTTCATAAATGCGTACTATTATATCGCCATATTAACTTAAAATTGATAAACACACCACTTTGTGGCTAAATCATCATCTAAAAAAGTTATGGAGTTGTTGATGACCATTTGAAGTAATGTTTTTTCTATTTTTCTTTTTTCTTTTTCTGTTGTGTGTTATTTACTTTGTTTAAATACTTCTAGTAAATTATTTAATCTCTCTGTATTCGGTTATTCAGTCTTCCCTCTATATATCCAGCATAACTCCACTTTAATATTTTATTGACACCACGACATTTTGTAGCTTAATTGGTTTTGTCCATTTTGGTGTAATTATATCCTTTCATGTAATACCGAGAGTTTTCTTGATAAGTTTCCAGATTTTCCTAGCCTACGTTGTTGATCTTAATACGTATTGATTGCATTCTGCTTATTCAATAGATACACAAAGGGTTCAAAAATAAATTGATCTGGCTCGCACAAAAGCTTGCCAAACAAAGGCAATTCGTCTCTCATTGTTTTTTGCCTTTTTTTTATTAAAAGATATTGTTACAGTTTAGCCGAAGTAGAATATATATATTTATTTTTGGATCAAAACGTATCATTGTCTAACATAACGATCTAGTCTGGTCGAACAATTACGCTTAATATTAATTGTCTTTTCATTTCTTCGTCGCAAACTTAAATAAACTATATAAATTGAATCAACTCACTTCTGGAGGATTCTTTTCATTGCTAAACATAGCTTTTACAGTTTGACCAGGAGGCTTTCCATCGGTATGAATTCCTAATCAACATTTGTAAAAAGAATATTAGTTTATTACTTTTTTGAACATCTGACCTTACAATAATAGAACATTTTATTATCATGATTTCACTGCCGCATCAATGTCAAAAAAAAATCTAGAGAAAGAAAGCAGGGATCTATTTTTTCGATAGAAATTTTTTGATACTCATGAAAAAAGTTTAATTAAAATTATGGTGTAGCATTTATCACACTTTTAGCCTTTATTTTAAGTTGTCTGAGTTGGCTTTTGCATCTACGTGTAATCAATTTTACAAAAAAGAATGCATTCAAATTATTGCTGATAACAAATATGACAAAGTTATTGAAATGCAAATTTTGAGAAAAAATCATGAGAAAACAATGCTTTTCTGTTCAGCTATTACTACAATAGACAGCAAACAACCAAAGGTTCTTCTCGGCTAAGCCTCATGCAGCGTAACGCTTGGAGCAAACAACTCGCAGACTTGCAACTGCAAGCCCGACACTCAATTTATTGCGCTACAATAATGACAAAAAACAAATAACAATGAACAAGCAAAATAAGCTATTTTGGTATGTTACTTAAAAAAATTAATACTCAAATCGAGTCAATCAAGTTAGGGAGGAAATGCATTGAACGTTTTGCCTCTTGCTTCAAGAATCAACTGTGATTTAGCCTACTTATAGCTGATGATGCTCTAACTAAGATTGGAGCCACAAAAATCTGAAAGTTAACATTGGTTTAGTTTATGGAAGATCCCTATTAATCAAAGAATATCAAAGTATATCCGCTGTGAAGGAAAACCTGTGCGTGCCATGTAGTGTTGTATCATGATGTACCCAACAAAGAGTTACAATCTTAAGACCATATGTTAGAAAGAGTGGGCCAAGATGGTTACTTTTGTGCTTCAGTTTCCATAGCATCTCAATTTTAGTTGATAAAGAAAAATCTTTATTGTGATGAGCAATATCATGCTTTTGTTTAACTAACAATATTTTGTTTTAAGTTCAGTTTAAGTATATTTTGATCTTTTCACAGAGTGATCATTTGACACCGCATCTAACTTAACATATTTTTCTGCTTTCAGTTTAACAACTGTAAGTAGAAACAGTTGTAACTTGTACAAGATAAAAGCCAACTACAGGAACAAAAATCAAACATATTTTCGTATTCCTAACTTTCTTACCAAGGAGCCAAATGGTATACCATAAAACTCGCAATGCTTATTCATTTTCCGGCAAATTTAACTTTTTTAAACTAATTTCTTACATACGTGCCCAAAATTGGCAAAACTGATATGTATGATTAGCTGCAAAAACAAAGAACAGTAGGTGACAGCATTTCTTCGCTGCTGCATTTCTAAAAAAAATTTGTAATAGGATGATTTGCCCTAGTAATCATTTTACCCCTCTCCCCTACGTCATATGGTAAATATAAACACTAAACAGAATTAGTAGAAAATTTGCTGAAATCTTGAGCTGCGAGATTACTGTGTTAACCTGAGTGGACCAGGTAGCTTGGAGTTTTGAAACGGCACCGAAAGATTGACAAACAGGAATCGTCATCTAACTGCACAAAAAAGATAATAAATGAGAAGGTACCAATTTTCTGGAAGATATTCTTCCCATAGACTTGTTTTATTTTATCGGAAAAGTATACGCAAAGTGCTACAAAAACGATAGCGTGCATTACGAAATCACACTGGAGGAAACAAACTGCAGTTTAGTACGAGAAGAAAAACGAGGAATTAAAACTTCAACTCGGAACAAGCTATCGAGAATCTTGAAATATGATAAAAGTTACTTTATTTGTTTCGCAGACTTCAAAAAAGCGTATGCTAGAGTCTCAATGTTTTACAAAAAAGGCATAGCATTGATCGTCAACCGCTATTGGCAATCAAATTGCTGTTCAGTTTTTTTGAAGGGTGTGTCTGAGTATTAAGCTTCAAGTCAAAGTTGTTTATTATAAGTGCTGGATTTCGGCAGGGACATGTATTTTTTACCCAGAGAAAATGAACTGGTGTGAGAAATAATTTTACTGAAAATCGTATCAAAATTGAAGTTTCAAAATCAATTGTTTGCATTTGCAATAGGGTAGTATTTTTTGCACCATTAAAAAATCTGACCTCTGACATGCACTTAATTATTTTGTGGCTAGTTGTGATAGAGCTGCAGTGAAAACAAGGAAGTTGAAGGTTAAACCAGATTTCCTCAATTGTTGAAAAAGCTTTATCCAATAGATCTGCTGGTTTGGGGAAAACCTTGAAGTCTCAGGTTTAGTACAAGTGCCTCGGGGTCATATTTGACAGGGATGTAGACAAAAAATACTCAATTCATGAATCGGTAAAGCAAGTGCAGTGGTGCGAGAGCTTTAACGTTCTCTTGTCAAGAAACGATAGGGGCTTAGACACCCTTAATTTTTGATTTTTTTGGCGAAATACTTTTTTTGGCGCGCATGATTACGCAGGCGCTACTATTGGTACGCCTAGATTGCTTTGTCTTCTGCATTTTCGAGATACAAAAACCTGTTCAATCTAGCTCTTCCTTTTGGACGCGATAGCGTCATTGATGGCAGCGCCACGAAAAAGTTTGGGCAAAACAGTTTTTTTCAATATTATATTATATTTTGATCAAAAGAAATTTGATACCACATCACATAAGACCCGGGTTACCTACAAATGCCAAAAGTGTTGTCGAAGTAAACCAGCTGAGCAATTCTATAAATCTTGCATCTGTTGGTCAAACAAAGAAAATGAGAGGAAAAGGTACTAAGAAAAATAAAACAAAATAAAAAGAGAAAAATTTCGTAGCGAGATTGGATACTCTAAATGTGGGTCTCTAAAGGGTATTGAGATAGAACTGGCATCATGAAATGAAGAAAAGATGATGTATAATTCATGCAAGTGACTAACTTGAAACGCAGCAAGGCTAAAAAGATTGTAGATAGCTTAAAACGTTTCTATCATAGAGTAAATGAGAAAAAGATGGAGTAGGCATTATTCTGAAGAAATAATTAATAAAATATATGTGGGAAGCTAAAAGAATTTTGTTATTAAAAAGACTTGTCAAATTAACCAAAAATTCAGATAAAAGTCTTCAATTAATTCAAAAGATAATTACTAAAACTTGTCAAAATATATATAGAAGTTAAAGAAGAAATGATGAATATCATCAGCACATATGCAACAAAAATGGGATTCGACTTGGAAGAAAAAGAGAATTTTTCAGAGCAAAGTGATCAAAAGCACATTCAAAAGAGCGGTTGAGTGGAGCAAATGTAAAAGGACGTCTTGATAAAGGAAAGGAGGTGATAAAAAAAGTAATGGAGAGGTAATGTGCAAAGACGAAAAATGACAAAATAGGCATATTATAGTAGATTTTGTAAATAATTAAATGTGCTCTTTGGAATAACAAATTTTTATAGTACAAAGTGACGTAGTCTACAACTCTATTGGAAGGTGCGCGCAAATAGTCTATGTTGTCGCTGAAAAACACATTTAAAAGAGATTAGTGAGAACAAACAGTGGTTGGAAAGTGCGTAGTCAAGTAGAATCAAATGGCAGTCTGTTAAAATTGCAAGTGAAAGAGATAGATATGGGAATTACTCAAACATTAAATGGTGGAAATAGAAAGAAGACTGCATGTAATATAAGTAAAAAAGTCTTTTAAAGCTACGTGGGATAGGTAAAGGGATAAAAACAACAGAAATTTCAACGAACATTTAAAGCAAAAATAGTTTAGAAATAACTCAAAAAAAGCCTAATGACAATTTTACATATAGCTAATCACCAAAAAAGAAAAGATTTTGCGGCGATTAGCAAGACGAAAGAATTAAGGTGGAAAAAAGTGTAACAGATTAGTGATGTGATGGCAATACATAGATAAAGAAAGAGAGCCAATAACAATGTGCCAATAAATAAAGAAAGTATGACAAAAGATGAAGCAAATATTTTAATGAACCCTTGAGCAAAAAAAAATTAGAAAAAGTGGGTAAAATGTCTTCGAAAGAAAAAATCGGATCAGTAAGAAAATTTTGGACCACGATACCAACGATATAAAATCAAAAAGATGTAACTTCCAATTTCACCAATAGAAATTTAACAGTGTTTGAGGTATTTGGCAGAGGAGCTATCAAACAAGATGTTCAACAAAGTGTTACTAAAAAGATGCCAAAACAGAGAAAAATGAGCTTTTTAAAACCAACACTGCAGTAAGTATGAAAGCGATGAAGCTGATAAGTTACACTATGAAGAAATGGCAAAGAAAAAAAAAGAAAAAGGAAGTAAAGATCTGTAAGCAACAATATATTTTTATGCCAGGAAAAAGTAAAGCAGATGCACTTTTTGCTTTGAAAATGAGCAAAATCATAAATGGCCTAGAGGGAAAAGAAAAGAGTATTGGCTAGGTGGGATAGATGGCGACGAGTTAGTGGCGTAAAATTTGATAGAGGGTAATCCGCCAAAATAAAGGAAAAGTATAAAATACGCTGTCAGACCAGCAGTGATGTATTTCTGTAATGCTTTGAAATGATGTTACTAACTAAAAGGCAAGAAGTAGAGCTGGAAGTGGCAAAATAATGACGCTGTTCTTTTCAAGGAATGTAACCAAGATAGATAAAATAAGAAATGAATGCGCTCGTATGTACAAGTGATAGAACATGACAAAAAACTAAAGCCTAGATGAGTGTAGCAAAAATGAAATTTTTTGGGCGCGTGTTAAGAAGGAAAAACATTGTGCTGGAAAAAAGTACAACGGAAGTGAATAAATTAAATAGGAAGACATCAAAGAGATTCATAAATGCGAGAGAAATGTTATGAAGGTGGTCCGATTCATGGATAAGAATGGAATCGATCGGGAAAGATAGAAAATCATAACTCTGCTTTGGTAACCATTAAAAAGGAGCAGAAGAAACGAGAAGACGCCACTCTAAATCCAATTCAGCAAAAGTAATGAATTTGTATCGCAATTTCCTTATAAAAAATTATTGAGTGATCAATTGCTGCACAATTATACTTAATTTTTTTTTAATTTTTGTAATAATAGTTTTTCGGGGGTCAAATAACTCACTTTAAAAAATTTACTACACTTGAACGAAATCTAGAAAAGGTTTGTCACACATTGTTTTGTCGTTGTTCCATAGCAATTTGGAACAGTTGTTCAGAGTTTTAAAGTTTCAAGGTTTCAATATTTGGGTGTTGCTTTGCAAATTTTACATTAAAATATAAATGAATTCAGAGAAAATGATATCTAAAAAAAACATGCGAATCAGTCACTACGAACTGTGTACTCCAATGTAGGAAATCCAATGACAACATTTTGGCAACGCGACTAGATTAAGTTATAAAATCTCAGGAGTTTTAATAATAAAAACGATAGCTTTACACCGAGTATTGAGATTACATCGGAAAGTTTTAATTACAGAATGCAGCATTAGCACCTTTTTCGTAAACAAATAAACATATTTCTAAGCCTACAAATTTAAATTAAACCTACCGTCAGTCAGAACTAAAACATGTCTTTTTCTATGGTTGTCGTCGTTATCGT
Source organism: Trididemnum clinides (assembly GCA_963675345.1). NCBI lineage: Eukaryota > Metazoa > Chordata > Ascidiacea > Aplousobranchia > Didemnidae > Trididemnum > Trididemnum clinides. The sequence goes on from OY776286.1 coordinate 12,497,872, forward strand.
AAGAAAATGCTAAAATTTTTTCAAGTTCTACTAAAGCACGATTAGTGTTAGTACCCGTCTTTGTTGTTTCTTGATACCTTTCTGCAACAAAAAAAATCAAATAAGACACAAGAGATTAAGAAGTCTAGTACTCTATTAAAATTTGAAACTTGGCACCAATTTGTACGGTTAAACAAAGCTAGAGAGCACACGGTTAATGGCAAGTGCTCAACGAAAAAAGACATGTATAAAAATCGCCTTAACCCATTAATTACTGTTAAGATATTTTTGTAAACCCTTACAGCAAAGGTCTACAATCATCTGTTTCTGGCTTTTTAACACGTTTGATTCTTTTCAATCATAAAAATCAAATGTGAACGACAATAAACTACGGTTTTAACAAATCAACAAAATTTTGCACATATACTTCTCTCAGATGTGATGCTTTTAAGTTTGTCAACTACTTCTGTTGCAGAAAATTTTCTTTTCGTGTTGTCGACAATTACTTTCGGGTGGGTAGCAAAGATTATGACAAAATATTCCATATTTTTTGAAGTAGCATTGGCGGAAAGCTATAAAAGTAAAAAGAATGAATTCGTAATTGAAATCAGCTGAGCGAAAATAACTCTCTTGGCCCTGGCTATGACTGTAAGTAAGTATCTGCAATTACTTTCTCCGCTTAGATTTACCAGACGTAACAATAACCTGTGGGTCTATTTTTATAAGATTTCGGCAATCACATGGCCCTCCTCTAAGAATGCAAATGCACTGCTTATTCTTGAAATTATACTTGTAAATAAATATTTCCTAAAAATTACTAGTTGTACATCAATGTCACAACTGTAAATGTAGCATAACTTATAAAACTGTCATAATGCAATAGATAATTTTTGCTAATCTTGTGGTAGCAGTAACCGAAGCATTGAGGCTGGTTTCCATTAGGAGGAGCGAACGCACTCCGCGCATAAAACTAAATAGAGAAACAAAGAATTTTTCGCGCCACGCCTGCAATCTATGCCTAATCGAAACCATCCTTTAATTGGTTCCTTAAGAATGATTAAGCAATGCCATAATGACTACAAAGCTAAAGTTCAAGAAGCAATGCTCATTAAGCATCTTAAATCAAAGTTGAACATTGAATTACGTGCTGGCGATTGTCATTTTTTTATCTACACTGTAATGTGTTTCTCTTCATAGCTGGTTTGTTATCTGCGTATTTTTCTCGTATAAATGAACTAAAATTCTTATAGTTGCTTTGAAGCAAATTATTAAGATTGTCTGACCAACAAACATTTTGTTGTTATAAGGTAATGTTTTTATGCTGGAGTTACGAGTGTTCAAACTTGGCACTTTTGCTGAATTTCAGCTTTTGTCAATACTGCTCATAAAAGTCGTTAGAAACTGGCTAGTGTTTACCTCGTTAGATTTTTAGTTGAGAGCAAGTTACATCCAGTTGTTCTTAAGACATCTTTAAAAAGATACTTTGACTAACCACGTATTCATTGGCATAATAAAACTACATTTTTGATGCTTTTAGATTTTCAAAATAAACGTTAAAATTTTTACCGCAGTATTATATCTGAAACAAAGGAAAACAGTCGATTACCGATCGGAAGAAAATGTTAGGGTGGTACGCTGGAATGACAACTCAGTCGCGAATCTTTGCAGCCATAACAAGGCTACAAAGCCAGTTGGTCGAGCAAAAAAAGAATAAAAGAAGAGGACTATTTGATGAGCAGCAGCCGTTGATAGTTCGTTTGCACCGCCATGTCATGGATGGAGTTAATTTCATAGATTGTTCTTTTGTCAGAACTAAGGCCAAAAATAAAGGCAAAAAGTTTTTCTGCACCTTGTTTATGAATGTATTGAACCTGAGTTTTGTGTTGCCTTGGCGCATATTTCAGCTAGCTTACTCCAGCACCATTTCTTAGAAAGAATTCCGTCTTGCTATAATCTTGCTTACATTATAATAAAATACACAAGCACAAACACTGGCAAGCCTGGGTCATCACAAACAGTGCCAAAACGCATTCTATGTGGTAACTTAAATCATAGGCCTATGTCAGGCAAAGTCAGAAGATGAGTGGTACGCAAACGAAATTCAATGATCAAAGTGCGAAAAAGCTTTTCACTTCATAACATTTTCATAACCATTTGACGAGAAACGAGTGAATTGTACATGTTGGAATGTGGTCACTTTGAATGTTTCTACCTATTTTTGATAAAAAGTGATTTAGCATGTCCTTTTTATTCTGCACTGTCTATGATACCTACACGCACAGCTCAAAAATTATTAAGTGTTTTTGTGGATGCAATTTCTAGTGGTGCAATGGATGTAATAATATTTCTGCAGGTTTGGCCAGTAGAACCTGATCTATACTATGCTGTGAAGAAGATGACACAGTCATCGATATTGCAAAGTGCGACCCGGCAGAGATGCAAACCTAGAACATATTGCATATGCAACTAGGTTTTCATAAAAGATAAGAAATCTATCTCTTCAAAAATATAAATTTGAAGAACGTAAAAAGTAAAGTAATCTAAAACAACTAAAATGTAGTCAAGCCAAAAAACATAAACGTGCTCACATGCGGCCCAATAATCACCTAGGTAGTAATTTTTTTTTAATTCACTTGCGGTAGAAGAATCAATTTCAATTTTTTGTTAGACTTATTTAAGTAAAACATAATTACAAAACAAAAATCAACAAAAATTATGTGTGTTTTCATGATTGGGTTTAAATGCGTTAACGTTTCTTATGGTATATGCATTTATTCATTACAACATTAATATAGCTAATATTCCACATTTAGCATGTTTACATGCTTTTGAGGTATCATTACTAGTTTTGTACAAACATTTTCATGTCCAAGTTAAATTCCAAGAACATGTAGTGTATTTATTTCATCTGAGGAGAGCCTGTGCTTTGCCAAAAACGTTTGGAATTTAAATAAAAATGCTTAACACATTGAGGCTGCTATGTGTCTTATCGTATGAAATAGAAAAAGCATTCCTTTACTGCATTTTACAACGCGCTTTTCATAAATTGAAAAATTCAAAACATGTCTATGCTTCAAGTCACTGCCGTATTATCTTTCACGAACAGTCGGAAAGTTAAAATTGTTCACAGAGGCAAAATTTTGTCGATATTACAAACATTAAGAAACTTACTCTGTTTGTTAATTTCACACAAAAATCCACCATGGTTGTCAAATCATCATCACTAATACTTGCGGAAATATCAATTAAAAAATATATCTCATGCCCAGCTTGATGTGAAGCTACAATACTTCGACCAAGAATAGATTCAAAATTTACAAGACCTGGTGTTTTTGTATTTTTAATAAGTTTGCCTAAAATTGAATACGACGAATCTCTAATTCTTGGATCTGTAAAAAAAGACAACATCGTCATTCAAAATGCTGTAAGCAAATCCGATTGCATACATTTGAATCCCTAACCCCCAATTAGCAATTGCAAAATGAAGTAAATATGGACTTGAATCAAACTGTTAACTTACCTGAAAAGGAACGTAACTTATATCAAGAAATACACTGTACTATACCTATGAGCTATTTTCATTTTTATATGGATTTCTTTCTTTGTTTCGCATTTTAGTCCAATATTTTTGTTGATTTTTAAAGCTGTAAAATTTTTTTTTCGTAAGATGACTGCAATTAAAAACTCTCCAAAAGTGCTGACGGTTAGCAAATTGTTTTCGGTTGTGCATCGATCAATTTTAGTGATAGGTTATCTTAGTTTTTTTATTCTTCAGCAACGAAGCAAACAGCGTTTGCAATCAAAAATTATGGCAAACCAATTATCATTTTTTCATTTTTCCACTTTTCAAAAAAATTGCTTATAAAAAAAGTAGTGGATTATATTAAAAATTTAGGTTATCAGATGGTGTGATAACGGAACTGTTCAAGCGTATTTGGATGAAACCCAAATGTTTGATAAAAGCAAAACTGTAAAAACAATACAGATCTTCTAAGAAATATGATTTAAGAAATGATAATCAAAGAATGACAATAATCAATAATCTAAGAAAATAAATACTATAAAAATGAAGAAAATAAAAGGGAGTGATGATGTTAATGCTTTGAAGATTGTGGAAAGTCTGCAGCAGATGAGAACAAAAGTGTAAGTGAAACAAGAGAAAATGAAATTTGGCCTTTTACCGAGAATAAAAGATGCTAATTGCCCAGTTTACAAGAAGAATGCAACAGAATAGACATGTAGAGACAAGAGTTATAATTGTGCATTCAACAATACTGCATAGTAGCACTAAACCACTTTCCATTTTTGAATAATTTGCAAATGTGTAATTCTTGTTCCAAAACTGAAATTAATTTATACTGGCCATTTACGGTTTTAATGAAATGTTTATCCAAATATAATGCCAAAATTGGCGAATCATCACTTGAAAATTACTACTCCATTGTTACACAGAATTACACTTCAAAATATTGACATAGGCTTAGGCCTTACGCTACCTCTGCAAGTCAGATTATTGTAATATGAGGTCATAGCAAAATATAGAGGTTTCTAGTTGCTGGTTAGCAATTTTTAGGCGAATCTCCTATTTAGAGGGATCTTCTTCCACCATTGCCCTAAGGAAATTAGAAAATTGCTCAAAAATGATCGCCAACTTCATTGGTAGACGTTTCATTTTTTGGAGGGAAGGATCCGGGAGTAGAAGATTCTTCTAGTTCGGACGCCAGGGTTTAAATTACTCTTAGTTTTCCATTGGTGATTCATAATACTTCAAGCTTCCACACGATGACAAGGTGGTAATCTAATCTGGAGGTTTGAGATGCAAAGAAAATTGAGGAAGTACTGGAATCTGATTGTCAGACAATATTTTGCTACTTCAATAGATGGTACCTGGAATTGAACACCACTAAAACAGTAACCAATTTCTTTCATCCAAACAATCATGAAGCCGATAAAACCTTCAATATCAAAATAAACGATTTGAAACTACCAGAGGATAAACTCCTAAATACCTCGGGGTGTATTTGGACTGAACCTTGACTTACCGGAAATATCTGAAAGAATGTGCAGCAAACTGAAAAAGAGAAACTTCTTAATGTGAAAATTAACTGGAACAACATGGGGCGCCTCATCATTTATACTGAAAATTTCCCTTCTAGCGCTTTGCTATAGCGTCGCTGAATACTGTGCCTTGCCTTGGGTGGCAGCTCACTCACACCAAAAATCGACATCCAACTACGCTAGACAATGAGAACCATCACTGGCACTCTGAAATTCAATCTATTTCTTTGGCTACCAACTCTAAGTTCTATTGTACCACTAAACCTTAGAAGAGAACTAGCAACTCGGAGGCAGCATAATCCGCTAAACTCCACTGAAATCGAGATCCCATAGAAACAAATAATGAAGGAAGCCCAGACAACCACTAGACTAAAATCGAAACGACCCTTCTACTCTACACAAACTAACAATTTTAACCTCCAAGAGAAATGGAAACGAGATGGGCAAGAAAACATCCCCACTGGAGGAGACCTTGTTGAGGATCCAACCCATCCACAACCCGGCTTCCACTCACTAACAAGAAAACAATGGACAACAGCCAACAGAATCTGAAGACGGCAAGGCAGAACAGCCACAAACTTGCATAAATAGGGCTATTGGGATTCTCCAACCTGCCCGAAATGCCCCGCCGCTCCACAAGACACGGATCATAAAGCACTCTACTGTCCAAGCAGATCTTTACCAAGAGGATATGCAGCGATTCAAGACGCAAAAGTGGATTTCATCAACTGGCTAGACCAGCGTTTGCCAACCTGTAGTCCACGGACCACTGGTGGTCCGTGAACATATTCAGGTGATCCGCGGGAAAAAATGGGTTGTTATTTATATTTCATGAACATTCAGAATAAAAAAAATACGATTAACAAAACTTAAGATTGAATAAACTTTTTTCAGCTACTTTTATTAGCAAAATTCCTTCTAAAGGAGTGACGTTTTAGGTGCTTTTGCAAGTATACCTAATGACATTTGAAAATAATAATTGGCAACTATGGTTTGCCGCCATGAGTATGACACAGTTAACACCTCATTTCAGTTTGTTGACATCGCATTGCAGGTTTATTCTTTCTTTTCGTCAAGTTTGTTATATAATATTTATGATATACAGGGTGGGCCGTAAGTCGCGCACCAAGAAATTACGTAAAGTGTGATGTGAAACAATATAAAATTAATGGGGTAGAATATCTTTTCCTTTCTTTTGACGTATAATAAATGTTCTTTCATAGAGTAATTTACCACTGTTTGAATGTATCAGTCATTCTATCTATCAAATTTAATTATAATCAAAGTTTTTTTTAGGTATGATTTGCATTTAATTTTTTTTTCCTTTAATTTTCACATATGCCTTTAACAATAAACGAGCGAGTTGGGTTAGTATTTATGATCATTTTGAGCATTTGTGATTGTATCAGCGTGTACAATGTGTCATCAGTTCCTTAGATAAGCTTGTTTTAAATAAAATAAAGTTTATATAATCAAAATTGTCTTAAATGTTGTGGTGCGCGACTTACGGCCTACCCTGTATAATGTAATAAATGTACTTAGTGACATTTGAAAATGATAGTTGGCAATTATGGTTTGCCGCCATGAGTATGACACCGTTAACACTTCAGTTCAGTTTGTTGACATCGCATTGCCGGTTTGTTCTTTCTTTTCGTCAAGTTTGTTATATAATATTTATGATATATAGTAATAATAGTGATAAAATTGAACATAGTGACTTCGAGCTTCTGTTCAGGAATATGAAAATGTGAATAAATACGTAAATAACTCTTTACCGAGAGAAAAAAATACCACTATCGAATGCCTGCAACCATTCTGTTGTGGGTCTCATCCAGTTTACAGATTACACATGTTTTTGATATCATGATGGTAGTTATAAAATTGAACATATCGTGAATTCAAGCTCTTTTTCAGTGATATGAAAATGTGAATAGAGACGTAAATAAGTCTTATTTGAAGCTAAAGCATTGGTATCAAGCGTTTGAGTTTACGGCAGAGGAAATTTCAGAAGCAACAATAGTAGGCCTACCCCAGCATTTTTTCTAATGCGTATTTAAATGTATATTCGATAATTATTATCACATTGAACACAATGCCCCTTTTGCTCTGATTAAGAGAAATGAAAAAGTGCAGAGATATATAAAAAATAAATTTGCTGTATTTAATGCTAAAGCATCATTATCGAGTGCATGCAACTAAAACAGGCCAATAGGTAAATTTTGCAACAACAGACGTCTATTTTTATTGTAGGCCTAATATATATAAGCTTTATTTTCCTGACGTCATATATATATAAACTGAGCATTGGCCTACCCATAAAATACATATTCGTAAGAATTCATAAGATACATATTCATAAGTATTTATACCCAAAAATTTGTTCATTTTAACTTAGGCGTAGCCTCCTCTATAGAGAGAGAGAGAGAGAGAGAGAGAGAGAGAGAGAGAGAGAGAGAGAGAGAGAGAGAAAGAGAGAGAATCTTATTTTGATACAGTAACAAAACATTGCTGTATTTGTATAATTTTTAAATTGAGCTTACCAAAGATGATGCGATACTGTTGCACCAAGTCACTAATTCTTCTTCTTTTCCGAATTTAAACAAAATAGGTAATAGTACCCATAATAAGTGAGAAAAATCAAATCAATATTTTGCACTTCTTTAGTAAAACTAAAGATAAAATAAATAATGATAATAGCAATACTTTAGTTAATAGTGAGCTGATCAATGAATCAGAGCGTCCACAATCGTTGTCAGACAACATTAGAAAGAACGTGCAAACTGGAGGCGAAAAGAAAAAACGCAAAACATCAAGAAAATATGATTCAAACTACTTGAAATTTGGATTAATTTAAGAACCTGATGATGAGCTGGACCCACGGCCTCTTTGTATTGTGTGTTGTGAGAGTTTACCTAACGATACCATGAAACCGTCAAACCTGAAAGATACTTGCAATCAAAACACCCAGATTTAGCTAAGAAACCACTCGAATATTATTAATGAATGCATAAAAGTATGAAAAAACAAAAAGGTGATTTAAAAATATGGTTGTTGAAGATAACTCCCTATTAAAGGCTTCCCACTTGATAGTAATTTAAATTGCGAAAAATAAAAAGCCTTATACGATACGGAGAAGACTTAATCAAACCTTGCATGATACAAGCCTGTGAAGCAGTTGTGGGAAAACAAGCTGTTCAATGACTGAAGGTTATTCCTATGCCTGCTAATACTGTTAAGCGCAGAGTTAAAGAAATGGCTGATGATATTGAAAATCAAGTTATAAAAATGGTAAAGGATTCATGATTTTATTCAATTCAACTTGATGAATCTACGGACGTAAGTAACAAAGCTCTTCTCCTTTGTTTTGTGAAGGTTGAGTGTGAAGGCGAACTACTAGAAGAACTTCTTTGCTCACTCAACTTGCGAGGTAGAACAACTAGCTTTGAGATTTTTAAAGCACTTGATAGTTATTTCCTGGAACGCGGAATTGAATGGAAAAAATGTATTGGCATATGTACAGATGGTGCTGGAAACCTGACCGGACATCGCGCAGGAGTTGTTGCAAACGTAAAAAATGTTAGTCACCCAGGCATTCTGTCTACGCATTGCATCATATATCGTGAGCATCTTGTGGCGAAAGAATGTCTCAAGAACTACACAAAGTAATATCAGATGTGAGTAAAATCAAAATGAGATTCGACACAAAGCGCTCAATTCTCGAATATTTGAAACCCTCTGCGAAGAAATGGGTTTCCAGTATATTCACCTTTTTCTTCATGCTGAGGTAAGATGGCTCTCGAGGGGCAAAATACTGACCCAACTGTTCGTTCTGCGTGAAGAAATTAAATTATTTTTTCAGCAGCAAAGTAATCAGAAATTTCAAAAACTCTTGTCGGACGATGAGTGGGTAGCCAAGGTTGCATACCAAGGGGATGTTTTTTCTCGGTTAAATGAACTAAGCATATCTTTGCAAGGACAACTTAAGATGTATTTACAGTACAAGGTAAAATAGATGCTTTTCGAAAGAAACTATCACTGTGGCAAACGCATTTGGCAGAAGGAGATCTACAAATGTTTACAAATTTTGATAAACATATGGGAGATAAGGATCTCAATCGACAAGTGGTATTCATCATTCAACAACATTTACAGTCACTGATAGAATATTTTGGTTTTTATTACCCAAGTGAAGGAGATCCTAGGCCTGAAAATACGTAGATAATAGATCCATTTGTAGCTAAAATCGAAGAGAGCAAATTAAGCATGAATGAAAAAGAAAGCCTGATTGATTTATCTTGTGACGACAGTCTTATAGTTAAATTCCAGTCATCTTTATCGAGAACTCTTTCTTGCTCTATGTAAAAAATGAATACCCATCACTGAGTGAGAAAGCAATGAAAATTTTAATCGAATTTTCAACAACATGTTTATGAGAGAAGACATTTTCATCTGTCACAGTAATTACAACACGGTACCGCTCTCGCCTTGAAATAGACGCAGCTCTCCGTCTTGCAGTGGCGTCATTGGAGCCGAATCTCCACATACTAATGTCAAACAAACAGGAGCAACCATCACACTAAAAATGGGTATCATTGAACTAACCTTATTATTTTTTAGTATTTACTATAACTAATTTAAATTTGTGTATTTTGTATTAAAAAAATTAAACTTTTCTGATTATTATTGTATAAATATATTTACAGTATCTTTTTTAAATTCATATTAGTGGTCCGCCAAATAAAAAGTTATACATTTAGTGGTCTATGAAGTTCTAAAGGTTGGCGACCGCTGAGCTAGACGACACTGGTTTGCAAGTGCAAGGAAGATCTGCTATATGATACTACTACTACTACTACTACTGCCAACGTCATTTTGTACAGTAAAATAATTCACTACAACATGTCAATAACCCGCGATTGGTTTTGATTTTATCAGGTCTTATCACACAACTAAATGCACAACAAATTTGCCATTGCGTGCAAAAACATGATGAAATGCAAACCTACATCGAGGAAGTCTTATTTGACGACACACAGACACATTTAATATGTACAGAAGTCACATCTGTAATCCCAAAAAGGGGTGTGAGATCATTATTTAAGCTTTATCATTTTACAAAATATAGAAGTTGCTAGTTGTTAGTTGGCAATTTTTCAGGCAAATTTCCTGTTTATAGGAATTTGCCTCCGGCATCACAGTAAAATAAAATAGAAAGTATGATCAAAAATGATCGCCAGCATCATGATGCACAGAAAAAAATTCATAACAGCATGTCAATAACCCGCGATCGATATCGATCTTATTGGATCTCATTTTACCTTATTGTGATGTTGGACGCAGTTCCCTCCAAATAGGAAATTTGCTTCAAAAATTGCTAACTACCGGCAATAGCATTCTCTATATTTGGTAATAATGATAATTTCTTAGTAATAGTTCCTCCCTCCTACTGGGACTTACCAATGTGACTTCCTGTTCATATCATGTGTGTGCATCCTTACATGAGACCCCCCTGATATAGGTATTGCTGTATTTTATTATTTTGTATTGCGTTTTGCATTCATAGCAAATTTGTTGTGTATATAGCATTCATGTTATTATGTGTCTTTCGCACCCGTCTGATAAGACCCAATAAGGTCCAAACCGGTCGCGCTCGTTCATATGTTGTAATAGATTATTGTAGGATTGGGAAAACTACGGCCCACCAACACTTGTAGAAACTCTCATATATCTAATTTAATATGTTAGGGGTGGCTACACTTGTAATAAAGAGTCAAAAACGATAGAAGCCATCATTAAAAGAACCGCTTCGCAATTCTTAGTTTGAATTGATGCATTTTTGGTTCAAATAGAGAGTAATGATCTTTTTTTTTGGAAACCATCATTTTTAGAGTCTTGCAATACGACATTGCAAGAAGTTATTGCAAGCTCTTGAATTGTGTACAGCTATTGCAAAAATTTAAGCACTACCCTCGGCCAATTCTTGAATAGTCAACGCGGCTCTCCGGCAAAAAATTTTGCCCACCCTTGGATTGTTGTATTGTACAGCATGATGCTGGCGATCATTTTTGAGCTATTTTTTATTTTACATTAGTTCACAGCAATATATAACCAAATACTAAGAACTGTGACGAATAAGACAAATAACGACAAAACAACGACAAAATGAAGACAAATAAGCTAACGAAATAGCGGCAATCTAGGATGTGATCTCGATTCTAAATAGATGACTCACCCATCGACTCTTGTATCAATACAATCTTATAATTAAATTCCAATATTTTGCATTATATATGCTTTGACAAGGGCTTGATGTAAGTAGAAAACGTTCAGCTTTAGATGTGTGTTATTATGTAGCCCACATAAATAACCAAAAATCAAAAGTGGTATAGTGTTACTATGCAGTATGGCTTTATAGATTGTGAAAGTTGCTTCTCTTCCTAAATTATATAATAAGAAAAACAAGAAGGAAATTTGAATTTTACAGCTTAAAAAGCTCGAAAAACTTGGTCTGAAAGTCACCAAACTCAACCTTGTATTTTGACACTTGCTTGGACCCAAAAATTTGCCAAGATTTTTCAAGTTAAGGCCACTTAATTTAAACGTTTAAAGAAATTCTGAAGAGTAGTACAAAACTGTTTCAAATAAAAAAATAAACTCTCTAAAAGTGCTCAATCCACAGTGAAAAACCAATCTGGGGTTTTAAAGAATCAGTGATTGCCTTATTTAAATTTTTTTAAAAACCTTGTTTTATCAAACTTTTGAGTGCGTTTTTTTACAAAGAAGCTGAGGCTACCGCACAAGTTAATTAAAAAAAATTGCGTAATATCAGAATTTATCACAGGAATAGAGGCCCAAGTTGAATTGAATTCAAGTAACAGGAAATTGACTTTGCTGGAAGAAGCGTTTCGATCAAGCCTTTAGCATCACATACTGCCAAAAGTTTTTGAGGACAGCATCAAAATAAACGTTGAAAAATTGGTTTATACTTTGCAAAAAAAATGTGCAGTTTCACTAAATGAAAATTCAAAGACCAAATCAAATATTATTTTCAAAAATTTCTAAATGAATGAAACTCTTTGTGCCTAGCAAGAAAAAACCAAGCAATCTATCTATCATTAAAAGCACCTGCAACAGATTTTAAAATCAAAGAATGCAGATTTGTTAAGGGAAGAGATGTTACCAATTTAAATTCGGAAGATCATAATGCCAAATTTGACTTTATTGCTTCCGATCCATCAAAATTTATTTTGGTAGATAATGAAAGTAATTCGCATCCAGTAATCGCTCAAGAACAATCACTTAAATACCCTATTCAAAAATATTTAAAGTCTTATGGTGATGAAAACACTCGAAATCACCTTCCATCAGGTTTATTTCCATAAAAGCAGTATGGATTAATAAAGGTTTACAAGAAAAATAACTCTCCACGAGCAGTTGTTACTATGACTGGCGCTCCGGAGCATAAATTGGCAAAATTCTTGCACTCTGTTATCAAACCATTCATAGCGGTTACGTACATGCTTCAATCTTCAACTGATTTGGAAGAAAAACTACTCCAGTTTGAATTTAAATCTAAACAGATCCTAGTGAATTTTGATGTAAAATCCTTGTTCACCAATCTACCTCTAAATGAAACTATCAAACTTATAGCCACAAAGCTTTGTTCAGAAACGGTTGATGAAGCGTTGAAACCGCCGATAAACAAAAAGATTTTTTTAAAATTACTAAAACTAGCTTCTCAAGTTATGTTCATTAACCAATGCAAAATATTCCTGCAAATTGATGGCGTAACCTTGAGTTCACGATTGGATCCCACTATTGCCAATTTTTTCCTCGCAGATCTTAAAACTCAACTTCTTCGATAAACTTTAAATTGCTCCCCTCATTAATTTATCAAACACCTAGTATAGAAACATAGAGTTCAGTTTGCAAAAATCATTTGGTACACTATCATTTTTGGATCTCGAGCTAAAAGTCAAGATGATAAATTTGATTCATGAATTTGAAGAAAATCAACAAACACTGATGTTTTTCTTAACTTTTATGCAATCTGTCCATCAAAATAGAAAACCGGAGTGGTTCTCTGTATCCGAAATTGAGCATAATTACGCTGATTTTGAAAACATAATTACGCTGATTTTGAAATTGTCAAATGTTAAATTTAGCCCCGTTTATAAAACATTTGTAGTTGGAAATTACTTCAAATTAAAATACTCCTTTACCTTTGGTGACTAATGTCTCTTATTGATGTGCATCCCCGTGGAATACGGGTAAGACGTACTTGGCTATGTCATGCAGACATTTGGTCACCAAAGCAAAGGAGCATTTGAACCTCAACAACAACAGGAAAAGTGTCATTAAGGATCATTTACATAGTGTAAATCACGTTCCAAAACTGAAATGAATTTGTACTCGTCATTTACGGTTTTAAAGAAATGTTTATCTAAATATAACGCAAAAATTTATGAAGCTCTCTTTATTAAAAAAAGCAAGCCACTTCTTAATGAGCAACTATATGCGAATGATTGTTCCTTTTTGCAAAAAAATATTTTTATGTATTTGTCTTTCTCCATCTTAATTTATTTTATTTGCCGCTATTTTTTACGTTATTTTTCATCATTTAATCATTGTTTTGTCATCATTTGTCTTTTTTGTCACAGTTTATAATATTTGGCATATGTTGCGGTGACCTAAAATTTCTACTTACATTCTGAGTTGCTGAAGAAGTGCGACGCCTATGCCTGTATTAATATTTTAAAGCTTTAGTTTTATATTATAATTAAGTTCTAATACTTGATATCATAGATGCCTCAACAAAGACTTGATGTAAGCAAAAAAAGTTCAACTTAAGCTGCGTAAATATGCAGCCTAAATAAATAACCAAAAATCAAAAGTAGTTTAGTGTAGTTACGCAGTATGGCTTTATAGATTGTGAAAGTTACTTCTTTTCCTAAATTGTACATTGGCAACGTACAGATTGAATATGCGTTTGCTAAGTTTTAAGAAAGATGACAAAGAATAAAAATTTACCGACGTGATAATTTACAGCAAATCATTCAGATTTACAACCTACAGCATTAAAGAACGAATAGCAGGCTAGTTAGCTAAATGCACAGCGTTCTTCCAATCTTCAAAAACAATTAATAATTTTTATTGAAACAAAAAGACGTGATATATGATTTAGTAGTAGTGTTAAAAACAGTTTTTTTTCATTGATTATGCCTGCTCAATCTGTTTATAAAATTTATTTCTCACCACAAAATTTTGTGCTACAATTGAGCGTTAATGTAAAATGTCTAAAATCTAGCGAAATTTCAGCTTCCTCCAAGTATAACCTTTGACCCAGTTTCATTCAAAGGAAGTTAAAACAAAAAAATAAAAATTTTTCAAACCATGTTTAAAGCTTAAATTTAAGAAAAAAGATTCTTGCATCTATTTTAGGATTTTGTTTGTTCATTTAACCATAGCTTGTGCATAAGTGAATTAAGCCTGGAAAAATTTCTTCGTCACAATTGTCACTCAAGCAAATTGGATAGATTGGTATGATTGATGAGAAGGAGTGCTTTGCGAAAAGAAATTGATTTATCAAACCAAAAGAAACCTTTTGACGCGATTATAAACTCGAGGTGTCACAAATAATAATTGTAGCAGCTTTAAAAGCAGTTAATTTTGATGTTGCATAACTGATTACTCGACCAAATTTGTTTGCAACGATTTGACTGTGCGACTGTGATGCAACATTTGACCAGTAAGTAATGGCGCAAATTTGTACTTTTGAAATCATAGTAATTTTCACTATTGCTTTTGCTTCGATCTTTTGAAACTTTTGGAATGCTCTATTATAGCATCTATTTATGTATAGTATCTATTCATGAATGGCAAAAATCTTTAGAGAGAAATAAAACTTAGTAGTGTCGCTGTGTATTTAGGTTAGTTCATTCGGCGCATGACTGGTTGTTGTTGGAAGCCATAAAGGGCAAGTAGAACTGATATTGATCGCAGTTGGTAGTGCAGTTGAAAATAAATTTTTTTGAATAATTTTCTTATTGGTTTGAACAAGTGGTGTGGATCTACGACTGATATATTAGATATATGATACTAATCAGCAAGGTCTCACTAATGTTGTAGTCGGACAAATTATTTAGGCAATACCTCTATTTTGAAATATGGAGATAGAATTAAAATTCCATTGGACGGCACTAGCCAAAAATCAATATTTTAGATAAGGGATGCTCAATGATGCTCAATGCTGTTAATTGTGAACCTTTTCAAAACCGATCGCAATCTTTCATTTACGGCTTATTGATATGACTTGGTATTGATTTATTGACGTGCTGTGAATTACAGTATTATCGCAAGTACAATAAATTTGTCTAGAGAAAGCATTGTATTATTTTGTTGTCAATAGCGTTGAATAATCTCATTGATTCACTTAGACGTTCACATAGTGCTCAATGTTACACGAACTAAATGTCTGAATGTTATTACTCGTATTTCCAGTGTTCCAACACGAGGTTTTAGTAATAGCTGATTCTAACTTAAATAACACCAAACATTTACAGTTTAAATATGTGTCAAACCATGGTAAGAGTGAAGATTATTATCTTTAAAACAAGCATTACTTAAGATAAAAAAATAAAATACATTATTATGTCTAGCTGATTGATTTATGTTCTCTTGTTGTGTTTTGTGCATAAATTCCATTTGAATTAGCATAAGTTATTGAATGTAAATAAACTTCAATTTTAAAACTGTGATTTCTTGGTCTGAAAACACACAAAAGTCTTACAGCATTGATATTGATCAAATTTCCACTTATTTTTTTACTACTTACTTTAAAATGTTTGTGACATGTGATAAATTTTCGACAAAGTTGACAAAATTAGAAAAATCCGAAAGTTTGATGCTCTAATTTCATATTAAAAATACGATAAGCATTATATTTTAAGACTCAATCGATACTACCATTATCTGCTCTGCTATTCAAGGTTTATCATTTTTGTCACACCATTTTCACTTGAGTCAAAGATGATACTAGTGTGTGTAAAATCTTTAATATCAATGATTTTCGTTTACGTCAGAGATTGATAAATCACAAGATAATGGGTAGAGATATGTTCAAAAAAAGTGTTTTTATATTTAGAATTATGAGGACTAGCCAATCTTGATTATACAGTATGTGCAATTTATCTGAGAATTAGATTATCGCAATTAAGTCGAAATTAAAACTCACTCAGATTCATTGGTAGTGTAATTTTCAAACGTAGTTTGTACAATTAGAGCAACGTCTTTGAAAGTCTCTACTGTACTTTTTTGTGTTATCAGCAATATATTTACCCTTGCACTGAGGTGCTCCATCACCACTCCATTGTTTGAATTCCAGGCAAGTTTGTCTGCTGTCTCCCTCCATCACGTAGCCGGGATCACAACTAAATGTGACCACTGATCCTACGGAAAAATCATTTCCATAAAGACGCCCTGCGATTGGTACTCCAGGATGTGGGCAGCCATTATCAGCTAAAGAAAAAATATTAATCGTTTTAATCCAACTCATCAGCGAAACTAAAAATAGGAAACCACGAAATAGTTCTACAAACGCTCTTTGTGTGAACAATCATCCACACATGTCATTGCGGTTAATTCAAAACATTTTTTAAATCCAAAGCGTAAACTTGAATAGAAACGACGGCTGGGTCGCATGCAACGTATCGTCTTAAGTACTATTACCGCAGCCTTTAAGCGACAATTAGTATCTCAGTTTACTGCATCACGCTGCACCACTACTGCACAACTCGGAAAGCGAACAATAATATATAACATATAAAGAGCAATTCTGTCTGTACATGTGTAGATGTGTATGTACGTGCACTTTAACCCCTCAAAAACTACTTGGCGTACAGAAATCAAACTTGGCTCGATTGATCACCACCTCCGATTGCGTGTCTAAGAGGGTTCGTGATGTTATCATGACGTCATAATCAAAATAATTTTTTAATTTACTTTTCTTGACAGAAGGAAACCGTTTTTGTGCTCAAACAAAAGCCCCGACCTATCACCTTACAAAAATTTCATCTTTTTTGGGTCTAAGATGATGTTACAATCAACGGTTGATTGCACATTTTGTTATCTGTATTTCCTTAAAAACTACTGGTTGTAGAACGCGATTAAATGCTTTCTTGGAAGAATACTGGCGTGGCTGGAGTTGACGTCATGGACCGTTGCTGGGTTCTAGTAGGTCTACAATTCAGAGAAAAAAATGATGCTTGTCATATTGGGAGCCAATAAAATTAACATTACTGTTGTTGCAGCAAGAGAGGTGCATTGCAAAGATAATACAATGGGTTTGTAAAATTTAACTTGCTTAAAATTTTGTCTTAAAGTTACTACATCATCTACACAGTTTCCCAAAAGACATGGAAATGGTGTTGTACCAAATTTGTCAGCAGATATTAGATACGATGGCATTGATTACTGTAAAGAACCAGCATCACGAGGACAATGCAACTTTTTTCCGAAAGAGACGTGCTAACAATGTTCAGAAAGCAAAGTTTGTTCGCATTGTCACAAGAGAGCTGTTTGCTTTGAACTATATCACAAGCACAAGCAAAAATAGCCTCAAATTTAGAGTGATTAATTTTTAGGGCATAGTTGCAAAGGTAGATCTAGCAGTTTGGTTTGAGGGATTAGCTTCAAGAAGGTTTTTTGGAGGTAAACTATTTGAAACCGATTGTTTTGCCCAATTTTGTCAACAATACTGTAAGCATGAGCATGCAAAATTTAGGGGATCTGCATCATCAATCCCCTTCCCCCTAAATGAATTTAAGAGTTTTTAAGGATTTTCAATAAAAACACTAACATTTTTTGTAATCATAATAAATTTTTAATCACTCGCTGTAAATTTAAAGAGCTGCAGCTTCTCTTACCTCTTAAGCATCTCTGCCCATAATCACAAAGAGATAAAAAACATTTGTGATGTGTGTGGTCAATACAAATAACTGGATATTACGCATTCGTAAAGTTTATGTTGTTTTGTTTCCGCCAGTGAGCAACATGGCACAATGCAAAGTAAGTTTCATACAACACCAGTATGCAAGCTAAAAATGTATTTTACCTAAAAAGCAGTAGCAGCTCAGCAAAAACTTTTAGGGGGAGATGTGTTATACAAATGTGACTCTGGCTCCATCTGAATATAAGATAGAGCGCCACATCCGACAAAACTGCTCTGACTGCCCATGAACATAAAATTGAGCAAAAGCTCCTGCAAAAAATGCCTGGATTCTTGGCTCCAGGTCCATCTGAGTAGAAAAGAGAGCCCAACTCCTACAAAAATGCCCGGATTCTTAGCTGCAGCTTCATGTAAATATAAAATAGAGCGCCAGCTCAAACAAAAACGCCCTACTTCTGAGCTCAAGCTTCACATGAATAGTTATTGAAGCGACAGCTGCTACAGGTATGCCCTGTTTCTTGGCCCCGGCTTAAAAGCCCTGACTACAAGTGGCCCTGCATGTTTTTAATTAAAACTGGTGAATGATGAATGATCTTCCTTCACTTAAATAAAACACATTACTGGTTTTCAACTAAAAACAATGCTTTTACTAAAATGCTCTAATTAAGCGTTGAGCCGTCAGAAAGCTGTTTAAAGCTTTGAAGCAAGACAGCAGATAAAATCTTAATTCTAATATCGTAAATCATTGTGATGTCACGCAGCAGTGAAACTTTTCATAAAAACGAATAGAAAAAAGATTGCTTACAATCGAAAATCCTTAAAAAGTAATAACTTATAATCGTGCTCAAGAACTGTACTTGTTCACAATTAAATAGCCAATAATTTCAAAACCTTTCATCCTTTGATCTGACCACTTGCTTGGAATGTCAAACAAAAATTAGTGAGAAGGCCAAACTGATTGACATGTATTTACAAAAAAAAGTAATATTCAAATAATATGCCTCTTAGTTGCGACTTTATCTTAGCTGTAGGTTTCACAGCATTTGAATTTTTGTGGTTAAGAACATTGGTTTCGCTGGCTTCGCCTGCTTTACCCTTATATGCTTAGCTGTTACAACAGTAAGGAAAGGTTATGTCCTAGCCAAATTGGCCTACTTTTTCAAAAGGACAAGAGTGATCTAACTTAAAAACACTTTCCATCACTTGGAATGAGCGTGTAAGATTTGGGAGCAATAATTGTTTTTACGATTCCAGAAGTAAGTTATTTCATTTTATCAGAAATGGGCTTTACTACTTATGTTTGCTATCAAAATGATAGGTGAATAATTTTGATGCCTGCTGTTGCTCTCACTGTATAGTGGTAGGCTTTGTGATGCCATTTAAGTAATTTGACCTAATATTGCTTTTTGAAACGATTCAAGACAAAAGAAAAAAATGCTTAAGAAAAACTTAAATGATAATCGCTTTTTGCAACTCAATACAGCGTAAGATGTTATAGAAGTACTTTTTGCCAAAACACCTTGTTAATATCTTTTAAAAATGTTTTCAACAGCGTATCAGTCACTATTGCTTGAGAAAATAAAGAAAGCAAATTTTTGTATCAATCTTAAATTAATAGATGACTTTAGTTCCCAAAACCATGAAATTTCTTGAAGTTGGAAAGTTGGGCGCTTGCTTATGTTTAACCATAAAATTGTTTTTGCCCAATAAAAATGCAATTTTTAAAAACATATCTTGAATTTTAACGTTACTATGACATCATCAACCTCCTTATGACCCCACTTTGGTGCGGTGATAAATAATGCCGAGTTTAGAGTTTGTATGTCCAGTAGTTTCGGAAGAGTTAAGCTCAAAAAGGCAATCAAACACAAAATTGCTTGTTGCGTCGCCAATAATCTTTAAATTAAAAAAACTCAAAGTTACCCCATCGTGGCGTTATCAAACTCGTTATAACACTCATCCCGGGCTGGTGATCAATCGTGTCAAGTTTCATGCTTGTTTGCCCAGTAATTTGGGAGTTGATAAAGCGTACGTATTTGCATGTGTACATGCATACATATAAAGTAATCACTTAGCTTCATAGTTCTCAACATCAAGCTTGCCGGAGTCGTAATATATTTCTATTATACAGCTACAGAATTAACATTAAAACGTTAAAATCACAACAGTCTGTTTCGCCTAGAGGCTCATCAGGTGGTGCGTCTGCAAAATACATATGTAACACTATAAAACGCTATAAAAATCGGTATAAAAATTTTAACATTAACCGATAGGTGCAATACATTTGAAAACTCAGCAACTAATGCGACTCGTCTCAGAAGTTAGGAAAGGTATCAATTAAGCCGCCGGTGGTACTGGGTAATACGACTTTTGGTGAAGGTTGATTGCCAAACTTAAAGCTCCAAAGAGGGACGGGATCGAAAACAATGCTAGTGCTATGAGAAATTTTTTAATTTAAATTTGTTGGTGTGGCGGCATTTTCCCATCAGTTCGGTTCTCTTGTTCAATGATGTAGCCGGACATGCTTAGAGAATGGCGCACTTCTCTGTGAGACACAGCATGCAGGCCCTTGCCCCTGGTTGGTAAGGGGTGGTTTGCATGACAATTTCCCAAGTAATTTGGGGAATTGAAGTAATTTTCCCATTGGTTTTTTCAAGCCAGAATTCCTTTGAAAGCTCGGTAGCATTGCTTTTTCGTTGGTATTTAAAGCTCTGGTTGTGACTGCAGAAACGGGCTCTGAACTCCGTTTCACAGCCACCGAGGTAGTGCATGGTGCTGCCATCAGATGTTAGTGTAGCTTTATATATGATGCACTTTTAGCAGCACTTTCCTTTCAGAGAGCAGCTGGTTTTGGCTCTGCAGTTGCATGGTGGTGTGGTGCTGTTGCAGTTGACTTTTCTTTTTGGCACGGTCTTATTATGCTTCAAAATGAGATTTGCCATGCTGGGCATGCAGCTCTAGCTCAGTGTCACGTTGTTGTTGTTGCAGATCTTGTGCAATCGATAAGTGGGTGGAAAGTTCTTAGTTGAGAGTTGGCGGAATTTCCTGCAAATGTTTGTACAAACGTGCTCACTATATGGTGGGTTGAACCATATAATTTTTCGTTTTCTAGATCTTCTTTTGTTTGGGTGGGGACTCGTTTTATATTTCAGCTCACTCTTGTGCCCACTCCTGCGCATGACTTCTTCATATTTTGGTGTGGCTTTTGGAAATTCTTCGTGGTTACATGTTAGGTTGGAAAGGCGTTTTGCTAGCATAGTCGGAAATTGTTTTTTAATTATGGGCGGGTGGTTGGATTGACTGTGCACATACAATGGGGAGTTATTGGGTTTACGGAATGGCCAGTATTTTCCTGATTGTAGGTTTAGGGTTACGTCCAAGAAGTTCGTTTCTACTAAATTGGTGTCTGCTGTGATTTTCAAATCATTTATTTTTTTCGTGGTTCGCTCTGCTGTGGGTCCAGATGCGTTCTTCAATATAGCGAGGCCATCATCTCGGTAGAGGCCGATGTTGTGGGCACCTACGACGTTCGCTAGATTATGGAGCATGAATAAGCCAACTAACTCACATATTTCTGCGCCGTCGAATGATCCCATAGTTACGTCAAAAAGAGAGCCTCTTTTTTTATCCAAGTGCTGTCACTGCTAAACAGCAGTGACTTTCTGAAGTGGAAAATTGTTGATGATATGGTTGTCGATAACTGTAAATTGCTTGGCGTAGTTGATCGCGTTGTTAAGCAGCTTTTTTGAGATCGACGGATAAAAGTCAACGACGTCAAAAAGTGAGGAATTTGCATCTTTGTTTATTGGGCAAGTTGTTGAACCACGTGATTACAGCCGATGTGTTTTGCCATTGTTGAAGTTTGGTAGATTCTCTTACGGCCGAATTTATGTTGTCTAAAAGTTGTTTGCTTACTTTTCCGAGGTTGGATTTTAAAGGGATCATTAACCTGCATTTAGGGTGGTTTTGAAAGTTTGGCTTAAGGTTATTTAGCGATAGAAAGGCCTGTTGTTCAGGTAGTATTTCAATTTTGTCGTCTAATTCCAGATGTTCGGCGATTACTTTTGCTTCAAGTTGATCTCTCTTTGGATGTTGTCGTTGGATTTGCGGTATTTGGCAGATATGATACGAGGTATCTTGCAAGAGTTTATTGTAATCATCAGTACTGACCATCAGCAGGCCTTCTTTTTCAATAAACAAAACAAATATGAACAAAATAGTAACAGCAAATTTAGTTTTGAATCCGCAAAAAATCCACCCATACGCAAAAACCTTTCTAACTTCGAGAATAATCTGTACAATTTGGCATGATCCGTAAGATTCAAAAGAGTTTCCAAACCCCTTCAAGATAAACTTGTCAAGGACCTCCCAACCATCCACGCATCATCAGACCTGTTTATATCGGCAGATAAAACCACCAACTTATATAAGGTCAGCATTGATGATTACAATAAACTCTTGCAAGATATCATATCTGCCAAATACCGC
Source organism: Trididemnum clinides (assembly GCA_963675345.1). Lineage (NCBI taxonomy): Eukaryota > Metazoa > Chordata > Ascidiacea > Aplousobranchia > Didemnidae > Trididemnum > Trididemnum clinides. The sequence goes on from OY776286.1 coordinate 12,520,343, forward strand.
AAATCCAACGACAAATCCAACGAAAGTGCTGCTAAAAGTGCATCATATATAAAGCTACACTAACATCTGATGGCAGCACCATGCACTACCTCGGTAGCTGTGAAACGGAGTTCAGAGCCCGTTTCTGCAGTCACAACCAGAGCTTTAAATACCAACGAAAAAGCAATGCTACCGAGCTTTCAAAGGAATTCTGGCTTGAAAAAACCAATGGGAAAATTACTTCAATTCCCCAAATTACTTGGGAAATTGTCATGCAAACCGCCCCTTACCAACCAGGGGCAAGGGCCTGCATGCTGTGTCTCACAGAGAAGTGCGCCATTCTCTAAGCATGTCCGGCTACATCATTGAACAAGAGAAACGAACTGATGGGAAAATGCCGCCACACCAACAAATTTAAATTAAAAAATTTCTCATAGTACTAGCATTGTTTTTGATCCCGTCCCTCTTTGGAGCTTTAAGTTTGGCAATCAACCTTCACCAAAAGTCGTATTACCCAGTACCACCGGCGGCTTAATTGATACCTTTCCTAACTTCTGAGACGAGTCGCATTAGTTGCTGAGTTTTCAAATGTATTGCACCTATCGGTTAATGTTAAAATTTTTATACCGATTTTTATAGCGTTTTATAGTGTTACATATGTATTTTGCAGACGCACCACCTGATGAGCCTCTAGGCGAAACAGACTGTTGTGATTTTAACGTTTTAATGTTAATTCTGTAGCTGTATAATGAAATACATGTACATACATACCTAAGTACGCACACGCCTACGTAAAAAGCAAAATTTGCGTTTTAGTATAAATGTGGCGTTGTCATGACGTCGTCGATCCCTCATTAGAATCACCCAGAGTGGTGATCAGTCGTGCCAAGTTTGATGTTTGTATGCCCATTAGTTTAAAATAAATCAACAAAAACAAAAAATCTTTGGTTTGTAGTAGAGATATTTGGCAATTTTTGTTTCACATCTTGGCAACGCCCCCACTTTGGGAAGTGTCTGCATCTCTGAAATCGTGTGAGAAAGCGCTACAAAATTTAAAGACTTCTGAATTGTACGAAGTGTAGTCTATTCATCAAAAGATATTATGTCAAACGAATTTATCGAGATAAGGGGTTCCAAATAAGATAAATAAAAAGTTAATCGTTTTAGCTAGAAGCAATGAGGCTGCCGCAGTTCAAGCGTTAACAATTGAGCTTAAATTACTCTATAGATTGCTTGTTGACGTATAAGAAGCTCAATTTTTTCAGTAGAGGAGCAATAACAATTAAGAGGAAGAGATGTTTTGTAGTTTTTGACCGACATTCAATAACCAAATAAAAAGTGTTTCTTTTGAGAAAAAGCGGTGTTGAACAAGTCTGACTTTTTGTGTAATACAAAAGCACATTTGCTAATGATGGCGTGTGAAAAAGATAAGCCTTACACCAACAAAAATGTTTTAAAAATGAAGACAGATAGGAAAATTGGAAACAACTCAATGAAATTAATTCGACCATTAGAAATTTAGTTGAAAAAGTCAAGATGTTGAAAAAGAACTTAGGTTTGTCAAGCATAATCTAAAACAGGTTAGAAATATAATCAACAATCAAAGCAAGTTTTAAATTTGACCCTTAAAATAACTAACGACTTAGAACAGTACGAAAGACAAGAAAATCCATTGATTCTTAATGTCACCGGAAAACCAAGTAATGAAGGTAATGGTGAAACTGTGGTTTGTTTAGTAGCAAAACAACTTGGCATTGAGCTCAATAATTGCGATATTCATAGAGCTCACAGATTGGAAAGAAAATAACATAGTGGCAAACTACGTCAAATAATTGCACGATTTGCGTCTTACAAAAAATTAAGCTAATTTATTTACTACAAAGTGCTGTGTTGCCTGTTTGTGTTTTAACTCTTACGAAACTACTGAATCTACAAACACGTCACTTGGTGCGATTGATCACCACTCCAGGGTGAGTGTCATAAGAAGGTTTGTGACGTCATCATGAGGTCATTATTAAAAACATATTTCTTTAAATTTGCATTTTTTTACATAATAAAGCGGTTTTTTTGTTTAAACAAAAGCCAGCACAACTTCAAATTTCACAATTTTAGAAACAAAAATGACGTTATAATTAACGATAAAATGCAAAACTTGTTTTCTTTCTTCTTTCACAAAAGACTGACCGTAGAAACGGGATTAAAATCTTTTTCCAGAGACATCAACAAAGGGTTTTTGATAAAAAATAATTCTCTTTTAATTTACGCTTTATCGATGACGCAATTAAGTATTTGGGAGTGTTTTTACGCATACTTTATTCTTTTTTTCAAACGGTTAAATATCTTTGTTTTGTTTTTTGTCATGATCAGTGATGCCATAATGTTGGCGACACCTTTTCGGTGAAAACAGCAGCAGGCAATAAATACTTTTATTTTACATTTTCATTTAAAACCAAATGTAATTGGAAAAGCTTATTGATGAAAGACTGTCTTCCAAAGTACAATGATATATTACAATACCAACATACCGATCTAAATCGGGCATTTTAATAATGCAATGGCAAGTACAAAATTGGATAGAACACTTTGGCGGTATCGCTATGTCTGGCGCCTAAGTACTCTTAACCGTAAAACATCATTACGTGCACCAAAGTGACAAAAATGCCGAGTTGTAAATCTTCAAATTTTGCAAAATTTAAATGACATTATTCTTTCTTTTAGCAAAACAAGTTGGTCATTGGGTTATCTATATAAGCAAATGGTTTCCAAACAGGGGGACCACGGACCATTAGGGATGCGTAAGAAAGCCAAAAAGAATATACAAAAGATTCTTTATTTTTTCAGAGGCCCTGTTGCTTTTTTATGTGAATTCAGCAATCGATAAATTATTTTGGTATTAACCAATTTGCCTTTAAATGGCTTGCTGTCAAAATTCAGAATATCCAATGGTTTGCTGTGAAAATAGTAATAAAAAGTTTGTTTTTCACATAGCCAAATTTCGTTCGGAAACAAAAGTATTATTTTTTGAAACACAGTCGATTAAAAAAGCATTATGTAGCTATGAGCTAACGCCTCTGGCTGCGCGCATGTTGCCTGGCCCTGACATAATCGCAGCCAGGCAAACAACAAACTAACCCGAAATGAAGTACTGACTGGTAAGTTATTACAACAGCAGCGCCCCCTCAGTAATGTCGAGGTTAAGAATATCAAATCATTCGGCTGCGCCGGCTTCACTCAATTGCAAAGAAAATTGCTTCAACAATTAGATGATATGTAGCTCGACACTTATATTTTGTTGCAAAAGTCAAAACAGAATTATCTTTATTCTCCCACATCTTTTTTGCAGGGAGATCACCTATTTTTTGATTGCAGGAGGCTACTTTTTAAACTTTGGGAGACTTCATTTCTCGATGAATTTTTTGACAATTGCAATAGATAAATGCCAATAAACCATGCTTTAAAGCAAGAATAATGAAAATGTATGAAAAGACTCAGTTTTTCGAAAAATTGCAACTTTGAAAAATCCAGCCCCCAACTTTTTAAGTGCTTTTGATCGGCAAACTACGTTTCAAAATTTTTAGAAACTTCAATTTTTGATGAATCTTTTTGAAAATTTATATAAACATTTTTTCGAGGAAAAATAGTCAAAATGTACCAATGAACTTACTTTTTCTAGAAATTTCAACTTGCTTAGATCCAGTAGAAAAAGTTTTTGACTAAAAACGGAAAATGATGTATGGCAACCAGTCATTATAAACTAATCCTTAGCTCAAACTAATTAGAGTTGCATATTGCTAAAAAAGATATTTCCTAAGCTTTCAAAGGACAGTAATTGTTAATGTCTTATCATAACTTTTACGTATTAAACTTACCTGTTTTTACTTAGCTTACCATTGTTTTTGGTGGGGTTAGAAGTTACAGCACAGGTGTTAAAGTTGAATGCTCTTGGTATAAACGCAAATAGTAAACATACATTTCATATATTATCGGAATAGCTTTGAAATGAATTTCAATCTGTTAATAAACGTTTGAAAATCGGTTGATAAATGAGGTCAAAAATCAGTTTTTATTTAAAGTGATTTTGATAAAATTTTTCAATTTTTGAAACAAATCATCATATGACGACCTCTGGTAGCAAAAGTGTTGATCGTACATGACATCATTATGACATCGTAGAGCGAGATTGCAAGCGTGCAAGAAAAAAGAAGATGCATGCTTCGAAGGCTTACAATGCTTAAATATAAAATTTGTTCTTGCATCGCCGATTGAGCTTTAATTGTTGTAGATTTGTTGCTATCACAAGCATCTCGTTGATATCTCCCGAAAAAGCGTTTAATCGCGTTTCTACAAGTTTTTGAAAAAATACAAAGAACAATATGTGCAATCATGCTTTAGCTGTGAGATCATTTTAGATCCGAGAAAAATAAGATTTTTGCAAGTAAGTTAGTTAGTTGGGGGCTGGCTTTTGTTCAAGCACAAAACGGTTTTCGTTTGTCAAAAAACACAAATTCAAAATTTTTTTTTGAATACCAACATTAATCAATGGTGCCAGGTTTAATGTTTGTGCACCCAATAGTTTCGGAGGAGTTAACAAACAGGCATACAGAAAGAACTGCGTTTTATAGTATAGACAAGTTTTTATGCCTACGTTATTTTGCTTTGTAGCCTTTCTTGTAGGCTGAACTCGTCATCTTGTATCATATAAGAATTTCAGTCATTACCTAAGATAACCTAGAAATACCAAAACTTATAAATTTATTTTTACAATTTTGGCTTCTAATCTCATCCTAAAATGATTTAATAGTTCCAAATAATGTGTGGTTTAAAAGCTTAGGTATTTACATGTTTCAGTGCAGACAGTGTCCATTCCGCTCCATCTTCCATTCGGCAGGCATTGTCGCGTTATAGCACCTGTTAGTCGTCGGTGACCTTCACATCGAAAGGTAAGATTAACACCCACAAAGTATGGGGGATCAATGTAATTATCTATATAACCATTCATTCTTTGAATTGCTCGGTTGGGATCAGGGCAAATGGTTTCTGAAAATACAGTAAAGAAGCTAAGTAAAATCATATAGTGGGCAAGAATTAAGTAATAATGCACCAAATCAGCAGGCAGGACCATCAAGCTACAGCAGAAATCTGGGAATACAATAATTAAGATCACATTAATTAGGGTTGATAGAAGAGTGATCCATTAGGAATCGAGATCATCGAGAACTAACATTGAAATCAAAGGTTAGATCTCGGTTCTCCAAGAATCTTTCTTTCTTCAACCGTAATTAAAAGCCTGTAGGGGACAAAAGCAACAATAAAATGACAAGAAAACCGCGCAAAAACTTTCAAATAGGGATGTATAGCAACCTTTCTTTAACAATCCGCAATGTTGGAAAAATATTTTTGCTGAAAGGTGTTCGTGGGCAACCTCCTGGCCGAGAACTAAAATTCTATGACCGAAGATATGAATTGAATTTTAGAAAATGCGATGCTCGCGCCATGACTACAGTGATAAATAAATTGACGCCAGTTTAAATTCTTTTATTAAAACCACTTTAAAAAGGCATCTTTGCAATAAAATCAATTTTTTTGTGGTAGTTAGCAGACAGTTGATAACAATGCAATTTAAGCTTATAAGTGTTAAAAAAGGGCAAAAAGAACTACGTTCTTAGAGTAGATTTAAAAATTTTTGTGCTTGTACATTTTCAAATTAGCTCTTTCCTTTTACATGCAGATTACTTTAAAACTAACTGAGGATGACTAAATGATACCAGATCAAATTTTGTATACACATTATGCAACAAACTTTATTTCAACCGAATCATAGCTAGATTCTCCAACAAAAACAGGTTTCTATGGAGAACAAAGATGTGTTGATTTCACTTACTTCTGCATGTAAGCAGTTGTTTCCCTTCCCACGTACCACCACCAGAACATCTTCTGGTTCTGGTGCCTGACTTTACATGATATCCTCGATCGCACAAGTAATGAGCTAAGCTGTTGAATCCATTTCCTTCGTAATCGATCGCAACGTTCCTGGATGGCGGGGCCGCTCCACAACTGATATCTTACCAAAAAACATCAAAAGTGAGGGGATCAGTAATATCATTGACATCAATACAGTTGAAAAAAATTAAAAAGTTAATTTTTTCCGCGAAAACTTGCTGTTTTTTAGTAACTTAAAACAGTTATCACTGAAGCTTTAACCCAGCAAATACTTGTAAAATTCACTTAACATCCTTTACTATGTAAAAAAGTAGAATACTATAAGTTTATTCAGACTCTTGCAATAAATACAAAAAATTATGGTTACAAAGCAGCAGCTAATAATGACGAGGAAGAAACACTTGCATTGCTTTACAACGAACAAACAACATAGCTACCGACTTCAAATGAGCAAATATGTCAAAAAGGGGTTCAAAAATTTTTTAAATGGCAATGTTTACGTAAAATATCCCAAGATTCTAAAATGTATTGGCCCGTTATAAGCCACACTACCGTTTTCCCAAAAATTCAAACAATAATCCTTGTTCTGGTATTGACCTTCGAAAAAAGAGAAATCTTCACTTCTCATCTTAACTTTTGAGAACGCGAAATCTTAACTTTTGTGGTTGAATATCTAAATAATCCTTACATTTTGAGTTTACCCGCTAAAAATTAAGTGGTCTCACCAAGTAGACTATCTAGACCAAAAAAATTCCAAGATTCTATCGAAATTCTAAAGATTACTTTTCTGCTCAGTTATTTCTAAAGATTGCTATCAAAAATCATAAGACTTTTCCCAACAAATTTTGTGAAAAAAAACTCAAGAAATTTCCATATGACCGTGAAAATTCCCATATTGGCAAATATCACAGCTACATCTTGGAAAAAAATTTAAATTTGTGCGCGGTTCTTTCATTTAAAAACGCCGGCTTTATCGCGAGAACTGACAAAAAAGTTTATGTTTGCTGTTTTAAAATAGCAATGGATTGGTTGATCGAGTTTTTGAAAAAGCATGTATTTGCCTATCCAGAAGCCGAAATTGCCACGATAATGTGCGTTTGAAGCTTTGATATTAGCTTAATTTTTCAAAATATTTAATAAAAAAAAGGAGGAAAATTTGTGCAGTTCTGAGGTGAATGCTCATAAAAATAATATTATAAATTAAAGTTGTCCTGTGGTTAGTTGCAAATTTTGCTTAGAGGTTTGGAACCAACCGGAAAAATGCTATTATTTCGTAAAAAACAGTCATCACCAAATTACCTGAATCCTGAAAATAAACCCGAAATTGTTGATTGGCAACTCTTGTCCGTAACTAAAATTTGTTGCTATTTTAAATAAATTAGAGTTTTTTCATAAAAACTGTGTTATTTTGCTCTCCTATGTGTCAATTTATAGCTGATAGTCTTCTAAATTTTGCGATCGGTACCTTGCAATTGCATGTACTATTTAAGATCGAACCCTAGACGAAACTTTTTAGTCAGTTTTATCGGCATTGCTTGTAAAGTTCTCCAAAACATTTAATCTTAACCATTTTTTTCAATCCCTTCAAGTCACAATTCATACGTTGAAGTGCCAATGCTGTAATACAACTTCACTTTAAAGGCTTTGGTAAATGACCTTTAGATAATTAGACATCATAAAATGAAAACTAGCTTTACTTTCTTTTATGCACGATCGTCCACAAAAGCTGTCACACAAACATTTTTTCCCAAAATCACAATCTTCATCTGTATGACATTCTTGCTGGCATCTCATGTTGCTTTCCAGCGCCTTTTTCAAATTTCGTGGTTCACAGTTTCCTGCAATTTACAAACATTGTTAGCAGTTTATAACTTTTGCATTGTATTGTATAAACACCTTACATACTTATACTCAAACTTCTTTTTGAGTAGGACCAAACAAAACTGGCATCACAAAGCCATGTTCCATTTGGATCTAGAAGGGTATGCCCCGCTGCACAACTATATACAGCTGCGTCAACAAACTTATACTTTCTAGGTATTATTTCGTAATAACGATCGGAAGAAGAATTTTTTCTGTACATCGATACTGATGAGTGTGATGTCTGTGGCGGTGAATCGCAGTAAGTACACACAGTAGTAGAATTTACATCCTCATAAAATAGCATAAAATAGAAAAACTGTAAATTAAAACAACAGTTGAAAAACAAAACCGCGACAATCGTGCACTCCACAGTTTTAACAAAGAAATGTTGGAAATGCGAGATATTGTTGCACCACAGTTTAAGCTTTTGACGAAGGCATTGTCACAATTTATTTGGTCAAAACCCACGACCAGGAGTCGCGCTCAGGCCGAACACACAGATGCATACTGTGACTGGTCTTTCAAACCATGCTTTTGTTTTACAGATTTCTTCCTAATCGACTCCAAAATATTTCCCCATCAACCGCTCAAATAATCCAGAAATTAGCCGCAAAGCTCATAATAACCGTCCTATAGGCTATGTTGCCAAAAATGTTGGCTTTAACCTAACCCTTTTTTTGACCGCTCTTTAAACCGAATCACTTTCCATCTGACCAACTTCTCAAAACCGATCGAGCTGCTAACGATTACGACTAAATTTTGTCAAGCGAATCTCCGTCAGTCCTGACTGACCCTTTTAGAAGGAAGGCCAAAAGCGTTTCATAGCTAAGAATAATATTTCCAATAATTCTAGTGGTACATAGATGATATTTGCAAATGCACCTTTACGCTATATTATTCCAATTGCGCTATGCTCGTTACCCAGCACAACTTTTAAAATCTTCTTTTATTTTTATCATTTTGCAACAGCATTGTTATTCAACTTTTTCACTTTCTTGGAAAATTTCGTGAGATTTCATATTTTACAAATTGATGTGTCAAGAGCAAGTAAATGATAAATTTGACAGTTACATTGAAGTAATGGTTTTAGGTGTTAGATTGCTACTACAATGGCTTTTCAAACACATTTTAGAACCAATCATTCGTATAAACACTTTTTTACATGTGCTTTTCTTCAACTATATCCATAAGTATTATTTTTTTATTGCAGTACACGCATGGCTTTTTGTAACTTACGTTTGCACGTAGGCATCAATCTAGACCACCTTTTATCGGACCGACAAGTGCTCATTTTGTCACCTTCCAAGGTAAATCCGTCGTTGCAATGATAAACAACAATTTGACCATATTTATTTCCTCCGGTTGTGAAACCATTAGGAAGTTCCAAAATATCACACGTGGCATCTGAAAGCACAGTAAACGTGACATTTTTAGACTTTTTTGTCATCATTATTTTGGGTATGCCAACGTCGCCCGCAGAGCCTAATATCAATGACGTCGAGGTTACTACCGGTTCAGCCTGCCAATCAAGATTCATCCAATGGATAGTTGTGAAAATAGTAATAAAAGTTAATGCGTTTTCACATGGCCAAATCTCATTTCGAAAGAAAATTATCAATTTTAAAACGCAATGGATTAAACAACATTTTGGGGAGTTGCACTACATGTTTATGTATCTCGAAATTCTCAAGTACCTGGCCTCATCTTGTATCCCCTGTTTTCATATAAAGTACATGTAGGCGTCCTTAGACTTGATCAACTTTTATCTGTTCAATTACCCAAGTACTTGAAAGCCTATCAAAGTTTTGGAAAGGCGCTAAAAAGATTGATATATCTTTTCAGTATTAGGCTACTGTTACAGAACCGGCTGCGAAAAAAAATTTTTTTGATTTCTGTGGCTGAACTGAACTGGAGCTCTCTTGTGCTTGCACGCCTTAAATTTTTTTTCGAGGAAAAATAGTCAAAATGTACCAATGAACTTACTTTTTCTAGAAATTTCAACTTGCTTAGATCCAGTAGAAAAAGTTTTTGACTAAAAACGGAAAATGATGTATGGCAACCAGTCATTATAAACTAATCCTTAGCTCAAACTAATTAGAGTTGCATATTGCTAAAAAAGATATTTCCTAAGCTTTCAAAGGACAGTAATTGTTAATGTCTTATCATAACTTTTACGTATTAAACTTACCTGTTTTTACTTAGCTTACCATTGTTTTTGGTGGGGTTAGAAGTTACAGCACAGGTGTTAAAGTTGAATGCTCTTGGTATAAACGCAAATAGTAAACATACATTTCATATATTATCGGAATAGCTTTGAAACGAATTTCAATCTGTTAATAAACGTTTGAAAATCGGTTGATAAATGAGGTCAAAAATCAGTTTTTATTTAAAGTGATTTTGATAAAATTTTTCAATTTTTGAAACAAATCATCATATGACGACCTCTGGTAGCAAAAGTGTTGATCGTACATGACATCATTATGACATCGTAGAGCGAGATTGCAAGCGCGCAAGAAAAAAGAAGATGCATGCTTCGAAGGCTTACAATGCTTAAATATAAAATTTGTTCTTGCATCGCCGATTGAGCTTTAATTGTTGTAGATTTGTTGCTATCACAAGCATCTCGTTGATATCTCCCGAAAAAGCGTTTAATCGCGTTTCTACAAGTTTTTGAAAAAATACAAAGAACAATATGTGCAATCATGCTTTAGCTGTGAGATCATTTTAGATCCGAGAAAAATAAGATTTTCGCAAGTAAGTTAGTTAGTTGAGGACTGGCTTTTGTTCAAGCACAAAACGGTTTTCGTTTGTCAAGAAACACAAATTCAAAAATTTTTTTTAAATATGACGTCCTCGTGACGTGGGAAACTTCCTTGAGGAGTTAACAAACAGACACACACAAAAAGAACTGGGTTTTATAGTAGAAATCGTCGGCAAAAGCCGCAGTTTAGGCTAAAAGAAATAATGAACCTGCAAGTGACAAACAATTACAACAATCACCAAGGTCACGAACGTGATCAAATTGCTGTTAGGTAGACAATACATGGTTCTTGATATTAACAGTATTTCACTAACTTGGATTGAAACAGGATAATCCACAAACATCGTCGCATTTACATCGTTTGTTTTTACTTCTGCAGTCAGTATCGGTCGTGCATGCTTTCCTACATCTTCTTCCAGGTTCCATAGAAGAAAGATCCCTTTCCTGGCATACCAAATGACCCTTGATCAGCGACTCTGCAAATAAGTTAGGCTACTTATTTTGAAGTGCATAAATAGCAGTTTAGACCAAATAATGTTAACATGCTCGGAAACGGTTATTGATGAAGCTCTAATATTTATATAAATACTTTTTGTTTTTCACATTCTGTTACCCTCTTTGTCTAGTGTAAATCAGTCTTTCACGTGTGACATAAAGCACAGAGAGAATGCAAAGCAGTGTTCGAGACACTCGAGTCGGTGTAAAAAAGGCTTGAATCGACTCGAACTCTATTACTCGAGTCAAAACTCGACTGGTCTACTGATAATGAATTTTTGTCTTGCAAAAAAATTTTTGTCTCAGAAAGTTTGATTTCTTAAAAATTGTACCGTGAAAATTTGTGTATTTAAGAATATTTTTTTACACACTGGTAACCAGTGGCGTATGCTGGGGTGCTCCTAAGCACGTGTACTTTCAGGAAAATGTTAAGTAATATTTTCAGTCATTATGCTAGTATCGGTAACAAACAAATAAACTGTTTTACAGAGATTAAATCATTTAAAATGTACAAGGCCTAACAAGCATAATTTTGTTTCATGTTAAGATAAATAGAAAAATTGCTTAAAAACAATCACCGTCATCATGCTGTACCATACAACAATTGTGTCAAGCGAGTTATGGACATGTCGTAGTAGATTGCTGTATGGTACAGTATGATTTCGGTAATTGTTTTTTTATTTTTTTTTATTTATCTTAGTGTGATAGTAAAGGGAGATCCCTTTTAATTAAATAAGAGATCGTCTGAAAATTGCTATCTAATAACTAGAACTATTTATACTTTGTCTCATGTTATTTGTGATTCTTTTTGACGGGCCACTCAGCGTACACTGATAAAATAAAAACTTTACATCAGCGATTTCTTGTGCACTAAAATACATGGTAATGTGCAGCAATATGAATGACAAGTAGAATCTTTTTAGGTTATAAAATTTAATTGATGAGCTCTTTGAAAAGCTTGTCGCGCAGCTCTAGCGTATCCGTTGTAGCCTACGAGTAAAAATGCAAAAAGTTATTAATTTCTTAAGTATAGGAGTGACAATGGTTAACAAATTAAAAAAACTACTGTAAAGTTGGTTCCAGAAAGCACTAAAATTGTGCATATTTGAGTGTATTTTGCAAACTTTTTCGGGAGCATGCCCCCAACCCTCAAAACAAACGTGCCTTCGGCACTCTTAAAGCAGGAACGTGCCCAAGGCATATTTTTGCCCCCGCTGGAAACTCTGGTATTGTGTCAAAATCATTTTTTCCTTTTGTGCTCCAAGCCTGTAAGGTTTTTTTTATATGAGATTTTTTATCTAGTATGTTGCATTTGTAGATTTATAAATACGTTTCTAACTTTTTTGAAATTCGTTTTTAAACTATAAGGCCATAAGCTCGACTTCCTAATCAGCTGCAGTTAGTAAAGCAGTAGACTTAATGTAACTAGTACCGTCCTAGTATTAAAAATGAACTTTAAGCTGTCTAGATCAGAGCTTAGGCAAGTCTAGCTTAGGAGCCAAATTTTAATTTACCAAACAATATTACACTAATCGATTGCAATTATTAAAAAAATCACTGGAAACTAGACACTGGCAATGAAGTGTTGAAAAGATTCGAGTTGTGGTGAAAAAGACTCGACCTGACTCCAGTCGTTTGGACGAAATGACTCGACTCGAGACAAGATATTAATGACGTGGCAACTTATTTCCAACACTGCGCAAAACTTATAAATCTGCAGAGCCATAATTTACTTTAGCCTACTTTTACAGAATTTGAAAGTAGCTAGTGAAGCTAAACTCCCATTCTTCAAAAAATACTGAAGAACTTTTGTTTATATATATTTTTTTTGATACTACAAGAGCAAGAAAACTGTGCTAAAACTGAGTGCAAGAAGTAAAAAGATTACAATTGGGCGGCACTTCAGTGTCATGGTTCTGGGAAATCTGTCCATGCTTCGGTCGGTCGCAACCACAGGAAGTTTATCCGAAGACGCAGCCAGGAATGTATAGTGGCCATCTTAAACATATTTTTGAACAAGCGTAAATTACAGAACTGTTGATGCTAGGAACTCAAACTTACAAGATTAAATTGTTATAGCCTAAAATAAATTTGAGTGAAAATTGCGTAATATCAATCAACGATCGTAGAAATCATGAGCGCTTCTATCGGTATTGCTCATTTCAGGTCACCCTGTATTTTCTTCGATGTTTTCACTTTGATATGATTTCGTCGCTTATTGATGCAGGTTGTGGGGTTAACCGATATAATATGCAGCTCTGTTGTGCTTTTGTCTCAGCGTCTCCAATAACAACGATAAGGTTTTGCTTTTGCTGCAGTGCACCATGTTATGATGAAGCGCTTTTTTTGTGTTTTAAGTAGCCCAATTATTTGGAAAGTTCAGTTTCAGAGCTACATTTCTATACTATCACTCATTATGTTATGATGTCACAATGCATTCATGATACTGTATCTAAAAGAAAAAGGGAAGCTGCTCACTGGAAGGAAGATGTCGCCAGTGTTGTATTGCGTATAAAGCGACAACAACATCTGGAAGCACCACCAGTCAATACTATGGTTGCAGCAAAAAAAGTTAAAATCGCTTCTGCAAGCAAAACCAAAGCTTTAAATACCGATATAAAAGAAATTCCACAGAACTGTCGAAAGCTGTTTGGCATGCGAAATGTGTAGAAGGTCACAGTAATAAATGAAGCGCTATGGCACACACTGCACTATATCAAACTGGAAGAAGAGCTTATCACCCTTGTCTTACAGACCAACTTGCCATCCTTCGAGTGGATTCTGCTACAACACTAAAAAAGAGATCTGAGCTCAACAGCGAATGCCGGCATACCAATAAATTCAAATTGCAGATTTTCTGTTATTAATATTACCTTTCAGAGTCTTATTAAACTTTATTGAAAATATGTATTCATTCATGTAAGTTTTCAATTTGCATAATATCCGTTTATATTGCTCTAAACCAGTGGTGTGTAGCCTTTTTCTCAGGTGGGCCGATTTCAAACTTACTGAAAATTACAGGGGCTAGTCAGAGTTCGTAATCTACCTTTTTTCTACGCAAAAATGAACTTCAAAGCAGTGGCTTTTGATAGTGTTCGTCAAGATAGGCGGTGAAGACCTACTTTGGAGATTGATTCTTTCAAAACAACATTTACACCAAATTTTTGAAAATCTCCGTTTGAGACCATTTTTTTTTGGAAATCGGGTTTTCGAAGATGCAATTTATACATGTAAGTTTGCCATCCAAGGCCACAAATATCATGTCGCCGGCCACATTTGAGATCGTTTCTGCTTGCCACCAAATTTCACGTCGCGGGCCGCAGGTTGCACATCTCTACTCTAACCATTGCTAGTTACGTGCTCGCCCCTTTACATTTGACATGACGTTTTGTTATCCCAATCGGTCGTGTAACGTTGTTATCTCGGCCTGTGGTGCTTGATTATACTGCTGTATCACGTAAACACCGCTCGAAAGCCAAAAGTACAATAACGCTGGGCAGAGAGCCTAGGGGGCGTTCAAATATCATATGGCGTCTTCCGGAACGAGGGGAAAATACAATCGTCATAGGGGTATTAAATGGGGAAGGGGTAAAAACAGATACCGTTCTATGACAAACTTGCTATTGTATTAGAAAGATTTAAGGTTTTCAATAATTCGATTCAACAAGTTTTTGAGGCAAATTTGAATATTTTAAATTGTACGAGCACTTTTTTTTATGTGAAATGTCACGTGAAGGAAATAGGAAGTTTGCAAAAACGTCATAATGGGAACGAAATATGAGTTGGATAAAAAAGCGACATATGATTTGTGAACAGTCCCTTGCCGAGTTTTGTTCGTTGTGATTGTTCAGTTTTAAGTTGTATGCTATAGGTATAGCAACTGGCCTTAATTCATATTTGTATTTTAAGTTGTAGCATCAACAGTTTACCCAGTGTTTCAATTCAAGTTTTAAATTTTAGATTTTGTCACCTGATGAGCCAGTTTTGGAGAAACAGCCTGTAGTGGTTTCATCCTTCAGGTAGCGCATTTAATATAAAAGTATATTTACTGCTACGACATTGTTGTTTTGTATTTTACGAACAAAGTGAGAATGACTTAATGCATAAATATTTTGCAGTTGCTTAAATTTTTCTTGTTTTGCTGCCTTTTAGTCACATAGTTTTGCAGCGGTCTTTGATTTGTCTAATTAAGGCCAAGCTAATCCGTAATGATATTGCCAAAACCATTGTGAATATTGATTTCAATAATTCATCTGAATTAGAGAGTTTGTCAAACTCAAAAGAAGATGAAAATTGCAGACAAGAGAAGGTGATAGTGCAATAAACATAAAAAATCAACGACCAGAAATCTAAAAATAGCTTGTGAACAAGTGATTTTTCTGAAAATAGTCTAGATGTTCCCACTGAAGAAGAGCCTTCTTGTAAAAGGTCAAAAAAGTAAGAAAAAACTAGCTTGGTCAAAAAAGAATTTGTTCGGCTCCTGCTGACGAGCCAAATGATATTTCTTTGATTGAACCCGAATCACTACGCTATTATTTCTGTAAATTGATAAATGATTTATTTGACGAAGAATGTAGTAAAACAACCAAGGGATATATTACACGCAAAAAAAGTGGAAAAAATTTTAAAGCAATACCATAAGAGATAAATAAATTGTTTGGCATTCAATTAAATTGGCTCTATTATCTTTCCACAGCTATGGCTTCAGTAGAGTGAAAATTGTTGCCACTCATTGATTGCTGAGAAATGACTTTAAATCGCTTCGGTGTTCTCGAAAATAATTTGCAATTATTCCACAAAATGTTGGATAGTAATAGAAATTAAAACAAATTGGAAAGTTCAGCCAAATAAAACAGTATTTACAAATTCTTGAAGATAAAACTTTTTAAAAAAAGTATGTGTAGATAAACAGATGATCTTGATCTCTTTCAAGGATAGGCTAAGCATAAAGCAATACATAAAAGGAAAGCTCAATCCATGGCGTATCAAGCTGTTTTTTCTTTGTGGATAATCTGTTACGCCTTACGATTTCTTAGCATACCTGAGTAAAATCACTAGCATTCCTTTAGACTATTTAGAGTTTGATCTCCTAAAACTGGCCGGAGCTGTGGTCATGATTCTTAGACAAAATTAGTTGAGTCCATTCAGCAATTACCAGTTATATTTTGATTACCTCTTTACCTCTCCAAGCTCGTAAAGACTATGCATGATAAGAAATTTGCGGGACTGGTACAGTGAGAAGCAACAAACTCGAGAATTTGCCAGTAAAAAGTAACTTAGAATTCTCGAAAGAGAAAAAACGGGGCTATGGATAACTGCTAGTCCAAGTAATGGCAAAATGTGATTGGTGAAGCGAAACAATAACTCTGGAGTTGTTGTAATTCCATCTGCTTACGATTGACAAAAAGACAAAGGCTAAGTGATGTGCTTAGACAAATCTGCAAAACATACCAAGATCCAATGCCTACTGTGTACATTGCGACATAAAAATGTATCAGTGTAATGGACAAGTTAGACTTTTTGTTGTCGCTTCACAGAATACATGTCAAGTCAAAAAAGTAAACATTACGTGTCATTTTTTGTTTTATTGATTTGTGTGTAGTGACATCTTGGCTGCAGTAAATCAAAGAGTGTGGTTCGTATGGGCGTAAGACTTGCTCATTGAGTGTGTTTTACATTCGTTTGCTCTTTTAAATCAAACATGATACACCCCAAATTTTTAAAAATATGGGATAGATTGAAAAAAATTGTTGGATGTATTCTGTGATCTTTTTGCTTAAAAAAAATTAAAAAAAGATCAAGGATTATTGTAAAAACCTAATTCGTGAGCGAAAGCATTAAATGTGATTGTATACACTGTTTTTGGCTGATAACTCCAGTATTTACCTTTGGTAAGAAGTATGAAAATCAATGCAGAAAACCCCACCAGTGTTCGATAACAAGACATACTACAGAGCTGCAACACAAGAATAAAACTGACATTAAGTTGAAATAATCTGGACAAAAGCTACATAAAAATAGATAATTTTAGCATCGGCGTAGAGTGGTGCAAAAGTATGGGAAATCAAACCTGATATAGAGTAAAAAAATTCAATATCGACATTTTAAATATCTGTGACACAAGTTTTTATGTTTTACATAAGTCTTTACAAATCCAAAAGCAAACGCAAAATTTTTGTACAATGTTGAGAAAACCATGCGCTAATTCTTCCACTCATTTTTTCAGTTGAATGGGCCTACTATATACAACAATTCTTTCAAGAATTTTGCCTTTTTAGTTTAAAAGGTGGTTGTAATTGTTTTAATCGATCTGCGTAAACTGTTCTACTTTGGATGAAATTATACTGCGGTACACTAAATACAAACTGCTGACTTTCTAGTTGTCATGCTTTATTTTTCCCAATGGTTTTATACTGTATTTATCTGCAGTACATAGGCGTAAATTTTGTTTTTCATACGGGGACTGATCGAACTTCCACAAAACAGGTCTTGAGTGTAATTGTGGATCGAGAGTTTTGGTATTCCTTCTACGGCAGGGTTTCTCGACTGGAGGTAAATTTACTGAATCATAAATTATAGCCAGCGTATATTTAAGTGCTTGTGAGCCAAACACTTGAAGAAGCGCTCACCTAAGAAGACCAAGCTATCTACTGGTCGAGGTAACTCTGCTATGACTTCAAGTCTAACAGAAGATAGCAAACGAATTCATCTCACTCACACGACAAAAAGTTTGCAACACTGCTGGGATTGCAAAATCTACCGTTGCGCAAGAAACTTGATTATGCTCTCACTACGGAAAGATTGTCTAGTCTAGCGCTAATTTTCTCATATTTTATTTACAGCACACCAGAATAGAAAGTTTGTACAGTTGAGGTCTGTAACAATTCAGTTATTCTGCAGTTAACTAATAAAAGAAAAAATATTCTGCAGTTATTAAGCCAAAGAAACCAATTTATCTAAAATCATATGTAGACTTTGGGTTCGATTTCATCATAAAAGATGACGTTCAACAATCTCAGTAGTACAGTGTATTACTTTCGATCCTCCTTTTATGGAGCGGGGTTAAAGATCGCGAATTACTTCCTTGTATTACATCCGATTACATTGTATAACATCCGATTACATTGTATAACTTCCGTTAACATTGTATAACTTCCGTTTACATTTGCATGATTTTTGTTTACATTGTACAACGTCTGTTTACATTTGTATGATTTTTATTTCCATTTGATTCCCGTTTGTTTGTTTTTGAAAATGTTTTTATTTTTTTGTGTTTTTGTTTATTTTTGTATGTTTTTGAAAATGCTTTTATTTGTTTTGCATTTTTGTTTGTTTGAGTTCGTGTTTTTTGAAAATGATTTTGTTTGTTTGAGTTTTTGAAAATGACTTTGTTTGTGTTTTTGGAAGCGATTCTATTTGTTGTTGTCTTTTTTAGGAATGATTTTATTTGTTTGGTGTTGTACCCCCAATTCAGAACGCTCTCCAGTTATTATTAATTTCACTTTGGCTTTCAGCTCGTCAAACGATCTCGATCGTTTGATCTACCGTAAGCACAGCCGTTGTAAAGCGGAAACATTAGCTTCTACATTGCGGTTTAAAAATAGAAGCCTTTGGTAATATATCATAAACTGCGTTGCAAGCGAAAACAGCGGTCGCACAGAGGCGTTCACGTCGTATCTCAAAAATTGAACCATAAGTTTTTATAAAATTAAATAGACTCGTTCTGATCGATTCTTTTTTGTTTTATTGTTTTGACCTTGTGACCTCTTAGAATGCTGTATCTTTAGAATGCTCTTCTAGATGTATTCGTTGAAGATATTTTTTGAGCTTGATATTGCTTTTCTACTTAATAGTGTTATTTTGATATCAGTTCTGCAGTTGGTTAGAATTAATTAAAAGAGTCTTTATATCGATTCCAGTAGAAATATGTAGTCAATGGATTCAGTCTTATTGCAATACGATCTTGAAGGAAGAAAATCTTGGAGGAGTAGAGTATAGATTTGAAAATAGTTACCAGTGTGAGAAAAGAAAGACAGATGTTTAAATAACCTGACAACGGGAAAAATTTACATGTTCATCACTAGTTGGCAGCGTTGAAAAACCTACAGAAAAAAATAATTTAACAACTTTAGTACAACTAGTAGTTTAGAAGAATTAGCAGCAGATACCATTTTGGAGGAGTAGAGTACAGATTTCAAAATAGTTACTAGTTTTGAAAAAGGAAGGCAGATGTTTAAATAATCTGACAATGAGAAAAATCTGCTTGTTCATCACTAGTTGGCAAAGTTGTAAACTTGCAGAAGAAAATAATATATAACCAACAGTTTTTCCAGGTTTTTTGAAATCATACAGATTTGCTGGAGAATAATTCAAAAAAAATCTATATTATACTGTAAAGCATTTTCAAACTTAAGTTAAACTTTCCTACTGCGTACTCATCTCATCATATCTATTACTTTTGTGCATAGCTGTAAAATACGAAAATTGAATTCACCTTAACCGCTCTAAACAATTTATGCAATTTCCTACAGCAAGCCTAATACTTGTAACTTTCGACACTACATATCAATGAAACGAAACATTGTCATCAATTTTTTCTCAGATAGAATTCAATGGTTAATTTTCTCACAAAGTTATTTGACGCTTTTATGAAACTAAGAGTCAAACTTATGACGACTTACACTTTTTCCCAATCATCAAACGTACAGTTATAATGGCATGATGGTGGTTAGAGCGTTCGCCTCACGGTCGTCGGACCTGGGTTCAATTTCCTTGCCAAATGATACCAAAAACTTTTAAAACGGTGATTACAGCTTAGCGTTTAGCATGAAAGGTTTTGTCTAGAGAAAAGCTGGTCAGCTCGCTTGTTTCCTTGGAAAAAAGTGCATAACAGAGTTTACACTGCAGATAGGTGGTAAGTTCGATCAGCCTGTAGCTTTTGTGGTAAACCAGTGTAATTAAAGATCTGCAAACAAAGCGCAAACCCATAGGCATAAATGAAACTTACAATTCTGTATTGCCACTACACGTAATTTCAAAGACCTCAACACACCACTTGTCAAATAATTTTCCAATCCACATCTAAAACAACATTCTCGAAAATCTATCACTACTCTTCATCTCCTGTTTTGTTTGTCGATTTTCACCTATTTGCAGTACAGATTGTTTTTATCAGATTGATATCTCTCTAGTAACATTTTGTTTTAATCAAATACCACTAGCATATTGTGTAGAAGTTTCATAACATCCTGGTTCAATACACCTACATCAATTTTGTATATAAGAAAGCTTACTAATTTTCTGGTTTACAATCCATGGCCATTAATTTTCTCAGAGTAATTGGTAACTTTTTATACCTTAGCAGATATTGTTCTTACAGCTGAGAAAGTAACTCTACATTTTTTCCATTTTCATTACACTTTTTGAGGTCACGCTACAAATTTGATCGAGATGAGAACATGGAGATAGGGTTTGTGCTGCATGATAATGCACAGTATAGATATGAGTTTTAGTATTTAGCAGTATACCTATTCTTAACAATTAAATCAGTCTCATTTCTAAATTAACCATGTATATTTGCTAATACATACTAAGATTTTAAAATCCAAACTGTTGTTCCCGCAAGCGACTTTAATAAATAAAAAGTCATTTTTATTTGTAAAGCATCTAAAATTTTAAAAGTTTTTGACTTCCGCAAAGCCCTTTTTCAGAATTAAAATGTAACCACCACCATGCCATTATAACTGTACGTTTGATGATTGGGAAAAAGTGTAAGTCGTCATAAGTTTGGCTCTTAGTTTCATAAAAGCGTCAAATAACTTTGTGAGAAAATTAACCATTGAATTCTATCTGAGAAAAAATTGATGACAATGTTTCGTTTCATTGATATGTAGTGTCGAAAGTTACAAGTATTAGGCTTGCTGTAGGAAATTGCATAAATTGTTTAGAGCGGTTAAGGTGAATTCAATTTTCGTATTTTACAGCTATGCACAAAAGTAATAGATATGATGAGATGAGTACGCAGTAGGAAAGTTTAACTTAAGTTTGAAAATGCTTTACAGTATAATATAGATTTTTTTTGAATTATTCTCCAGCAAATCTGTATGATTTCAAAAAACCTGGAAAAACTGTTGGTTATATATTATTTTCTTCTGCAAGTTTACAACTTTGCCAACTAGTGATGAACAAGCAGATTTTTCTCATTGTCAGATTATTTAAACATCTGCCTTCCTTTTTCAAAACTAGTAACTATTTTGAAATCTGTACTCTACTCCTCCAAAATGGTATCTGCTGCTAATTCTTCTAAACTACTAGTTGTACTAAAGTTGTTAAATTATTTTTTTCTGTAGGTTTTTCAACGCTGCCAACTAGTGATGAACATGTAAATTTTTCCCGTTGTCAGGTTATTTAAACATCTGTCTTTCTTTTCTCACACTGGTAACTATTTTCAAATCTATACTCTACTCCTCCAAGATTTTCTTCCTTCAAGATTGTATTGTAATAAGACTGAATCCATTGACTACATATCAGAGGTGTACAAAGTCAAAAATTTTGAATCCGACTCCTAATCCTAATCCGAAAAATGCAAATCCGAATCCAACTCCGACTCCTAACAAAGCAAAAAAATATAATCCGAATCCTGAAAATTAAAAATTCCTATATTTGCTCTTTCTAACCAAGTTATAAAACCAAAATCCGAATCCAAATCCGAATCCAAAAATTCAAAAATTTACAATCCGAATCCAATCCGAATCCGACGAAAAAACCGGATAATCCTGATTTTGAAATCCGGCTCCGGATCCGATGTACACCTCTGCTACATATCTCTACTGGAATCGATATAAAGACTCTTTTAATTAATTCTAATCAACTGCAGAACTGATATCAAAATAACACTATTGAGTAGAAAAGCAATATCAAGCTCAAAAAATATCTTCAACGAATACATCTAGAAGAGCATTCTAAAGATACAGCATTCTAAGAGGTCACAAGGTCAAAACAATAAAACAAAAAAGAATCGATCAGAACGAGTCTATTTAATTTTATAAAAACTTATGGTTCAATTTTTGAGATACGACGTGAACGCCTCTGTGCGACCGCTGTTTTCGCTTGCAACGCAGTTTATGATATATTACCAAAGGCTTCTATTTTTAAACCGCAATGTAGAAGCTAATGTTTCCGCTTTACAACGGCTGTGCTTACGGTAGATCAAACGATCGAGATCGTTTGACGAGCTGAAAGCCAAAGTGAAATTAATAATAACTGGAGAGCGTTCTGAATTGGGCGTACAACACCAAACAAATAAAATCATTCCTAAAAAAAACAACAACAAATAGAATCGCTTCCAAAAACACAAACAAAGTCATTTTCAAAAACTCAAACAAACAAAATCATTTTCAAAAAACACGAACTCAAACAAACAAAAATGCAAAACAAATAAAAGCATTTTCAAAAACATACAAAAATAAACAAAAACACAAAAAAATAAAAACATTTTCAAAAACAAACAAACGGGAATCAAATGGAAATAAAAATCATACAAATGTAAACAGACGTTGTACAATGTAAACAAAAATCATGCAAATGTAAACGGAAGTTATACAATGTTAACGGAAGTTATACAATGTAATCGGATGTTATACAATGTAATCGGATGTAATACAAGGAAGTAATTCGCGATCTTTAACCCCGCTCCATAAAAGGAGGATCGAAAGTAATACACTATATTACTAACCTCAATGTATCTTTTGCTCCAAAGTGCTTGGTAATGGTTCCATAAAACCGTCAATTTTAAAATCTGATTTTATTTTATGCTAATCCACACTTGTACATGACGACCATAGGTCTTTGCTGGTCAAACGTACTTGATTCCGTGCTGCAGAAACACCGCCCAATCCAGGATTTGTTTGCGAAGACGAATCAAAGTTGGAAGCGTCCAGTTGTGTTGTTCAGATAATAGCAAAAGAAAAGGCTCAAACAATTGAAGAACGACTTATCAAGTCGTGTACTAAGGACATGGTTGAGCTTGTTTGTAAAAGAGAACAAAAGAAATCAAAAAATTCTTTTGTCAAACGATTCAGGATGTCGACGTATAAGTGATATATCCCAAGATATTTTTCATCCGTTAGCAGAAGAAATTCGAGTTAATAAGGCAAGAATTAGCCTTCAGCTAGAGAGCCAACTGACGTGTTCAACTGTACGTATTTGTTGGTTTGCGGTCCATATGTACATGATGGAGAGTTGAAGGAAAAGTTCTTGATGAGCAAAAGTTGAGACCTCAACAAAAGAAGTTAATATTTTAGAAAAAAAGAATAATTTTTTTCAAAAATAGTCTCTCATGGAATCACGTGGGCTCCCTGAACGAAGACGGTGCCCATTCTATGTCCGGTGCTAAGTCATGTTCTACAACGCTGGTGAAAAAATGTGCACCGCACATCATTTCTACTCTCTAAGTCTATTCTCTAATTTCTACCAATTATCGGCATGCACTGGCAAGTAAAACTGTTCTACCGTGAAATTCCTAAAAATAGCTTTGAAGCAAGTAAGTGAATGTGTGAATTTTATCAGGGCACGTGCCCTTAATCATCGCCTCTTCAAGCAATTCTGTGATCAGATGGGATCTGAGCATATTGTTCTCCTTTATCATACTGAAGTCCGGTAGTTTTCTGTGGGCGTCGTTTTGTCTTGAGTTTTGAACTGCGTGTTGAAAGTCCAGATTTTTCTGCGAGAACGCAAATCCCCGTTGAGCAAGCAGTTTAGCAACGACAAATTTATTGGTGCATTGGCTTATTTCGCAGATATTTTTTCAAATTTAAATCAGCTAAATGGGCAAATGCAGGGAAAGAGTGTTGCTGTTGTCGATGTACAAGCTAAAGTTGAAGGCTATTAGACAAAATTAAATCTGTAAACTAGGAGAATTCAACTAGAAACGCTAATTTTCCAGCATTTGATGACTGGAAAGTAAATAAAAGCCACAACGGCTTTTCTGACCTCAAAGTTGAGATATGTCAGCACCTAGACGCATATGACAGCCAACTTTGATGCTTTCTTTGATGATGCAATTTTCAACAATAATGCTCTTGGAATAACTCATGCCTTCGAAGCCAAGTTGGAAAGTATTGCTGACAATAATCTGTGCGAAGATGAATTAATTGATCTCCAATCTTCATTGATGAGCACAAATTAATGCGAATATTTGCTTAAAAAGTTTATGCATTCATGCCCATGGTCTGTTGGCTGCTCTTCGGTTAGATCGGGCCACAACGACGAGTAGTCTACTCGTAACCGATTTTGTCTGCCTCATGGAGGATAGCCAGATGGAGGAGTCCTGTTAAGTGCTTTTTTAAAATGCAACAAGTGAATCTTCTTTTTTTTGAGGTTATCTCTATTGAAATGAACGTCATGCTGTGAATAATATTTTTAAAGTTTTAATAAACTCGATAAAAAAAATGAAGGGAATGGAGAGAAAGCGCCCTTTCTCAGCCACTAACTTCTTCGTAAACGAAAGCTTTTAAAGGATTATGATTGTAATATGATAACACTTTTATCTTTCTTGCAGCACTAGTTGCAGTTGCGCTAGTAAAACAATATACTTTGTCTTGTTTTGCATTGTGAATAAAATCTGACAGGCAATGTCTTCTATTTGCTCAGAAATATTTTTTTGAAAACAATTTCTTTGTGGGTATTAACTTTTTGTTCCAATTTTAAAATAGTTTGTCAATGTTTAAGGGAACAAAACTTTTCTTGTTCTGCTAGTGCATTGTATACATCAAGTTTATATTTTGCCTCATCAAAATATCCACAAGTAAATACCACAGCAATATTCATGAGTCTACAAAACTATGGACTGTTACGTCACAATCTTTAGACTTCAAGCGTGTTTTGGACATTAAGCCTACTAATTGCTGTGAAAGACATTCTCTTTGGCTGAAGAGTTCAACAACTGATTTTCTCCATATTAATGATGCAATAATTTACATGCACAACGCACAAGTATCTATAGGCTCTATAGTGATTCTAAATCTACTAGTCGAGCTAACAGCAAAATGAAACCATACGGAAATAATTAAGAGAGCAATCCTCGAGAAAAGAAGATAAGAATTGTAAACAACACGTCGCAAGTTGCAAACGAATGCGTATCGAAAACATTGGACGATGTACACAACGAGGTTTAACAACCTTTCAATGTTGCTAGTTTACAAGGCTAACAGAGGTGAAAACAATGGAGGAATTAAGACCGGGCGAAATTTTGGGGTTGCGGATTGAAAAAATACTGGTTAGTTGCTTCTAGGGAACGATAGAAGCAAGAATTTTAGCGAAGGCCAAGCTATCATATTTTCCAGGGCGGGGGGCCAAAGCAGGGATTTACAAAAATGTTTATGTGTGAATAAAGTTTATAAAATTTTCTCATTGCAGGCCTGTTTATCGGACAACAAGGTAGGGGTTTCATAACATCAAAACAATTCTTATCTAACAATGACATTCGACAATAGGTCTTTAGCAATGAATGCTCAAAAATACCTTTAAATGATTGAAAGATATCCGATACCGGCCTTTGTTTGAGTAGATATTTCTATCCCATGGTGAGATCCCGATTTCTTCCTCCCTGCAGCCCCCAAGGCCCCCTACCTTCCACTAATGCTGTAATATCAAGTTACAACTTTTTTTATGCGCAGTCAACACTTTTTTATTTGAAAATTCGTAAGGGGGTTTATTATTGTCTGTTTAAATGACGCCAAATTAAAATTATATGCTCGCCCGATATGTGGAAGTAGTGATAAAGAGTGTAATCAACACTTGTTTGCAGTGGGAGAAGGTAACAAGCAGCTAAGATCAAGCAAACTTCTCCTAAATACAAACTTAGAGACAGTTAAATCATGTTAACCTTGTCTCAAAACACAAGCTTAAACTCTTCAGGATTTCTTGCTTTCAAACCAAACCACTCGCTCTGCAATCAGCTGTACTTCAAATTGAAATGATTCTGGGGAATTTCCACGGTTGTTGTGATTGTGAGGCACGTTTAGTTGGACTTGTTGAATGCTGTGCATGTTAACAAGAATGCTGTCACGCAATCAACGTGTTAGTTGTCGCGTGACCCACCTTTGGGTATGGTCGTTTTTTCAAGTAGGTGCTGTGTGACCCTCAGGTGGGTCAAAGAGCATTGTTTTTAAACAACTCTGGTAACCTCCTGAGATTTCTAGACAAAGCGCTGTTTGATAGCAAGTTGCACCTTAGTAATGACTAATATCTCCAAGTACCCTTTTTTTATCAGAAATCCTTCTTTCTATTAAAGATCAGTGTTAAGAACAAAGATGTTCAAAAACTGTTCGAATCCTAATGGCACTCCGATGATGTCCACAAAAATGCAAAAACTCTTTAGTTAAAACCTAATAAAAAAATTGCATATGACGTCTCACTTTTGGCGCGAAAAAAGTGACTGACCAAAATCTGAAAGTTTTGCTGGAAAGTTACACGGCGAACATCAATCTTAGAGGATATTTTGAATACTATTGCAAATTTAGTTGGGGTACATCTTGAAATGAATTAAGGCTATTGCTTACTAGTAAACGAATTAAAATAATTAAAATCGATTTGGTTGAAGTTAGTGCGATCAATTGGTTAGTTCAAGCTTAGCTTTGTAAAGTGATTGCACTGCGGCAAAGCTTTCTGTTTAGCTCAATGTAATGTGGCGGCAGGTATGACCAGACTAACCAGAAACTCAAAGTAGGTTAAAAAATATAAATGAAGAACAATTTTTTAATCGTAGAATTAGCCCAACTTTGGTTTCATTGTCTCACAAGCTTATACTGATATGTTTATAGGTCTTATTTCTATTAATTTTATATCGCTTTAAAGATTTGAGCTGAGGTTGTAGAATTCCATGCGATAAATAAATGTTTCCAGCCTGCTAGAATTTTTAACGTAAGAATTTAAAGGACTGTTGATTATATACAATGTCATTGCAACACATAATTTACAGAAAGCAGGCTTACCGTATAGTTTAACTATAATCTAGGCTAACACTTTTTTCATCTTTACACAGAAGTCCCCAATTTTCCAAATTTGCTAGGCCTACTTTATTTTAAATCTGGAATTCTACCAGCAATTTGCTGCCATTAGGCCTGTATGTTAGTTGTACAACTAGGCTAGCCTCACTATCACAGCAACAAGTCAACCTAAATGCTTTTTTTACTTAGACTTCAAATTCATTCTACAATGTCATAAATAAGTTATATTTTAACGTATATTAAACAACTGTTTGTCTTACCAACTTTATTCACATAAAACGTTATCACTCCTATACAATTCAATGCAAAAACTTGTCAGTAGCCAGCCACTTTTTCCGATAGAGAATTTTGATGACGTTTAATCACGTGAGTAAAGCCTTCCTAATCACTATTGAACAATCATTTCTCAGTCTTTATTCAGAAGCAGTGTAGCCATGCGATGGAAAATTTCTCATGATCCACTTAAAGTTTGACCTATTATTTTTAAAAATGCTTTTCGGCCAAGCTTTTTTTCAGCTGTATTGAAGTGTTATATTACAAATAGTTCTGAGAAAAGCCTTAAACTCAAAAATTTATCAAATTAACTCTGGTCATGGGAATAACGTAAATATATATATCATAGTGAAAGGGCTCATGAGGTTGTTACGTTGTCATTAGCATAGAAAGCCACGTCATCATATGTCGTGACGACTTGTCTTTTCTCACTTAAGTTATCATTTTAAACGAGGCTAGACATTTGGCTTCATTCTTTTTCAGTGACATTCAAGCAACTCAAAATAACTGGAAAATAAAGGAAATAATGATAGCAAAGCCAAGAAAATTCCTCACGAACAACTTAGGTTTAATTAAGTTTTTAAGGTGATGATAATCATAAAGCATATGTAATAATGAAGGTATTTCAACAGAACAAGTGGTTGACCTATCTATAAATGTTACCATTTCTAACCCGTAAAAACTAAGGATTAGAGAAGAGTTTAAATCCTAGTTCATGCCAACCATTCAAAAAAAGATGATTGTCTAAATAGATATCTGTAAACAAATAAGCCAATGACCTATGTTTGATATTGACATGGACGTACTTTACAACCCATGCTCAGTTCTTGTTTTGACTGGTTGGCACATATAAGATCTAACATAGGCTGAGATAGATCAAATTAAGAATTCTTTTTGATACCTTGAGACAAGTAAGTGCTATGGATAATCTCTGGTCACTACTAAATCCTGTTATGGCCCTAGCCATGCAGTTAAACATCCGGTGGCTACTGAGGTCACTAGAGTTGGTGACACTGGGGGTGGAAAAAGTGTAACTCCAAAAATGTAACCTAAAGTTGTACCCAACTCAAAAGTGTTTTCTAAACAAGTAAATTGAATTTGACACCATTGCGGATGTGTTATGTAAAGAAAACAAAAAATTGTGAAATGATTTCCGAAAATTTGATACAAATAATGGCGGGCTGCCCTAGCGACGCCATCCATTGCTGGTGGCATTTACTGTTTGTCCCAAATATGTCGCAAAACGTAGCCTGGCATAGACTATAGGGCATTGCGTATCTTCTCGATGGCGCTTGACCAAAAATTAATTTTAAATCAATTCATTAATTTTCGGATTTCCGATGCCATGTATGTGTTGACAACGTGGAACGATTGAGTGAGCGTCATATTTGTTATTGAAAAGCTACTGTACTAGTCACGTTGCATGTGGCATTGTTGATCAGATAGTTCTTTGTTTTCAAGCGTACGTTCTGGATTTAACTTATAGAAGGAATCGTGGCAAAAACTTATGTACCCGAAAAAGTTTTGTAAATTTTTTTGTGAAACTTTTCAAGTTTTTTCTTAATTTAGCAGTTTGTTTTCTAAGAAAACATCAAAGTAAATTGCTTCAGTTATGGCAACATCCCACTATCACAGCGTTTTATTTCTCATAAAATAAAGTCGAAAATTACCCTTTGTAGGAATCCAAATTTGTTTATTTCGTTTAATAGATTCAGATTCAAAACATAATTTTTGTGTCAACGCTGTCAGGGAGATAAATTCCGAGATGATCTAGAGATAGAATTACCAAAGTTTTGAAATGAGGAATGCTGCGCATTTCTTGCAATCTTATTGTAGAAAATGTGAAAACTCAAACGCAAAGTTTTTGTTATTGCGCTTGTTGTTAATTCCTATTCACAAGAATTGCTGCATTTTACTTACAGCCTTTAGATTGATTTAATTCTATTTTATGAGAAAACAATATTCACTCAAACCTAATGCACTACTTTAGGGAAGCAACAATCATCGAAAATATGAATCTAGGCATTTAAACCACTACACCACCGCACTGGGCAGTCTAAAGTAAAAGCTACGGAAATGTTATTGTCGGAAGGTCCGCTTTGCAGTTTGTAGACCCAGGTTTAATTTCCTCGCACACAAATTCAAAAATGGTTTTCGTGACGCCCACTGCGTAAAGGAGAGCGTTGACCAAAAGCGGCCAAGTTTGCTTGTTTTATCCTTGTAATACTTTTTCCTTTATGTGACGGATAGGTGTCAGGGTCAGTCTACCCATCGCTGTGGTTTAGTCTTACAAAAGACTAGCAAACAGAGCATGAGCTCATATTCAGCAGTGAAAATCATAAGAAAAAAAGCTTCAATTTTCCTCAAAGTTGAGGAAGGACCCAAAAATGATTGATGTATGTATAGGAATAAAGCAATGAAGTAATCGGCGTACTACATACTTTTTCGTGATTACAGGCCTAGTTATAAAACTTAAAGTCTCTGGCTATGCATAAGTTCCTTACTCCAGCAATAACCGCAGGGGAAAGCGAACTGACCGGGAGCCTAACATTTACACTTCGGGTTTTACAATAAGCTACTAATTTAGTAGATAACCTACTGATTAGATTATTTTTTTTTTAGTGAGAGAAATTTTTTTCTAAATTCTGAAAGATTTGGCATTAAAACTCAGCATTTTGTTCCACTTGGCTACACGTGACAAAAAAGTCTCAGAGGTAAAGAGTACTTATGTGCGCGACATGATTGTACTAAAAAGGTATTCAAACGTGTAGTTCATCTACAGTCGAGCTACTATAATTTTCGTTCTTGCCATTGTGCGGTTAAAAAAAGCAGATTAAAACCAGCATAATATTACTGCAAAACACTGTACTTTTACAGGCAGCAAATCAGAAACAGACTTTATTATCTACGTTTGATTTCAAAATGACAGAGTACACTGCTATCTGCTGCTGTTTTCAGTAAAAACCCACCAGATGGTATTATGATGTCAACTAATATTTTGACAAAACAGTGATTCTTTTGCAAGGGTAAAGAAAAAAGGATAGCAAACTATACTTGAAAAGACGCTTAAGATGCTAAATCGCCTGTTGTGTCCTCGATAACTCCAAAATTATCGAAGAATTGGTTCTATCGGAAGCACCTTGTTAATATCATTTAAAAAAAATTTTAACGAAGTTTTTTCGGTCAGTAATTTTTGAAAAAATACATTTTACTATCAATTATTAAGTATGACGCCATTTCAGTTTACAAAAGGATAATATTTCTTGAGATTGGTAAATTGGGTGCTGGCTTTCGTTTAAACAAAAAAACTGCTTACCTCTATAGAAGAATGCGAATTAAAAAATTCATCTTCAATTGTGAGGTTAGGATGATGTTGCAAAAACACTTATGACACTCATTCCAAGTTAGTTTGATTATTCGTGCCAAGTTTCATGTTTGTATGCCAAGTAGTTTCGGAGAAGTTAAAACACACACAAATACACAGCTACAATTGCGCTTTATGGTATGCATAAATACAGCAATTAGCAGTAATAAATAATATTACAACCAGATCAAGTCGTTCTTTCGACAAATTTATTCTTCACGATTAACGTTTCGCTCCCCTTAGTTACCGGGGAGCTTCTTCAGAAAACGGTAGATTTTAGTAGTGTAACATATAAACTGTACAACATAAAAATATAAAGATAACCTGTATTACTAAACACTAAAAATTATTTACCAACCGGGCAGGCAACACGTAATAAAGAAAACATTGTTACATTACAGATACAGGAGTGGGCACAAGTAAAAAGTGTTGTGAAATACAAAAGACATTTAATCCAAAAATAACAGCCAAGCAACTTGTTATAAACATACTGCGAACGTTTCGGCCCTCAACTGGTGCCATTTTCAACGCAAATAATGTACCTCAAACAGGTTGGCTAGCAACTACGCGATACTGACACAAAAATGAACACACAAGAAGCGATGGTCACGTGTTAAATAAACGGAGAGGAAAGGATTTGGAGTCTAAATTTAAACTAGGTTTCAATTGTTGAATGCAAAGAGATTCTAGAATGAGGAGTTTGGATTTGTCAGGAGAGCTGGTGAGAATTTGTGGGTTGTTGAAGTCAACTCTGTGATTTGGATTTGATTGTAAATGGTTACACACTTCCGAGTTGAGACTAGTCTGTTTATAACAAACGTTCGCAGTATGTTTATAACAAGTTGCTTGGTTGTTATTTTTGGATTAAAGTTATTAGTTTTTTCCCAACTATACCGTGTGACAAAAGACATTATTTATTGAAAACAAACACTCTATAAACAGCAGGAAAATTTGCACCATCATTACGATTAATCACATTACATAAATAAGCCTTTTGATTCATCAAAAAACTTTCCGCAACGCGACGCCTGTATTTTGCCATATACTGAAGTCAGAATCACATGCATACAGACGTCGCGTTGCGGAAAGTTTTTTGATGAATCAAAAGGCTTGTTTATGTAACGTGATTAATCGTAATGATGGTGCAAATTTTCCTGCTGTTTATAGAGTGTTTGTTTTCAATAAATAATGTCTTTTGTATTTCACAACACTTTTTACTTGTGCCCACTCCTGTATCTGTGATGTAACAATGTTTTCTTTATTACGTGTTGCCTGCCCGGTTGGTAAATAATTTCTAGTGTTTAGTAATACAGGTTATCTTTATATTTTTATGTTGTACAGTTTATATGTTACACTACTAAAATCTACCGTTTTCTGAAGAAGCTCCCCGGTAACTAAGGGGAGCGAAACGTTAATCGTGAAGAATAAATTTGTCGAAAGAACGACTTGATCTGGTTGCAATATCTTTACACTCGACAAACGAGAAATGCCTGCAGTAATAAATGATATCAAAAATTTATTATTGTGTAACAAAAACACTTGGCTTAGTAACAGTGTTTTGTTTTTTTGTTTTTTTTATTAAGGCTGGTTTCCATTATGCTTAGATTGCAGGAGTAGCGCGAAAAATTCTTTGTTTCTTTATTTAGTTTTATGCGCGGAGCGAGAGCGCTGCGCACATAAAACTAAATAGAGAAAGAGAGAATTTTTCGCACTACGCCTGCAATCTACGCCTAATGGAAACCAGCCTTTACTCAGATTCGGCTGAGTATCGAGTGATCAAACACTCAGACCAGTCTTATCTACAAGGTGTTGGCTTACCGTTTCAACAAAGCAAAGAAAGTGAGAGTAGTTCCCATTATTCAAAGTATTCATTAAATATCCATCAAGGTTCCCTTAACTCAGCCGAGAGGTAAAAAAACTCAAGGCTTCTTTTAAATCTCTAAAACTTTGTCCCCAAATTAAGTTAATTTTTCGTAAAACAATAAGCATTTTTTACGGTTTCAGTGCAGTGACGCAAGGCAGGATGGTTTTTTGATTTTCCTTCAATCTGACAGTTTTATGCAGGCCTGCATTTTCTTGATTGGTTATTATCACAGAACGCTACCTTACTGTAGCTTGTTTATATGCACAAATCTGTACAACATAAAACTAGTTTGTCTGTTTGTTTTACCTCCTTCAAAACTGTCGAATGCACAAAACTTGGCACGATTGATCTCCAATATACTGAATGATGAGTGTCATAAGGGGTTGACAACGTCATAAGTTAGGATACATTTTTTAAAAATTCACATTTCTTGAAATAGGAAAGCAGTTTTGGTTTAAATAAAAGTCATCATCTGACATACCAACTTCAATAAATTTCATTCTTTTGGGAACCAAGATAACGTCATAATTAACGATTGATTGTGAGATTTGTTTTTTTCATTATCTCCACAAGTGCTAGCTAACCACAGAAAAACGGTTGAAAGCTTTTTCAGGAAATACAAGGTGCTTCCGACTACAATAATTCTTAAACAGTTTAAGCTTTATCGAAGATGCAAATAGCGATTTAGCATTTAAGCGCTTTTTTTAAGCATGCTTTATTTTCCTCTCTTTTTCTTAAACGCTTCAAAAACGTACCGTTTTGTCACACTCTTTTGCGAGTTTATTATGCTGTCTGCTGTCTTTTAGTGCAATCAACTGCAGACAGAAGCTATAATTATTACTATTCACTGTTTAACCACTGTCATTTTGAAATCAAATGTAGATAAAAAAGCCTATAACTGATATACTATCTGCGAAAGTACAATGGTATACCGCCATGATATGGCAAAACCTAATAACTACAAAAATTATGTTTTCGGGAATATTGACTTTGTGGTCGCTTATTCTTGTGCAACAAAAAAATAACAGAACCAAAGTTTTTCCAGTTTTGCCTTGAAGCTATAAACTATACAGCTAATTGATAACTACAGACATTAACTATTGCTTTGTGTTTGCTAATCAGTAGCGTCACACAAACGAAAAGAAATTAAAGTTGCTTGTGATATTCGAAACGTGATTGTTAGGTTTTGCATTATCACAGCAGCATAGATATATTACTGTCCTATCATATTGGTTGAAATCCGCTTTTTAATATTGCAATGGCAAGCACGAAAATTATAATCACACAACTTTTGATGGAATTCAAGTAACAATATGTTTGTAGAGCACAGTCCCACTCTTGACCACAATCAACCCCTAAGCATACGACATATTGATCACGTGTGGAAAAATCGAAAAAATGCCAAGGTCTTGTGAAAAATCTTGCGCAATTCAGAAAAAACTATTTTCCTCTTCAACACAAAAATATGGATGGTGGATCATCACCTTAATTAACAACCTAATTCAATGATACACCTCAATTGTAGATGCCGACCGCCAAGTCACTTCACACTCTCCTGGCGGCGTTTATTTCGAGACCAAGAAATATACTCAGAGCGACAGGCTTTAAGTCAGTAATTTTCAACCCCGAGTCCTCGAACTCATTTGAGTCCGCGAGACCTTTAAACTTTTAAACTTAAATTGTCCTTTTCTCATATTTTACGTATTTTTCTTTCTGCACCACATTTTAAACTTAAATTTAACTATTTTACATAGATTTTAGCTAAGTTAACAAATTTAACGAGTTAATTCAATAATTGTACATTTATTCATAGCAAAACAAAAACAAATGTTGCATGTACTGAAAACTACTTGAAGCTTGAATTTACTTCAGTGGAGGTAAATGGTGAAGTAAGGCTACAATGCGTGTTGTGCTTGAAAGTCTTAGCTCACAGCTCTTTAAACAAGCAAAACTTCGTCGGCATCTAGAATCAAACCATGAAAAATTCGTTGATAAAACTCTTGAAGTGTTTGAAGAAAAAGAACATCAGGTAAAGCGAAGTCGCGTTGATCGCCCAGCTACTTGGGGAGTAGTAGTTTACTCTCGCAATAAAGCAATGCGCGCTTCTTTTTCTGTTGCTTGGAAAATTGCTCGAGCAAATGCGCTTCATACAGCTGGAGCAAGCGTGATCAAACCAGCTGCTATGGAAATAGCCAGAACAATGTGTGTTGATGCTGTTGCCAGTAAGTTGGCTATAGTTCCTTTATCAAAAGACACCATCAAGCGACGTATCCAAGAATTCTCAGATGATGTTTTGCAACAGACTATTGCTTCTGTGAAGCGTAATCGAAAATTTAATTTGCAACTGGACTAGACAGCGGATATCGGAAACGATGCACAGCTCATGGTATTGGTGTGATTCTTTGACACAAACAACTACGTGGAGCAGTTTTTGTTTTGCCGTCCACTTACCAAAAATACCACTGGAGAGGAAATATTTAAAACAGTGGATTCGTTCTTTAAAGAAAATCAACTTAGATGGTCAGACTTTATCACTATTTTGGCTGATGGCACTCCGTCCATGATGGGGAGTAAAAGAGGCTTCATGAGTTTGGTAAAAAGGTAAAACAACGACATTTCAGTGGTTTATTGTCTTTTCCACAGAGAAAATCTCGCAGCGAAAGAAATGCAAGAAGACTTTGCCATAGTTTTCAAAGAGGTTGCAACTGTGGTTAATTACTTTAAATCTCGTTCCCTGCACACTCGTTTATTTCATGTCTTGTGTGATGAAATGAATGCAGAACACATGGGCTTTTGTTTCATTTAAACACTCGTTGGTTACCGCGAGGAAAGGTGCTGGAGAGAAAGGCTAACCTACAAGATGACAACGGCATCTTTTCAAAAGAACAGAAGCATGAACTTGTTGATCGCTTTAGCGAAGACATATGGATAGCCAAATTTCTTTTCTTAGCTGATTTTTTTCAGCCATGTGAACCAACTAAATGGTTTTATGCAAGGAAAACAAAGAATTTTTTTAGATGTAGCAGAAAGCATTGATACATTCAAAGCTAAAATAAAATTGTGGATGCATCGAATGGAAACTGGAAAGTTGGTTGCTTTTCCGGCATTAAACTTATTTGTGGAAGAAAAAAATATTAATTTGCGTGGCATTTGTTCAATCTTTCTTGAGCACCTCACTACACTTATTTCTGAATTAGATTAGTATATTCCTTCCCAAAATTATGGTAAAATATTTAACTG
This sequence comes from Trididemnum clinides, assembly GCA_963675345.1. Classification (NCBI taxonomy): domain Eukaryota; kingdom Metazoa; phylum Chordata; class Ascidiacea; order Aplousobranchia; family Didemnidae; genus Trididemnum; species Trididemnum clinides. The sequence continues at coordinate 12,556,129 of OY776286.1, forward strand.
GGTACAAAGTCCTTTTGAAGTGTCAAGACTAGAGGTACATTCACAAATGGATTGCATTGCTGAACGGTTGATTGAACTGCAAAGTTGGCAAGTGTGGAGAGAGACAAGTTTAAAACTGTTTCTCTTACTCAATTTTGGGCAAATGTTTAGTCTATAGAACCAAATTTTTCTGATCTCTGCCAGCAAGCAACAGTTGCCCTTTCGCCGTTTCCTACAACATATTTGTGAAAAGCAAGTTTTTCAAAATTGGCTTCGTTAAAACCAAGAACCGCAACAAACTGCAACTGAAAGATAATAACAGATGTGCATTGACGACCATAATTCCCGATTTCGACCAACTTGTGAAACGAGTTTAGGGACAAAGTTTTTATTGAGATATATACAATGCGTGTGTGCCCAATAAATAAAACTCTTTGGCTATTTAACTTTCTGTTATTGCTATTACAGTATAGTGTGTATCACACTAATTAATTTCTATTACTTGAGTCCGCGAATACTTCTGCTAATGTGCAAATATTCCGTGGGCATAAAAGTTTGAGAATCAGGACTTTAGCTCAAATAACTAAGCTCACAACTACGAAAAAGTCGCAAGTAATAAGCCTATTAAGTTCATTGCCTCTGCTTCAGTACTTAATTCTCTTAGTATATGTATATCGACCCCTATAGCGCCCTTCCAAAACTTTGAGTTCATACGCACATGTATTTAATGAAGGGAAGGAATAAAATTTTTTTAAATTGTAGGCTGTTTGTAAGATCAACCTTAATCTAGGAGCAGGAATGTTTATATTTGGTGGAAAGGGCATAGTTTATAAAATCTAAAGATTTAAAGGAAATTAATAAATAACAAATCTTAAGCACTGTGTTAAATTGCACCTACGGAGGGAAAATTTTCTCGTGAAAATGGGACACCTGACCAACGAGGCGATCACGTGCCTGGACTTGTTAAGGGACAAAGGCTCATAGGTATAGAAGGGAAGTCGCAGCCAGTCGTGAAATAACCCTATCAACAAATAACCAATTTCTTTTATTGCAAAACAAAACTCATTACAGCTCATAAGCTTTTATACTTATGAGATGGCACGTATAGAATTTGTAAAAAATAGGAAGTTTCCGAGCGCAACCAGCCTTAATTTAAAATAGGCTGATCGGCAGTAGGAGCATAGTGGTGATGTATTTTTTTATATCAAATTTTTGTTAGAGGCGATTCAAACATCATATAACCCTCAGAAAGGGAGCGTCAAACCGTTGCATTAGTGTTAAATGGGGACGAAGGGACAAGAGAGATGTCATTACATTGCAAACGCGCAATTCTATTTATAAGATTATGGTTTCGATAGTTCGATTAAACAGGTTTAGTGGCAAATCCAAATAATTACAATTTTATGAACTACTTTTTTTATGACGCATTACATCAGGGAAAGGAGGTTTACAAAAACGCAGTAATGCACCTCAGGTGATGGAGGATTAAAAATTGGAAGAGCCGGCTAGTCTATGCTATAAAGCGAAATTCTGTCTGTGTGTCTGTCTGTCTGTATGTATGTGCTGACTCCTCCGAAACTGCAAGACGTACAAACACGAAAGTTGGCTCGATTGATATCTACACCGATGTGAGTGTCGTTGGCAGTTTGTGACGTCATCATACCGTCATTGTTTAAGAACATTTTTCATAATTTGCACTTGCTGAAGCAAGTGATTTCTTATTTAAATGAAAGAATCAACCAATTCGCAAAAAATTTACTCTTTTGGGAGGTAAGAGAACAGCACAATTAACGAAAGCTTGTAGATATTGCTTTCTATATTTTCTGACAAAATGCTCACAGTGGAAACACTGATAAAAGTTTTTTGAGAGACATTAACTTATTGCTTATGATAAAACAACTTCTAAAACAATTTGAGTTTCATTGGCAACGCAGTAAGTGATTTTTTTTAAGAAATAGTAGTTGCTAGTTGCTAGATAGCAATTTTCAAGGCGATCCCTATTAAGAGGAATCTGCCTCTAGCATCACACTAAGGTAAAATAAAAAATTTTGCTCAAAAATGATCATCAACATCATACAGTATCATTCAGCTGTTTATTACATCATATCAATAACCCGCGACCGGTTTTGACCTTATTAGGTCTCATCAGGCGGGTGCAAAAACACTCAGTAATAAACATGCTGAAAAAGAAAAATTTGCCATTGGGTACAAAAAAAGATGCAATACAAAACAATGTGATACAGCAATACCTATATCATGGGGTCTCATTTAAGGGCACACATACATGACATGGGCAACAAGTCACATCGGTAAGCCCTAAAAGGGTTGTAGGATCTTTGTTATAAACCGTATCATTTTACAAAATATAGAGGTTGCTAGTTGCTAGATAGCAATTTTCAAGGCGACCCCCATTAAGAGAGATGTGCCTCCAGCATCACACTAAGGTAAAATAGAAAATTTTGCTCAAAAAAAAATCACCAAATCAGACGGGTTATTGACATGATGTAATAAATTGCTGTATGATACTGTATGATTTAGTGATCATTTTTGAGCAAAAATTTTCTATTTCACCTTTTTTAAAAAAGTAATTTTCTTCGAACGCTTCCAATGCAGTAGTCCTATGTCATAATGCTTGGTGAAGTCATTATTGTGTAATGCCATTTCAGCGAAAACAGCACCATTTGTTTTTCCCCATAGTTACAAAATCAAACGCAAATAGTGAAGTCATCTGCTTACACATGTATGCTGCCAGTTAAGGCAGATTGATATATTGCTAACACACACCTAAAATTAATATTGGGAAATGTAAAGCATGAAAATCATAATAACTGAACTGTAGCTGGATTACAGTTTCAGCCGCTTTTGTTCATTCGCGTCGCATGCCTGACTTATCTCACCCCATACCGCATACTGCTCATGTGTAATAAAGTGGAACAAGATGTGGAGTTTTAATGTAAAGCTGTACAGATTTCAGAAAAAAAACATTCGCCTTCTAAGCACGAAAAATTTGATCGTGATTTATCCTAAGGCTAAACTGTAGGTACTGGACTCTGGTTTAGAATTCTTGATCTCACTAATTGAGCGTGCCCTAATCCCACTAATTGAGAGAGGAGACATGGGCCCTACTGTCCCCCATACTTCCGGCTGCGCCTATGCTGGGACAATGGAATATAAGCTCAGTGAAGTACTTGTGCTCACAAACACAGTCACAAAAAGTGTAAGCTATTCCTGTAAAAGTATCAATACCGTAGCATTCACCAAACCTTTGAAATTGCTTATACCCAAAAACTTAGAGCAGTGGTTATTAACCTGAATTGAATTGAATCCCTAACGATTTCTAAGCCGTCCCAGGGGTCCGTTCAAAGCTTTCAAAACACTCTAATTTCGAAAATAAATCTTCCTAGTGGTCACCATTTAGTAAACATCAAAAAGTTCACTTTTAAAAAGTGAATTGAAAGTGCATCACAATGATAAGTCCTTATAGTTTTGTTCCGCACCTACTTACTTATAGATAACTTTGTTCAGGGCACTCACTTATCGCCACCGCGCGACCATCCTTTAAAATCAACTCTAACCTTAGTAAACTCTACTGCCAAATATTGCGCTCCCGTTAGGTGTCGCATTGTTCACATTCGCCTTGCACACTTCATTAACAAAGCCTCGCACATTGTAATTGGTTGCTTACACTAACAGCTTTCCTGTCAAAACTTGCAGGCAGCCGACCAAGTGAGCTACGACCCATAGAAGTCAAACTACGCCTGGCTCGTCGCGCTTATGAGCCAAACCACCTCTTGGATGCCCAATAAATGCCCGGTTCATCACCCACTGCTTGACTAAAATCCAAGCATCTACTTGCACCAGCCGCACAGCAACTTCTAGAGACCTTTGAGATACTTTGGAAATCAGTGCGGTAGACAGAACCAAATATGTATAAACTCTGGAGTAGCAACAAACATCCAGCTAATTCCGCACCAACTCACTTTCCAAGGCTGCCTGGGTAAAACTAAACCACGTTAGGACAGGTGTCGAACGCTTTCGTTCTCAAAGCACTAATAGACACTTCCTATCGCGATATGCGAGTGTGGGGTAGAGAAATATATTGCACATCATGTCATGCTATCTTGTCCCACACGAAAGCCGCCATAAAGGGCGCACAATCTGAAAACCAAATATACGTTTTTGTTTATCTGAGACAACTACATATCCCTGCAATGATAATACAACATCATGACAAATCAGTTCTTGTCCTTCTGTCTGATTGCGAAAGAATGATCACCCAATTTAAACGACAACGTCAACGACGCTCAAAAAGCAGCAATGATATAAAAAGATTGAGGAGATAAAATCTAAATAAACGACACTTTTACTTCCCTTTAACTGAAACCTATTTCTAACTTGTTTTGATTGATTTCAATGAAAGCTCATCCCAAAAGCAACATCTCATATCTTAGGTACAAAAGTGCATTTTAATATAAGAAATGTTTTATGAAGCACTCTAGTGTAACATATTCTCTATTTTGTCAACTCAAGAGCAAGCATTGCAAAATATCATCTGTTGATCTTTCACACCCAGTTCTGTTATTTTGCCATTATTCCTTCTTTCGATGTACTTTCTTAACGTATTTGCGTGATACATCCATTTGTTTATTTTCATGCCGTACTTTTTCTCATCAACACATCTACTGATTACTGTGTAAGAGCCCTTCCATTATAGTATGTTTGTTGGTATCTGTTGGTGATAACAGCAATACTCTACCTCCTTCATAAAAAATTATCTTTCACTTCTTGGTTAAATAACTTATTGCTTTTTTCTTGACTTTTTAAGTAGTTCTTCTTGGGTAATTTTCATAATGTTATCTACCCGTTCTCACAACTTAAAAATATATTAATAACTTGGTTTCACGTCTGACACGTACTTCGGCCTCTACAGTAAACAACTTTTTTTAAAAACTTGATTGGTCTTTTCTTTTGTATTGTCATTTTTGCCTCAGTTCACGAGAAAGCGAATTGTATCGCAATATTTTGGATGGGACGTCCGCACTCGCTTAGGAGTTGTTATTTCCGAGGTCTCTGTGCCACCTGTCTTCTACATTAAGGTGGGGGCGTCCCGTAAATTGCTTTGCCCAAGGACACAACAAGCGAACTTGCCGGCTTGTTCTCCACAACTTCCCCTAAATGCCGAGAGCCAGGCAGAAAAGCTGTGGATACCATTTTTTAAAGTCTTTTGGTATGACTCGACTAGGGGAATGAACTCCAGGTCTGCCAACTGCGAAGCAGGCTGTCTAACCACTAAACCATAGCGTTGGTCTTCAAACAGTTCTACCCTATAGTAGCTCAAATAGTGAAAATCCGGTGAATTCTTGGGGTGGTTCTTTATTGGCAAAAAATAAGGGATTTATGAGCGGATGCCACTGTCAAGGCTGTTCACTGCATAGACGTCTCAGTATTTTTTACGCGTGCCAATAAAATCCTCTACTAATCCATTACAGCTAAGGTGATACGCCGTATTTTTCAAAAGTCTGATCGGAAACAGCCGCAACACTTCCTCCTAACTGTTCCCTACAAAATGAGACTCATAATCACTAAGAACTTTTTCAGACAATTCCGACTATACGTGTCAATTTAGTCTTCTGCAACCGTCTTTGTTTCTATACCAACAAGAGGCACAGCTTCAGGACATTTAATGGCATAATCCACCGAAGTTGAAATGCATCTGCCACCCTTTTCACCAACTGGCGAAATTAGTCCAATCAAATCAACAGCAGCTCTCCTGAATGGCAGATCAATTAAGTGCACATCTCCAAACGGCACACGAGAACAGATCTTTGAGTAATTGTCTTCAGGCACATTTTGTAGCATGATTGACACAATTTAGTAATATCGCTTTCCATCCCAGGCCAGTGAAAAGTGGTTGAAATTTAATCTTTGGTTTTCTTGATCTCTAAATGTTTTCCAAAAATTGAATCATGTGCAACTTAAATGACCCTCTTCCTTAACATTTTAGGTACCATAATTTGCTTCCAATAATCACCAGTCCATTAATTCGGTTTCAAATCCTCTACAAGAGATTCCTACTTTTTTCATATTTTTCTTCATAATCGCGATTTTCGACGGCTTTCTTCGAATCTAGTTACTTCTTCATCTAGCTACTATCATTTCCTTAATATTCTGTAGTTTAGATAATTCTTCTTTTGTAAATAAAAGTTTGAGCTGTCACGTTATTTATCATCAAAGGTTTGATAGCAGTATTCTTTCAAATTTGAGCCTTTGTTTCTGCAGCAGCACAAGTTTCCTTACCCCCAATCAGATCATTTTGATTTTGAGCTCCAGGAATACTTCTAATGACAAGGGCAATCAGAGGACCCACAATCATAGATCTTTAGTTATTTCCGCAAAATATGATTTACCCACTTTGATTTTGGTAATGGGCACTTCCTTTGGTAAATTATTCATAGCTATTATATAACCTATACTACCTGTAAAATCTTGTTTATTAACCAACTCCTTTCTAACAATGACACCTTTACAAGCTGTATCACGTAAAACAGTTGTTTTTGCCGACTTTCCCAAACCCAAAAGGCGTACATTTTAGCACTTATGCAAGAGCCATTTTGAACAACCGTAATTTTTTTCCCCAGACTGCAATTCCAAATAATCATCTTCTGCTTTAACATCATCCGATACTCTTTGAATTTTACTGCACATCCAACTTGATACGGTCGTGAAACTAGTTTAATAGTACCACCTACGTTTTGAGATAGAGTTTGAGGATGTGGTCAATTGCAGCAATATCTTCTTTTATGTCTAATATCACTGCATTGATAACAAGTTATCGTGCGTCCAAATGGTTAGCTGTATCCGTTGCACCCTTCATTTGTTTTGACATGGCAATCGATCGCTCGGTGGCCAATAAGAGTACAGATGAAACATCTTAAGATACTGGTACCAGGTAATTTATCAGGCCCGTTGTTAGTTCTAGTTCTGGCGCTGTTGCGTTTGACCGCCTCCTTACAAGATGACTTTTGGTTGTACATTGTCGTATACTGATGCATCTAAGGTTTTTCTATGACTTTGCCTTGGCTGTATAGATCACTTTTTTAATAGGAATCGGTAAAATGATCACGTACAATTAAGTGAACCACGCCACAATAGGTTTGCTACACTTTAGTCCACTTCACCCACTCAGTAAAATAATTTTTCAATTCAAAAACGAATTTGCTAAAACTCTCGTAATTTTCTATTGATATCTCCCTTCAGTAAAACCATATATTACCAAAAGAACAGTTTTAAAGCATTCCTAATGCACTACTTTTCCAATATGTTCTGTTATAAACTTCTACTGCCTTGCTTATAAACAACGGACTTAAACTAGTAGTCCAATATGCTTATCCCATTTAGGCACATCAGCATATTTATCGAACCCCAAAATATTATACTGTATTTCCATCTAAATTATCCTTGCAGTCTACAAAAGATAATGAGGGCATTGTTTTTACAGTTTTTTCAAGCAATACTTGATATAGTAGCTTACCACTTTCAGACAGAGCAAGCTTCTTTGCTTCTATCTCTAGCCTTGGCTTTTCTACTTCAAGCTCACCCTTCCTTTTCTTTGTTGTACGCTCAATCTGCCTTTCCTCAGTTGCAAGCTCAGGCTTCCTTTCTTGAGCTGCAGTTTTTACCCTTCTTTTTTGAACTGCAAATTCAGTCCTCATTTCTTGAGCTGCAAGCTCAGCTTTACTTTCTTCAGCAGCAAATCTTTCTTCAGCCGCCGCTTCTCCTGCCAATCTCTGCTCTTTAGCAGCAAGTTTTCTATCTGAAACCCTGGCCTAATCTTTAGTTTTCTTTATTCGGCGTCATTGATTCGTTAGAAGCTTATCCTTTTGCTTCTCCACCAAACCCAACGAATCAATCTGTCTCTTCAGATTCTCATACTTCTCAATATTAAATTCTTCACGAACCATGTCAACTGTCAACAAATAAATATTCCCAAACAAACCCCCAGACGTCGCACAATAAAATTTCAGTTTTATCTCAATGATAATATTTAAAAATTGAGGCGACGTTTAGTATCGCTCAAACGACTGGTATGACTGCAGCTTCAATAATTCAACAACAAATATCTACTTTGCCAGCGTAGTTGGTCAATTGAACACCAAAGAGCCCAATGACTGAGTCAGAGCAATAGTAAAATAAAACAAAATTTATTCTAACTAAAACACCTCATTACGGTCTGTTTCATCTAAGACGTCTCGTCAGGAGGTAATTCCCCCTATTTGAATAAGAATTACTTCCTGACGAGTCGCAGTAGACAAAACAGACTGCTGAGGTGTTTTAGTTTGAATAAATTTCATTTTAATTTACCAGCTGTAGATTCACACACCTCTTGTTCAAAACTACAAGAGATATATCTGTGACAGAGGTGCAAAACTGCAGCAGGAAATCCGCATGCTGCTCTTTAGATTTTTGAATGTGGCTCTTTTAACTCATGATTTTCATTATTAATGATTTAGCTCAAGAATTAATGCCTATTAAAACACCGTCTACACCTTAACTTTGAATGCAAAGTACGTGCAGTTTTGAAAATATTGATTCTCCCCAATAAGATCTTTGTCTTCATATTGGATGCAAAAACACGTCAATTCAGGCTTTGGTGATGTTGTTATTCAAAAAAAGTGTTTGCTATTGATTTGGATGCAATACAAATGTGACCCAGCAATGCGGCTTTTTCAAATTTTGTATCGTATGTGGCTCTAGCGTGAGAGTCTGGCCACCCCTGATCTATAAAACAAAGCAGAGTTGTGTCTTTAAGTGCGCTATACCTCCTCCAAAATTACTGAGCATACAAACATCAAACTCAGCACGTTTGATTACCTCTCAGGGGTGAGTGCTGTAGGGGTTTGTGACGTCACGATGAAATCATAATTAAAGATACCATTTTTAATTTGCACTTTTTAAAAGGAAAGCCATTTTCTGCTTAAAACAAAAGCCACTCACCATCTTAAAAATTTTTTAATCTTGTGGGTTTGCGATAAAGTCACACCTAAAGTTTGATTGCTCGATATCTTTTGTGTATTTTCTCAAAAATTAGAGACGTGATCAAAAGCTTTTAAAATTCTACAACCGTTAAACTGAATTGATAATGCAGCAGGACATTCCTTTTTAAGACATTCTAAAGCAAGGGTGTACATTCTAAAGCGGCGGTATTAACGTGAAATTTTGTAGCTTGCAGAAAGAATTGTAAGTGCTGGTAAAGACCTTTTTTAAAGATCAATACTTTTAAAGCAATATTGATATCAAATTGTTTGATTTTACGTCTGTAGACATGGTAAAACATACCCAATTTGGATATGGTAAGCGGTTTAAAAGTATATCCTGATGTTGCTTTGAAAGTGTTGATCTCCCAAAAAATAAGGCTTTCACCACCACTTTGGATAAAAACAAACTTTGACAGCTTGATATTCAAGAAGTCAAAAATTGGTCAGCCTGCAAAAAAGTTTGCTCATCCCTGTTCTAAAACATGCTTCTTTTTTTTGAACGCTTCAAACTCACTCTATTATCTCATAATGCTTCGTTAAGTGTCTTCCAGCTGTAGATCCCTACACTTCTTGTTTGAAACAACAAGGAATATATTCGCAAATAAATTAAACTTCAACTGCACTTTCAACTACGACAATTACTAGTTCTACTAGGCCTTTACGGCTTCCTACTACAATCAATTATACGCCGAATAACAAACGCAGATACAAACTAACATTGCTTATCTATTTCTCCCTCTTTCAAAAGACTTTCGGTTATATATATATATGAATTGATATATATATATATATATATATTAATAAGCTAAGAAGTTTCTACAAGTGCTACACGATTCAAGAAAAAACGACAATGGAAGTTCCTACGATGTCATTAAGTACGAATTTGCGCGATTCCTTACCGAAAAAATGTTACATCACAATCACAATCTTACAATCAAATGTAGTAAACAAGTCTAGTTAAATAATCATCAGTTACGCAACATTAAAATAATGGCTTTAAAAGCAGCAACAAATTATTATTCGTGACACCCTTCATAGCCTTTCTGGAGTTGCTAATTTTATCTGCGCAAACGATTGAGTGTGAAATTTCGTTAAAAAGTTACACGTAAGGAGAGTGCACTTTTTGAAGTCCGTAAGTGGTAACATAACTTTGAATAACGTCATATGTATACTTGAATTCAGATTCTGGCTTTTGGCGTTTATCCTGTCCTTTTTTTTATAATAATTTTGATGAATTGACGCTACTAACGTTATTGCACTGGTACAATCACTTTATTGCTCTCCAGGAACAATCGCGTTAAATTCAAAAATCTACCCTCATGCAGTAGTGACGAATCATTTAATACAAATAGAAAGAATGACGAATTAACAAAAAGTGCTTTACTACGTAGTAAGAAACCTATTGATAGTGGCAGATCAAGCGGGAGGGATGTGAGGAATGCATACCCTGCAGCAGCCTTTCCAACCCATGCTGTTGTTTATTCAAAAAGTCTATGTTTAAAAGTTTATGGTGGTATAAATCATAGACCCTACTGCTAACATTAATCAAAAGGGAATTTAGCATGGATGATAGTGCAACCCATGAGCCAGTTTTTCAAATATACGTTTTTGCTTAGCTTCAAAACTATTTCATAAGTCACGTGGAATTTTTTTTCAGTCCGTAAGTTCGTACGCTTTCATCTCATCAATAACAGATCAGAAGTTCGCAAAAATCTTGTTGGTGGTACAGAATTTTAATAAAGCTTTGAAAAAAGCTGTTTGATCCACAAGCTTTTCGTGACGCTCTCATCAGTGGCAATATTACGTCTAGAGTGAGTGAGCGTTTTATGTGGTTAATGGCTAGGATTGAAATCCTCACCATAGCACGCAGCTCTTTCCACCTGAATCTCTTAGAGGCTGCTCATATCAAGACCCAGCGCCCGGCTTTTGGCAGACAGAAAGAGTTTATTTACTCTCTCAAACTCTTTCGATAATTACGGCATTTGGCCTCTTGCTGCGCTTTCTCTAACTTTTGCTGTTGCAAAATCTTTTTTTGACGCGCTTTACAATACTAGCGCTATCATTCGCTTGTCTTGATTGCCTAACGTCCAAATTAACCACATAAAACACTTACTGTCGATCTTCCCTTTTGACGCGATATTGCCACTAATGAGAGCGTCACAAAAAGCTTATGGCTCAAACAGCTTTTCTCAAAGCTATGTTAAGATCAGAAGTTTGCATATATCCTTTTCCCATAACCAGACTTTTGAATAAATAATTTTACTTCATTTAGAAACAAAACTGCTTGCATTCCCCTGCCCATTCAAGCTGTTTATTTATAATCATTACTTAAATTTGATAGCTTTGCAGATATGTGGTGAGTATATATTTCTCAACTCATACAATCAACCTTTCAATCAAGTTATATGTTGTTATTATCTACATGTTTGCACGCACCAACCTCCCCAAAGAATCCACAGGTACATTGGAAAGCAATCAAACCACAAAATCAAGTCACATTTTGACGTTATTGGGCTCAGACATTCCTGGCGCTGTGCTCAGCCTCTTCTGCAGCATTAAAGTACGCTATCTTCAGCCTTCCTACAACATATTGGCTTTGTAATAGTAGCTAATAACGGATTACCGACATTTTATCACCCGACACTTAATCACGAACATTTAATCACTAGACGTCTAATAACGTAGACTTTATACCACGACAATATTGCAAGTGGACTAGAATCGATCACCGTAACCCTCATCCTAACCCTAACATGATTAAATGTCTGGTGATGAAATGTCTGTACACCCTAATAGCAATGCTACGTTTGAAATCTTTTTCTCGAGGGTCAAGGATGGGTTAACTGTTTTTAATTCAATTTTTTGCATTGAACTCAAAAATGCAGCCAGTTGTTTTTCGATCAGATTAGATTTTTTCTCGGTAATCTTTTAAATTATGCTGACCTGGTCATTGCTGTACTCGTGTGGCAAAGAAACTAACTTCTATGATAGCTCACTTGCCACGCATGTTTTCAATTTTTGCAAGTAAGATGTTGTTTTTATTGGCATGCAAGGTTTTTGCAATGACAGGCTTTTTAAATACCACAAAAAATTTATAAACCACTGAAATAAAGGCACTTACTGCAAACGAAGAAATCTCTCGGACAAATAATTTTGTTCAGCGACCCTCAACCGAAGAGTTGAAGTTGATATGCTACACAACAGACACGTAATCACTTAAGATCACAAATTTTCGTTAAAAAGCTCAACACTTGCCAACATAGGTGGGAAGCATAAAAACGAAATCTTTAAAAAGTCAAACAAACAAAGCATTGTGGGCACATGGTGATATTTTGAAGATAAATACATTACCACATTAAGTTTAAATGATTCCTATTGACAAGAAGCGTTACTTCAAAGATTTTCTCCGATGTATAGAATTTGGAAAATCTCTTTTAGGCACCTACAGCAATCTACAAGCATGTTTACTTTCCACTATCTTTGGTACCTTTCTTCCATCTGGAAAAGCTCGTGGTGGGATTTCTCGACTTGTTCTCTCCCGTAGTCACGACAATTGACAGCAAAGTAATCTAAGTGCGAACTGAAAAATTGCATTTTCCCAAACGCATGGACTCTAAAGAATAGAAAGTTTTCAATTCGCTTTTTAGTCTGTTCTTCGTAATCAGGACTTCTATACTTTTCATGAAAGTTTGAAACTTCTTCCCGAAAAGCTATCATGCTCTTTTCTCTACTGCACTCATGTGTGTCGCAAAACCTTTGCCTTTGGTTAGCTCACGGATCTGTGGCCCATCAAAAACTCACCGCTTCGCTTCAAAGATACGGGAAAACTCCATTTGCAAGAACTAGGAGGCTAAGCCAACTTTACTTAATTTTTTGAGAGATCAAGCTTCTTCTTTCGTAAAAAATACTTCACGATGTTTATATTATACTTACATTATACTTCATGATGTTTATATTATACTTTATACTTCACGATGTTATGTCAAGGCACTGCAGCCATTGGACTGTGGTTTCATCAGGTAGTGTGAGATCCATGTTGTCACCTTGGGGTCGTTGGATTGGGCAGTGATAAATGAGGCGTTCTGCAGTTTGAAGTTTAGGTCCACAATTGCAGAATGGTGATTTGACGAGACCCCAACGGAGCATGTTGTCATTAAAACAACCTACCTCGGTTCTTAGGCGGTTACGCTTTAACCATTCTTTTCGGGGTAGTGTTGAACCGGGTGGGGGTTCGGTGTTGGGTTGGACCTTAAACTGGTCAGGTCTTGGAGTTTTATCCCAATTGCTTTTCCAGGCTTCCAGGATGCTGAAGTTAAATTCTTGGAGGGCTGCGGCATGCTGAGAAAAGGGTGGCGCGATTTTAGACTTTGACGCTTGCCAGGTCGCGCCTTAGTGACCAACTGGTTTAGGGCATGGTTTTCATCCAACACAGCTTGTTAATCAAGACTGTGGGTAGCCTTTTCTCTATGCAGGCTTGCTGGGGCAATGCCTGCCAGTGCTGGTAGGATCCTGCGGTAAGGTACTGCGGTAAGAGGTCCGTGGGTGTGGGACGCAGACATCCGGTCACGATTCTCATGGTGTCGTTGAGAGTAGCATGAAATGTGTGCTTCGGCACCACACTGGAGTTGCATACTCAGTTGTGCTGTAGAAAAGCGCAAGTGCGCTTGTACGGAGCGGATTGGTGCTAGCACCCCAGGACGAACCAGCCAGACATCGCAGCAGATCGTTTCGATATGTAAGTTTGGCACAGAGAACATCTGTGTGTTTTTTGTATGTAAGCTGTCAGTCAAGATTCACTCCTAAGTACGCGGGGGATGGATTATGTGGAAGAGGGGTCCCATCCAGGTGGACAGCAAGTTGGCGCTTGGATTTCCAGTTTTTTAGATGGAATGATGTGATTGTAGTTTTAGCCGAACTCAGTTTGAGTCTTTACGTTTTCAGATATTCTGTTATTAGTGCCAAATTGGTAGTTAGTGCTTACTCCACCATGTGCCAGTTTTTATGGAAGTAGCATAGTGCAAGATCATCATCATATCCATTTGACGAGACTTGGTTTTTGGGATATCACTGATGTAGATGCTAAAGTACATAGGCGAGAGGCATGATCCTTGCGGTACTCCATTTCTCAGACGTCGGGAGCGACTGCTTTGCCCATCGCTGGTCTTTGACACAAAGCTTGGTGCCATACGGTATCTTATGCTGCTGTTATATCAACCAGAATTAGGCCAGTCTTTTTCCCTTCTCAAAGCTGTCTTCAATGTCACTGGTTAGCTTGATTTTCTGCTAGGTGGTGCTGTGTCCTCTTGAAAGCCAGCTTACTCTTCAGGCAGCTGGGGATCAACCACTGGGTCAAATTTGGCCAGGAGCAGTCGTTCCAAGATCTTGTATGGGATGCAAACCAGAGACAAAAATCTTTTCCAAAGTGGTAACAGGATAAACCTCGTCCCCCGAGAGCTGCGAGAAGATCAAGCTTAATGTGAATAGGTCCCAAAAGAATAATATTGTGGATCAACTAAGTGAGCAGCTGATTTGATATTTTCAAGAATAGGTGTAAAACTTGTTCTAGACCACCAGCTAATTGGTGTGCGATGGCGATCATCAGTCCTCAAGTCCCTCAGACTCAAAAAACACAGATGTTCGGTGTAATGGGTCTGTAGCCCAAGGACAAATGAAATCATTAAGTCACCGCCTTTTTTCCAAGGGTGTTGGCTACATTGAAAAAATTCCAAAAAAATTTCATATCGTTATAACATTCAGTAAGGTTCACAAAAAGTCCAACAGGAATAAAATTAATCTTATCACCATTGCGTATTACCACTGCCTTTAAATATTTTACTGATTAGTCCAGAAATCATCGTCATTTCGTCGAAATATATACTATGCTTAAATCTGAAATTATTCCTAAAATATCTTGACATTCTACCAAGGAATGGTCTTTGTCATAATTAAACACCTTCTAAACTTTTCATCTCTATTCCGTTACAGAAATATGTGGTGAGAGGATCATAAGTTGTTTTTCACGTAGTCGTAACCTTAGGAGCTAAGCGGATTCTTTGGTGACAGTTAAATTCAGTTCAAGTTGTGTGATAGGGTTGAGTTGGTTTTTACTTTGCTCTACATTCCAGGTGTCTTGCTCTACTCTTGGTAATTGAAAAATAGCTTATTTCACTTATTCTCAGTTGGTTCTGGAACAAAAATATCAGGGTCATCGGTAGTGGTTTTATGACTGAAGAAAACATCAGGGTACTTCACTTGTTTTTCCGATTTATTCCTAAAATAAAAACGCAAACTTCTACTAAATCAAAGAAAAAATGAAAATGCCACAATGCGGCACAAGTATCTGCGTACCTAGTTGATCATGTAGAAATAACAGTCACATGATCTTTCCTTCTCTCCGCACAACAAAAATACCAAAAGGAAGACATTCTTTTCATCACGTTTCATAATCTGCATTGGTGGGCAGTAACTAGGTACTTTTTTAGGAAGAGTAACTGCGTTACTTTTTAAGTTACGAAATTTGTTACTTTTTAACATTTTGACTCAGTAAAAGTTATAAGTTTTAGTTACTTCCTGTTTGCTGCTTCACAGCAAAAAAGAACTAATATTTTATTGATTTTTCATAACACGATGAAAAAACAGTTTACGTTTTTAGTCAAAAAGTTTTATTTCATTGCCTTCTTTCGACAAATTTGAAACTTTGTACACTCTAACCATGGGCGATTAACATGAAATTGTCAGAGATTATGTAGGAATAAATTATATTTAAAGTCAGGAAGTATGAAAGCAAAATCTTTTGTCATTTTAGAGTAATGTTATAATAATTGACTTGAGACGGAGCATATTCGCCCCACCACTTCCATAGCAGGATTACACTGACCTCACTAATCTCATCCAAAATCGATGTGATACCTTAGTTTTGGTCGTGTTGGCGAGTAGATGCGAGAATGGTACAAAGGCAGTACGAACGAGTTTACGTATGCCAAGGCCCAACAGGCGTGATTCAACAGTGTAACAATGTGCTATTATCGTGGAGTAGTTCTACGCCTGTCTTACGGTAAAGAGTCGATGCTAATTCGAAATCAGTGTACGTCGCTGGTAGGAGCAGGGATGAGTTCGAAACTCATTTGTAGTAACGTTAATGCCTATGCTTTGAGACCGAATTTTGAAGCCATTTATTTTTGAAACTAGAGCTCTGGAAGACTGACGCATCTTTTTTAAAATCTCTAAGACATCGCCAATAAAGTTTAAGGGTATAAAGGGGTACCCATTGCAAGTTTTTTTTCGATTTTCTGGCTTCCATTTCTCTTTGGCAAGGATGCAGATAGCTTTTGAATATTGGAGGGGAGAGTAATGCACTAGGAATTCAAATTTTTGTTTCTAAGCAAATCAAACCGCGTTTTCATTTGGCGTACTAGCTGTTTCGCCTTGCATAGAAAAGTGGTCACTCTGGCATTTTGCATCGATAATTTTGGTCATTGAAAGTAACTGTTACCATTAACTGTAAAAATTTAGAGGAAGGTCAAGTTAGTTGATGCTCCAGCTCCAACAACTAACAGAAACACCACAGAAATGAATTAGTGCCACCTAACGATAAAGGATGTTAAAATTTTGTTTTTGAATTTTTTATAAAAACGTAAAAAGTAATAGAATGCTAATTTTTCACTCGTCATGCATATCGTTTTTTGAAGTATGCTAAAAAGCATGCACAAATCTGAGTTCTGTCCGTGTAGCAGGCTATTTAGCAAGGTGTTTTTTGGTACAAATAAATTTTAGCAAATTGTTGAGTGAAAGGCTGTAAAAATGTTTTTTGAAAAATGTGCTCTGTAGAATAGCTGATATAGCTGGGGCTAGATTAGTTGATGCACCGTTACAGCTGTATGATAAGTCTTTTATTTTCGGTTTTTGTACAACAAGTGCAAATTGTTAGCAATTGGCATTACTTAGCAATAGGCATTGCTTAGCAATAGGCATTGCTTCGCAATAAAACTTTGTTCAATGTTCTCAAGTGCTTTGAGCTGCTTATTGAAGTGCAAAAAGTCAGCAACAATAGCCTGGCGGTGATCAATGATAAGGTTTGACATCAAATGAAAACGTTAGAAAATCAGAAATGAGGGGTAACTTCATTGCATTTCTAACCTGCTGCTGTATCAATTGATCTGCCGTGGTGTATCTAATAACCTGCAGTTGTATCTACTAACTAACCTACGTATCAACTAACCTGCTAGCTAGAGGTGACCTTTTAAGATAAAATATTTAACACTTTGATAGACCTACTTCAGAATGTTGTAAGTTTGAAATCAAATACCCGCATAAGGTATTCTTCCAGTTGCTTTTGTGGTTACTTCTTTATTTCAATTACTTTAGCAGTTATGACAATTTAGATAAAACCAGTACCAGTATCAACTAACCAATCCTTCCCCAACTTTTAAAAATTTGTAACTAAAATTGTCACTAAGTTGCTGCTATGTCTTCACGACACTGCTGTTGCTACATCAACAGTCCTTTCCAATTACTAACTTGTTGATTTATTCAAATATTTATGCAAAGCTTTTTCTTCACTGAACAACCTGCCTATTTCTATTGTAAAAACAAAGAGAAAGGTTAACTCCACCTACCGGCCATAATTATCTTTAAGATAGTTAAAAGGCAGTAACATCTCCCTGTCATTTCACTAAACGAAAATTTGAATTCCTTTACCACATAAAAGTACTACATTAATTCAGTGAGATGATTCACTCATAGATAGTTTTTACAGGATTAATAATCATGAGAAACCTTAGCCTTTCTATCCCTTCGTAGAGGCCTACGTGGAGTAATATTGATTCATTCATTCATTCTTTTTTTATTCATGACCACCACCATTACACACGACACTGAACCACAATAATAATGAGAGAAATGGAGTCAAGAAAAGGAAGAAGCGACCCAACGTCAGACGTTAAAACATGCAAATGAAAACAGTGGATCCATAAAACTAGAGCAATAGTTGCATGGCCGCTAAACTCTAAATTCAAGCAATTAAAGGACAGTTTAAAAAAAAAAAAAAAAAAAAAAAACAACCAAAAAAAACAAACAGAACAAAACAATAACGCAGGAGATTTTATAGTTGTAGATCATATTATTTTGTAAATAAGAAGTTAGAACATTCGAAATAGTAAGGATCAGAAAGATGACCAGTGCGAGACACGGCTACGTAGGTGGTCAATGGGTGGCGCAACCGGCCTATAAGGTTTGCTGTTTTCATATTCATTTTTTTTGAATTGGGTTGCAGCTTCAGTGTATTCTGCATTAACCACACGCCTCGGGTCTAGTATGTTCTCTTTCTTTCGTGGTCTGATGTTCACTGTTACATAACTTGGCCATCCAAGTTGATAAATATGTCGTTGCCATTTCCACTCTCAAGGGCTTTTACAACAACACTTTGTGGTCCTAGAACTTCAATAACTTTGGCTGGGACTCAGCGTGGAGTTTTATTATTTGCTGCAGCCTTACAGTGCAATGTATAGCATGGTAGGTAAGCTTGAAAAGAATCTTCAATTGCTGTTTCAGTTCCAGATTGATGTCGTGTTTTGTGTACTTGTCGTTTTTTTGCTGCATGTGCTGGTGAAGGTAATAGAACACCAATTTTCGTTCGCTTAAGTCGTCCCAAAAGTAACTCGCTTGGTGAGTAGCCGCTCGGAAGTGGTGTTCGGCAATATTGCATCAGGAATGCTGACAATGCTTGTTTAATTGACATTAGTTTTTCGCGGCGACTGCTTAAATGTCTTTCCGCAGCACCATTTGTGGCTGAGTGATACAATGCTCCGGATAAGTAGATTGTTCTTCTGTCTTTGCCCCAAGTTTGGAATTCCTCTTCATTGAACATTTTCATTTGATCGGTCACCAACGTGTGAAGGTATCTAAAGTTTGAAAATATTGCTTCGAGTAATTCTTCTGAAGAATTGCTCCATTCTGAAACAATCGACAAAATACAAGAATAATTCAAATTTGCCTCAGTAACAACTAACTAGTTCTTTCCCAGAAAATTAATAACATGGTCTGCGTGTACTCTGCTCCAGATTTTTTTAGTAGCATCCAAGGATGGTAGCTTGTTTTGGGTAGTTTGTTTTGAAGTTCTCCAGAAGAAATGCATTTCTTAAAGCATTGCTTTATATCAAAATCTATTCCTGGCGAGCAAACAGATGATTGTGCCAGCTGTTTTATCTCCTGAATTCCGAAACGCTCAACATGACGCAACTGCAGGGCTTGTTCTTTCAGACAATTAGGTACTATAATCTAGCCCCCTGAAGTAAGCATCCGTGTTTCTCTGCGTAAAAAATCCGATATTTTTTTAAATTGCTTAGTTTTTTCTGAAACGTCCTCTACCCGCCAGCCTTCGCTTGTACAACGGATCACAGATTATGGGAATCGAGTATCCACAGCACGTCTGACTCCAAGAACGAATGTATTTAATCACAACACGACGTTGAAGGACGAATCTTGATTAATCGAATCGAATGGAATTCAAGCCAATGAATTTTGAATTTGAATTTTTAATTGAAAAAACCTCTCTCTGAACGAAAATAGCAATGCTTCTTTTTATATACTTGTTTACTAGGTCAGTCCGCCACACGTCACACGTAACCACGCCTGGCCATACGGCTTAGTCACCCAGTATTGTTACATCATGATATGTAACTATGGTTATTCTTTTATGACCTGTTTGTAGGCCAACGGATGATTCATAATAACGATTACAGTACAACAACGAGCGCACGAACAGAACGAGAACGTTTATGAGTCACCCACATAATTTCACCAAAACATCAATGATCCACAGTTAGTATCCCGTAAAGTCGCCATAAGATGACGCGACAGGATCTTTGACTGATTCTCTTGTTAACACACTTGTATCGGCTGGATTTACTCGTAAATCGATAGTGTGGGCGGCTTAACCATGTAAATATCGTCGTGTTGTCTTCTTCCCGGTCAAAAGTATCACTTAGTCACATTGGTAGTCAACTAAGCACATCAGCATTGCTGTAGCGTCATTTTGCCGTATTCGATGTGTAATCGTATTGATTGAACATTAATGCTCACCGTGCAAGCCAGTTTGAAGCCAAAAGCTGAGTAGCCTTATTCCGATTAAACAGTGTTAACAAAAGTTGGTGGTCTGCGACCAAAAAAATTTTCTTTCACAGAGATTACTGGTGGAACTTTTCGAGTCCGAAAGTTATGGATAGTGCCTCAATCTGTAATTGACTATTTTTTGTTGCGCTGACGTCAACGTTTTGGGCGCGTTGAAGATCAGACGTTCGCTTCCGCTCTCCTGAAAATGGTCTGGTGCTGAAGTTATGCCAAAATCTAGTCGCATCTGCAACAACACTCTCCTGTGAGTACTTAGTGCTTTATCTTTTGGCTTTACAGTGAGAGGAGAATTTGGTATATACATTGGCCAAATCAATTTTCGTAAACGTAAAACCTTTCCGTAACTTGTGCATTACTTCCTCGGGGATTGGCTACAGTTGTCGATGAGTTTCACGTGGAAAATTTACAAAAACTGAATAGCCACCGCAAACACTAAGTGAAGGTTCACTTTGTCCAGGTTTCAGTGGTTTGCTTACTGGTACCACTGGTGCCATAATCATTAAACTGAACAGATGTCCAAACCCTTTTTGCGATATCTTGATCATATGCATGGCCTAGGTTTTTCTGAATAGCAAACGGAACTGGTGGTGATTTGCTAAAAATTGGTTTTGCATCAGTTTTAAACTTTATGTCCAGTTCAAAATTTTGTAAGCACCCAAGTTATCTTTGAACTAATTGGGAAATTCATTGCACAATTGTTGAGATGCATTTTGTAAACCACAGTCAGGTGCGTCCACATCCAAAACTAATTTGACCAGAAAACAATCAGCATACGATAGCAAATCGACCGACCCTACTAACTTAACAATTCCATTCCTACCAAACAAGTTTACGTTTGAAAGTTCAGTAGGCCTAACCGTAAAGTTTAAACCATAATTGGTTTGTCTAAGATAAAAATAGGCTCTGGAATGGAGCAGGTTTGATGCGTGTGCACTCCCAGCACTCGTGATCTATGTCCAGATGCCGATTCATAAACCTTGTTAACTGCCGAGAGTGTGGGCTTTCCTATTTCGAACTAGGCATTATGGAAAAGAAAATTGTCATCCGCGCCAGGGTTTATACCAAAGGTAATTTCATTGCCTTTAAGTATGCATGTTTGCTGTGAATCAGGATTTGAATTTATAGATTTAACTGCGCTGAAAGCCTTTGCTTGTTTGCTGCGACATTTTCCTTTATTGTTAAAACAAGTTTTTCAATGTGACCCACTTGTTACAATAGTTGCACGCTTCATTTTTAAAACGACAATCTTGGCTTGAATATCCCATATTGTCACAACGTACACAATAAGATGAATTGTTTACACCATTGTCACTTTAAGTCTTTTGCTTAGCAGTATCGCCTCTACTCTTCATGGAAGTAGGGAGAGGCTCAGATCTACAAAAATGTACTCATACTAAACTAAAATTTAAACCCCTTCCCTCCATCAATAGATGTGGGATTGTTGTATGGTTGTTTATTCGGTGTGGTTTCACTGCATAAGCTTGTCTTTGTTCAGAGAATTTATGTGTGGCGGTTTCTTTAGCAACTTTGGTCGCTGCTTCCGTTTCGAGAGCTATTTGGATTACTTTGGCAAATGTCAATTGGTCTTCATTGAATAAAATTCGTGCATAGTGCTTTATCCAGGAGATTGGACAAAATTACGATACGGTTAAATTTTGAAGAAAAGTACGGTTCGAAATTACCTACGATATTTTCTGGCATACTACCGCAAGTTACAGAAATACGGTGTTATTTTTTCTGTACTGTACTGTGCTCTTCCCGGAGGTCTAACCTAAAGTCTCCAAAAAGGCTTGCTTTGTTGAAACAATATGTCACACAAAGTTTCAACTTCACAGCTGTAACAAAAATTGCATTATTATAGCTAGGGCTCGCTTAAGTCAATAAAGTCTAAATTTTTTCGGGACCTTGTTACATGATCAAACGTGTACTAACGTTCGTTTCAGGTGTTCAGGAGTCTGTTTTAGTAGATTTTATAAGTCAAAATTTTACATAAAGTCAAAACTTGTCAAAATTGTCTTCATCAAAAATTTCCTTACAAAAACAACAAATTTATATTTTTTTTATATTTTTTTCAATTTTTGAGCTGCTATTAAAATTTTATGCGCAGCTTTATTTGGTTTTAAATTTCTGAAATAGTTGCAATGGTAAAAATGCGTGCGGTAATTGAGAAGAAAATAACACTTATTATGCATGAAATTGTCATTGTTGATGCATAAACACATAATTGTCAGACAATTAATCTATTCCTATAAAACCTTTGCGTTCTTTACACGTGGTCTATTTAAGCCGTAGCTTGCAAAGCAAAGAATGCCTAAACAAGCCAAATCTTCTACAGCGAAAGTTAGGCAAATTTGCCACGAATATCTGAATGAGTTTTCGGCAACTCCTGCCCGCGACTTCCCATGCAACCTTTGCGACGTGTTAGTCAAATGCGACAAAAAGTTTTTTGTGGAAAGCCACCGAAAAAGTAAGCAACACCAAAGAAAATTGGAGACCAAGAGCAAATCCCAAAGTAAGCAAACCTTTTTACAACTCGATCGAGTAAACTTCAAGGAACAGGTTGTCTCTTCATTCTTAGCTGCAGATATCCCACTTCATAAACTGAACCATCCTTCTTTAAAGTCTCTGTTTGCTACAATGGGAAAAGTATTGCCTTCGGAGACTGCAGCCCGGGCATGTGTTGCTAAATTAGCATCCCAAAAAGAAGAACGCATTCAAGAATTACTTTGTGACAAAAAAATTTTGTTAATTGTGGATGAAGTAGAGATTGCTAAACAAAAGTATATTAGTGTGCTTGTGGGCAGCTTAGATGCCCCAAATCAGACATTCCTCGTTGATTGCCATCCACGTGACAGCAGTAGCAATGTTAATAGCAGTATTATTCTGCACACTGTGGATGACATATTGCGACAACTTGAAATAAAATGCGAGAATTTTTCATTGTTCTTGACTGATGCTGCTCGGTAGATGTCTTTGGCTGGAAAGACATTAAAGGAATTCTACCCTTCTTTGATGCATGTCACCTGCGTTGCGCACTTACTACATAACTGCGCTATGCGTGTGCGTGCTCGTTTTAAAAATATTGATGAAATGATAGCAACGATCAAGGCAGCAACAATCAAAAACAAAGATCGCAAGAAAGATTTTAATGATGCTGGTCTGCCATCTCCTCCTGACCCTGTAATTACAAGGTGGGCAACTTGGCTTAGAGCTGCCTTATATTACAGTGAGAACCTTCCAGCTGTTCGTACCATTGTCAACAATCGGACAAGTGCAGGCCTCTTAGTCAGCAGAGCGAAAGACGCTATCAATGTGGAAGATTTGGTGCCGGACTTGGTTAAAATAAATCAACACCGAACTCTAGCAGCCAACGTAGAGTTCTTAGAAGGAAGTGCCTGCACGATAACCGAAGCATACGGACTGCTAAAGAATATGCAATTCCATGATGATCCGTGCGCAATTAAGAATGACATTAAAAAACGACTATCCAACTCTGATTTAGAAACAGTAATAAACTGTACCAACTTGACAATTGACCCAACGATAGGCTTACCATACGCCCCGTTTTAGGCGGGACAGTCCCGTTTTTTCAGGCCTTGTCCCGGTCAAACCATCGAAAGTCCCGGTTTTTCGTTCAGTCAGCCAGCATAGCTCGAACTACGGTATTTAAACGTTTGTCCCGAAAAGGTAAGGCACTATGACAACGAACCCTACCTCAATGACGATTTCGCCCGAAAATGACACAAAAGATGCAGCCAAGCAGGTGCTGACCTTTTTTTTTTTTGGAGAACACCCCACCACTTTAGACGCACCCGGAATGGTGGTGATCGCCAAAAAAGAAAAAAAAAAGGTCAGGACCTCAATTTCTGACGCAAAGTGTGTCAAAACCCAGCACCGTCACCCGCAGTTAGTTGTGGTTTCATCAAGCGTCCCGTTTTTAATCACAAAAATATGGTAAGCCTATCAACACCTGTATTGCCGCCGCTAAGTGTGTCCGAACTTTGCCTCGTTGCCCTCAAGCGTCCCGTTTTTCAATCACAAAAATATGGTAAGCCTACCCAACAAGCTACGCACTATTGCAAAAAGCCTAGCCAGCCTCTGCTGCTGTTGAGAGGTCGTTTTCTATGCTCAGTAAATTCCTGAGAAAAAACAGAAATTTTGATGTTAAGAACGTAAAAAAATATATGATGCTGTATTACAATAAAAAGTCCTGGTAATTATACTGTGTGGCTTTTGTTAAAAACATCATAGACAGACTGTTAATGTACAGTACAGTTGCGATAACAACGCATTTTTTGTATTACACACTAATTGATACCGGTACACATAATGGCTCCTTATCCTAGGTTTTGACGTCATGCGTCGCTTTGTTGCATTAACTTCAAGACTGAGTGAGTGAGAAAATGTTTAAAGTAGGCTACCTTCTTCTTTAAAAACTTATGTAAATTTCGGATTATAAAACATTTTTAATCAAAAAAGTGCAACAAGACATAAATAATAGGCGAAAGCGGTTAGGTCAAAGTAAAGTCAAAAATATATTTTTTTAGGTCAAAAAATTGGCTCTAGTAATCATCTATATAAGAAGTAACATTTGGATGGTTATTTTGAGTTTGATTTTGCTGCTGTTCAATCGTTCCGAGGATAAAGTTTACTCAATTTTCCCGTGCTCGTCTGTTCAAAGTTTTTATCGTTTGCTTTCAATATATTCATTTGAATCTTACTTTGTTTTGATTTTATCCGTTGGATAGACAGTGTGAGGAAGGTCCTGGCCGTCCGCCTGTGACACCTATATATTAGAAGATTCATTGCCGTCGTGAGATGAATCCTTACCTAGTATTATCAGTCATAATTAAGAGAATGTGATGATCACGACTTTGTCAGCAGGAATTGTGAAAGTGCATAAAAATCACTTCACTATTCACAACTGTTCACACAAGAGCCCGATGTGTGAAGCCGACACAGCCAGTTGAAACGAAACGCTAAACCTGTTGTTGTTGTGGTTACCCCTCCTCTTACTCGAGATGGAGGTACGGTACAAACGGCAATTCAGGTTCACGCAGTCAATCTAATTGAAATTAGGCTAGGGGAAAGATGGCAGCCCGTTTCGAACCAGTCATGAGTGACTGGTAGCCACACCACCAACAAGGCGGACCGCCACTGGTTGGTACCCAAGAGTCATCTTTTACGACATGTTGGGTTAGCAACTTCACAATTGTAATCCAGTGAAGTACGGGTGGGCCACCTGTCTACCTTGCCCAAGGACAGTGGTGGATATTCAAAATTGGGGGCCTGAGGCAAAATTCTGATAAGGGGCCCCGAAAAATTGATGTAGTTATAAATAATTGAGATTAAACAACGCTACTGGGTAGGCTATAGATTGTTGCAAAAGAATTGATGTAGATACATTAGGATATATTCATAATTAAAGCCATACGTTAGAAATATTGAAACGCTTTTTTGCAGTGACTAGTTACCGCATTTCACACAGCTAATCATCTTTTAAAAAATTGGAGTAGAGTTGATTTGTGGTACAGAATTTTAAAATTGCAGAAAGTAGAGTATTCATTCTCGAAGCTTTTCGTCTGACACTTTTTAAGAGAATCCGTCAGAAATAGAGTGAAAAGGTGAAGTGAGTCACTTATATAGAGACACAGTTGACGAAAAAGGAAAAAAAGGAAAAAGGCTCTATCATGATTGGTGAAAAGAAGCGACCAATAAAAGGAGCGGAAACTAATGCGTGATTTTTAGACCATAAACGAATTCCTTTTGTTTGCATAAATTTGGTTTGGATGTTTTAATGTACGTGGCTTCAAGGGTGGAAAGGTGAAAAGAAGTACTGCCACGGGCAAGAATAGAAAATTTGTTGTCATTATATTCGTGTGCGCATGTAGGATTTTGTAAAAGATGTTGTCCTATGGCAGAAAAGGAAGTTTCAGTTTTAAAGCTTCTGATTGGCTTGCAAGAGCGGGCCAATGTGCTTCGGTCCTGAGAAATATGCTTCTGGAGAATGGTTTTCGGCACGTGCTGCTTAATCCTCTGTTGTAGCCTTTGAGACGTACGACCCACGTACCGACTATCGCAGTGGCACAGAAATTGATAAACAATGTTGCTTTGATGAAAAGCAGGTAGTACATCCTTTTTGGCTACAGGCAGAAGTTGTCTGGTGGTGTAGACCATGCACGGTTCAACTGCAAAGTAACAGCGTTTGACGGCTGTTTTAATTTGCATTTCGTACCTCAGCGAAACATTGCCCAGCCATGGCAAGTGAAGATAAACTGGGCATTTCTTCGGACCGAATTGTGTTGGTCTGCGAAATTGATTCATTTTTTTGGTCATAACAGTGTTGACTATAGCTTCAGGGTAACCGTTGTTCATAAGGATTGATCGAATATTGGAAAGTTCATTTTCAAGAGTAGATTTCGAACAGATAACTAGAGCTCTGTGGACTAGAGTTGAAATCAAATTAGTCTTCCGCTTAATGGGGCAAAAAGAGTTCCAGCGAATGTATTGGCCAGTGAAAGTCGGCTTCCTGTAGATAGATGTAACAAATTCGTGATCATTCTTTTCTACCAGGACGTCAAGAAAGGGCAAAGTCCGATTGCATTCCTTTTCAAAAGTGAAACGAAGCGAAGGATGGAGAGAATTTAGATGAAAGAAAAACTCATTGCATTCGTCTTCGTCGTTAAAAACTGCAAAAGTATCATCGATGTATCGATAATACATAAGTGGTTTGTTGACTCTTTTGAAAAGAGAAGCTTCGTAATATCCGACAAAGATGTTGGCAAGAGATGGGCCAAGAGGTGAACCCATAGCAACGCCATCAATCTGTCGGTGCATTATATTGTTGAAACTGAATTCTACGGAGGAAGTAGCCGTTTGCATCAGCTCAACAAAAACTCCACGAGGAAAAGGAGGCGGAGTAAGATCGCCATCATACAGAGCATTAGCGCAGATTTCAATAGTTTCTGCGAGTGGAACATTAGTAAAAAGGCTACAGACGTCATAGGAACAAAGAAAGACAGATGGAGGAAAGTTAAAAGTTTTGACTTTGTCAGCAAAAGTAAAAGAATCGGAAATACAGTAGGTAGAATAAAGTGAAAGAACAGGATCAATAACTGACGTAAGCCATTGCGCTAATTGATGCTGTGCTGAGCCAGTCATTGACAATATAGGACCTAAGGGTACATCTTGCTTGTGAATTTTTGGCAAACCATACATTCGGGGCCGTTGTGAACCAGTTGGTCGAATCTTGCTGTAAATATTGGATGGAAGAAGGCCTTCTTTCTTGAGTTGAAGCAACCGTCTTTGAATATGAGCTTCAATCTTCGCAGTGTTGTCAAATTCGGAAGAAGGGCCAAGATTTTCAAATTTAGAGTTGTCTTGCAAAATAAAATCCATTTTTGAAATGTAATCAATCTTGTTCATTATGACAACCCCAGAACCCTTGTCAGGTTTAGTGATATAGATATTTTCATTGCATCCGAGGGATCGGGTTGCCTGGATGCACTTTTTTAAAATCAGAAAGTCGCCAATGTCAGTTGGATTACCGCAGTAAGCATGGGCGAGGTCGCTTAATCTGGCTTTTAAGGCTGAAAATTGCTCGGAGGAATGAGGGACATGATGAAGCAATTGACCAATGAGCACCTCAAATTCGGCAAAGATCTCTTCTCGTTGAACACTGTGAGGTGGTAAACAAAAATTTAGTCCATGGGAGAGAACAAATTCTTCCGTTGAGGAGAGTTTGTAATTCGAGAGATTAATAATAGTGTCCTTGTTTGGTTTCGCCATGTTGCCAAATCGTTGTTGGAAAAGAAATTTGAGTTTCCGTTCATTCTTGATAGAAAGTTCTCGTTCTTTCCGTTCGTCAATGGTGGCTATATATCTGCAGAATCGAATGAAATCGAAAAAAGACAGAAATTGTCTAACTTCTTGCCACAGTGCGCGCAGTTTGCCTTTCAAGAATGTTATCAACGATTTACTCTTTTCAATTTCATCGCACATAAACGCACGTTCTATATTTGGTGTCTGACGCACTGATGACTTTTCTATTCGAAACTTAACGAACTTAGGGAGCGTTCGTTGACCAGTGGTGTAGACAACATCTTTTACAAAATCCTACATGCGCACACGAATATAATGACAACAAATTTTCTATTCTTGCCCGTGGCCGTACTTCTTTTCACCTTTCCACCCTTGAAGCCACGTACATTAAAACATCCAAACCAAATTTATGCAAACAAAAGGAATTCGTTTATGGTCTAAAAATCACGCATTAGTTTCCGCTCCTTTTATTGGTCGCTTCTTTTCACCAATCATGATAGAGCCTTTTTCCTTTTTTTCCTTTTTCGTCAACTGTGTCTCTATATAAGTGACTCACTTCACCTTTTCACTCTATTTCTGACGGATTCTCTTAAAAAGTGTCAGACGAAAAGCTTCGAGAATGAATACTCTACTTTCTGCAATTTTAAAATTGGAGTAATTCGCTATCGAAAACATTACAATAACAGCACAATTGTAGGGAGTATTCAAATGATTTGCTGCAACACAAGTGCCTTAAAAACTTGGTGCGACTTTAATTGTCATGAAACACTCCGCAAAACAGAATTGTGCAGAATATTTAGATGTTATGCAGCAACATAGGCCATTTTTTTTGTCAAAACATCGTGAAATAAGGGCTGACAATATGCTTAGCTAGTGTACTGCTAGACAAAGCTTAAACTTCCTAAAAATATGAGTCTTCACATGCTTATAAAATATAAACGTTATGCTTGTAAAAAACCACTGCATTTAATCGTATTGTGTTGAGACAGAAGTTATCTAAAATTGTGAATGCTGGCGCTGGTTAATTGCATTAGGTCTATTGAAAAAAAAACAGGAAGTTGCCTTGTTTTTTGCTGAGCACAGGTCAGCACCCAATTTACCAATAACAATATCCTCTACATCAGTGGTTCTTAAACTTTTTCAGTCGCGCCCCCCTTGACATTTGTCATTCATGTTCACGCCTCACCTAGCCTCAAAAATCAAATTCACGAAAAATAGAACAATAATTTCTTTGCCACTATCCTGCTTAGTGTGAAGGATGCAACTGTTTTTGGGAAGCTAGTCGTTTAATTCGAGGCTTTGTTGAAGACAACGCACATCGAAGATCTGCTTCGCATTCCAGTTTGTTACGAAATTTTGTCTTCATGCTCACAAGTGCTGAAAATCCACTTTCACATAAATATGTCGATGAAAATGAAAGAAGGGTACGTATCGCCACACTACCCACATTCTTATATAGGCTATATGCAAATATTTAGCCCAGAAATTGTTAAGAGACATTGCTTCAAAATCATCTTTAGCAGTGGAGTTGCACTTCATCTCCAAAAACTCTTCCTGCAGTTCTTTCGAAAGAATATCTTCTTTGATTCAAAAGGGATTTCTCGTCATGTTCCACTCTGTTAGTTCAACATTACCCAAGTCGGGAAAATAGCAGTCATATTCTTCTTTCAAATTTGGAGGTGGGATTCCACTTCTACCTTAAGTTCACCTTCCAGTTTGGCTTTGCTGTTCTCAAGTGCTATGCCCAAGGTAGGAAATGAGGCTGCATTTCCCCGTTGAACTCGGCGATGCCACAACCCCAGCTTTGCTATGAATGTTCGTATCTCATCGTAATCTTTCATACAGTTCGTGTTCTTTCCTTGCAACAGCAGATTGAGGCAATTGAGAGCTTCGAAAATGTCAACAAGGTATGCCATTGCCAGTTGAAACTCTTGCGATTGAAATGGTAACAGGAGATCTTGTTTTCCCTGAGATTCAAGAAATATACTTACTTCATCTTTCGAACCGTAAACGCGAGCTAACATATTACCTTTTGATAGCCATCGAACATTTGTATGAAACAACAGATTTTCATGATTGGAATCCATGTGTTTACATAGCTGGGAAAATAACCGGGAATTGACAGCACTTGATTTGATAAAGCTAACAATTCGTATAATTATGGCAAGCTTTTTCTTCATTGCAGCAGGTAAAGTCTTGGAGGCCAAAGCCTCTCGATAGATTACGCAGTGAGTTCCAACTGCGTCCGGATTTTTTTGCTCTACCCTGGTAAAAAATCCACTCCGACACCCAAGCATCGTTGGTGCACCATCAGTGCAGACGCCAACAAGTTTCTCCCATTTCATGCCGTTTTTGTAAAAGTACGCATCAACAACTCTGAACACATCTTCTGCTTTAGTGGTCGTTTCAAGCGATTTGCAGAATAGCATTTCTTCCTCAATTGTAGCAGATCCAACAAAACAAACATAGACCATCAACTGTGACAATCGAGCTACGTCAGTCGTTTCGTCGCACTGAATGGCAAAATAAGGTGATGCGTGTATCTTTTGAAGAACTTGGCATTCAATATCATTTGCAAGCTCATCGATTCGTGTCTTAAAAGTGGATTCTGAAAGAGAAATCTTTGCTAACTTCTTGCTGTTGCTTTCCCCCAAAACAAGGCTACTTGCTTTCAACATGCATGGTTTTATCAAAGTTTCGCCAATATTCTGAGTTTTTTTCGCTTGAGCTATCATTTGAGCAATTTCAAAAGATGCTTCTACCAGCTCCGCAGATGATAATTGGCTAAAATTCTCCGCACAGGCGATTTTCATTTTTTTAAAAGAATCCTTCTTGCTATGAAAAAAAGCTAAGGGTTTTGTTTGATGAAGAGGATGTTTTGTTTGAAGATGACGCTTCAAGCGATTTGGCCTCAAAGCATCATTGCTCAACTTTTCGAAACATATAACGCACTGTGGTACAACTTGACCATTCACTGCTGAATCAGTCAAACCATTTTGCAGATATTCTTCATTGTACTTCCTCTTTTTTGCACTCATTTTTATCACCGCAGCTAAATTAAATATCACTTATTTTTCAAAGGTCTAAAATTTGTAAATTATGGGTGATTAACAAGTTTGAAAAAGTTAAAATTAATCAACTTCAAAATAAAAAAACAAATAGAAAATATATTTCGCTTTAAGAAAGCATCATCAGTTCTTAAAAAAAGCAAACAAAAGTCACAACACTAAGAAAACTACTAATAAATCCTAGCAAAGAATTTTAACTGAAAACAACCAGGTACTGTCCACTCCACAACAACGTTAACAATGAATCTCGCTCGTGAACCTTCAAAAAGTTTGGAAAATACGGTTTAACGACGTGGGAGAGAAAAGAACGAATAAATGAAAAAGTACAAAATCGACGTGCTAAGTGACATCTACCGCGGAGAAAGGAAGGCGAAGCATATAACGATGTGTCGATGTAAATAAGACAGCGGAAATTAAAACAGTAACGAATTAAAGTCCAGACAAAATTGTTTTTTAAAACTAGGTCACAGATTCTAATGTAATGGATTAGTAACGAGGTGGTAACGAGATTTGACTGTAGTTCGGAGCTGCTTTTCATCAATATGTCACTGTCATGCTCGCGCCCCCCTTGTGAAGCTTTCACGCCCCCCAGTTTAAGAATCCCTGCTCTACATTATTATCTTTGAACTCACTGACACTTGATTACATAGGGCTACTGGTATCATTTTCTGTTTCATCAATACACATAACTTGGATGCTTGAAAATACACTTTTTATCTCTCAGTTCTGTAGTAGTAGTAGTAGTACTAGTGGTAGGGCTGTTAATTACAATAAATCTATCCATTAGACTTTTGCATCATCCATGTTCCTACTTTCTTCCTTCCGCTTTCGTTTTGATGCTATACTTTCATACTCTCTATTTAACCGATGCCCTAAAACTGTCTGGTATAAGGTAAGGTATACAGCAAATCAAGGACTACTATCTTAATTGAACTGATAATTTACAAATGAATCTTAATAAACAAACCTTTTTGATAAATATGATTGTAGTAGACTTCATGTTTGGATGAGTCACCAGACAAGTAAAGCGTTAAAGCCACTAAAATCTTTTATTGTTTTACTATCATAACCAAAGATAGTGGCATATAGGCTACCAATCATGAATAATGACTTAACTAATTCTCCTTTTACAAATTTCTCTAAAAAGCTAAATATGAGGATGTAGCAAATTTGCCGTTGAATCATTGGCTTCAGCAGAACACAGCAAGTGCAAAGATGCCAAACAACTAAAACTTAATGTTTTTAAATCTTGCAAAAACTTTTTGTGCTTGCATATCTCAAATATTATTTTGCACCACAAACGCAACTGATCGATTATTCTTTCAAAGCAAATTTATTTCCGCTTTCACCAGTATCTCACTAACATCAATAAACCGCTCATAAAAAGATGAATTAATTAATTCACGTTTTGATATAACAGGAAGCTGCACCGACTTCATAGATAAATTATCACAGTTCACAGGCAAAGTCTGGTCTGCTCAAACAGCTAAAAATATAAGTTGTTCTGATCACATCAGCAAAATGAGGTTCCACCCTAAAAATTATGTTGCACTCACATTGTCACAACAGTTTCTATCAAAAGAACTGGAAAGCCTTCAGCCCAAAACAGTAACAGAAAAAACAAATTTTAGTTTTTGGTTTTTATTCAGGCAGTGGCTATTTTGCCGTCAATGACATTTTACCCCTGCACTCTATTTTCCGTTGAATGTTTGTGATTGGTCAATTTTAGTGACATATTAAAAACGTGACTTTTAGTCGTTTGTGATTGGTCAATCTCTATAATGTATTAAAATTGACAAAAAGTGATTTGACAAAAATGGAGCTTTCAGCTTACACTCCCTCTCATATCCACAAACTACCATCCCCTCCTGAATGTATACTGCCTCTGTTTAAGTACCCTGCCTGCAAAGATTCGAACTTCTACCCATTTTATTCATAGTTAGTATCACTATCCAAACAGTAACTATGAGCACGCCAAAACAATACTTATGAGCACTGCAGCAAATAAGCCAATTTTGAAAACACACAAACGATGAACGGCAAAATAGCTTGCAAGGGTAAAATGCGGTCAAAGGCAAAATAGCCACTTTTA
This sequence comes from Trididemnum clinides, assembly GCA_963675345.1. Classification (NCBI taxonomy): domain Eukaryota; kingdom Metazoa; phylum Chordata; class Ascidiacea; order Aplousobranchia; family Didemnidae; genus Trididemnum; species Trididemnum clinides. Next base: position 12,589,251 of record OY776286.1, read on the forward strand.
GTTTGCACTTCCACAGTTGTTAAGCCCAAGGACTCATTTCAAAATGCCACAAAATAGCCTAAAACTACACACGTCATTTTTAAAAGGGGGGTCCCTCGACAACTCAAAACAGGGGGGCCTGAGGCGGCTGCCTCATTCACCTCACCCAATATCCACTACTGCCCAAGGACATAAGCAAGCTTGCCGGCTTGTTCTCCACACAATCCCTTTTTTACGCTGAGCGCCAAGCAGGGAAGCTGTGAATACCATTTTTTAAAGTCTTTTGGTATGACCCGACTTAGGGAATGAACCCCATTTCTACCAACTGCGATGCGGACGCTCTCACCACTACGCTATCGCACCGGTAAATGATAAACCTCGTATTGTTGATAAAGAGCCTCTGCTGGGCGACGCCGACAAAGCCGGCTAGTAAGCATATAAATTTGTCAATTGCGTTCTGTGATGATGCATTTTGCAATGATATAAATTTTTAGGTTTGAAGGAAATTAAATCAAAACGTTGCTAAGCGAAATCGCTCTGGAGACCGGAATTTTTGGTGAATTTTACCTGAGAGCTTGTTTAAGAAAAATGGGCCCTTCTGCCTAAAAGGACCGACCAAAATGTGAAATTGATATGTCACTCAATATCCCATTGTCAGCACATCACTGTTTTGTAGCAATCTCCGACTTTGTCTTTTTCCCCTCTATTGATAGAAACGGATAGGCCTGCAATTTGGGGAATAACAGGTTGTTGTAGGACTAATCTCAAATTTATAAGAAGAGGCCAGGCATAGAGCGCATTGACGCGGTTGGGTGATAAAGAAATAGGAATTATGCTCTTTCAAATATCTCTGACTTGTTTTTATTAATTGTTCTTGGTTAAAAACTAGCTTGGTCTATGACCAAAAATTATAAGTATTCACCAGTTTCACTAGGTCTACTTGCTTGGGTGAAGCTGGCGCAACCGGCTAAACCTGCATTATTTGCCGAGAGCTTACTTCATATGAAATTATTGTTTTAGATAGGTCACAGACAAAGTCTGTGACCCTCAAAATTCGAATATTCGTGTTCATCGAAGATCGTTATGATCGTTAAATTATACTAAAAACATGATCTGTGGATCGCATAGCAAAGCAAGTCGATATCCAAACGCTTGTCTTGAAGAAGACGGCCGAAGTCTAGTCGTCCGGGAGGTAACCAATCAGTCATGTCCGATGAGCTAGGCGTTTAGTGATGTTTGCCCTCTATGGCTGTTTTTGTCAACTTTGCCTCATACTTGAATTGGTAAGCACAACTTGACTACTTGGCAGCAACTACAGGTTGTTTTCTTCTAAAAGTCGGAAGGTTTAACGTTTTTTGCGTAATGTTTCACAGATTTTCTCTGGTCGCTTCTATCCGGTCACAAGATCGAGTAATTAGAAGAGCGCTGAGAAACCAAGTAAATTGACTGTCAAAAACGAAATGCAATTTAAAACACAGCCTTGTTTCAAGCCTAGAATAAAAAAAAAGAGCTTAAATTTTAAATTCAAAGTGAGAGGAGGGGAACTTTGGTGGCCCGCGTACATGGCCGTTGAGAGAACAGTCCGGGCCCAGTACCAACTCAGTGTTGCCAGATGGGGAGTGGAGAAAAATTTTTTTGAAGATTTTCCCACAGAAAAATTGGTGAAATCTGAAGGTGTTGGAAGTACGTTGGGTACAGAAAGAAAAAGGTGAACTCCCACTGTCAAAACAGCTGCAAAAGTTGTGGAAAATGGGTATTTTAGACCTGCTGAGGAAATTTCCCATCGATATGTAGACCAAAGTCAGCGAGTGCTTTAATTTGATCTCCACTAAAAAAAAGTCGCTGCAGGTTTATCGCTGCTCTTGTGGATGTCTTGCCTCACGGTTTAGGTGAATGCGGGCATGTGCTTGATCTCCAATAAAAGGACATCGCCTAATCGTTGCATCTATGATGTTTTGCCTCACGGTTCAGGTAATTTTGACCACGATTCTATTCTTCTCTGGGGAAATTTTTAGACATTACTGGGGAAAAGAAAACAACTGGCATCACTATACCAATCTTAATTTGGGCGCCCTAAAAATTTTGGGCCCGGCACCAAAGTTACCCCTGTCAAGGCTCCTGCCCACGCATCTGTATTGAATAGGATGACCAGTACCAACTTGACCCGAGCTTACTGTGGTCTAGTGAGGCTAGATCCAAAAAGCTCCAAAATAAACTTCTTGAATTAGAAATGGCTGTAATCGCGACAATTTATTCTTTTAAAAAGCAAAGGTCACGTGTCTTCTCTCATTTCCAATTTTAAAACTACTGTTCTCTTTATAAACGTCTTACGAAGCATGGAATGAAAATACAAGTCTGTAATTGAGAAAATCGACGCGATGGCGTAGTGGTTAGAGCGTCCGCTTTGCAGTCGGTAGACCAGGGGTTTATTCCCCTTGTCGAATCATACCAAAAGACTTTAACAAATGGCATCCGCAGCTTCCCTGCTTGGCGTTCGGCATTTAGGGGAGGTTGTGGAGAACAAGCAGGCAAGTTCGCTTGTTGTGTCCTTGGGCAAGGCACTCAACGGGACGCCCCACCTTTATGTGGAAGACAGGTGACCCATAAACCTCGAAAAAGGCAACTCCTAAGCGAGTGCGGACTTCCCGTCCAAAGTATAGCGATACAATTCGCTTTCTCGTGGAGGATAAATATGGCAAATAAAACAAAACAAAACCTCTCGGAGACTTTGCTTTATCACAGTTAAGCTCAAGGATCTTGAACCGCAAGTTGTCAAGACTGCTTATGTGAAGAATAATTTAGGAACTGATTGGAAAAATGCTTAAAGGGGTTTCGAACTATGTATCAACAGCATGTTTTCAAACTTTATTTCTTTGCTGCGCGTGGTATTGTGTTAATAAGGTCCACTGAAAGGTTTGCCACAAAAGAAATTTAAAACAAAAGCCCTGCCTATCACCCACATGGATTTAGGACTTTTCTAATTTTTCTTGATGGTATTGCTGCTACAATGTGATTTAATATTTACTGTTTTCCATTCAACTTTTTCCGAGTTTCATACAGATTCGAACAGATTTAATTTTAGGTGATGATCAACATGTCAAATAATGATAGTGGTTGGATTTAAATAGGAATTGCTAATTGAAATTTTGAATCTCTTCAGAACAGGACTATTGCCAACCAATAATCCCAAGATGCTATATCAATGTGGCTAGCATAATTAAAGTTTTGGTTATAAAATACTCTGGCTTTGATATTCTACTGTAAATAAACATTTTCCATAAAAATGTAATTTTTTTTTCCACAATAAGCATTATTGTAGTAGTCTGTCCATTCATTAAACTTAATCTGTAAACTAAGCAAACACTGTCTGCGAATGCTTTCTCGAAGAGGCAATGAAAGTTATCGCATGTGATTATAATTAAAATATATTCACGCTCGTTTAGCGGCAAAATACATTCTGTTAATCATATAAAATGCAATGTATGCTGAGTCATATTTTCTTGGTAGTACGCAATTACACAAGCATTGCAACCTTTTTCGATAACTTTTATTCAACATTTCATGCATAGAGTCAAGTGCAAAATAAAACAGTTCTTGAATATATTTGACGCAAAACACATTTTTTAGCATAAAATTTCTTTTAAACGTAAGACTAAAACAAATTTCACCATACGGTATATCTATTTTATTTTACTAAAGTACCTAAATGCTTACACAATTATTTGCACACATTTACTTTGGAAGCTAAAAACTAGCTCTACACTGCTAAAACGGTGAGCTAGAGTGACACGCAAACAAAAATACTTTGGATTTGTTTGCCAATTCTATTAAAGCAAACGCTAAATACTGGTCTGCAAAAGCTGCTTAATTGTGGGAATATGTATAACAGCAAGCGAGTAATACTTGGATCGCAATAAGGTTACATGTGTTTCTTCAAGTAGTTCGCCAAGCCATTGGTAGACGAATCATGTGACGTCACCTCTCCAGGTGTGCTCAGTTCCGGTTCAATGACCTTAGCCAACTGCTTTCCAAGCTCGACTCTAAATTCAAGCAAAATTTAAAGACGTTTTGACCAGTGCATGCACTTCTATCTCAAAATGTTGATCTAAGACAAAGTTGAGGAACCTAACCAAAGTCAAATTTAGGGGAAAGTTTAAGCTTTCAAATTATGGAAGCTTTTAGTTTAATTTAAGTGTACACGTAAAAACTTTGAATTTTAGGAGAAATCGACCACAAAATTTCGTTAACTCTCGACAGCCTACCTTCCATAAGGCGACGAAAGACAACTAAGCAAAAGTTAACATAAAAATGATCATCGAGTGCTTTGCTCAAGGACACGGCGAGACCTTGGAACAACTCGCATTAGTAAGACCAACAATAAAAGAATCAAAATCAATAAGTTGTCAATGACTGCGGAAAATTCTGCAAGCTCTTTAACGATTTCGGCAGCGCCAGCATGCAAGCGACACCAACAAATAATTCCCTTTTTTTTCAGACTTACGCTCTGTCCTTGCTATACTTTCCTTTAATCCGTTGTTACTTCTTACACCCGGCATACCTGGCAGAAACCGTTTACCCAGGTCGCTTAGTTCTTACAGGCAACGACACGGCAGATCAACTATCTACTGTATATAAAGCGCGCCGCTCCAGCAATACCCTGAGTCGCAACCTCTCTCCTCCTTTATTCAACTCCTCAAGGCCTTGACCAGAGTTCGTATAGAAAAGTCGCCAAAGAGCGAGCAGCGCAAAGAGTCCGTAGCAAGACATTGCAGAGGAGATGAGAAATGATCTCGTTCGGATGACCGCAGGCGTTGCATGAAGGATTCTCACTTCTGCCCATTCCAGAGAGGTAAGAGTTTAACAGCAAGCTGTGTCCGTTGCAGCGAAGACAAGACAGGACACAACAAGCGTGACGAGGGAGCACAAGGTCCTGTGCTGAGGGGATCTGAGTGTCGAAGAACTTTGATAATACTGTACGTCTCCAATCCGACAGAAGAGATGAGTGGATACGAGAGATGAGAAACTGCATGACACTATAGACGGCTGGAGCACCGCACCTGGCTGGCCAACTCATCAACCGTGTCATTACCCGGGAGAAATAAGTAACCGGGGACGTATTGCAGCCTGATAACAGAAGAGAAAAAACATGACAGTTCCTGCCAGATGTGCCAGTGAGTGTGAGATAAAAGGATACAGAAAGCAAAAGTGTAGAAAAAATAGAACGAGTCAGAGAGGAGAACGGTAGCGAAGAAGCAGATTTGTTGGTGTTGCCAAGACCAGCCGAAAGCTTTCAGAATGGCGCAAGATTCAGTAGAAAAACTTAAACACACTGGGCTTGCCGAATAGGAAAGGGTGGCCTAAGCGCCCAAGAAAGCCGGAGCCTCCTTTGCTAAAGAGAAAAGTAACAGAGCCATCAGTCCAAATCACGAAATCGTGAGATGGATAGCCAAGGTGGGCAAGAGCAGCACCTTGACGAGAAAAAGGAGGGTCCAAAGTGAAAGCGTGGAATAGAAAGAGTAAGCTCCACGCTGAAGAAGGTATTATTGGGTACCAAGAATGAAACAGAGGGCAAGCAGAGGAAGCCCGGGTGGGGGAAGAAAAAAGCATGAGCAGGTGAGTGGACGCAAAAACTTTTCAGGAAAACCTAGATAGTCGTGGTTTTACTTTAAGTGTGGCCACACCTAAAATAGGAAAGGAGGTGGGAAGAAAAAAGGGCACAGTCATAAAATGACAGGCAAAATCAGTCTTGGTAATGTTGGTATCGCTGAGAAATGGAAACTATCCGGGTGAAGTATTAGATAGAACGGGCCGAAGAAAGGTTTGTGTAAAAGAAAAGGAGATTCCTTAAAAGGGCACCTAGAGAAAGCAGAGATAAAGCGAAGGGCCTTGAGATGGACAAAGAGCTTGTCCTTTAAGATGCATGTGCAGAGAAGGAAACATGCATTTAAAGGTGACACCAAGAAAAGTAGGAGTTGAATTGAAGCGAAAAAGGAAGTTCAGCTGGGAGAGGTGGGGATGAAGATTAGCTTAGTGCGGAACCACTGAAAAGGAGGCCTTATGTTAGCGCCCAGTCGATTTAGAGCTCTTGGAGTGACCTTCGCAACAGCAGGTGCCGAAAGGGAGGAGGACCAGATGGCAAGGTTATCAGCATACAGAAAATAGCAGACGGAAAAAGGAAGGGACGCATAAAGATTGTTGACGAAAAGAGAGAATAGAACAGAGCTAAAAACAAACCCTTGCGGAACACCTAGGAAGACTCGATGGAAGCAACTTGCATGATTTCGAAAATTCACGCAAGCGTGACCGTCAGAGAGAAAAGATTGAGTGCATCGAACAAAGAAAAGAGGGAGGCCAACCGAAACAAGTTGCGAAATAGAGCTGATTGCCAGACAGAATCAAAAGCTTTGGAAGAGACGACAAGGGCAAGGATCGTCCGAGAACTCAGCTTGGTTTCGTTAAACCCATCCGATATATGAAGAATTGCATCAAGAGTAGACCGACCAGGATGGAAACCCGCTTGGTGGGAAGAGAAAAATGAAGTTAGACTTCAAAAAAGAATAGGGGATAAAATGATCCGCTCAAACGGCTTTGAGACCCAGGAGATGAAAGAGAGATAAGCCAGAAGGAAGCTGGTAAGTCGACAGGCTTTCCCATCTTTCCGATGAGAATAACAAACGAAGACTTTTATGTGGAATGAAAAGAATTGTATCTAGTGCTTCCTCGTCACGCTAGATGTGCCGTCTCTCACCATTTCCGGAAAGGATAGAGTTTTATACTGAATGATTCTCTCCAAACTTCAGAATTCTTCAAGCACCTCCTGTGGTAACGGGACTCAAAAAACCTCTGGCTTCATTCATCTTATTATCGACTCTTTTGGTCCACTCTCGCAACTCATTCTCCTTATTGCGACTTATAGTCTAGGTCATAAAGGTGTACAAATGCATCACGTTCTTCTATCGAAGGGCCCCGGAAAATGCAACAACCTTGTGTGATTGTCTACAAACGCAAAATTAAGACTTACCCCCATTGATCATAAGAGTTGATATCCCAGATCACACCCTGGGTAAAGATTTTATGTTCGTACAAAGCAATAAGTAGTCCGAGAATGAATGGAGTCAGTTTTGGATACACAATAGAGTTGGTAGGACGGTTGCCTTCAAACACCTGCAAACGACGAAAAATGTAACATCACCAAGTACACTTAAGGTCAATTGCTCTTGAAACTAAATAGACCTAAGTTACATTTTTATCATTTCCTTTTTCCCTTTTTCATTAAAATTTTTCAAGGTTTCAGACGTAGACTTTTAATGCTGCGTAAGACAGCTTCATAAAATATCAGTATATTACAGGATAAGTGAACCTATGACACGATAATTTTTGCTGAATTAATATGACATGGATATTCTAAAAACTAAGTTTTTGGTGTTGGGCCTTTCCTATTTTTAAGAGGCTACTCATTAAATATCGAAAAAAAATTTTCAATAGAAGAATCGATTAGCTTCGAAATTACCAAAGCCAAGATTCGCGTTTTTATCACCGAGCAAAATTGTCGACATAATGCATTTCGTATGAACACAACAACGGAGTTTCTGCGAGCATTAAGCGACCAGAGACTGCTCGAGCGTTCAGCTGCTTATGCAAACAGGTGGAAAAAAATTACTGAAAACGTGATTGGTACTCAAGAGTCAACCTTGTACGTGACTGAACAAATAATCGTGCTTCGCAAACTATAAATTTGTTGGTTAGCGACTTGTCTCTGTTTCAAAGGTACCTTGTGTGGTGCAATCTTTTTAATGGCATCTGGAGCAGTTCCAGCTTTTTGGAGTTCAGCTAAAACTTCTTGCTCGGTTTTTCCTATCATCAACGCCTCTGTCTGTGCTAGAAAATTTGCCAAAAGTATCTGCAATCAACAAAAAATAGAAAAAAATTAAAATTCGTAGCACTTGGTATCTCAATATGTAATCACTGTCAAAATATACACCTAATAAACGTTGCTGAAAACAACATCGAACCCTGCCAAGAGCGAATTTTTTCATTTTCAAAAATTGAGTTTAGTGGCCTTGAAACATGAGCAAGAGCTTAATGGTAGTAATAACAATACAAAAGTTCATGGATAGATGTTACGTGTGTTAAAAAAACATATGCTGTAAGCGGAATGAAAATCTTCTACCAGTCAAGTCAACCCCATCTGTTTGTGGTGCAGTTTGCTTTGATAAATGGGGCTCTCGTTTTGGGCAAATGTTAAGCGCATTACGACGAATAACCGTTCAACTTTCAGGCAAAGACTAGTGCTAGCAGTAAAATATATTTGCCAAACTAATCGCTCATGCCGTCAAATCATACAATTTCGGACAAAAGTCTCTCATCGCTAGCCCCTAGGGCGATGAGGGCTAATTAAGTTACAATGGAGATGAGCTCGAGGGAGAGTACATTCAGCATAATAAAGACTTCTAGGAAAACTAAACGGGAAACTAGAGGAACTGACACCAATAATCGAAACCTTAATACTCGCAACAACAACTATGGGACGTTGACTGGAAGAAGAGTAAAAGCGGGGGGAACACTTGCAGAAAAAAGGTTGATATTGTAGCCGTGGAGGAAGTGAAGAAAGATGCAGGAAAGAAAGAAGGAACAAGGTTTGTATGAGGTGGTAAATATAAATATAAATTGCACTGAACAGAAAAAAATGATCACGACGGTGTAGGGAAAATAGTAAAAAAAGAATTGATGAAGCAAGTGATTGAAGTTAAAAGATTATCTTCCGAAATTATTACACTGGAACTGGTTGTAAATGAGGATATTATCTCTGTCATTTCAGTGCACGGCCCACAGTGTTGCAGAAGGGAAGAGGAAAACAGTGCTTTTCATGATGAGTTGAATACTGTGGTTTGGGTCCAAGATGAAAAATACATCATGGGAGACCTGTAGGGACCTCTTGTTGAGTTCATAGTGGCAACGTATGGGAGGAAAGAAAGGTTGGAGAAAAAATAAAAGGACCGCGTGAAAATGTATTCAAAAAGAATGTCCCGTGAAGACAGGGAAGGCTACAGGCATAAGTGAGTATTCATAAGAAAAGATAGCACATGATGCGGACGGACTGCAGGAGGGCCTGAAAATGCTGGACAGTCGGAGGAAGAGTGAACTGTTAGAAGTTTATAAGGGAAAAGGAGACACTAGATCAATCGGAAATTACAGAAGTGTCGAACTGCTGCAATATGAAATAAAGGTAATTGACAGAACATTTGAAAAACGACTTAGAAAGACGGCGTTACTGAACGAGATACAAACGGGTTTGTCCCATAAAAAGGTATGGCACATGCACTTTTCTAGGTGCGACAGATGGTGGAGAAATATGAGACTACCAGAAGAAAGCTTTACATGGTGGTTGTGGCTCTTGGAAGAAGCCTTCAAAGAGAAATCTGGTGAGCTCTTAGAAGAAAAGACGTTGCGGAAAAGAAAGTAAAAGCAATCGTGGAAATGTACGATGGAGTCAAAACAGGTGTGAGAAAAGAGAATGAAAAATCGGAATGGTTTGATGTAAACATTGAAGTACACGAGGGTTTAGTTATCAGCCCTCATTTATTTGCTGTGGAGTTGGACGAAGTAACAAATGATTAAGAAAGTATTGTGAAAGAATTTCCACATGTTTCTCGTCTACTTTAGCAAGATATCACCAAGCAGTAGCAAATGTCTATATTCGAAGTTGTGGAAAAGCTTTGCTACTCGAGAGATGCACTGTGGACGGAAGAGGGCATAATTCAGGGGGATTTAGAACAAGAGCTAGATGGAACACATTCATGGAGGTGTCTGGTATTATAAGTGAAAGATGCCTATCTCAAAAAATGAAAGGCATAGTCTACAACATCTAAAACATGTAAAAAGTGCAGTGTGTTATGGAACAAAAAACTGGGCTACAAATTGAGGATATTAACCGGTAAGACACAACTGAAATGGAAATGCTTCAAATGATCGGTGGAAAAATTCTGAATGATAAGATGAGAAATAAGTGCATCCGAAAGATAACTAGAGTTAAATGTGCCGCGGAATTTATGAGAAGCCAACAACTGAGGTGGTACAGGCATGTGGAAAGAATGAGTAAAGAAAGAGCACCGATCATACGAAGAAAAATTCTTTTTCGAGGCAAAAGATGAGCGAAGAGGAAGTGGATAGAACTGATAACAAACAAAATCAGAGGGAAACAAAAGGGAGTTGATCCACAAAACAGAAAAGCATGACGAAAAGGCTATAAAAAAAACAGGTGGACCCCTGCTAGCAACAAACACCGAGTCCCAAAATTGAAGAGACAAATGGATGATGACAGTAAACACAATAGATTTTCAAAATAATACATCCTTTTGACAGTAATCTGGGACGTCTTGTTGGAATACCAATTAATTTACAATTTATTATTCACATTTCATATGGATCAAGAGAAGGTCTCGGTGTACAGGTTTATATAGTAAGTCAAGTACGGTAATTGAACAGGTGACATAAATGTAACCACGAATCCCACTCACAGCACTTTTTTATATGTCAGAAATGGAAAGATATACTAGATGTAGAATTAATTAATATTTTCTTGACATATTAGTATCTTATGTTTATGGCTTGTGTACTGCAAATAGCCTCCTTCGAATAGATTACACTGAACACATTAAACAGTTAGCGCTTACTTGTCAAAACAGAAGCGTCACATAAATTATCGCAGATGATTTACTTAATTCAATCTAATGCTTCCGCCACTAAAGCATGACACTCTATCACGACGATCACGCAATGAGCAGTATACTTCAGCAAAATTCCGTACCACGTCAAACCAACAAATATTCAGCTGCTTGACCGTACATATAAAATGTAGCAGCAACGCCAATTCGTCAGGAATAATCCTGCCACTTCGTCAAGAATGATTTTGATTTAAAAACATTGTTCATAGGAAACTAGTTCTAACTATTTGAATAAATTGGTAAATGTCTAGAAATGACGGTACATAGAAAGTAGTATGTACCTTACAAGCAATTACTGAAACGGCCTGTCTAGCGATAAGCTGGTTACAAAAGTGGTTACAATTTATTAATATCATGTTACAGTATACAAAATAATAAATCATTTGACCTTACAACTCACAGCGCGTAAAAGTACTGCAGAGGTGCCATTGAAACCCACATTCATTTCGTCAGTTAAAAATTAGAAAAGTTTAGTTGTAAGATTTAACTTTTCATCCAGTAGGTTATAACCTCTTGATTAAACAACGTAGAAAACAATGTCTACCTTATGATGTTTCCCTTCTGAAACAGGGTTGTGTGTTTGAGCAGAAGCAAGAAAATCGGCTGGGATAACTTTAGTGCCTTGGTGAATCAACTGATAAAAAGCATGCTGACCATTCGTACCAGGTTCTCCCCATACAATAGGTCCAGTAGAGTAATTAACTTTTTCTCCAGATCGCGTAACGTACTTTCCATTCGACTCCATGTCACCCTGAAAAGAATAATTTTTGAGCTAAAGTGCCAAGCTACAAGCGACCAAAGTACATTTTTCGTGGCCGTAACTAGGTCTGCTATCACGACAATGTTTCCAACCGTGAAGAGTCTATGTCAACGACATGGCACGTTAAAAGTAAAGGAATGAGATAAGCACTCTTCTAAGGAAAAGAATGCAACAATCCAGCCGTTAAAACACCAATGAAAACTCAAAATGCTGCATCTTCCTGAAACTAGAAACTTTAACAAGAAAATTCGCCGCTTTCGAAGTTGCCGCCGTCACATTTTACCAATCAGTTTGGCTTCAAACGCATTCACTCTGCCATTATTCCTTTGTTTTTTGCCCCGATACGAAATAGCAAACTTTTGTTATGATTTCAAAATAGAACGAGGTTGGATCAACCTCCTACAACAAATAAATGAAAAGAAACCGTTTCTCTGTTGCAATGGGTCAGCTAAAGACTAGTATATTCAGTGTATTGTGGGTCAGCCCAAACGCCGCCTAACATCTCCAAAGATCCATGTCATGTCATGCGGATGAGCTCCTCACATCCTTATCAACCGGTATATCTGGGGTTCATTCCCCATGTCGAGTCATACTACAAGAATTTAAAAAAGGGGCATTCACAGCTTTCCTGCTTGGCGCGCATCACAAAAAGAGATGGTTGTGGAGAACAAGCAGGCAAGCTTGCTTGTTGTGTCCTTGGGCAAAACGCTTAACGGGATGCCTCCATCTTTACGAGGCAGACAGATGGCGGGGTCAAGTAGTCTACCCGTCGTGGTGGCCTAGTCCAACAGAAGACTGGCAAAAAGGGCTAATGACAAACTTGCAATCTGAGAAGCTTCTCAAAAATTGAAAGATTTTGCCCATTGGAAGAATTAAAAATCCAACTGCCCTAGTAATTAAATAAAAGTTTTAGAATTAGAAAAAACACCACCTACTTGTTGGAAATAAGCTGCAAAGCGATGTAAATACTGGTCGTAGGGTAGCAATGCGTGGCTTTGTGCGCCGTAGAAATTGTTGTACCAAATACCCAGCAAAGCAAGTATTACCGGTGCATTATGAGCCAATGGCGATTCAAAGAAATGCTTGTCCATCCAATGAGCACCTGCTTGCAGAGATTCAAAATTATCGAAGCCTGAAAAACAAAAAAATCGAATCGCTCACGTGTGAAATGACCACATTGTTTGACTCCAAAACTATGCAAGTAGTCTTACTGTTTTGAATTACAAAAGCCTAAAGCGGTAAATCTGTAAATTACATACTGCCAAACTTTCAATACCTTGATTAATGTCGTTTTAGAAGTTAGGCTACGCACAATAACGCCACAAACATTTTACTAGCATGATCACAGCTATCTTGAAACAAACCATATTCAAAAATGCACAACACACTTACCAATATTGAGAGCAATGGACAAACCAATAGCAGACCAAAGTGAGTACCTTCCACCGACCCACTGAAAAATTATAATACACAAAGAACTTACATCAGCTAAGTTGAAAAGTGCAAAAAACGGTACTAGCAGCATTGGTGTTACCGTAGTAATAATAGCGCTAACATAAAAAATTGTTGAGTAAAAAATGGATAACTACCCATCCTTGTACACTATAATCAATGCTAATCAATTGAAATAATTATTGCAAAAAAAGAAGCCATCAAGTCAAGCAATGTTTAAAAATACGACAGATTAATTGAAAACACTGATATCAAAACTTTGGTTGCAAAGTAATGTTTCTGGTGATCACGAAAATTACATTTGCCAGAAAACGTTTTAGTGCATGTGATACATTCGCACTGAGATCAATCGAAAACAAAGAAAAGAAATTCAAAAACTAACTAACACCGCGAAACATATGGGATAAGAAATATTACAATTACTTCTCGCATACTACTTGCAGCTAGATTAACGATGATTCTCTTACATCCCAAAATCCGAACATGTTTTGTACATCAATGCCAAACTCAGAAACTTTTGCAGCATTGGTAGACAGCGCGGCGAAATGCTTGGCAACAGCGGCAGAATCTTTAGCTTGATTTAAAAACCAGGTTCGTGCAGACGTTGCATTAGTGATAGTTTCTTGGGTGGTGAATGTCTGCAACAACAGTTGTGTAGTTTATACCGCACAATAAAGCGAAGTTTGTTACACTATACCAACGATTAGCTAAAACGCAGCTGAATCTTTACAGAACAATGGCTCAGTGTTAAAAATTTAAGTGGTGATAACATAGTTGAACAAGCATAACTCGCACAAACATGACGTCTTCCGACATAATAAACGTTGCCAGATTCGTGGTTAAACTTGCCCTTTGTTTGCACTTTTTGCTCAAGTCAAACAGCCATTGATGTGCTGTAGTAACTACCAAAGAAGAGGACAGCTCTAGCTTTCGCTTATTCTTTACAGCACGATGCAACCAGGAAAATAAACGAGCTTTTCGAGACACTGTTTCTTAGCATAGCTTTGAAAAAAGCTGTTTGAGCCATAAGCTTCTCGTGACGCTCTCATCAGTGGCGGTATCGCGTCAAAAGGGAAGAGCTAGAGAACAAGTTGTTACATCTCAGTGAGCGAGTTTACCCCTTTTCTTTCTTAGGATGTAGCTACGGCAAGAATGGAAATCAAGATTTATAGCGTACACCTAATTAATATTAAAATGAAGAATAGCGGCATCCACTTTGAACCAATCATGAGCACAAATTGTGGACTGGTAACCTCATTACCAACAAGGCAGGTTGCCATCAGTGAGTACCCAAAAGTCTCTTACAACATGTTGGGTGAGCAGCTTCACTACTCAAACCCGTGAAGCGTAGGTGAGTTGCTTCGCTACTCTAAACCCGTGACGGCAGGTTACATCTCGATAATATGGACGGCAGATATTTTGAATTACCAAGATACAAGAACATGTTTAGTGCAATAGGCAATAACTGTCTAGATGCCTGAATTACCAAGAGAACTTTTTCAATCTAGCCCTTACATTTTGACCCGATACCGCCGCTGTTAAGAACGTGCAAAACAACTTTTTCCAAATCTATATTGAAGTTCTGCACCACCCACAGAAATCTGTTCATTTATCATAAAAATTTGCAATGCAAAAAAAAGTTCTAACAGATACAAAAAGAATCTGAAATCTATCTTACAAGCATTCCGCACACTTTAATACGTAAACGTATAATCTGAAAATCTTTCCCGGCGTCGCACAATCATCAAGATAGACCATACCATTGTTTTAACAATTCCAATAAGATTGAAACAATAGTGAAACAGGAAGTTAATCATATGACTTCCTGCTTTCCTTCTTAAACCAGGTCGCTGAAAAGTGTTTTTAATACAACAGCGAACTCAAATGTAAACGTGTCTCCGCCCAGTATATCCAAGCTCGTAATTTTCTGCGATCGCAATTGAAGCATATTTTTCTCAATTTTAAGTAAGTATCACGATTTCTTTTTTTATTTATAATAGCCTAAAATCAATTTTATTATCCTATAAGCAACAGAACGTTATATTCCCTTATAAATTACGTAATTAACTAGACCAGCATTGTCCAATAGAAATTGCTGTGAGAGCAAAAATTATTAGTCATTTTATTTAAGAGCAGCATATTAAAAACTCTTGAGCAATAAAACCTAATGGCACGGTTTTTGAGCCATAATATACAAACACAAAATCAAAGTTTTCTTAAATCATTAACTTAATGTGAAACTTGCTTCTGAATGCTATCGCAATTTTTTTTATACTAACGGTACTTTCGATACTGCGCATCGCATTTGATTTGTCAGGTTTATCTGCCAGTTTGTTACCATTTAACTTGGGAAATTATCTACACGAGTATGTTGTTCTAACTGCTGCAGTGACACAGATGGCCAATTGCTTGAGTTAGAGAAACTAGTAGTTATAGATAATTTCTCTATAGAACTCAATTTTTCCTTTTTTGAAAAGGCTATTTTAATTCGATACTTGATTGAAAATTGAATCAATCCAACTGCAAATAGACAGGAGTTGCTGCAACCTGAACGTCAAATGGGGACAAAAAATATTAAAATTGAGTGTTCGAATTTCTTAAGAGAGTACATCTTTTTTAATGCTTTCAGCAACTTATTAATTTAATGGGCGTATCTACAAAATTCTTTGCTTTCGAGCCATTCAATAATGAAAAATGAGCAACAATTTTTGATTTTAGCTGACTCTCATAAAGTTGAAGTTTAGCTGTAAGTGCTTGTTCATCTTCATATTTCTCAGGGATCAAGTTACTTTGGCCTTGAAGTTTTTGATTTGAGTTCATTTAACTTTTTTGTGTTGTCAATATGAAAAGCTAAATCTAAAATTCACTGTTCATCGTAGAATTGCAAAATATCACGACAATTTTCGTTCCTTAAAATTCAGACATTTCTTTCAAATTCCAAAAGCTTTCCACATATTTTCCGCGACTCAGTCAGCGAATCTTCGCATAAAAAAAGCAAGTCATTGTACTCGGATTGCAATTCGTTCAGATATTCTAGAAACTGGCGGTTTTTTAGAGAGCCGCGTTTTACAGAGTAAACAGCTTTGTCTACAATCGTCATCACGTGGGAAGTACAGTATCTCATACTTGTGCCCAAAAGTTTTTCAACAAGTGTTTAGTGTGATGTTTGTAGAAAGTTCTTGTTATTTTCCTGAATAAAAGCTGCTTATTTGGTCTGCAAAAAAATCTAAATTGAATCGCCTGTAGCCCGTGAGTTGAACATACTAAACTAGACCTCAAAAAAATTTAAAGCAACGTTTAGAAGCGGATTGCACTTTGACAAATTTATATTTATATTGCACTTTAAATTTTCCCTATGCATACAGATACGAGTGTCCATAGACTCCATACACCCCATAATTTTTTTTGATCTTACCTTGGAGGCAATGACAAATAAAGTCGTGCCATAGTTTAGCTTCTGAAGAGTTGTAGCTAAATGGGTTCCATCAATGTTTGACACAAAATGAACGCGAGGCCCGCCGGCAGAGTATGGCTTCAGTGCTTCTGTCACCATGTATGGACCCTGAATAAGCATGTACAACAAAACAATATAGTATCAAGCTAACTGGTGCTCTCATCAGAAAACAGGTGTTTTCTTTTGTGCCACATGATATCAAGAGACTAATTTCTCGTTAATTTATTTGTGCCATTCTTTGCAGGTGAAATCAAACAACAACTGGACGAGTTTGCTGGTACTTAAGCAGCGAAAAAAATTCCTCTTTCATTACAAAAAAGTCTAACGAAGCTACTGTTAAAGAACCACCTAACCAAAAGCTAGCAGTTTTACATACAACTCTGCCGTCATTACGAATCAATAAATACCATGAACAAAAATTGGTTGACATGACAAGGAATACGAAAAAAAATCTTACCAAATCAGAACCACCAATGCCTATATTAACCACATCTGTGATTGCTTTGCCAGTACAGCCCTTCCAAGCACCACTCCGCACAGCCTGACCAAACATTTTTTTATTAGTCAATATATGAACAACAGCTGCCAACAGGCCGGTCTCGTTCTTTAAGATCCCATCAAGGGACCTACGTCACGAAAACAGTATTAGCAGATATAGTTATGTCACAAAATGATTTCACGTCGAAATGACTATAAAAATTAACTACTTGAACTCTTGAAATATTTTTTATTCGTGGGATTAGCAAAGCGGCACACAGAAAACGTTATCAAATTTTCCATGCATTTCCCGCCGCTTGCAAAGGGAACACATGAAAAACTGATCATATGTGGCTAGGGCAGCGATAAATACATTTTAGTAATAAAATAAAACAGCATCACTGGTAACTAAATACTATAAAGGAATAGTTGACCAAGTCAGAACGTCAGAACCAATCTAGAATGCTATTGCAACATTTACGTCAAAGGCGATCTCCAATATTTCGCGACTTAGTGTTTAGAGAAACAAATGAAAGCTTACAGTAGGTCTTCTACATGGCAATACACTGCAATATAACCAAGATTTTTTTAAGGCGTTTTAGGGACCCGGAAAATCGAGTCCCTAGAGTCAGAGAAAATTATGTCTTATGTAATAGAGCGGGGGTGTCTAGCTCAGGGATGAAGTTGGAGATGAACTCAAGTTTGGATTACATTACACGACCTCTGGAGATCGATACACGAATAAGTGGTGACAGGATGGAGGTGAAGACCTTTTCTTTGCAGATCAACTTCACTTCGAGCTATATAACACAATACTTGGTGAAGAGTGCGATACACATCAAATCATTTCAAATTAACCAGATTTTTCGGGTCCCCACAGGTCCATATTGGGCACCTAACATTTGCCTTAAAAAAACTTTAATATAACGTAAATTAGCAAACATTCGGTCAGCTAAACGATGTTAATACGCAAAAGTCACAAGCATCACCAAAATTTGCTAACATACTACAGCAAAATCGCAAACCTCAGTGAACTTTTTCATACGACCGAGAACTTCATTGACATCATCCATAACGTTTTTCCCATCAACAGTTATGGGGGTGTTTGATTTATTTCGTAGAGCAATGTGGAGAACGGCACGATCCTAATGTAGTTAAGTCATATCATTACAAAATTAATTTGTTAAAAATTAATCATGTTGATGCCATAACTCTCTAAAGATCACTAAGCAATTCGAAGAGTACACAGCAGGTTGATACAGCGTTTATTTCTATAGGGCTGAACATTCTTGCAATAATCAGCATCATTACCAGTACTGCAACCTTTAAAATAGATACATGATCACATACTTCTGTGAAGTTAATCTTTTCACCACTGAACATTTTATTTCGCATAGCTTCAACACCACGAGCCTGAGCCTGAAATTACAATGTAAGTTGGAAATAGCTCTGTATTTTAAGTTTGCCTAAACAAGGCTTTGCTACATAAATATTGCACACAATTTAAAGAACAAGCGTGCATTAAAACACTATAAAATGCTGCTTACTTTTATACAGCACAGCCTGTTATAACAGTTACTGGTATAATATATCAGTAAAACTACATTTTCATAAAACTGAAAAATAATTTATCATTTTCTTAATACAAAAAATGTAATTCCCATCACCAAGTACATATATACGCAATTCAGTTAAAAGTTGATCACAAAACGATCTCAGAATTTCACAAAGAAATAAAAGTTGATGAAACAGAGTTAAAGTGTAACACTAAAATACGGATATACAGATTTATAAACATTTATACTGATATATGGACTGGCTAAATCTAGGTGTTAGGAAAAGTCATGCAAAAATATAAAATTATTGAGTTACAAAAATTTATTAATCACTATTTATAACAAAAGTAGAAACATCCAAAACAAAATGTGGAATTACTAAATTACGATAATACGGAAAAGCTACCATTTAAAGTACAGAAATGGTAATAAAAAATATCACAGTTAAAAAGTAAATTGGTCTGTAAATTAGTTTTTTAATCACCATAAATTTCCATATTTGTACAATTTCTGTAATATAGTTAAGGTTGCTTAAATTTTCGCAAAGACACATTTCTGTACTTCAGTGTTGCTTGATATAAAGTATCAAAACCAATTGAACTAAAATGACCTCAAATTATTTTTTAAGTTAATTGAAAGTAAGATGTCAGGTATTTGAAATAAGATGATCTAAACCAGGGGTTATCAACCCACAACTCACGGGCCAGATCAACTAATAGAGCCCATCACTTGATTTTTCGTTCATCGGTCATCGCATTGTGCATAATTTGAATATTGCGCTTGTTCACATTTGCAAATGGTGCCCTTAAAATTAAAAACAAGCGTTTTTTCATAGCTTCACCATGAATGTACGCTTTAAAAAGGTCTTCAACGTGGTTGTGACATGGATTTGAATATGGAATCTACAAACCTCCAAAAACAAAAAGGTCATTATACTGCATTGTTGAAAATGTCACCTATTGACCGTCAGGGAAGAGACAATGTGTACAATGCTAATATGACAGCCAACAAAAATCTTGTAGAGTGAATTTTTTCCCGTGGCTGCTAAAAGGCTGCCAACCCCTGATCTAAATTGTAGAAATGCAATCAACATTTGCCATATTTCAAGACATCTTTTACCTACCAAATCTAGAAGATGACCTCGAATAGCATCTGTTACTCGATTTTTTGAATAATCGATCACAACTGGTCCTTCAGGTGTGTCCAGAGTAATACTAAAATGAAAGATTTTACTTCATCTCTAGTAACTTTGCCAATGGTTGAAACTTGGCACAGGTGCAGCTACAGACCAAGTTTACAGGATTAATGCAGGATAGGATTGACCACAAATCACTAAATTTCTCTTGCAAAAATCCTTAAAATACAGAATTAAAGGTTAAAATGTAACCTGTTGCAACTTCAACTGGAACTCTAATCCAATGTAATAAAAGTTTTTGAATGAGAATCATCATCCCAGGTTTCAACACTATATATATAGAAATCAAATAACTAAATAGAACACCATTATTCATGCAAGATTTTATTGTCAACGTCTGTGGAGCTGGAGGACATTGTCGTTGTTTGAGCTATCGCCCTGAGCATTATGCAGCGAGATGTACAGTGCATATAGATGGGGCATAAGAGCTGATGCTCTGTTTGCAAGTCTTCAGTTAGACTGGGGCACCATGACAGATAGACTGCTTGGCCCCAATGCACTTTTCCGTTAAGTACCTTGCCCAAGGACACAACGAGCAAGCTTGCCTGCTCGTTTACACACTATCCCTTTTGTGCTGAGCACCAAGCAGGAAAGCTGTGATATCATTTTTTGAAGTTTTTGGTGCAACTCTACTTCTGAAAATGAAACCAAGGTCTACCAACTGCAAAGCAGATGCTCCAACCACTACGCCATTGCACCAGTGGAGCTGGAGGTGATCATGAAGCATTTCAGTTTTTGCCAGAGTATTGCAACGGACACAGATTTAATTGCCACATAAATACATTGGCAGAGAAAAAAAGTTTATGTCAGTTGGTAAAGATTGCTTGATAATAGTCAGTAACCAGTACTGCCTTAATTTGGAGCATCACATTACTCAGTAATAAGGCATTATATAAAGTAGGAGGTGTGCAACCTATTGCTTAGGAGCCAAATACAATCTATAACATAAAATTTTGAAGTCTGAAGGATTTGACTAGTGGCCCAAGTATACACAATTGACCTTTTGGTTGACACCTTCAATTTGGCCTTTTGAGGCCAACCTGTAAGCAGACCTTCCACACAAAAGTTTGTTTTGAAACAAAAAATGATAAAAAAGTCACTGTGAAAAGGTTGTTTTAAAAAAGGTCTTAAATTTGTTTAATGACAGAATTAGGCAAAAAAATCTTGGTCAAGTTTATCACTTTAATTAATGATGTAAGACTCACTGTCAAAATGTTGATCTCAAAAAAATACTAACAGTCTTCTATCTGTCAACCCCAAATGCAATTTAGAGTTTGACCCAAATGTTTTCTTAAAAGAACTCAAGCTGGTCCAGGGAATCTTTCACTACTGTACAACTGGCCAGTTCGCAAAAAAGTTGCACACCCTGGAGTAGACTCTTAAGCAAGACAGTAAGTTACTACCATATTCTATATGAAAAAGTTTTACAATTTTATTTGTAAATGATTACTAAAATAGGTCAAATTGCCCGTCCTACAGATGTGACTCTGAGTCCATGTCTTCCAGTTCTTGTTGCAACAAATGTGTGGTGGAACAGGACAAGGCAATGTGCTGTTACAAATGCTGTTTTTTTTGCACAGATACCACAAACATCTTGATTTTTGGGGACTTTAATTTACCCACGATCAATGGTATTTTGGCAAAGTCAACACTATATCCCATGCAACTAAAAGAAAATTACCACAGATACAAAACATTTGAAACTTTTAACAATCATTTTCTTGCTCAAAAAGTTATAGCACTAACTTCCAACAATTATCTTGTTCTTTTATTCTCAAACTCATCTGTGTCTGACCCTCCAGGAGTTTTTGTTGCCCATTCAGTGATCATAATATTATACAGTACCAACTTTGTCTTGATGGCAAATTAGGGGCAAACAGTCCTGAGTTTCACTACATAGATGACGCAGTTTATTGCTGAATTTGAGAATTTGTGGTTAAATGTTGGAAGCATTCTTTACATTTTAAATAACGCTGTTGTTGTTCACTTTTTATCACGTAGATAAATCTATGCCAAAAAATTATTGACCTATATCCCTGACCTGTGACCTGACTAAAATTAATTATATACTTAAGTCGTCACAATGCTTTTCAAATAATTGTATACAATTATTTGACTGCTTACCAAAGAAACTTAGAAGAGACTTAAATACAACTATCAGTTAGGTGAAAGATGTGTTGCATGATTTTCTCAGACAAATAAGCTAACTGACCAACTAAGATTGCCTGGGTATGCCAAGTTTACCTCAGTTACCCAAAACTGGGTTAACTATCAGTGAAAGTACCTTGTATTTAAAGCTCAGAAAAAGAGAGATGTCAAAAAGGAAAGAAAGATCTCTCCAAAGCGAGCTTTAAATACACGCATTTTGCCGTAGCCGGCAAATCATCATATGAGGATGAGCGGTGTTCTCTTCGCCATCATCATATGATGATAAGCAACGCGGAGGGGTTAAGTGCCCTGCCAGCTGAGACAGTGAGATTCGAACCCGCAACCACATTATTTCAAAACCAGTGCAACATCCACTACAATACAGCATCACTAGTAGAAATATAGCAGTTATTGCAATATAAACGCACATGAATGATTACGGCAAAATAGTCTCCAAGGATAAAATGTCCTTGATGGCAAAATAGCCACTACCTCTTGTTTCTCAACATTTTGCTGTTGTTGAGTTACATGTAAACTTATGGTTAGCATCTTCAGTTGCCACTATCAATTATTTAATTATATTACATTTTCTTGTACTTATTCATAGATACAGTTCAATAATATTAGAAAACAAAGTGAAAAATAAGGCAGTGGCTATTTTGCTGTAAGACATTTGTGATTGGTCAATTTTAATGATCAATTCAAATAAAACGTAAGCCACCTATCTCCTCTGTACATTTACTTACTGAGCCCCCTCTGGTGTATGCAGCCTTTGTCTAAGTATCCTGCCAGCAAAGATTTGAACCTGTAATCATTGCATTTCAAGGCAGCTGCATTATGCACTACGCCACAGCATCAACGCCAAAATTCTAGCAAATATGGCTATTTAAACACACATGAATGGTTGACAGCAAAATAGCTTTTAATGGTAAAATGCCGTCTGAGGTAAAATGGTCACTTTCAAAAATAAAATGTTTATAACAATAAATACAAAACACTTTCACCTAAAATTTTGAAATCTTTGTGGATCTGACTGGAACAGTTGTTTGATATTGATGGTAGAACCAACATCTGAATAATCCTTTAACAGCTGCTTCCATTGATCTGTTTCAGTTAAATTACACATTGTTTAAAAACTCAGTTGAAAGAAATTTTAAACAAACGAAATGCACTAAGCAAGCTTCCTCGATAAACAAACGCAATAATTAAATATCGATAAATCAAAACTTGCAAGCTAAGTCTTAAGTACTTTTCACGATTGCCAGTTATCTCGTCACACGGTGATTTCGTCACCGTGATCTTCACACCAAAAAAAATCTTTTTTACCGGAAAACAGACTGAAACTTTATAGATAAAGTTGTAATTGGAATCAGTCAAGAGTAGAACTCACACTTTATTAACAAATCGATTTCACTAAACTAGCATCATCAGTGTTCATAATCAAATAGAATGAACAAGAACACTAATGATGTTCTGTTGTTGTTGTTTTACCGGAAAATAATCTCATTTAGGCCCGCGGAAATCTTATCTTTTTCAGGTATTTTTTTTTATTTGCCGTATTTATCCTCCATTCACGAGAAAGCGATCTATCGCTATGTTTTGGACGGTAAGTCCGCACTCGCTTGGGAGTTGCCATTTCAGGGTCACAGAGACGTAGCAGCCGCCCCCCAAACCCCCCAATTGGGGGGGGGCCAGGCAGTCCCGTAGCACTCCAACTTCGGGCCCCCCCCAAAGTAAGCGCAAGAGCCCCTGCGCACAGGTCATATCACTTTAGAGGTGTAAAATTGAAAAGCTGCATTAAGAAAATACACCACAATTTGTACATAAGTAAACAGGCTAATGTCAGAATAAAGCATGCCGATACCGAAGGTGCAAGTCATAAAAAATTCGGCACCGATGCCAGAGTTCAGTAGGACATTTATGCAGACACTGCGAAACGAAAGCAATGACTCTGAAAAACATGAAAAAGTTATAAAAACACAGTATCATTTGAATAGTCTGGAGCGAACCTTTTTGTTCGCAAATGCTGTTATGACATTGTCATAATCAAGAGATCGGGCGCAGTCATTTTCGATTGACAACATGGCTAATGAAGATAGTCTACTGTCTGTCATAGACATTCTATTAAAAGTTTTGATCAGTTTCAATTTGCTGAAGCTTCTTTCAGCGCTGGCAACAGTCACGGGGCAAGTTAGTAAGATTCCAAGTGCGATGTACACATTCGGATACAATTCAAATAAATGAGTCTTTAGAAGATAGTTCAGAAAGTCTTGAGCCGTATTGAGATTGCGTTTTTTTTGTAAAATTAAAACAAACCGCTGTAGCTCAGCGCTCATTTCATCAGAATCAATGTCACCGAACTTTTTTTGGAATTCTTTACAGCAAGTAAGAAGAGCATTTTCTTGTTGCACAAGCAAAAGTTTGTCTCGTCTGTACAAAAACGAGAAGGCGGAAGAAACCTCACGTAACAAATTAAAGCGCTCCTTTATTGACATAATAGCCTGGTCTACTAATGGATAGAAAAAGTTGCTTTTAAATTTCAGTTCAGGAGTAGCTCGTTGTTCCTCTTCACCTTGGTAATCAAACAATCTTCTTTTCTTTCCACTTCTTGACGGAGGAAAAGAAGGATCAATATCCAATTCCTGTGCTATTTCAACAGCAGATGTTGCGGCACTGTCATAACCCGTTGTGCGATAGTTTTGCAAAAACTTTTCAGTTGCCTGGATTTCCGTTTCCATTGTATGAAGGGAGACTCCATACGATTGAAGAATCTTGCTTGCTTTATTGACTTGGAATAGGATATCATACCAAATAAACACCGACAAAAGAAAACTCCATTTTGATAAATGAGCTATCAACGATTTTGTTTCTGAGGCAGCTCTTCCATCTTTTCTTTCTATGGAAATGGCTTCCAAGTCTTTCAGTGCCAGCAAGACCTCTTTTAAATTGTATCGAAGAGGTTTGATGCATTTAATTCTGCTTTCCCAACGAGTATCAGATTGTGACTTTATGGACAGCTCCACATGTTTCTTCAAAATTTCCCAACGCTGAGCAGAGGAAGAAAACAGCACATAGAACCTTGTAAGTACTCCAAAAAATGTCAATGCTTCCGTCGATGAATTAGCACTGTCAACAACAACTAAGTTAAGGGTATGGTTTGCACAGGGCACGTAAACAGCTTTGGGATTGATGTCTAACATTCTTGCTTGGACCCCAGAATGTTTTCCTTTCATGTTAGCACCATTATCATATGACTGACCTCGACAATCAGACAATTCGAGTTGTAGTTTGGTCGCTTTTTCTAAGAAAGCGTCCAACAAGCCTTTCCCAGTACTGTCACTTATTCTCAAGTAGCCAAAAAATGTTTCTTTAACAACAGCAGCTTCTTCATTACATAGTACATAACGGAGAATGACAGACATTTGTTCATGATGTGACATATCTGGAGTGCAGTCCAAAATTATAGAAAAATATTTTGCCAATTTCAATTGCTGTAAATTTTCTTTTTCAACTTCTGTCGCTAGCAATTCAATTAGTTCATTTTGTATGGTAGGACTCAAATAGTGATCTTTAGTGTTTTTATTCTTGATTCTGTCTTGAAGCTCTTTTAGGATCGGATCTCTTCTTGCCAAAAGCTCAAATATACCCAGAAAATTTCCATTGTGAGGAGATCCTAAGACTTCTTCAGATCCTCTAAAAGCAAGATTCCTTTCCGATGGAAACAAGGCAATGTCGATAAGTCTCTCTAAAACATTTCTCCAAAAACGTCTTTCATTGAAAAAAATATTCATCTCGCGTTTGTCGATAGTGGATGAATTTCTTATCCCTTTAGCTAGCAACATCCATTGACTGCAGCATTCTTGGTGGGAAACGCCGTTTTCATGGTCTTTCAGTTTTTTCGAAAAACCCTCCCATGTATTTATACCACTACAAAAGGGGCTTAGTGTTTTTCCAAATAGCTTACAACAAAAGCAAAAAACTTGATCTGATTCCCCAGAATAAACTAGCCACGACCGTGAAACACTTTCACCATTAGGTAACACACGTTTATAATGGTTGGAGGAAAAACGTCGCCTTGGAGTTGTGTTATTATATGGAAAATTCATTATTAGTTGATGTGGTCCACGCTTTACTATATCACATCGTTGAGCATCAGAAATACTTTCAGGCCATTTACATGGGTCATCAGGGATAGGGGTAAATTGAGATTCAGATATTTTTGATATTGAAGGTTGCGTATTGGTAGGTAAATCACAACTTACATTTTCTGGAAATTCACAATCACTTTGATGCTGATCGTCATAGTCTTCTTTTTCTTGTACACTATAGTTTTCTTCATCCCTCTCGGTACTAGTGCCAGGTCTACTCTGCTCAGTAATCTTGAAAAAATCTGTCATCTTGGGCAATTTCGCTACAGCATCTCCAGCAGTGGCTGCTTCTTTTCTTTTTTGAGCACTACTTTTTAAACGTTTCATTCTATATAGGGTTACCATACGTCCCGATTTAGGCGGGACAGTCCCGCTTTTTCAGGCCTTGTCCTGCTCTAATCATCGAAAGTCCCGCTTTTTCCTTCAGTCAACCAGAACAGCTTGATCTAGGGTATGCAAACGTTAGTCCCGGTAAGCTAAGGCATGATGACATGGGGAGTGACCTCCAAATAAAAAAAAAAGGGGTGATCTCCAAAAAAAAGGGGGGGGGGTGATCTCCAAAAAAAAAGGGGGTGATCTCTAACTTGGCTAACTTGGGCTCCCAAAGTTGGCCTGGGCCCCCCCCAATTGGGGGTTTGGGGGGCGGCTGCTACGTCTCTGGGCCCAGGCCAACTTTGGGAGCCCAAGTTAGTCTGAAATTGCTTTTTGGCTACGTGACTATTTTCAGTTCAGCAGACTTGTTTACAACCGATTTAAACTGTAGGAAGAAATTGGCTTGTGACATCATAAGTGAATGCAACGTCATTTTATCTCGCAGAATCTAGAATATTTCGATTGATTTTCTGGTGGAATCTTGAATATTCGATTGACGTAACAATGCCGTTGTTACGCAACAATCATAGAATGGTCTGGAATTCTGTTTGGCTATAAATACCGGGACAATATATATACACTGCAGAGTGCAGATAAAGTATTTTATTGACATTGTATAGAATGAAACGTTTAAAAAGTGGTGCTCAAAAGAGAAAAGAAGCAGCCACTGCTCGAGATGCTGTAGCGAAATTGCCCAAGATGACAGATTTTTTCAAGATTACTGAGCAGAGTAGACCTGGCACTAGTACCGAGAGGGATGAAGAAAACTATAGTGTACAAGAAAAAGAAGACTATGACGATCAGCATCAAAGTGATTGTGAATTTCCAGAAAATGTAAGTTGTGATTTACCTGCCAATACGCAACCTTCAATATCAAAAATAACTGAATCTCAATTTACCCCTATCCCTGATGACCCATGTAAATGGCCTGAAAGTATTTCTGATGCTCAACGATGTGATATAGTAAAGCGTGGACCACATCAACTAATAATGAATTTTCCATATAATAACACAACTCCAAGGCGACGTTTTTCCTCCAACCATTATAAACGTGTGTTACCTAATGGTGAAAGTGTTTCACGGTCGTGGCTAGTTTATTCTGGGGAATCAGATCAAGTTTTTTGCTTTTGTTGTAAGCTATTTGGAAAAACACTAAGCCCCTTTTGTAGTGGTATAAATACATGGGAGGGTTTTTCGAAAAAACTGAAAGACCATGAAAACGGCGTTTCCCACCAAGAATGCTGCAGTCAATGGATGTTGCTAGCTGAAGGGATAAGAAATTCATCCACTATCGACAAACGCGAGATGAATATTTTTTTCAATGAAAGACGTTTTTGGAGAAATGTTTTAGAGAGACTTATCGACATTGCCTTGTTTCCATCGGAAAGGAATCTTGCTTTTAGAGGATCTGAAGAAGTCTTAGGATCTCCTCACAATGGAAATTTTCTGGGTATATTTGAGCTTTTGGCAAGAAGAGATCCGATCCTAAAAGAGCTTCAAGACAGAATCAAGAATAAAAACACTAAAGATCACTATTTGAGTCCTACCATACAAAATGAACTAATTGAATTGCTAGCGACAGAAGTTGAAAAAGAAAATTTACAGCAATTGAAATTGGCAAAATATTTTTCTATAATTTTGGACTGCACTCCAGATATGTCACATCATGAACAAATGTCTGTCATTCTCCGTTATGTACTATGTAATGAAGAAGCTGCTGTTGTTAAAGAAACATTTTTTGGCTACTTGAGAATAAGTGACAGTACCGGGAAAGGCTTGTTGGACGCTTTCTTAGAAAAAGCGACCAAACTGCAACTCGAATTGTCTGATTGTCGAGGTCAGTCATATGATAATGGTGCTAACATGAAAGGAAAACATTCTGGGGTCCAAGCAAGAATGTTAGACATCAATCCCAAAGCTGTTTACGTGCCCTGTGCAAACCATACCCTTAACTTAGTTGTTGTTGACAGTGCTAATTCATCGACGGAAGCATTGACATTTTTTGGAGTACTTACAAGGTTCTATGTGCTGTTTTCTTCCTCTGCTCAGCGTTGGGAAATTTTGAAGAAACATGTGGAGCTGTCCATAAAGTCACAATCTGATACTCGTTGGGAAAGCAGAATTAAATGCATCAAACCTCTTCGATACAATTTAAAAGAGGTCTTGCTGGCACTGAAAGACTTGGAAGCCATTTCCATAGAAAGAAAAGATGGAAGAGCTGCCTCAGAAACAAAATCGTTGATAGCTCATTTATCAAAATGGAGTTTTCTTTTGTCGGTGTTTATTTGGTATGATATCCTATTCCAAGTCAATAAAGCAAGCAAGATTCTTCAATCGTATGGAGTCTCCCTTCATACAATGGAAACGGAAATCCAGGCAACTGAAAAGTTTTTGCAAAACTATCGCACAACGGGTTATGACAGTGCCGCAACATCTGCTGTTGAAATAGCACAGGAATTGGATATTGATCCTTCTTTTCCTCCGTCAAGAAGTGGAAAGAAAAGAAGATTGTTTGATTACCAAGGTGAAGAGGAACAACGAGCTACTCCTGAACTGAAATTTAAAAGCAACTTTTTCTATCCATTAGTAGACCAGGCTATTATGTCAATAAAGGAGCGCTTTAATTTGTTACGTGAGGTTTCTTCCGCCTTCTCGTTTTTGTACAGACGAGACAAACTTTTGCTTGTGCAACAAGAAAATGCTCTTCTTACTTGCTGTAAAGAATTCCAAAAAAAGTTCGGTGACATTGATTCTGATGAAATGAGCGCTGAGCTACAGCGGTTTGTTTTAATTTTACAAAAAAAACGCAATCTCAATACGGCTCAAGACTTTCTGAACTATCTTCTAAAGACTCATTTATTTGAATTGTATCCGAATGTGTACATCGCACTTGGAATCTTACTAACTTGCCCCGTGACTGTTGCCAGCGCTGAAAGAAGCTTCAGCAAATTGAAACTGATCAAAACTTTTAATAGAATGTCTATGACAGACAGTAGACTATCTTCATTAGCCATGTTGTCAATCGAAAATGACTGCGCCCGATCTCTTGATTATGACAATGTCATAACAGCATTTGCGAACAAAAAGGTTCGCTCCAGACTATTTAAATGATACTGTGTTTTTATAACTTTTTCATGTTTTTCAGAGTCATTGCTTTCGTTTCGCAGTGTCTGCATAAATGTCCTACTGAACTCTGGCATCGGTGCCGAATTTTTTATGACTTGCACCTTCGGTATCGGCATGCTTTATTCTGACATTAGCCTGTTTACTTATGTACAAATTGTGGTGTATTTTCTTAATGCAGCTTTTCAATTTTACACCTCTAAAGTGATATGACCTGTGCGCAGGGGCTCTTGCGCTTACTTTGGGGGGGGCCCGAAGTTGGAGTGCTACGGGACTGCAGGGTCTCCTGTCTTCCACATAGGCTAAAGATGGGGTGTCTCGTTAAGGGCCTTGCCCAAGGACACAACAAGCGAACTTGCCGGTTTGTTTTTCACAGCTTCCCATAAATGCCAAGCAGGGAAGCTATAGATACCATTTTTTAAAGTCTTTTGGTATGACTCGACAAGGGGAATGAACCCCAGGTCTACCAACTGCGAAGCGGACGCTCCAACCACTACGCCATCGCCAAATTAACAAAATGCTTCTCTTTTATGAGCTTTACAGTTTTCAAGAAATTTACACGCGCCATTTACACTTGATGAACTAACTAAGAGTCCAAACAGTTGCAGCGAGTTTCAACGAACAGTTTACGGTAGCAATATTTATCAGTACCGTAACCAGTCGCTGTCTGATAACAAAAATGTCCGGCCCAAATTTAAGAGTATATTGTGAATTCTCTTTCAACGCAACTGACAGTGTAGTTCAGGAGAGTGCAATCTGCGGCCTGCAGCGCGAAAGTTGGTTTCCTGCGGAAGGAATCAAAAATATATGGCGACCTTTGATGGCAAACCTACTACTTACATCCGAAAAAAGCGGGGTCACACATGAAATTCGGATACTTTGGCAAAATAATAGCTTTGAAAATATTGATCTACAAATAAGTCTTCACCGCCAGTTTAAACAAACGCTGCCAACGCTTGATTGGGCCTAAGCAAATTGGTTTACGTACTCCAAATGGCCGGCATAATTTTCATAAAGTTTAGTTGATTTTGATCAGAGATATTCCGCCTATCCAACTCCGACATATCCGAGCGATTCCGTTTCTGTTGCTACGAACTCAAAAGATGTGACTGGAAAAACTAAATCAGCTCGAAACTTTATTCATACATTAATACGTTAAGACAAACGCATTTCGCTATAAAGCATCATCAGTGCTTATTCAAATAGAATCCGAAGGCTAAAGTGATTCATCGCTGTGATTCATCCGAAGGCAAAAGTTTGCTTTTATTTTATTTTCTAACAAATGTTTGATTTCTTTCTCAATTTGTTGCGATGCTTCTCCGATAAAAGGCAAACAAAAATAGCAAACTTGGATTTTCTAATTTCACTTGCATTTTCATTTAAAGGTTTATGTTTTCTATTAAGATACGTTTTGTTATATAGGCTTATAGGCACATACATAGGCTTATGGCCTTATAGGCACCATCAAACAATGATTGAAGACACCTTTGATTTTGTGGAAAAACTTAACAAAGTCCACCCCACTGGGACAGTGTATTGCTATTTTTTGTTTACCTTTTATCGGAGAAGGATCGCAACAAATTGAGAAAGAAATCAAACATTTGTTACAAAATAAAATAAAATAAAAGCAAACTTTAGCCTTCGGATGAATCACAGCGTATCAAAAAATTGGAAACCTATTCAGAAACAAGAACAAACAGGCTCTACTGCACCTCACTGGGACAGTGTATAAATAAACTTCAATGCTTGTGTAAAAAAACCTATATTGGACAAAGTAAACGAAATTTAAAAACAAGATTGGAAGAACATGACCCGATTACATTTGGAAAAAGCGATGTTACAGATCATTTACGGGAAAATCCAGACCCCACAATCGACTTTCACAATCCACTAATACTGGCTCAAGAAACTAATTGGCGAAAACTACGTATTAAGGAAACGTTATGTATTCAAAAGCTGCAGCCACAATTGAACTCAGATGAAGCTTCACACCCATTATACTTTTTTAATGTGTAAATTTTGTTTTATTTTTGTTCCTAGTTATTATCTCACTAATTTAACACGAAATAACTTTGACCCTAAAGTATGTAATAGCTATTGTTTTCTTCTTTCATAATTGAATTTTCACGTCATAAATGTTACACTTGACCATAGTTTATCAAATTTTAAAGTAATCAGTTGCACTATTTTAGTTGACAATGCTAGCAGTGTTTAGCGAAACGTCCTAATTAAAATATGTACAGCAGTATACTGGCTCTGGTTTTTTTGCTGAAATTCGCTTTTGTTTAGCTGGTTTGTAATCGTGAGATTGTGACAACACCAGCTGTGTTTCTAACAAAAGATGCGAATATAGTCTTCTGTGATACTTCGAAAACAAGCAACTCTGAAGTTGATCATAACAAAACATACGTTTGAATGTCTTTTTCAAATTTAAAGCTTGAAATATAATGGCTGAAAAAAAGTTGAAAATAGTAGAAATCAACTTTGATATCTGAGCTCCATTTTCAAAATTTTTTCGTCTAATAAATTCGCTTTTGTTTTGCTGGTTTATAATTGTGAGATTGTGTTAACACCAGGTGGGTTTCTTACAAAAGGTGCTAACATAATCTTCTGTGATACTTAGAAAACAAACAACTTTCAGGTTCACCAGTATAAAACATAATTTTGAAAGTCTTTCTCAAATTCACAGCATATCCCTTCCTATTGGCTTGAGATATAATGGCCAAAAAAAGTTGAGAATAAAATAAATCAACTTTGATATCAGAGCGTCATTTACAAAATTTTGCAATGGATGGCCATTGTGCGTTTTGTTTAAAAACCATAAGACCTCGTCAAGATGCATTGCAGTGTGACCAATGTGAAAAACGGCAGCATCGCTCTTGCCAAACTGGGATAACACGGGCAGTATATTGGCAGCTCGTGAGAAAAGAAAAAGAACTATCAAATTGGAAATGCAACATTTGCATGCAAGTAAGTAGCCTATCTTTTAATGTTTATTATTTATAACGTGGTTAACGCGTCCTCCCACAATTTTGATATGTTTTCAAGCACTTGCTAAATCAGATAAAAGTTTAGTTTTTAAGGACGCCTATGGTAATAACAAGGCAAATAAGAGGTTGCGAGAAGGCGATAAACTTGATAGCAGGGATGTGGAAGCGGTTATTTTTCAACCGCTTCCGCTTCCACATCTATCGCTTCCGCTTCCACTAACAAAAAACGAGAAAACAACTGCTGACAATTTTTTTTTGACAACTTTTTGTCCGTCCCCAAAACATGTATTGTCTCCGATCTTTTTTGGATAGTGAAGCCGGAAATTTCTGTCGTATATTTAGTAAGCTTATATACCGGTACAAGTAAAGAGAGCAAAATTGAACTGCACCAATCAACAGCCGCCTCAACGTGGTGGTGCGGTACCCAACCCCATTTGGGTTGAGTTAAAATCGCTGTTGGCCTTACCGAGGGTCCCAGTTACCCCGAGCACCCCCCTCACACAAACCATTTTTTCGCCGTGCAGCCCGCTGAACCACTGCAGAAGGGTAGCACGCAGCCTCTTTAAAATTGGCCTGTCTTCTCCTGCCTTTCTCTTGCCCGTCTTCTCATTTTTCTCCTCCTGATGAGCGGCAACGTTCATCCTAACCCTTGTCCCATCTTTCCCTGTTCAATGTGCGCTGGAAATGTGACCTGGCGGGGTAGGTCAGTGCAATGCTGCATATGCTCTAATTGAGTTAACTTAAAGTACTCACTACTCTCCTTTTCTAGATTTAGAACTATTGGCAGCTCTCACTCCTGGAGCTACCCTCCCTGCTACATCTCTGCTTTTTTTGGAGATCCCACATCTACCGTCACTGTAACTTCGTCCTCAGACTCCTCCAGCTGGTATACCTCCACTGCTCAAATCTGGCCCATCTGGCCCCCTGTGCTAATGCAGCACTCGCACCCCACCCTCCCCTGCAAACCTCCTATCCTTTTTCCGCCCACTTTGTATCTTCTTCCTCTGCACCCTCACCATCCGCCTCATGCTCCTGGCTGTTTCTCTTTACCTCCTGCTTCCTCTTTCCCTCCCTAACTCCCTCAGGGTTCTTCAATGGAATGCTGGGGGTCTCCAAGCCAGGAGAACTGAACTGCTACACTTTATTTCGTCCTATTCCGTTGACCTTATTTGAATCCAAAAATCTAACCTTAGTTTATCTTCCTCTTTCCGGATTCCTGGATTCTTTGCTCTGCGATCCGATGGAACCCACTCCCGATCTGGTATTTTTTCTACTGATGTCACAGACGCTAGCGGCGGTGTTATCATTTTCGTCAGGCAGGGCTTATTCTTCTCTGAGCTTTCTACCTCCTCTCTTTCTTCACTTGACCCCTACTCTGATTATGTAGAGGTTAACATCTCTCTAAACGACTCCTCCTCGCTTTCATTTCTTGATGTTTATGTTCCCCCTATTCGCTCTTCTCCGAAGGACAGCAGAACCAATTTCTTTTCTCCCTCCATTCTTCCCTCCTATGTGGAAGCGGAAGCGGTAAAGTTTTCGCGCTTCCGCTTCCACAGAAAAAGGACCGCTTCCAGCTTCCGCTTCCACATCCCTGCTTGATAGACATGTAGTAGTTACCCACATCCGCCAACAATGCTTTTTAATTGATTGCCTTTTAACACACGTTACTTTTTGCTAAAAGAAATTCTATAACATCTAACGTTGCATCAAGGTGCAACAAGCAATTATTCATTTAAGAGTTTTTTTAAGCACGCTTTTTTGTTCTGTGTTGAATCCTTTTGAAAAGCAATGTTCCGTCATCATCTTAAAATGCTTGACACCATACAGTAAGAACAGCATCAGGCGACTAAATTATCCACAATCATTTTGATAGCGTACATAAGCATTAAAGCCCATTACTGATATTTCTAATTGATAGGCTCTTTCTAACGGTATGAAACACTGGGAGGTTTGGATTAGAGGTAAAGTCAAATGTAATAACATTCCAAGTTTACGAAAAGATCAAAATAAAACACCAATAGCATCAATTTATAAATCTAGTTTTAGTGGGAACACTTTTGGTAATTGATATTTTGCTTCATAGAGCTACCGGGATCAAACGTAAACTCCTGGGGGAAAGCACGGATTCTTTTATCTCTCGTGGGCACGCCAAGCAGAAAGATAAGAGCATGCAACACATTGCGTAGCCAGAGAGAACTTGAGAAAGCTTAACAAGAAATCAAAAGACAACCACGTCCATGGGTGAAATCACAACACAAGAAAGACATTTTAGCAATTTTTCTTGAAAATAGCTTTATATCAGAATCGTGTTTCCTACTTCCAAACTAAGAGAAACGCCAGACCCCATGGGTTTACATAAGCAATAAAGAGACCACATTGACCTAAAGCAAAGCCAAGATCTCGAAATAAGAAATTCTATTAGGAAAAGGATTGCACCAAGTCGTTAAAATCTTATCTGCACAGAGAACATCAACTGTTTGTTACTGTTCACTCGAGTGCTCGATGGGTGAAGCAGGCGTGGCCGACTGAACCTCTATTCTCAATCTCGACGTTTCTGATGAGGCCATGTGGGCGACGCCGACATATACCGTAAAGCACGGAATTTTTTCTTTGGCTGATATGTTGTCTGTTAAGTTAACCATATCTATATTATAAAGTAACGTAATACAATCCCAAGTTTAAGAAAAAATCAGAATAAAACCATAATCCTCACAATTTATATAACTGAATTTAAAGAGAATATTTGTTGAAAATAATTAGACCTGACGGGCACTTACTAGAAAATCGTGAATGACTTTGTGGAAGCCATACTTGCTTTTGTCGCTATGCCGGAAGCAAGGCAAGTAGCGTAACCAAAAACTTTCTATCAGAAATAGGAATAGGAAAGGGGCCGCACCAAATCGCAAAATAGGCTTACCGTTAAATAGTTTATTTCTTTAATTTTGAAAACAACCACCATCAGTTTTGATATTTTTCCAAACCCTTTCCCCCACCCTTTCAATTTCTTAAAAGTTTTGGTGATAGTTTGTGGCAAGATTCTTGGTTTGTGAGCATTACCAGCAGGGTTGGCTCGTGTATGGTACTGTGAAACTGTAGCACCCCCAGTCCCACTCCATCTTATCGATGACATTCGATATACATGTAAATAATTGATCTTTTTTTTCTTTATTTTTCTTTATTTTTCTTTTACTTGTAGTTACATCATATCAGGGGTCACCAACCTTTCTTGGACCACGGGCTACTTTTTGAATATTGATTAAAGTAAGGGCGCATTTATCCTAAAGTTTGCAACATCCCGGATTTGATGTTCGATCTATTACGCATTGGCAGGTGGTGCCATTATATATCTGTTGCAATTACTTCGGTGGCCGATGTCTGGCAACTCTGGGCTACCTATTTTTTTCTTTGGAGCCACCATTGACTTTTGAAAAAATTTTGAGAATATTTTAAAACAGGCTGGCGGGCACCTCATATTGTCTTCACGGGCGACATGGTGCCCGCGGGCACACGGTTGGTCACCCCTGCATTATATAATACAGAGGGTTAATCTCAACAACCATCCTAAGTTTATGAAAAAAATATATAAATCTTTTTGCTTCAAAGCTCCTGTGATATCGTGTCTAAAATTAGCAGTAGATTGCAATGCAGCTGTAAAAAGAGAACTGTCGCTCATACAGTACCGACCCTTGTGTGCTGGTGTAATAAGGGTTTCTTTTGACGAACAACTGGCGGGCTGTGTGTGTGTAAAGCTGATAGATAGTGACAAAAATGAGGCCTATAGGGTGATTTTCTAAAGCAGCCCCCCAATAAGTTTAGCTACGAGCCGCCCCTGATTACCAGTCATGATTAAGAAAATAAGATGATCACTCAATACCATAATACCAATATCGGCTCAACCGATATTTTGTAACCCCGACGTAACTGATGGGGGGACGTGCGGGCAACACCTGCTAGTTTCAAAATACAGGCCAATAAATAGCATGACAGTTGGACAAACAAAAATTAAATCGATAATCATTCATAAAAATAGCTATAAATGTACTCAATTTAATCATTAAACAAATTTATTCATCTAAAGCATTAACATTTTAATCATTCTACAACTTTATAGAAAGCACAACAACAAGAATGCATGATTATAATAAATGTTCAAACTGCCAACCATTTTGTTCGATGCATTTGACCATACGGGAAATAACGGATTCACAGACTCTGGCGCATAACTCCTTGTTTGAGTTAATAGCATTAAGCTTCGTCGGGATAGCCATTTTATTATCATCCAAACTACGGGTGTTGCTGTTGTAAACTGGGTTCTTCATAGCACCTCACAAGAAAAAATCCATGGGCGTAAGATCGGGTGATCTAGGGGCCCATTTAATTGCCCCACATCTACAGATTCGACCACCAGGTAGTATATTCAGTATTCACTTTTTTAAATACAAGTCGTTTGAAATGAATTTACGATTGTATGACTGGATAAATTTAGACATACCTTGCTCGCTGCACGTGCGCACGCATCAGCTATTGGGCTACTTATTGATTTTCTTCCATCTCTTATCCAACTGTCGGGCTACTTATTGGCCACCCTGTATATTGTACATCAGCCTAATTTTAGAGACGTTACCAACGATGGATCTAAAGGTTTACAAGTAATTGCGTAATAACAAAAGTCTTATGAAGAATTAATTTTTGTCAACAAAGGGGTAATGAGGGGGAGAGTGCAGAGCAATTTATTTCACTCTAAATTTATTCAGCTCGATATCCATGTTAAATCATTTCTATGTCCACTTACTTTACTTTATTTTGAGTAGAACAGTGAAAACTGTTCTTGATTTCAGGTTAAGATAACCTATAACTTTTTAAGTATCTTCCTTTTAACTTCAGAAATAACTGACTGCCTCTTAACTCATTAGCGTTATATAACTTGTGGTCATTATATATGAATCAGCTATATAACTTGTGGTCAAAGCTGTTTCAGGCAACGCAAGACGGAATAGATAGGCCTACTCAAAAAATTACAAAAATGTAAATTAAGTACAGTTATCGTCTATTTGATCAGAATTCTCCGCTTGATATTATATCAGATCAGTACTCTTGCAACTTCACAATTTGAAATTGAGGCCACGGCGCCATTCGTTCTAACTACCTAGAAACGCGTCATTGGTAGCTTTCAATATTTAGCAAAAATTTTGCCATTCCTTTGATTGTGCGTGGAGAACAGTTGTAAAATGATGTTATGATGAAATTATTTTATCTGTGTTTCGTAGCTTTGTAAAAGTAGCTTATTGGCCTGGAATTGATATGAATCTTTACAATACAAGCTGAAAGGTATTGGTATCATGACATCGAATTTTGTACTCTTATGTTTTCTTGTAGGCAGCTGGGTTTGAAGAAAAGTAAGAGCTTGATAGGTTTCAAAACAGATACGAAATAAAATTGGTTGTAATTCACTCTGAATAAAAAACACAATGTCGTTATGATTTCCACAAGTAGGCCACAACATTTATTTTGCCTCTCAATTTTGATGTTTTGTCTTAAATGACAATTTTTTGTGTTTTTTTAGAACAAAACGGAACTATCAACGGCGCGAATAACCTCAACAGCAACTTATCGACTGTTGACGAGTCACCATTTGAACACGCTGTTCTTGAAAACTCTTTTAGTGATGAAGACCCTAACATTGCATCAGATTCAGAAGATGAAAGTCAGCCAGAAATCACTACATACACTATTGTAGAAGAATGCTCCATCCGAGGAAAGCCAAAGCTTTTTGACAACTCCGGTCATGCATATAGACTGCACAGAGTTTCGCACTGTAGCAAGACATGGAGATGTGCGGTGCGCAACAGTACAATTAAATGTCCTGCAATGGTGCGACAAATGGTTCAAAATTTGTCCCAAATTTAAAGAAACACGCTCACTCCCCCAAATATGGAGCTAAGGAAGCTGCTCTGCTTGCGAAAAGAACAAAGCTGGATGCGTGCAAAAAGCCGTTTGTATCTGCTACGCAAATCTTACGTAACGCTCTACAAGAGGGAATTCCTAATACTGCTTCTTGCGAAGCCTTGCTCCCTATAGATTGCATGACACGCAATATCGATTATTTTCGACAAAAGCATCGTCCTCAGAAGCCAAAACGACAAAAAAAGACTTTGATTTAAACTATACACATTTGCCGTCTAATTTCTTGTTAGAAGATACATATATACGTATATCACTAGATGGTGAACGTCATATCTTATTCGCTACAAAAACCCAATTGAAGCTGTTGGAGTCCGCAAAAACGGAAAAAACAGACTAAAACATCATAAAACTACAACTGAATATTATGTCCAATAGCACGCAGAAATTCAAGTATAGGTCTATTGTCATAATCAGCTACAATTGATCTTAGTCTCTGTGATCTCAGTCTCACTCCCAATCCTAACTCGCAATAATTGATTTCAGTCTTAGTCCCTAACCCTAATCCGCAACAATTGATCTCAGTCTCTGTGTTAATGGCTAATGCCCGATATTTTCGCTTCTGTGGTTGAGTTGGTTTATAGTATATGACCAGGAGTAAATATCCTAGGGGGTATATTGCCTATTGGGAGTAAGTGCCGGGGGGTTATGACCGGGAGAATGTTACTGGGGGGTAACTGGCCTATTGTCATTCGTTTCAAACACTCCTACTAGAATTGTGAGATCAATTGCGTCAAATGCCTTAAACAGATCTAAAAATACCCCCAATACTGATTGTTTATTTTAGTAGCCTTCCAATTGCTGTCTTTGGGCGCTGTTTGGAGATAATTATTTGTTTCCAAGTTGCTATTATTGCTACTAGCAATACACCGTTGAACATAATAATACAATATATTTATACAATTCAAACGTTTTCGGCGCTACATTTCGCCCTCATCAGGATCTATACACAAATATTCTTTATGGCTCATACGGAAAACCAACTTTTATGCAATGACCAGGTAGCATCTCCCAAATTGTATCTCAGATATATTGATGACATTTTTGCAATCTTTGATAATGACCAATCATGCACCAAATTCCTAGAAAAGCTTAACACCCAGCACCCCAATATTAAGTTTACATTAGAACAGGCTAAAAATACAATTCCATTTTTGGATGTGGAAATAAAAATTAACTTGGATAAATTTGATACCTGCACATGGAGAAAACCTTCTAACACCGGATTATTGTTAAATTTCAATGCATTTTGTCCCAAAATTTGGAAAAAAGGTCTTATTTTGTGTCTTCTCAATAGAGCGAAAATTGCCTGTTCAACGGACTATCTCTTCCAAAAAGAAGTAACTTATTTGAAAAATCTTTTTTACAGTAACGGTTATCCAATCCATTTTTTTAACAAAATTTTATGCCAATTTCAAAAAGAAAAAACAGACAGTAAAACAGAAAAAGAATTTATCAATCTTTTTATCATCCCCTACCTCGGAAAAATCTCAAAAGAATTCGGTCTACAAATTCAATCACTAATAAAGAACCGGTTTGACATTAAAATCACAATTGTCTACAAAACAACAAAAGTGCAGGAATATTTCCCTTTGAAAAGCAAAACTCCTCTGGCCTTGAACTCAAATGTCGTTTATAAGTTTACCTGTTCACGTGATGTGAACGTCACGTACATCGGTACGTCCGCAAGACATTTGAGTATAAGAGCAGGGGAGCACTTAAATGTTTCAAGGTCAAGTAAAAGTGCCATCAAAGAACATATAAAAAAAATGCAGTTCGTGCAAAACTCAGCCGAATAACATGGGGCAATTTAAAATAATTAGAAAATGCCAAACATCCTACGAAGCCAAAATTCATGAAGCCTTGGTCATCAAAAGAAGCAACCCTGTACTAAACAAACAACTCTATGCAAACGGAGCGTCAATTTTACTAAACGTGTTTTAATTAAAGATATTTATTTAATCATTTAACCAAACAATTTCTATTCATTTGAAACAATTATTTACAAAACCCTAAATCCGATTAACTCCTAGCAGGCAATTGTTTTTCTTCTTTTTTTTATTATCAAATTCTTTGTTAGCAGTGACCAGACAATTACGAAGAGCGTAGAATGAAGCTTTACTGTTTTTTGTCAGAACTATTTCAAGTTACTTTATGTTTTTTGTGTTTTCGTTCAACGAAAGTTTTAATGCTGTAAATATTTGTGTATAGATCCTGATGAGGGCGAAATGTAGCGCCGAAAACGTTTGAATTGTATAAATATATTGTATTATTATGTTCAACGGTGTATTGCTAGTAGCAATAATAGCAACTTGGATACTAAAAGTCACCTCTCTACCGAAATTGAATTATTTGTTTGTTGCGAAATTTGAGTAGTCTACATATTAAACCAAAAGCGGTAGATCATACGTGTGGTTTAATTAATTATTTTTGTTCTCAAATGTTTTGAAACTTCCAGGATTTTTTAAAAGTGTTTATTGACTTCCAGCATTCGTATGATTTGTAATTTTTATCCAAAAACTGATTAGTCATAAGAACGGCGACTTTGGTTTTATGACTTTATCTGGAGTGTTGCATCGTTGCTTTATTTGGAGTGTCCACAACATTTTATCCGTGAAAGTTAGAAATGTTTGAAACAGCGGTTCTTATTCTAGGTTTGACCAATTTTTTTGGTACGCTTAGCAGAACCATTAAAAACGCATGGTCAAATATTGCTAACTGTTG
The DNA here is from genome assembly GCA_963675345.1 of Trididemnum clinides. Lineage (NCBI taxonomy): Eukaryota > Metazoa > Chordata > Ascidiacea > Aplousobranchia > Didemnidae > Trididemnum > Trididemnum clinides. The sequence goes on from OY776286.1 coordinate 12,630,314, forward strand.
TTTAGGAGCTGTAGAAAGAGAAAAAAAGGAAAGTTTGGGTAACTAAGCAAATCTGCGTCTGTTGATGTGGTCCAAAAGGTAATTGCTGGTGGAAGTTGTTGACGCTAAGTTGAACTACTGGTTGTGTGCATGGGGTTTTAATTCATTGATATAAATATATTTTTTGTTGTTTAAACATGAAGTGGTGTTTTGCCTACTGTGTCAATAGCCACTGAATATGGCAAGGTCTCAGACAGTTTGTTTGAACGATACACTACGTCGCCTCTGTCTTACGATACAAATTTTGAGCACAAAACAAATTTCTTTGAAGCGGCACCCAGCATCCAAGCCACTGTTGTTGTTCGAAAATTTTTAATTGCTAAAAATAATGCAATTTAATAGTCTGACTCACAACTTCCTTAATAAAACGATGAAGGTAATTTTAAGAAGCATTTAAAAAAAACAACTTGAAAGTCTTTATCACTCAACCCACGTATAGACAGGTTATACGCACGAACAGTAATTACGAAACAAAAAACAAGATGACGCTAGGTTTAGTCATAAGTGCAACCCACGGTCAGCTTAACGTAGCTTATCCAAAAAGAAAAGAAAAGAAGTTTAAATTCTACTTTAAATTCTACAGTCGTGTAAAAGTTTTTAAATTTGAATTGAGACCATGCAATGGTGATGAGCATTTTTAGAGCAATGTTATAAGGGGAGTATGCATTGATAAAACAATTTACTGAGGCTACTAAGTATGCTTGGCCACCCCCTAGCGGCCTGACTTTGGATCAACTTTTCTAGCTTGTTGAGTAATACCAAAAATAAAAAAGAGGTTTTTGGAGGTTTGCTGAGAGCTGTGCTGCAAGAGTGACGTAGGGTATTATTTGACTAAGACACGTAAAACCGAAAAAATTCTGAAAATTAAAAAAACTCTGGTGCAACAAATTGTCGCCTTTGAAACAAACTAGAGTGGTCCAACTTAAATTCGAGTCAACATCTGTAATTAATATAAGTTACTAAATGTTCACGCTTAGGATTTTATGAAGAGTTACTAAATGATAATGGAGAAGATGATAATATACTGTATTGCTATGTTTCTACAAGTCTACTTCGGTAGGTAGAATCGTACTGTTGTAAAATTACTGTTGGTTATAAAGTAGGCTCGGTCAGCATAGTATTAAGGAAAAGACAAGGGTGAAGAAACAATCCCGCTCCCCTTTCCGTAAAAGAAGAAAACTACAGTGCCTTGAAAATTATCGTTTAAAAGCAAAACGCAAAATTTTGGAGAATCTTTAGCTAACTTTGCCCACTCTTCTTTCCCAAACGTACGCTGTCATTTACAAGCACTGATACGTCTTCGTAGAAGGTAATCAGAGGACAGTTAATCTTTTTAATTTAACTCTGATTGCCCGTAACTACATCTATTTAGCTTGAGATAGATAGCAAACTGTATTTTAAAAACTCATAATGTTTATTTTTTAGCTTTTAGTCAAGATTGTCCTCCAAGAAATATCGGTCTCATAGAAGATGGAAGAAAATGTCGGAAAACTTGCAACGAAGATGGTGATTGCAGAGCTGCACTAAAGAAATGTATTTGCGATGACAATTGTGGATATTCTTGCATAAATCCGAGTTAGTATCTAGTTATATTTTCAAGTAGGAAACGATAATCTAAAACAATTCACCAATACCGCGCCCTCCAAATTGTTTGCAAGGTAAATCCCTACATTTGGTCTGCATAAGGGAAATTTTTGTTCAGACCCAATTTAAAGTTGTCTACACCGCAGGCACTGTGGATTTCCACCTCAAATCACACAACCAGTCAACAGAGAACTGCTTTTTTTTACCTAGTTAATAAAAAGGCACTTAATGATAGGCTATTGTTTTTTCCAGTCTGCATGCAAAAACTTAATCCTGCACACGTGGGGCGCCAGAGCAACCTCAAGGTTGCTGGTTCCAGTGCTGTGGCCACCTGAAACTCAAGAGGCCCCATCTAAAACTAAAGGCGGTGCCATTCCTGAATTATTTGGTGACAAAAATCCGTTAAAGAATGGTAAATTAATTAAAAAGGGTTTTTAAAAATTTTTTGAACTTTCGCATTTTTGAAGGAAAAAGTTACCCTGAAAAACTTCTGCTATGTCTAAACCTTACTGGATGTGAGACTTGGCTGGATATCGTGAGCAACAGTAAGGGGTGTTTTTTACGGCATGAGTCGCAATCTAGTTGCCAATCTCGCAAATTTATCCCCATATTTTGAGAATTTTCAATGCGACTTGGGAAATTCTTGGGAACTTTTTTTTGCAAAACGTGTTGGGAAAAATTTTCGGATTTTTGAAACTGATCTTGGGAGTTTTTGCTGTTGAATTTTGGAAAAGAATTTTTTTTACTCAAAAGATTCACACCAAAACGCAACATTGTTGGATGATTTTATGGCAAAAAATCTTTTATTTTGGAGATCAACTTTGATTCGTGAAAAATTTTGGAAATCTCTGGGAATAGATATGCATTTTATTGGAACTGGTCCTGGAATTTAGGATGGATTAAAGCATTTTAGAATGTTGACATTATTACGCAAAAATCACCATTTTTGGAATTTTTTAGCATTTTAATTTGGCAACTACTGTATGGTCGTAGTATTATAAAATAATATTTGATAATACAATACTTGCGCTTTTACAGAATTATCAAGTCCTTTTCTGCCTGTCAAATATTTACATCGAAATAAACATGAAAAAATGAAAATCATTGGTTGTTATTAACAAATCAAGAGTTAAAATCTGAGAATTTCAAGCATTAAATTCATTAGGGGCAAATCACTTTTAAAAAGTAACTGATTTACCGTTACGATTAATTATTTTGCTAAAAAGTACCTGAGGTACAGTTCGCAGTTTCAAAAAGAAACTAGTTACAGTAAGTAGTTATAGCTACTCTTTATAAATAAATTTTTGAAAATCATAAGCAAAGAAAGAAAATCGCAAACCTTGCACCTAATTGGTAACGCAGCATACGAACGAAAAAGGGCATTAATAAGTTATTAAACTAAGACTGAATATACAAGGAAACAATAATGGGTATACCTCCCAACCAATTTTGACGAGACCATCCCTAGACGCGTTTCGTCCTTTGGGACTCATCAGCAGGGCCTGGCTCGTCACAGCAAAAGTAACCCACTCATTAGCGTTATCCTTTAAACGAGTAATATACACGCAGAAGCACTAAGACTTCAACCAACGACGTATTGCGTTGCTCAACAGGGCGGGTTGACGAATTGGTTGGCTTTAGCATCATATCCACTGGGAAATCAGTTTACGCAGCTTCGCGGACGACTGATACCTGCTTCTTCGGATCCTTTGAGAAACCTTTACAAGTTCAATCCTTGTCAAAAACCGCAAAAATATCTTCAGTGTGCCTAAGTGCCAAAAAATATACCTAGGTATAATTTTTAGTGCACCCAAAAACGCATAGCGATCTGTTGTTATGCAAACAAACGGATGGGGTTATAATGGCATCCCTCTGGGACCCACTATAGCCAGTAGTTTTTTTAAGAATGCATTGAAAAAAAGATTTTTGCATTTCTAACAGAACAAAACCCAAATTATATCTTAGGTACATTGACGATATTTTTGCAAGTTTTGACAATGACCATACTAGTGAACGTTTCTTGAATGTGTTTAATTTACAATATCCTCATCTGAAATTTACTATTGAAAAAGCAACGAGTCATTCAGTTTTTAGACGTTGAAATTAAAATTTTCGACATTGGTTTTGAACACGCTTTGTATCGGATAAAATAAACTAGAAATGAGCTTTGTTGAAGCATTTTTCATAAATCACGGCGATTTAATTTCTCATTGAAAGGCATGAGCTACGTATTACACGAATTTGCGTGCAATCTTAATTAAATCTACTAAATATGGATGATACTGTGCGGCTGCAATCAAGTTCATGGCAAGGTCTTCGTGCTGATGCAAAGGGTTTGCTGTTCTTTGCATAGGGTACACACTATTGTTGGGTTAACGACTTCAATATTTGTGGTTTTGACCATTTAATCCTTAAGAGAGTTTGAGGTAGATTTGGTGAGAGAAAAAACGAAAACCCAATCGCTGTTTTTCAATTTTTACAGGAAGATTTATTTGCAAACCTTTCACCTAATTGGTAACCAGGGCTGCGAATTCGAACTCGAACTCGAAAAAACTTGATCTTTTTGCCAAACTCGAACGTGAACTCAAGGGGGACTCGAATTTGAACTCAAATTCGAAAATATTTAAAGCAAGTTCAAGTTAATTTTCATTTCTACAATATCATTACAACTGAATTTGAAAAGAATAAAATCTTTTTATTGGAAATTAAGGATCTTATGCAAAAAGTAGGCTTAAGCCAGGCTTTTTCTAAAATTGTCTTAGCCCAACTTAAGTCGTCGATTTTGTATGCAGAAAGAAGTTTTTGCGTTAAGCATAGCTTAACTAATTGTTTAAGTCAGCCTTTTATAAGTCACCATTGTAGATGGCTTAAATCGCGACTTGTTTACACAATGAGGCAAAACCCTTGTTATTGTATTGCTCTTGCTAAATTTGGGCAATAGGCCTCAAGTAGCTTAAATCAGTAACACGTTTACGTAGCATACCGTATCAATTACTGTAACCGCTTTAACCAAATCTTTTTGCAAACAACAACTTCCATTTGTATCGCACCATAATAACGTACAACGTGTTACCTGCCAACATGACGCCACAAAATATATGATATTTAACGGCAACCTCATAATCCCTTCGTAAGCTGAGTTTTCAATAACGTTAACGTCATGATACATTAAGCCTGGTTTTCAAAAGTTTCGTTGAAGTTTAGTTTCTGCATACCACCAAGTCTTTCTTTGTAAACTCAATTTGCGCAAGCTCGGCTTAGGCTTGAGCTCGACCCAAACTAAGTCTGCTTTCTGCATAAAACTCCAAATATTTTTTGAAAACATTAAGGACACTGAGAAGAACACTCTAATTCAATTTTACAGTTTTGCTATGTAAACAGTCACAGTAGAGAATGGGTGACCTAATTGACAGTCAACTTTTTCTCCATAAACAATGAATAAGTTGCGAATGCAAAGAATCGCAGACATAGTCTTTGTTTTGATCGAAAGCGCATAATTATGGAACCTGCAATGATTCAATTGTAAGTTATTTCTCAATTTTCGCTTTCAATGCAAATTTACAACACACATATTGCCTGGCTTATGGCTACGACATTTGCTTATTATAACAGATATTTGAACATAAGTTTGAACGCGCAATTTTACTGCAAACGTGCTTAGGCTAAGTCAATTACTTTATTTTCTGAACTCGAAAAAACTTGACATATTTTCACAGAACTCGAACTCAAACTTGAACTCGCAAAAACGAAAATGTTAAACTCGAACTTGAACTCGAACTCGTAATGCAAGCAGAACTAGAACTCGAACTTAAACTCAATATAAAAATCGACTGAGTGCGCAGCCCAGTTGGTAACATCCTCATTTGAAATATACCATGAAAAAAGCAACAGAATGACTAAGTTTTTAGACGTTGAAATTAAAATTTTAGGTAATGCTTTATTTGTGTATCAGACTAGCAAACGCGTGAACTGATTATTTACCAAATAATTCAATCCTGGCAACATTAAAATCACACTACGACAAGAGTCGGCAAGTCCTGGTACGTAAAGTGATTACTGATGTCACATCAAAAAGCAATGAAGAGTATTCTCCGTTTCTTTTATTGTTTGCCATGCATTAAGATTTGTTGAGCTGTGCGCAATAGAAAAAACGGTTCCTTGTATATATTAAATGATCATTAGATCTCTACCACCTCCCCTCCCCAATTTATTTGCCTGCTTGCTTTCGTGCTGTTTTTCAGTTTGGGAGGAAAACGCTCGCTTTTTACCTCTCCGTAACTGTATTTGGACAATCATTGGCATACGCGCAAGAGCTACAAGTATATGCTTAAATTTTTTACTGCTGTCATTTTTAACTAACCTAGTCAGGGCAGTTTCAAGTAAAAACTGAGAACATTTTGCGCCTGTGATGTAAAAAGGATAAAAGATGGCTCTTTTTCTGTAATTTGCTGCTTTTTGTGGGCTTTTTGCAATGAAAAACTATAAATTTTCTGCGCTTTTGGGGTCTGAAAATTTCTGCCTCACAAATCGGAAATCCCCTCAGCATGACCTACGCAGCAGTTCCCACTTTCGCACTTAGCTAACTGGTAATCATATTAGATAGGCTACTACTACTCCAATCCGAGAGCACAAAACCAAAATATTTTGGCACTCGAAGTCATTAAAAAGTAGTAAACTGGCACACTGCGTTTTAAAAGCGGCTATACCTTGCGCTACAATGATGCTTCTTCTTTTTCTTCTGAATGATTAAGTGCTGTTAAAAAATCACGGGTTTCAAAATGCGGTGTGCCAGTTTACGACTGTAGTATCAAAGACGGCAATGTTTTGGTTTCAGATTGTCTTTTTCTGGGCTGAAAAGCGTTTCAATACGGCGCTAGAGGGCAAAGCAGTATTGCATATCATTTATTCCTTGTCTATAAATAAATTGATCACGCGAGTTGACAAAACCTTGAGCACTTTTGCGCCGCCAAATAGGATAAAAAAGGAACTGTAAGCTAGTAATTTTAACTGCGGTTAAGTTGTAATTAGCTTCCGATTGCGCCACTTTTGAGAAAAGCAGCGAAGCTACAATTACAGTTACTGAAAAAGTAACTGATTATAATGTACAGTGACTGCCTGCCGCTGATCAAATCCTACTAATATGATGAGGCAATGTAGTGGCAAGGAAATTGCACTTACAAACATATTGCCCAAACAGGCCTACGAGTAGGATCTGCAAAAATAGATGTTTGCGAGCTGTCTCGTTGGCAAAGTTCTAAGTATTCAAACGTAATCTAAACCCAGCAATTATGAACTTTTAATTGATATTATTGGCAGAGGCAAATATTATCGGCAGAGCTTTTAGTAGATATTAAAATCATCTATTATGACCAATACTCAAAATGCTTGTATTTCAAGCTTTGTGTAGAAACAAAAAAAATCAAAGCAGAAAAATATAAAGCGAGTCTTTAGATGATTTAGTAAATCTGTTATTTTATAAGTATTGTTTTATTTTGCGGCATTAAATAATGCATAGCTTTGAGGCAGGACCCCTAGATATAGCTAGGCTTCCTCCCCCACCGGTATGTATGAGAGGTTTAATCTGGGCTGAAAGCCGCAATTACAAAGCCAGTAAGTTGCAAAGAAGCTGGAGCAACTAAAATTTTTGCTGGCTACAGCTCCAACTCATCTTTCAATATGATATAAGGTGGAACATTTTGAAGTAGACCTTTCTTCTTTAATTTTAGGGCAATAACACGTTACATTTTATCTAATTTTTCCAATCTGATTTGCTCTTGTTTAAATTGTTTTCTGACATTTTCATTGTGGTCTTTTGTGATCGCTGTTGTTCTCAGTCAGTCACAAAGAAAAGCTGAAAAAATTTAACTAGAGTGTCGTTTCTGAAGTTTTTTATTAAGCTCATCCACACTTGTAAGCCTCTATATTTTCAGTAGAATTGCAAAATTTGCAATGAAAAACAAACCATCGAATCATATGGTGGAGCAAAAGCCACAAAACATTACTAATGTAGCTGGAGCAAGAGCCAGTTGCTCAATACTTGAAAAGTCCGAAGCTGAATCCGGAGCTCATGATTTTTTTTAGTGGCTCCCCAGCTGTAAATTCAATATCTGCCTGAATTGGTGTGCTTTCGGGAAACCAAATGCTGCAGGTTTTTCAAAGGGTCAGGGAATGAAGACTTTTTAAATAACCTTTTGCTTCAACAAAATTTGTTCAATCCCGATAATCTCTTGCTGTCTACTTCTCTTATACAGGGTGAGTCACGGGAAACGGATGTTTTTAGAAAGCCCCTTGCTCTTCTAGAGTAGGTGGTTAAGGAGTGAGGAAGGTAGTCTTTAAATCTGCTTGAGATGCCGTTTAGTTTGTTGGTATTTGTTTATCTTTTATGTTAATTTTTGTATTTGTTGTTCATTAAACAAAATCCTCGTGAATTACATCAGCGACCATTATACAGCCCAAAAGTGACTGTTTGGTGTGGTTTGGGAAAGTGCGGGATATTTGGTCCATTCTTTTTCAAAGAAGGAGCAGAGACAGCAACGGTTACTTCAGACCCCTATATTCGAATGTTTGAAAACTGTTTCCTACCTGAGCTTCGCAGACGAGGAATCAATAGGGCATCAATGTGGTTTCAACAAGATGGGGCCACTGCTCATACAGAGAGATCGTCCATGACTGCTGTTTGAGCTGCATTCCCTGGTCATGTCATTTCACGCTTTGGAGATCTCCCGTGGCCTCCGCGCTGACCCGATCTTTCCATGTGCGATTTTTATCTCTGGGGATTTTTGAAATCACGCGTTTTGCTGGGAAACCCAGTACACTTGGAGAAATGACGACTGCAATACGTGAAAATATCCGAGAAATAGGTGGAGAAACTTTAGTGAAAATGGAAGCTAACTTTAGAAAGCGACTTCAAATTTGTGCTCGTGAAAATAAACATCATTTGTCAGTCATAATTTTTTGCTCCTAAATATTCCATAATGGCATAGTTTAGTGAATGTTTTTATATACATTATAAAATTTTTGTTAAAATATTCGCAGAGTTTTGCCTTCCTTAAAAACATCCGTTTCCCGTGACTCACCCTGTATAACCATACGTCCATTTCCATAGCCAGAGAAAAAAATAGTAAAAGGCGCGGCTCCTCTTCCCCAAGTTTTGAACTCGCAGTGACACCAAAAATTGATGGCCTCTCCATGACAAGAGAAAGGCAAATTATGAATTGCGCTGCCCCCACATTTTTTTCGGCAATTTGCATAACTATGTCTCGAAATTTGTAGATGCCACATGTGATCCACCGCTAGTGCCAACAAATGGGTTCGTTGAAGAAGAAGATTACTATTTTCAAGCAACCATTACTTACAAATGTAGTGAGGGGTTGCAACTGGTTGGTTCTCAACAACGCGTTTGTCGATCTGATCGCCAGTGGTCAGGATCTGTCCCTACATGTGTTGGTAAGCACAATATTCTTGGTGGTGTAGTTTAAATTTTTTACATAAAGCTGCTGCGATTAAAATTATCAGGTGTCAATTTAATTAGACTACGTATGGGAATTAATGCGAAAATAACCGGAATCGAAAACATTCCAGAATATCCATAAAGCAAACCTGAGTTTGACTTTTGACGGTCTATCGAGGTCAGGTTTAGAAATTAATTTTATGATGATTAGGAACTAGTTTAACCCAAAAAAAATTTTTTCGATCATGAAGAGCCTACATAATAGGAATGTCTTGCGGGAGAAAATAACAAAATTGTAGGAAATAAAGCAATGAAAAACGTAGCCAACATCAATGCGTAAAGACGATGGTAGGAAGTTCAAGACCTGTGTTCAGTAATTGACAATGCTGTAGTCAAGATTGGCTTGCTTGAGACCAACCGAGATCAAGAACAGTATTTTTCAAGACCATTGTCCCAGGTCTAAGACCTTTACCCAGCGAGACCAGATCGGTAAAATTTTTGCAATGAATCAAAATAATAGACCTACACGAATATTTACTGTAAATTTTAAGCCACAAATAAATAGAAAAAGAAGTTGCACGCATGGTTTTATCTTTGCACATTTACATCGCATTTTTGAAACACAATGATCGCAAGCACCTCAGAGGAAAACGATCCGGCCAAATGTGGTCGCACAACTGACCCAAAATGCACTGCACTGGAACAGACCTTGCAGGGATACAAAAGTTGATTCTAGCTTGCATCGATGGCCTTATTAACTACACTGGACAACACAATTTTTTCTGAATGCAAGTAAATAGCCTTCCCATCTCTCATAAAAACATAACGAGCAGTTTTTCAAAATTTTGAAAAAATCAAGATTTTGCTTTGCCAGTTGAAGTCTGTTATTTTGAAAATTTAGTTTTCAGAATGAACATTTTGCCATTTTCACCTTCAAATTTTAATAAAAAAAATCTTATTATTTTTGGAGATTTAGTTGTTCAGAGTGAGTTTTTGCTATTTTTCTACTTTTCACCGATATCTTTTGCATAATTTTTAAAAGTTTTGGAAGGCTAAAAAGATCCGGGAGAGGCTTCAGTCTCCTACTTTCACGCATATGATTTCCATGACAACTTAAGTATTAACTATCAAACTTACACAACACATGCACCTTTGTCTAAAATACCAAAAGCCTCCATAACCCATTATTTCCAAAATGTCGCTTACTAGGTAAAGCGATTTCTAAGAAAACCGTACTACAGCAAATTCAAATCTTTATTCTGCTTTTTTCTATCATTTGAATATTTTTAGGAATTGCTTTTTAAGTCATAATTACGCTGCAAGCGCATTTTGTAATGCTCAAAACATTGCTTTCTTTTGCATCAATTAAAATATTATGACATCATCGTTGTTTGTTAGTTTAAAATGACAGTAAGAAACGATGTTAAGACAAGTTTTAAGCAAACTGTGGTACAAGTTGACTATCACTAATCTGGCAATCAGTTAGCCAGACAATCAGTTATCCCGCACTAATTTGATCTAGAAAACAGTATCTGTACTAAAGCTCTAGTCATCGGCCATTTCATTGTACTCTTTTGCAAAGAATAGGTGAAAACTCTAACGTATTCGTCTAGCTCTCTTCCGGAGTTATCGCTAGAATGAAGCCTGGTGTTGATGGCGAGATATTTATAGCGAGGTATTTATAGTAGTGTTTTCCACAAGAAAGACCGTTGGAAGCATCTTTCTTGTGGAAAACACTACACGAAGTACTACACGAACGATGAACTACACGAAGATGTCGTGCTACACGATGTCGCGCATTTTTCATTGTTGAGGAGGTGTTGTCCAATTGCCGAAGTACTGTTATGGTTGGATTGAAATAAATCACAATTTGGTTGAGCTTGATTTCTTATTGCTTTTGGTATGTGCTGTTTTATTCTATCGTGCAGTCTTTTAGATGTGCGGCCTACGAAGATGTCGTGCCTACCAAGCAACAAAGTATGGTCGTTTATCAATACGTGTGCCGCTGCGATTGTCGGTACGTAGGCCTTCTAAAAGACTGCACGATAGAATAAAACAGCCCATACCAAAAGCAATAAGAAATCAAGCTCAACCAAATCGTGATTTATTTCAATCCAACCATACCAGTACTTCGGCAATTGGACAACACCTCCTCAACAATGAAAAATGCGCCTCTCACTATGATGACAACCAATTTTCTATTTTGGCTAAAGGAAGAACACTTTTTCATTTATCTATCTTGGAAGCAACTTTCATCAAAATACTTCAACCAGAGCTTTGTCGCCAGAAAGAATTCGTCTACACACTAAAATTACGTCATTGATTCGGACTCGATGAAACGTCTGGTTGTCTACTAATCAAAACGCTCCGACATTTTTACCAGTTGCATTCGCTATAAATACCTCGCCATCAACACCAGGCTTCATTCTAGCGATAACTCCGGAAGAGAGCTAGACGAAAACGTTAGAGTTTTCACCTATTCTGTGTAAAAGAGTACAATGGAATGGTCGATGACTAAAGCTTTATTGAAATTTTGTACCACTTCTCATCTTTTCAAGTATCTGTACTCTGTAATGTAATTTCAAATTTTCCGGGTCACCGCGCCAGCTTGAGTCAGTGGCCGCTACTATTTTGCTGGCGTTGTTTTCTGTATCAACAAACTGGCGAGCTTTTCCTTCACAGCTCTATATTTTTAATCATTTCACTTTTTCAGCGATGGCTCCAGTGAGTTAACAGAAAAATTTCTCCTAGAGTAAAGCGTAAAGACAAGTTATTGTATATTTTACCTGTATTTCATTAACAATGTATTTCTCTTTTCTTTATTAACCAACTTGAACTAATTTAGAGGATATTTTACTTTTAAGATGAGGTGGTTAGCAACTAGGTTTGTGTATTCTGAGATAATAAATTGCTAATCCAGCAAAATTGCTAATCCGGCACCACCAGGTCCCACTGATTCCGGATTAGTGATAGTCAACCTGTACTACATCTCCAGCCAAATGTTTAGTTACCAGCATAAACTGTCATGAGCACCTTAATTTTTTAGTAGTTTATAATTAGGGTTATGGAGCATGGTAAAAGATAAAAACAATTCCGCTGGGATTCGAATCCACAGCTTCCTGATTAATTTTATTCAGACGTATGACCGGTCGGTGGATCTTTTGTAGAAAGCCCCCGCCACTAATGCAAAAATGTGCTGTGTGCCACTAATGCAAAAAACTGCAGATTTTAGGGTTAGGACAAAATATTGGCTGACATCGCTGAATTCAGTGCTGAATTCCATCAATGAATAAAAATTCTAACTGGACAAAAGCGGTGGCGGGGGCTTTCTACAAAAGATCCCGGTCGGTTTGCATGTCTTTCGTCAGACTGGGCCACTACGATGGTAAGACTGCTTGGCCCCGCTACCTGTCTGCCACATAAAGATGGTGTAGTGGACGTGCCGCCGACATCGTCGGCGAGATGGTGTAGTGGTTAGAGCGTCCGCTTCGCAGTCGGTAGATCTTGGGTTTATTTCCCAAGCCGAGTCACACCAATAGACTTTAAAAAATGGTATTCACAACTTTCCTGCTTGGCGCTCAGAACATATGGATAATGTGGAGAACAAGCCGGCAACTGATGAAATTTGTACAGTTGAGAGCATCGTAATTACGTTTGTTATACCTTCTAGTGCAGACGCAAAAGGGTTGCAGTTCCACAATGCATTTAATGTTTGCATTAAATTTCATGTTTATAGCTACCTGTTCCTTATCATAAATGCAAAAAATATACAGTGCTTATTTTTCACATGCTCAAAACTTGTGCTGAAACATTAATAACCAATGATATTTGTAAAAATAGGCGTAAAAATAGGACGCTAAACCCCAGAGTGTTTTTAGCCCCTAGATTATGGTGAGTTTCCGCAGAAATTTTGATGATTCTCAAAATACTCACTTTCTTATTAAAGTTCATCTCAAAAAAAAATGTTTTTCTATATTTAGAGCTGAAAGTAGTCACTCTCAAAAAGGAAAACTTGATCTAATTAGGAATGAATTCAATTCATTTGATACACTCCCCACCAATACAAAACAAACAGTAACGCCTATGATCTTGAAAAGCTAACAGTGTAACGCCTATATTTGTCATCTTCAATTATGCATATGAACCCAGTCTCTGTGTGCAAGTGTTTATTTAGACTTGGCCGCCGCGACGAATGGACTGCTTGGCCCCAGCACCTCTTTGCCGCACGAAGATCGAGGATTGTCATTAAGAGTCTTTCCTCAGGACACAACAAGCGAACTTGCTGCTTTTTCTCCAGACTGCCTAGCAGGGAAGACGTGAATACTACTTTGGAAATCCGTGGTATGGCTTGATAGGGATTGAACCCGGGTATGTCGATATGCGCTCTACTTACAACACCACTCTGTCATGTTTGTAAATTGTGATAATCAATCTTAAGATGTCCTCCACGTGTGATTGATACCAAAGAAAGCAATGTACAGTGCGTTAACTGATGAACCTTAGCTAACTGTAGTAATGGCTCAACCACCACTATCAAGAATGGAAATAAAAAAAACTAGATATCATGAAGAAAAATTGCATTAAGATGTGAACTTGCGCATTTGATATGCTAGAAACGAGAAATTTTATTTATTCAACACAGGAAAAGCCTTCTTTTGTTGACCGGCGCTGTTGTTAAAAAAAGACACGCAGAAATAATGTCCAGCTATTCGTATCATTTGGCTCAATTACGTTGTTGTAACTGCTACTCAGGCTCTCTTGGAGCCAGAAGAACAGACCTATTAAGTGGCTTTTGCTCAAAATTAAAGAAACTGTGTTTCCATTAATTTACACTCAACTGCTTCCGGTATTACAGTTGCTTAAACATGGAGATCCTAAACATCTCTGCACTACAACTGCATTCGGTAATTACCTTGACCCTATCCTTCTACTTGCTCTGGAAAAATTCGAAAAAACTGGTATCTTAATCAACTTGTGAATAAGTTTTATGGCAAAATTCTTTGATGTACGGATTCGAAACTGCATTTACAAACGCCGCGTCAGTGATCTAACAATAGTAGACAGCTACTAACACTGATTCGGTTATCAATTAGCTGTTTCACAGAAAACTGTATGAGAGTTCTGCAGAGTTTTTTACCGATTAAATCGTTATAGCAGGGGTGTCAAACTCGCGGCCCACGGGCCGCATGTGGCCCTCGGAGCCTTTCAATGCAGCCCGCGAGACGATTCTAAAACTCTTAATCAATTTCGGCAGTATTGCAACGTTTCATCTTCGAAGAAACGTTTGAACCCCTTAACACAGGCGACACTTGAAAAGTACAGAGACTTTTTTGTTTGGAGATCAACTCCACTTTGTGCCACAGAACGCAATTTCTGATTAACGAAGTCTAAAGAATGGCGATGGTGTGGAGATGCTGGAGAGGTAATGACCTTTGTTTTTCGGAGATCGACCTCGCTGCGGGCTGCATTACAGAGACCGTTGCCCGGAGAAGTGGTGATTTCCAAATCGTAAACATTATGTGGCCCTCGGCACGATTGCCTACATGCAATGCGGTCCCCAGAAGCCCACGAGTTTGATACCTCGGCGGTAGAGGGAGAGGGAGAGTTTGCTGGCTAACCTTGAGAAATGCATCTTTTCACAAACCAATATAAATAACTTGATTAGCCTCCCGGTGATATTGTTAAGAAAAGAAGACTGGTACGAGTGCAGGTAATTTTTTATTTACTTTTAAAGTCAAGAGACAGGTTTATCTAAAGTTTTGAAAAAGATAAATATCTGCTACACTAGTTCGTGATGCCAAAAAGTTCGCAGGTAGAAGCAAATCTTTTGTTAATCGTTAAAGGTAAGATGGTAAGAAGAGAAAATTTGTCGCCAAAACAAAGAAAACTTTTTTTGATTAAAGTCGGTTTTGAGTCCCGAGACCGAGCTTCAAGACCAAGATATCAAGACTTCAATAGTCAAACCAGGACATAGAGTGGAGGCCCGATGTCATTTCCAAGACCAAGATTACAGAAAGTGGTCTCGAGACAAAGTCCGGTATCGACAACTATGGCACTGGTAATTAAATCCAAAGCACTAGTCAGTTTAAGAATTTAAAAACAAAAAGTCCCAGAAAAAAAGGATTATATTGGGCGAAAAAAACGATTTTTTATCGTCAAGTTTACCAAAATTAAAAATTGGTTTCAAACACGCCTTTCTGCCGTATCATGGTTCATTGCCATTTTTCATCGGGGAATAAGCACACCACCTTCATTTTTAAAACGACAGACTTGATGAAAATGCCCAAATTTTAGCAACTCCAACAGCTAGAAAGCTGATAAATGCCTCGATTTATCAAAATCCGCAATTGTATGACTTATAAAAAATGCTTTTGTGCACGGATGAACGACAGTAACTACATTTAAAACTATGATAGTTTTGTATTGAAGCTTGTGCTGCTACGTGAAACACGAAAATGAAGCTAAGTTAGGTTTTGCTGGCTCGCTGTTTGGCTAAGATCAAATTTTATTTTATAGACACCTGTTCTATACCACGATTGACTACGGCTTTCGCTTTGTTTGACAAAGCGACTTATACTGAAGGCGAACAACTGCAAGTTCGATGTCGAACAGGTAAGCTTTTGATGGCACGGCCATAGTTGAGGAAAAGAAATAAAATGTTGAAAAATCTTGCCTTTTCAAAACGAATTATTGCCTTGAGCCCCATCATAATTTTCCTTATTTTATTGAGTAATTTTTTAAGCCCGCAACAAAAGTACCTCTGGCTCCCAGTGCAAGGTGATTGCGAGTCGATGTCAGAATGATTGCAGTGTCCTGCCAAAGGAAAACTCACTACACGCAAGTTCTCCTTCAAGTTGTCACTAGGCCTAGTGAAGCGCTTCTCAACCGATGGGCCGCGGCTCACTGATGGGTCGCGAAGGTCCTTCAGATGGGCCGCGAAACGTTCTGCCACAAATTAAAGATTTTTTTGGAAAAAATTATGAATTGCGAAAGCCAAAAATGTACTATAAACTTAACGCTGTATCGTTTTGTAGCAACTTCCTTCCTGGAATAAATGATTGTTCTGAAACAAATTTTTCATAAACTGGGCCCCAAAACAAAGTCTCTGCGAAAAGTGGTCCATGACATCAAAAAGGTTGCGAAGCACTGGCCTAGTGTACCATACTAGCAATACTGTCAAAGCTCCTCTGCCGGTCCTATTGACAATTTCAAAGTGTGTCTGAAGATATCTTGTTCTAGTATGGTGATTCTTAACATGAAATAGATTCATCAGCATAGGAGTAAATGGCTTTACTGTAACTTTGATCGTCAAATTGGATAACCTCTCTTTTTTAAAGGCCAATATTTTTTGACCATTAATTTTGAAATTTGCTTCTCAACTTCACTAAATGATCGTTTTTTAAAAATCAACACGTTGAGGCCTAGCAAAATTTGTTTTGGTGCCATATCTAGTAAATTTAATTGGAAATGAGGTAAAAATCGAAAAAACATTAAGTACTGTTCTAAATCAGCTAAATGATGTCCTTGTAACCAGAGAATAAAGATGAATAACTTAACCAGCTTTAAAGTAATCCGAATATCAACGTCAACATAGAACTTGATGGTTATGCACTTTTAATAGTGGTCATCATTTAGCCAGTCACCCAACCACACCGATTTTTTAGAACCTCTAAGTCTAGACAAAACGTTTTTAAAAAAAATTTTCTTTGAATACGTAGTTGATAAAAGCTTACCTTTTCTTGTTAACTTCACTTCTGCAGCCTGCTCTGGGTGACACGGACTTTTGAGTGCAGCCAGGAAAAAGAAAACAAAAAAAACAATTTTTTCTGATTCATAAAATTTATCCAAGCCCTGATTATATCTGAATTTCAAAGTACTTTTCACAAAAGGCCTTCATGTAGTTCCAAACCAACAGATGTATTTTAGCAGCGCCATCACCAGAGGTCAAAAGGTTATTTCCAAAATCAAAAAGAATTACCCGATAAAAGCTTTGCCCGATTTCAGAAGTGCTTTCTACAATAAAGCAAATCTCTGCGACTTAAATGAACCCAAATTTAGTTAAAAGTATCTTCTAAAATTTTGAAAACGATGTTCTCAAAAAAGGTTACTCTCTCAAAAAGTGTCCCAAGAGTTCGGGCTGCCTACATCTCCATACCCTTGTAACGTCACAAGGTTCCAAAAAAAAGCAATTACAACCAAGCTTCAAACTTATTAGCAAGTGCTAAATGTTCAGTAGTTCGTGTTTTAAACGCATTACATTCAAAGTAAGGTATTGGCTTACGCTTTAGGGTCTGTCGAAATCTTGAAAGCCCTAAGACCAAGTTAGTTTAGATGCATAATCCTTTTTATTGGTAGGTTTACCTATAAATATTTTTAGAAAGTTTTTTTCTTTTGATGCAAGCAGTTTCGCAAGGAGCCCCAAGCTGCCTCAAAAATTGCCCTTATATTCTGAAGGTACTACACCATCTTGTTGTACTCAATACAACTTTCTTGAGCATTCCAACTTTCACATTTTTGCGTCCTCTCTCAATACCTTGCTCCAGCACCCTTGTTGTTTGAATTATAAATGGGGTTAAACCGGGAACGGAATTGGAAAAGCCAGATTGTAGTTGTAACTACTGCATTTCGAAACAATTTTCTGGCGATCTTACTTAATTTTGTTTTATCTTGAGTGATTTTGAAACAACTTTAACCTTTCCGGCTATGCCAATCACTGGTTCCAACATTACAGACTTTCTCAATGGCATTTTTTGATGGCTTTCATTACGAAATTTTAGCGCTGGATATAAATCTCAAGCAAAAATTACAATCAAGCATACTGTAGATTTATGCGTAACCATCAAATAGTGATCAGCAGTCAAAGTGGTTGTTTGCTGTTCGCAAATGCATTTTGAGACAAAGATTCAGTAGAATAAAATCTGTCTTTTCACTGCAGGTTATTTTTCAACCGTTTCTGGCGATATTTTTGTCACTTGCCAACGCGGAGGTGTATGGAACACCAGCGCTGTTTCGTGTGATCCGGTTACTTGTGGCCCTCGATCTCCCCCACAAAATGGTTATGTGCAAGGAAACAGTTTTACATTTGGAAGCCGATTGTATTTCTTTTGCAGCAAAGGTAAAGAAGGAATAGTTTGTGACGATAAATCAATTAATTATCGATTCCTGTTAAACAACTAAGAACCTTAATCAAACAACGGCTCAGACGATGTGATTTAAACAGCTTTTCATGGCAACTATGTGCTGGCAGTAAGCTAGCTTATTACTTGCCTATGCATTTGAACAGATTTCTTCTAGTACTGCTTTGCTTAGTCACTAAGCAATTTAAACTTTTGGTCGCATAAATTTATCGAGCCTCAGATAAATAAAAAGTTTGAGAGAGATAGCTATGATGTGTATACTTTCAGTTGAAAAACTTATCTAAACTGCATCAATTAAATATTAAAACCAACTGCGCAAAGCCAAATTTATAAAAGCCAGAGGTGTTGTGGCGTGGCAGTGCGCCGAAACAGTGTTCCCACACTGTTTCACACTAACTTGACTGGAACATGTATCTTTCTACTCTTTGCCTTCCCACACTAACTGTGCGTTCCCACACTTCTTTTTTAGCTCTACATTTCTCATTATAGCAGACTAAACGCATCTTAATTAACTCGACGGATCTGGTCATTATTAACTGTTTTAAGACAAAGGCTTGCAATTTAAACAAGCTTACTCCAAAATCAAAATGCTAAACAATTTCAAGGAGCATTCTTCATGGTTTTGGAATTTACTAACTTAGGTTAGCCAGATACTAGTCTTCGGTCATGATGCTGTTCCAAAGTCACCAAATTTGACAACAAAGTTTTGTTTTCAGGTTTTATTTTAAACAACAATAATCCTCAAAACTACGTGTCTTGCGATACGACTGGAACGTGGATTGGACCAGCAGGCTTAAATGAGTTCAATGTTATAAAAGCGTGCGCAAGTACATTGCTTGGACTATTATTTTATAGTCTATTGACTGTAATGATTGTATAAGGACGTTGTTAGATTTGTAGGCAAAGTCTATCCAGGGGCGCCACTAGTTTTGGGAGTTGGAAGAGAACTGACAGCCTGGGCGACACTACTTTTGGATGTAATAGTTTTTTGAGACATTTTTCTTTTTTACAAAACGCTATTTACGAAATTAAAGTAAATTTAATTAAAAAGGCGACACTCTCAAATTTTAAAGATGAATTTTCGAAGCCTCTCAGATGTCATGAGTTCTGACGAAGTTGCTCAAGTTATCGTCGTATTTTGATGGCGCCGTTGCTCTGCGCCACAAGAGGTTAATATCACTTTAAAGTGGTTGCGACTTGATATCAAAGCGGTTGTGTCCATGATCAGCATCTTCTTCTCTCCCCTGAAAGACGTGAACACGTTTCTTTTTTATAATAACATCAATTATTAAAATTTTTTTCCTTGCCTTGCGACAAATTTTTAATGAGCTTACAACCTGAATTGAAATGATGACTGCAGTTTACCATACAATTAAGGCAAATTTCATAATTAGCTCCGACATAAATGTATTAGCAGAACCAGGTTCATACAGTGAGAGGCTCGTCGAAGTTTAGATAGGGAAGCATCTCACGAAGTAACTTTTTCTAAATAAGCAAAGAATATCGCACTCAGAGGTTTTAATTTTTTGTTTGGGAAGAGCAAAGTGCTTAGGAGGTTGGGAGATTCTAAGAGAAAGGTCCACATATACGCCCCTATTGGCTCTCTCCCTTATACCCTAAATTCGGCACTGGGTTGATAAGTTTGTTGCAACATACTTTTGAGTTGAAATCTTGCACCATATTTAGATTGTTGTTAATTTGTAGATCTTCATCAAATCTAACAAAACGTTTTGTTTAGGAGTGAAATGTCCGCAACCAGAAGCTCCCGACAATGGGGGCGTCGATACGAGAGGATTTGACTTGGACTATCAAACTGAAATCATCTACAATTGCAACGATGGATACATACTTGAAGGAAGCTCAATTGGAATATGTAACGAAAATGCTACGTGGGGGAAAATCCCAAAATGTGTTGGTGAGATCCAATTAAGACCTTGTTCTGTAAAACGTAACAGATCAAAATATGAAGACATGCTGTGTGGTGTAAAATAAAAGAGACATCGCTCTTTAAAAAATAACGTATGAGATGGAGACCTCATTAGCACAAAGTGAGATAAAGGAAAACATTTCTATACTACTATGTGGCATTAGAAATTGGTTGGAGAAGGATATTGCAATGTGCTCAATAGTTGCTCTTATGCGGAGTAAGTTCTAGTTGTGTTGGTAGCGTTAATTTATTCACTAGCAACGTAACGTTTTGCGGTTACCCCGTGCTCTATTATCCAAGCTTAAAATCATCTTATCAAGACTGATTTTGTTGTTTAGTTCACAGTGGTTGTGATTTTGAAGTTTCATCAACTCCTACATGCTCGTACAGCAACGACGGTTGGAAAAGAACATCTTCACGTAATATTAGGCAAGGTGTTATAGGTGAGAGATACAATTTGAGCCCAAGAAACCATGTTATTTCAAGTTATTGATTGCAACCTAGTACACAGTAAAATATTGCTGGCATTGGTGTTTTTGATGCAAGATTCATAAGTTACTAGCCGGCTCTTCCGGCGACGCACGCAGGGCCCCCATTATTTAAGTCGGAGATTTGAATATCGGTTCACCCGGCTTCACCCATTGGACACTTGTGTAGACAGTAACAAAAAGTTAATGTTTTTTATGCATACACATAATTCCTGTACACGTTATGGTGATAACCTTAGTCTATTAATCAAGAGTGTTGATATTTACAAACGAAGTATGATTTTACAAACAATCGTTCGTATTGTTGAAACGTGTTAGAGGGGAGGGGAACATAGAAAGAAATAAGGGGGGCGCAAAGATGGCGGCTGTTTTCACAATTACAGAAATAAACCATTTAACGATAAATCTATTTAACGATTTGGTGCGGCCCATTTCGTATTCATGTTTGTGACGTTAAGTTTTTTGACTACGCTGTTTGCTCTAATTCCACCATAGAGAGAAAAAGGGCCATGCCTTTGACCAAAATCATAAACCTTATTCCAACAAATATGTATAAAGCTATTTTCAAGGAAAAATATTCCCTCTAAATTCAATTTTACAAATTGATGCTATTATTGTTTTGTTTTGATTTTTTCTTAAACTTGGGATGTTATTACATTCAACTTTGCCCCTAATCTTTATCTCCAAACTTTCAAATGAAGATTAGTCTTAGTACGTGCCAGTATCAATAACAAATATTTATTGTTTGAGCAAATGAAGAAAACAGAATTTGCAATCTATAACCTGTAAAAGGGATGGGCAGGTTTTCGTTTGAACAAAGAAACGTTTTACTTTGTCAAGAAACCAAAGCAAAAATATCTTCCCGTAGACGATGAGATTTTACTTAGGAAAAATTTTGTAATATCTCCCAAAAATTTTTATTAGCCTCTGGCTGGGTTGTGTTACTCAAAATAACTTTTTGCGGTTAGGTGTTAAGATTACGCACAAACCTAATTATTGTTACTGCTGCTGGTTTACTAACGAATATCCTTTTCTTTTGATTATTAGATTTTGATACAGTAGAATTCGCTTAAGTCGTCACCTCTAGGGGAAAGTGAAAAGTGACAACTCAGGCAAAATGACGACTTAGGCAAACTGGTACAAATCATGTGAAAATCACTGTAAAAGACATAAAAACAACAAGACTGTACACATACTATAGAAATGATCTCATCGGAACTGACACAAACGGAGTTTAAGGTTGTTATTTTAATACCCATATCTTCAGCAAACCTTGTTTTGTTTTTAATCTCACCATTGTTGAGTTTTTTGATAATTTTGTACTTCTCTTTTAACGACAGAGTCTTCATTTTTGCACAAAATCATTCCTGAGAAAATTATTGTAGGCAACATGTAGTTTTACTGCAGAAAATACTCTAAACTCTGTACTACTGAGCCTGTCTACTGTAACTGTTGTGTTGTAATCAGGAGTTGTTGCGTCATAAATAGCTTTGAAATTGCGTGTGCATGGTAATTATGCGCTTGAACTGACTGACAACTGCAGAACTGACTAAAACATCCGTTTAAATTGGCTGATAATTGACGAAGTAAACAAAACTTTCTTTCAAGGCGAAGCAAAATTGGTGTCGAGTTATGCAAAATGACGAGTTAGCCGATGACGACTTAAGCAACTTGATTTGTACACAAGACCATAGCAGTTTTGTTGGGACTTCGAAAAATTGACGAGTTACGCAAAATGACGAGTTAGCCGAAGACGACTTAAGCGAATTCTACTGTAGTAACGATACATTAATACATGTGATTTCTGTCGCGAATGGTTACACATGAGCATCTCCAAATATGTTGGCATTCAAGAAAAAAGTATTCTTAATGTTGCATATCATATTCACGGAAAAAAGGCGTGTTTAATTAGAATGCTTAAAGAAATATGGCATGCTACATATCAAGTAAAGCTTAATATTGCTGTGAAATTTTTTTTGATGACGTGATCTCAGTCCCTGAAAACATGAAATTTCTTGAAGTTGGCAAATTGGGTGCTGGCTTGTGTTTTATACATAATTGCTTTTCCCCAACAAAAAATGCAGTTTTTAACAATCTGTCTTCAATTGTGACGTCACCATGACATCACCGACCTCTTTATGACCCTCACATTAGTGTGGCGATAGATGATGTCAGATTTAGATTTGCACGTCCAAAAATTTTGAAAGAGTTTAAATACCGTCAAACACAAAATCGTTTGTTGCGTCGCCAGTAATCGTTAATTAAAAAATCTCTGTTTTGGGAATCAGGTTGTTGATATCTGTTGAAAATGCCATCAACCGCGTTTCTTCGGTCAGTATTTTAAAACAAATTGAGGAAAACCATTTTCCACCAAATTGTTAATTACGATATCATCAAAAATTGTAAAGATGTGAAAAATTTTTTAATTTTGCAAGTCGGATAGTGGCTTCCTTTCAAGCTTAAAATGGCAGTACACTGTAAAAAATGCAATTTTTGAAAAAAAATTTTTGATTGTGACGTCATCACGACTCGTCAAATCCCTGATCATACTCGCTCTGGGGTTGTAACTATTAGTACTAAGTTTACGTACATACATATGTGCACATACGTACGTATGCGCATTTACAACTTTGCCTCTCACCTGGGAAGTGACGTCGTCAATCGCTCAGGGTAATCATCCCGATGCGATCAATCGTGCCCAGTTTAGTGTTGATAGGTGGAGTTATTTTCGATGAGTTAACAAAAACAAACTAAAGAGAAGAAACAATCCTTGCTTTATACAGTAGTATTAGCCTATTCTACGTTTACAGCAAAGCGCAATTCTTTCTGTCCATGTGTGTAAGTGCAGGGGCGTACCCCAAAATTTCTTGAGAGACGCGCGAGACATGTGTTTTTGGAGATCAGGAAACGATGGACACAGTGCTCAAAATCGTGCAGGAACAGACAGTGTTGACCTTTTTTTGGAGATCGAGCGTCCACAGCGCTAAATTTAGACAAATGCACGCCGTAGTTACAATCATGGCAGCCGGCAATCGTGTTTCACAATTTCCTGAGGGGGTGCGAAGATTATTTTTGGCAAATAATCGCTGAAATAGACACTTTACTGTTCCTGAGGGAGGCTGAACAATGCAACAACAGATTTTTCATTAAGCCTCTTAAGTCTTCTGAACATGCTTCCTTTTCTTTTTTCCTTCACGCTTTCAACTCGCTGTATGATGTCATAATTTGTGTGATAGGTCTACACCAAGGGTGGGGAACCGGCAGCCATATGGCCGCATGCGGCCTTTTTATAGCAAATGTGCGGCCATATGTGGCTTCGTAAATAAATACATTGTTTTAACTTCTACATACGTAAGGCATGATGTATCAATGCTCTATCATTGTGTTTTAAATTAAATGGCTCTTTTTGGCATTCATTGAACGTGTTGATACTCGGTTTATTGCCACCGGTTGCAGTTGGAGACCTTTTTTTTGGAACACAATTATGTTCAGCAGACTTGTGGTAGCACTTATTGCCGTGGAAAAGAGGTCCAAATGGCTCTTCGACCGTAAAAGGTTATCTGGCGCTGAATTTTGCGGCCATATGATTAAAGGTAACATTTAATGCGGCCATCTAAGCGTAAAAGGTTGCCCACTTCTGGTCTACACTATCGCTGCGTGGATCACCAAATGATGATTATTTCTAAAATTACAAAATTTTTACAAAATCGGTTCACTAATTTGTGATCACATTTTTCACTCAATTTTCAAACTTTTTCAACAAATTGAAAGTTATTTCAAGGCAATTCTGATAAATATATAAATTGTATCTGCACTATTTGTTTTTATACTAAAAAAAATTGAACCTAAATACCTGTAGTATAACTTTTTATCTCCCAAGAAAGTGACAAGCTGAGTAAAAACAGGAACCTTTAATATATAAAGATTACCATAAGGTACTAAGAATTAGTGTTGTTTGAAGGCCTAGAACATTTGCTTTTCAACAATACAGGGTGTCTCAAAAAAATGTACTCACTCTTAGAATGACGAGAAAACCTTTATTTATGAACATGGAGTGAAATGAAATAGCATCGAATATATGAGACAAATGTAATTGAAGAATCATGTTCGCAAATGTTCAAATTGATGACCATTATTGTCCAGACAACGCTGATAACGCGCACCAAGGGATTCGCAAACGTCGCGAAACATGTCATTAGGAATATCACGACATTGTCTTTCAATTTCCAATTTCAATGCATCAATTGTCCTTGGTTTGTTGCCATAAACGTTGTCTTTTAAGTATCCCCACAAAAAAAAGTCCATGGGTGTTAGGTCTGGGGAACGCGCAGGGTATTCAGTGGGGGCCCCTTCGTCCAATCCATGTGTCAGGAAACACTGCATCGAGGTAAGCTCGTACATCGCGATGGTAGTGGGGAGGTGCTCCATCTTGCTGAAAGTAAATATCGCCGTCATCACCAAACATCTCTGTAATTTGAGGACCAACAAATTCCTGAAGCAAGTTGAGGTAGCTCTCACCATTGACAGTTTCGTCAAAAAAGAAAGGTCCTATGATGCCCAATGCGGATATCCCACACCACACTGTTACTCCTGGTAAGTTTACATGGCGTTCAATTGTTACGTGAGGATTTGCAGGGCACCAGTACGCGCAATTATGGCGGTTAATGGTACCGTTTAATTTGAAGGTTGCTTCATCGCTCCACACAATTATGTGTGCAAACTCGACATCTTCTGCACATTTTGCCAGGTACCATTCACAAAATTCAACTCTTCGGTCAGAATCGTCTTCGTTGAGAGCATGACACAGCCTTGGAATGTAGCACTTCCAATGCAGACGCTTCATGATGCGGTTGACGCTATCTTTTGAGATGTGGGTTTCCCGAGCAGTTTGGCAAAGTGATTTCTGTGGTGATCGAAGGAGTGTTTCCTGCACCTGCAGTTCTTTTCCAGGAGACGTAGATGTCCGTGGTCATCCTGAATGTTTATTGTTGGTATTCTGTACGGTTCCATCTGCTTCAAATTTGTCTCTGATGCGCGCAATGGTCCGGCGCGTGGGTGGCGGTTTTGCGAATTCACTTGTGAACCGGCGTTGCACTTCAGTGGCGTTTTCGGTCTTCCAATAGCATTTCAGGACAAACTTTCTCTCTTCCAAACTAAGTTGATTTCCTGCCATGGCTTCAGTAATTCAGGATATTTTGCTAAAAATTTTGCTAAAATTTTGCAAAAAATTCAGGATATCTGCAACACAAAAAAAGAGTGAGTAAACTTATAATGGTCATCAATTTGAACATTTGCGAACATGATTCTTCAATTACATTTATCTCATGTATTCGATGCTATTTCATTTCGCTCTATGTTCATAAATAAAGGTTTTCTCGTCATTCTGTGAGTACATTTTTTTGAGACACCCTGTATGTATCTCTAATGAGTTAGTGCTAAATATTGATTCGTAACGACTGATCAAAATTGCTTTCATATATTATTTTCCATTTCTATTGAACAAATTTCCTATTACAACTAAGAAAGAAGCAATTTAAAAAAAAATTAAGTTCATTGGTACATTTTGACCATTTTTGCTTATAAGCATAATTCTTTGGCATTATCTATTTTAATTTGCAAAAAGATTTATCAACAAATGAAGTGTACAAAAATTTTGAAATATAGCCTACCGGTCAAAAACACTCAAATTTTTGGTGCCTGGGGTTAACAAAACCGCAATTTCCAGAAAAATTGAGCCCTTTGGTACAATTCCTATTCTTTTTCTAAAGCGTAGTTCTTCGGCATTATTTCTCAATACTTTTAAGAAGATTCATTCAAAACTGAAGTCTTTAAAAATTTTATAAAGTAGTCTACTCCAAGCAAAAATTGCTGATCCCTTACCAAAAGAAGGGGGTAAAGGTGAACCTGTTTTATTTTTTACCAAAAGATATTTGTGTGAAACTATATATCATTAAAATATTGAAACTACATATCATTAAAATATTGAACCAATTTCCTTTTCGTTTGGGTGAAGCCGGCGGAGCCGGACGATTTGCTATTTTTAACTTCAATATTACTGATGGGGGGTCTGCAATTGTAATAACTTAAATTATAAGTGCTTCACTTCGGGTTACTTTGCTTTTTGCATGGCTGCATTTATGCCAAGATCAAGCAACATAATTGCAGCTAGAGGCATACAATTACGAAAAAGTTATAAGTAGAGGTCTTAATATTCCTGAAAGTACATATCAATCACTCTTGCGCCCCTTACTCCACCACTTTGATTTTACGCTTCCTTGCAATTCATAAAGCTTTTTGAGATTGTTGGCTGTTTCAATTGTGAGCAGGTTTAGTTTCTAAATACCAAACAGGGCAAATAAGACGTAGCCAGAAACTCCAGAAACTTGGGGAGAAATATAGCGGCTAAGAGCAACTCCCCAATGTCTTTCTAGACTTAATCGATTTCCTTTAATTTTGATTTTGGAAAGAAAATTGGCTATGGCAACAATACACCAACTTTTCATTGCTGTTCTCACAGATAACAATTTGGTGAAGCCAGTTTGACTGGCTGAACTGTTGAAGCCATTGCTATTGCAGTCGCTTGACTGTGAGTGCTTCATATCGCGTTACTTCGCTCCTAGCCTGGCTACATATATGTCAGGACCAAGCAACACACACGCAGCAAAAGTCATCACCTGATACTAATATGCCTACAGTTACGAAAAATGGGTCTAATGGGTCTAATATGTAATAGCATATTCCTGAAAATACATTTTAATCACTTTGGCACCCTTCCACAACTTTGATATACTTTTTATCACTTGCTCAATTTAACGGATAAAAGTTTTTTTAGTTATTTTGAATCCAAGAAAAAATAATCTACTGCCTGTAGGCTGAAGAATATTTCTAAAACGGTACAGTTTTAGTTTGTTTCAAAAGAGCTTAAACACCACTATTCCAACTCAAAATCGCTCATATTTGTTACCAAAACCATTTGTTCAAATCTTTTGTTAATCTCAAAGTAGTACAGCCAGCTCAATTGGAAATGACACAAGCGCAGCTTTCAAAATTTGACAAGAATAATAGAAATTTTTTCAACTACAAAGATATATACGTGGTTCAAGCTAGACAATCTGTCTGCGTGCTCAGTACCGGATCATATCAAAGTGCTTTGTGGTAAATTTCACTGACCCCTAACTTGAAATTAACTGTTTCTGTTGAAAGAGAATTCCTTTAAAGATAAACAATAAAATTGGCAGGCTCCGGATTATCCTATCTTTGCTGCAGTAGAAGACCTTCAAACCAAAATTTTCAAGACCTCGCTCGAGCTTTAATCACCTATTTTGCCGATTGTTACTTAAGCATCGAGAGCGCTGTAGTCTAATGTAATTTTTCGATCTCAGGATATGTCGCTCGTTCTTCATTTTCTCAACCTGGTTTGCTGACTGAGATTGTCTTAACATCGCCGGTTGTTCAGAGTGGAACAGGCTGCGTCACATTTTATTTCTTGGTGAATAACCCAGCAGCAATTGACGGTTTATATATTAGATTGAAAGGCATCCAATCCAGGTAAAAATTTTTTCGCTTTACTTAGTAGCCTATGGTAAGCACCTATAGCTTTATTTTAATGTAGGCTAATGCGGATATATGCCTGTTCTTCTAAAATTTAACAAAAAATTATCTGAGAGCTGACCTCAGACATGCGAACTGGTGTGCACGAGGACGAAAGCCTCTAGTTTGACATAATGGTTCCGTTTCCAGCCGCGTGCATTTAAGTTTAGGTTGGTCGGGGGCGAATGTTATTAGTTTCTGTTTCTACCGCAAAAAACTGCTTTTTTGTTTACTAAAGTGCTTACGAGGTTAAGATGTTCCAGGCCTCATACTTGTGGTTTTCATTACATTTCTTCAAATCCAACCTGAGCCACAAAGAGAATTGACAAATCAGATGGATTAGATAACACAGAAATAGCCTGCTTTTACAATAGAAATCAATCAATCAATCAATCATTTTATTTTTGCTCAAATCAGCATACATAGAAAATAAATTTTGACAGCAGTTGACAAAAAAGGAGACAATGGCAAAACGATATACGTTAAAGCATGCACATCAAAAGAATTTAGATTAAATTTGAAGATAGTGGCATGGCCATCACACCAAAAACAACTATTGCTCTGAATATCCATAGAGGCTATAGCTAGCCAGTTATGTAACATCGCTGTCGTCTCCCCTTCCTCAATCACCAACTCTGCCCCAGTACACGATCCAGAAAATATTGATTGAGAGTTGAAATACATTTACAACAAAAATTTTAGGCAAACGACTTTTGTTTTTGAGATGAACATTTTCAAAATGCAAATTCATAAATTCTCAACCCCGAGGATCAAAGAGATATCAATTTTTCAAAGTTCAATTTTCAAAACGAAATTCGTTTACAACACAAAAGTAAACAGATAAACCCACGGCAGCAAATCTTCAAAAGGTTGCTGGGGGGAGACATTTCCACTGGATCCGCCGCTGTCTGCACGTACTGTTTTATCAGAATACAAACGCCCGGTAGGCCCATGTTGGTTGATCACAATGATGTTGAAATAGCTGCAACATTTCCAATAGAAAACATAACAATATTTAAATTAATCAATTGTGTTGTGCATGTTGGGCCTGTTAGACAAGATAACCACGGTATGACACATTATCAGGTTATGGCAAAGGCTACAAGGTGAAGGCGTAAATTCATGGGAGGGAGCCAAAGTTTCTATTAATTCCACTTCGGATAACTTTCAATTTGAGATCGTAGCAAAAGGGCGGAACGGCTACATCGATGTTGACGACATTGACGTCACTGATGGAGAATGTGGTAAGCTTTATATAAAAGTAAAATCAACGGTTGAAACAAAGCTGTTTGAGGCTGCTTGCAATACCTTTGCATGCTGGCAGTAGCGTACGGAGAAGGGATCATATGCGCGCCACCCCTCAAGAAAATTTGAAATATGATTTTTAGTTTATTCTGGTAACGGTAACTAACTGATAAGTTCCCTAATATAACTCTGAAAAATCTGATCTCCTAAAAAAAGGTTTTTACCACCGACTGTTACGCGAAATTCGAAAACAGCATTTTCGCGCCCTTGCCCACGAATTTCTGCATACGCCCCTGCATGTTGGTAATCCCTATAATTTATTTCAAAAAATGCTTAGCAGTTTTCTGGTTTATACTGCTCCTCTCATGGTATAAACTTAGTTCTATTTTTTCCAAAAGTAACGTTTAGCCCATGTGGCTCCGGGGCCGCATCCTGCCGTCACCTGGGCTAAACGTTACTTTTGGAAAAAGAAGAACACTCATGTTAAGAAGACATAAAGCGGCTCTCGTTGTTCACTTCGCTATGGAAACCAGGTCCAAACGACTCTTCGGTCACGAAAGGTTGTCGACCCTTGGTTTAGCCCTTACAGATAACTTGGTATGCTTTTGATCCACCATTTCCACATCACTGTTTACCTATGTCGAGGTGTTACTCAGTCGGCGTGACGGAATTTAGATTGCATTTTAATGAAATATTGCCAAATCTTTCAAGAAAAGTTTCAAAAACATATAAAGCTTATTTAGCAATAAAAAAGAGCTGTGGTTGAATGAGGTTTGGTTGTTCTTGATGACAGAGAGAGGGGTCAAAAACTTTATTTACTGTACGGTATGAAACTGAAAGGCTATTGTCTGTTGCTATGATTGGTGAATAAGATCTAGCTCTCCTTGATCTCACTTCTCCTTCAATTCTTTATCAGTATCATTCAACTGGACAATGACATCCTATAGGATGAATTTTTTAAAGAAGGTGTACAAAAGAGGTTTTATAAATTTTTTTTAAAACGCTGACAAATCGGTGACTTCTAGAACAGCCAGCTTTTACGCTTACTGCTTAGTTATAGTGGCCAGTATAACAATCATTTAAATTTTTTATGCATTACTAAAATCTAAGTCAGTATTTACAACTTTGTAGAAAGCAATTGCACCAACCATCCATGCCTCAATGGTGGAACTTGCCGAGACAAAATAGAAGATTTTAAATGTATCTGCCCGGAAAAATATGAAGGAAAGACTTGTAATAAAGGTAAAAACTAGGCTATTCTACCAATGATATAATATGGAGACTGCCAATCAGGACTTGATCAAGCCGAACGGAACCGCTGATTTCGGGTGAACTTTAAAACAAATTTTCGGTAGGCCGGACCATAAGTAAAGCTCAATCATGTTATCAAATTATGCTATAAAATAGGTGACCTCAGCTTTCTTCGGGCAGGGGCGAAGCATAAAGTAAGATCACTATTTTGAACGCAATAATTTTCCCATTTTGCTCTTCAAACTATGATAACTGTTGAGCAGAGACAATTTTACTCATCTTAGATCCAAAACGATAATAAAAACTTTTTCTTGAGATCAACCTTTGAAAGTGAGAACGTCGTCTTGTAGCAAAAATGAAGACTTTCTTTTGCCACTAATTGCTTCTGTCACACCGACTCAGGAGAAAATTGCCCTTTGCACTCCTCTGAACAAGCGACTGACTCTGCCAGACTTTTCTTAAAAAGTCCTTAATTGTAAATTTTTACACAAATCATTTGATGTCTTTTAAAAAAAGCTCTGACTTTGATATCGTGGGCCTGTATTTTGCCACAAATTTTGGTGCACCCTGTGACCCCTATTTAATCAGCATTGCTGTCTCTTGTCGACATGCTGGATCCAAATGTGACAAAAGCATAGCTGAAAAAATTAAACAGGAAATTAATTTTGCAATATTGGTCTTTTAGAAATAATCCCCTGCTGTTATAATATCTGTACATTGGTCTATGAAACAAACAGTTATACAAGGTTTCCATTTTAGAACAACAGAAATAAAATGTATACCAATACACACTTTTGTTGGTAACTTTTTTGTCCCATCAGGTAGGCCTATCGTAGATTGGGCAACGGAGGAGTTTTTTGGATACCCTCCATGTTCCACCTGACTTCATATCACTTGACTTTTTGTGAAAATACCTAAAAGACAATGTCTACATTCTATAATTTAAAACAGTTGCCAAATTGAGAGCACTCATTGAAAATGGAGGCACGCAAGCATCAAGGAAATTCCTTGGTGGTGTGTGCAATTTCATTGTTTCGCGTTGTCAGCAGTGCAAAGACCAGTTTGAAAACAGGTAGTAATAAAGCAAAAAACATCGTGCTAGTCAATTCTATTATCTTGAAAAATAAATTTTATTGCATATTTCAACTTTCCCAATAAAATAGACTTTTCTGACGTCTAACTAAACTTATTCCACTTTATAGAGCTATTTTTATGCTTTTTTCTTTTTGCCCTCCTCAAGCACATATACTTCTCCTGAAAAAGGGCAGTTTTTTGCAGCAGACCAACTGAGACCTTTGTCTTCCACGAATGTGTGTTTCAACTCTTGCTTGCAATTTCTCCCGAGGAGCTGTCATATTCTACAAAATAACAATAGATATATGCTCACTGTATCAGATCCTAAGGCTACTTGCGCACATTGCGGTTTTTGCAACCAGTAATAAAACTTCCTACCGATATTTGGAGCAGGTTTTGAGACGAGGTTTCGCTGCTTCGTATTGAGTGCGAAGATTGCGACGGTCTCATCGCAATTAGTATGAAGTAGCGAAATCTAGTCTCAAAACCTGCTCCAAATATCGCTAGGAAATTTTGTTCCTGGTTGCGAAAATCGCTGTGCCTAAACGCAATCTAAGGGCTGATTGATCGAAAAAATGTGTTCCTCGTGGCCTATCTGTAAGAAGTGAGATTTCAAGAAAATCAAACATTCTGATTCTACGATCTAATATGGCCTTAATTATAGCTAGGGCCATTTTTGTTTGACCTAAAAAAATATGTTTTTGACGTTATTTTAGCAAAATTTTTGACTTTATTTTGACCTAACCGCTTTCACCTATTATTTATGTCTTGTTGCACTTTTTTGATTAAAAATGTTTTATAATCCGCAATTTACATAAGTTTTTAAAGAAGAAGGTAGCCTACTTTAGACATTTTCTCAATCACTCAGACTTGAAGCTAATGCAACAAAGCGACGCATGACGTCAAAACCTAGGATAAGGAGCCATTGTGTGTAACGATATCAATTAGCGTGTAATACAAAAAATGCGTTGCTATCGCAACTGTACTGTACATTTACAGTCTGTCTATGATGTTTTTAACGAAAGCCACGCAGTATAATTACCAGAGACGTAGCAGCCGCCCCCCAAACCCCCCAATTGGGGGGGGCCCAGGCCAACTTTGGGGGCCCAAGTTAGTCTGAAATTGCTTTTTGGCTACGTGACTATTTTCAGTTCAGCAGACTTGTTTACAACCGATTTAAACTGTAGGAAGAAATTGGCTTGTGACATCATAAGTGAATGCAACGTCATTTTATCTCGCAGAATCTAGAATATTTCGATTGATTTTCTGGTAGAATCTTGAATATTCGATTGACGTAACAATGCCGTTGTTACGCAACAATCATAGAATGGTCTGGAATTCTGTTTGGCTATAAATACCGGGACAATATATATATATACACTGCAGAGTGCAGATAAAGTATTTTATTGACATTGTATAGAATTAGGGTTACCATATCTGGAAAAGCAAAAATCGGGACAATGGTTGGCCACTTTGCACGAAACCGAATATATGGGCATATCATTTTTTTTAACAAAATCGGGACGCTCAAATTCAGCTGTAGACCTGTTTTTTGAGGGAGAGGACCAGCTTCAAAAAGAAAAAGAAAAAAAAGGGGTGATCTCCAAAAAAAAAAAAGGTCATCACCTGTTTGGCTGCACGTTTTGTGTCATTTTTAGGCCAAAAATGAGAAACGTGCAGACAAACAGGTTATGACCTTTTTTTATTTATTTTGGAGATCACCCCCTTTTTTTTTGGAGATCACCCCCCCCCCTTTTTTTTGGAGATCACCCCTTTTTTTTTATTTGGAGATCACTCCCCATGTCATCATGCCTTAGCTTACCGGGACTAACGTTTGCATACCCTAGATCAAGCTGTTCTGGTTGACTGAAGGAAAAAGCGGGACTTTCGATGATTAGAGCAGGACAAGGCCTGAAAAAGCGGGACTGTCCCGCCTAAATCGGGACGTATGGTAACCCTATATAGAATGAAACGTTTAAAAAGTAGTGCTCAAAAAAGAAAAGAAGCAGCCACTGATCGAGATGCTGTAGCGAAATTGCCCAAGATGACAGATTTTTTCAAGATTACTGAGCAGAGTAGACCTGGCACTAGTACCGAGAGGGATGAAGAAAACTATAGTCTACAAGAAAAAGAAGACTATGACGATCAGCATCAAAGTGATTGTGAATTTCCAGAAAATGTAAGTTGTGATTTACCTGCCAATACGCAACCTTCAATATCAAAAATATCTGAATCTCAATTTACCCCTATCCCTGATGACCCATGTAAATGGCCTGAAAGTATTTCTGATGCTCAACGATGTGATATAGTAAAGCGTGGACCACATCAACTAATAATGAATTTTCCATATAATAACACAACTCCAAGGCGACGTTTTTCCTCCAACCATTATAAACGTGTGTTACCTAATGGTGAAAGTGTTTCACGGTCGTGGCTAGTTTATTCTGGGGAATCAGATCAAGTTTTTTGCTTTTGTTGTAAGCTATTTGGAAAAACACTAAGCCCCTTTTGTAGTGGTATAAATACATGGGAGGGTTTTTCGAAAAACTGAAAGACCATGAAAACGGCATTTCCCACCAAGAATGCTGCAGTCAATGGATGTTGCTAGCTGAAGGGATAAGAAATTCATCCACTATCGACAAACGCGAGATGAATATTTTTTTCAATGAAAGACGTTTTTGGAGAAATGTTTTAGAGAGACTTATCGACATTGCCTTGTTTCTATCGGAAAGGAATCTTGCTTTTAGAGGATCTGAAGAAGTCTTAGGATCTCCTCACAATGGAAATTTTCTGGGTATATTTGAGCTTTTGGCAAGAAGAGATCCGATCCTAAAAGAGCTTCAAGACAGAATCAAGAATAAAAACACTAAAGATCACTATTTGAGTCCTACCATACAAAATGAACTAATTGAATTGCTAGCGACAGAAGTTGAAAAAGAAAATTTACAGCAATTGAAATTGGCAAAATATTTTTCTATAATTTTGGACTGCACTCCAGATATGTCACATCATGAACAAATGTCTGTCATTCTCCGTTATGTACTATGTAATGAAGAAGCTGCTGTTGTTAAAGAAACATTTTTTGGCTACTTGAGAATAAGTGACAGTACTGGGAAAGGCTTGTTGGACGCTTTCTTAGAAAAAGCGACCGAACTGCAACTCGAATTGTCTGATTGTCGAGGTCAGTCATATGATAATGGTGCTAACATGAAAGGAAAACATTCTGGGGTCCAAGCAAGAATGCTAGACATCAATCCCAAAGCTGTTTACGTGCCCTGTGCAAACCATACCCTTAACTTAGTTGTTGTTGACAGTGCTAATTCATCGACGGAAGCATTGACATTTTATGGAGTACTTACAAGGTTGTATGTGCTGTTTTCTTCCTCTGCTCAGCGTTGGGAAATTTTGAAGAAACATGTGGAGCTGTCCATAAAGTCACAATCTGATACTCGTTGGGAAAGCAGAATTAAATGCATCAAACCTCTTCGATACAATTTAAAAGAGGTCTTGCTGGCACTGAAAGACTTGGAAGCCATTTCCATAGAAAGAAAAGATGGAAGAGCTGCCTCAGAAACAAAATCGTTGATAGCTCATTTATTAAAATGGAGTTTTCTTTTGTCGGTGTTTATTTGGTATGATATCCTATTCCAAGTCAATAAAGCAAGCAAGATTCTTCAATCGTATGGAGTCTCCCTTCATACAATGGAAACGGAAATCCAGGCAACTGAAAAGTTTTTGCAAAACTATCGCACAACGGATTATGACAGTGCCGCAACATCTGCTGTTGAAATAGCACAGGAATTGGATATTGATCCTTCTTTTCCTCCGTCAAGAAGTGGAAAGAAAAAAAGATTGTTTGATTACCAAGGTGAAGAGGAACAACGAGCTACTCCTGAACTGAAATTTAAAAGCAACTTTTTCTATCCATTAGTAGACCAGGCTATTATGTCAATAAAGGAGCGCTTTAATTTGTTACGTGAGGTTTCTTCCGCCTTTTCGTTTTTGTACACACGAGACAAACTTTTGCTTGTGCAACAAGAAAATGCTCTTCTTACTTGCTGTAAAGAGTTCCAAAAAAAGTTCGGTGACATTGATTTTGATGAAATGAGCGCTGGGCTACAGCGGTTTGTTTTAATTTTGCAAAAAAAAACGCAATCTCAATACGGCTCAAGACTTTCTGAACTATCTTCTAAAGACTCATTTATTTGAATTGTATCCGAATGTGTACATCGCACTTGGAATCTTACTAACTTGCCCCGTGACTGTTTCCAGCGCTGAAAGAAGCTTCAGCAAATTGAAACTGATCAAAACTTTTTAATAGAACGTCTATGACAGACAGTAGACTATCTTCATTAGCCATGTTGTCAATCGAAAATGACTGCGCCCGATCTCTTAATTATGACAATGTCATAACAGCATTTGCGAACAAAAAGGTTCGCTCCAGACTATTTAAATGATACTGTGTTTTTATAACTTTTTCATGTTTTTCAGAGTCATTGCTTTCGTTTCGCAGTGTCTGCATAAATGTCCTACTGAACTCTGGCATCGGTGCCGAATTTTTTATGACTTGCACCTTCGGTATCGGCATGCTTTATTCTGACATTAGCCTGTTTACTTATGTACAAATTGTGGTGTATTTTCTTAATGCAGCTTTTCAATTTTACACCTCTAAAGTGATATGACCTGTGCGCAGGGGCTCTTGCGCTTACTTTGGGGGGGCCCGAAGTTGGAGTGCTACGGGACTGATGATTACCAAGACTTTTTATTGTGATACAGCATCATATATTTTTTACGTTCTTAACATCAAAATTTCTGTTTTTTCTCAGTAATTTACTAAGCATAGAAAGCGACCTCTCAACAGCAGCAGAGGCTGGCTGGGCTTTTTTGCAATAGTGCGTAGCTTGTTGGGTCAATTGTCAAGTTGGTACAGTTTATTATTGTTTCTAAATCAGAGTTGAATAGTCGTTTTTTATGTAATTTTTAATTGCGCACGGATCATCATCGAATTGCATATTCTTCATCAGTCCGTATTCTTCGGTTATCGTGCAGGCACTTCCTTCTAAGAACTCTACGTTGGCTGCTAGAGTTCGGTGTTGATTTATTTTAACCAAGTCCGGCACCAAATCTTCCACATTGATAGAGTTTTTGCTCTGCTGACTAAGAGGCCTGCACTTGTCCAATTGTTGACAATGGTACGAACAGTTGGAAGGTTCTCACTGTAATATAAGGCAGCTCTAAGCCAAGTTGCCCATCTTGTAATTACAGGGTCAAGAGGAAATGGCAGACCAGCATCATGAAAATCTTTTTTGCGATCTTTGTTTTTGATTGTTGCTGCCTTGATCGTTGCTATTATTTCATCAATATTTTTAAAATGAGCACGCACACGTACAGCGCAGTTATGTAATAAGTGCGCAACGCAGGTGACATGCATCAAAGAAGGGTAGAATTCCTTTAATGTCTTTCCAGCCAAAGACATCTACCGAGCAGCATCAGTCAAGAACAATGAAAAATTCTCTGGTTTTATTTCAAGTTGTCGCAATATGTCATTCACAGTGTGCAGAATAATACTGCTATTAACATTGCTACCGCTGTCACGTGGATGGCAATCAACGAGGAATGTCTGATTTGTGGCATCTAAGCTGCCCACAAGCACACTAATATACCGTATTTACTCGTTTTGTAGCCCGGGCCCTTATTTTTTTCAACCAAACTCACTACCGGGCCCTTATTCAAACGGGCCCTTATTCAAGCACGGGCGCTTGTTATTTTCAAAGTAAAATCATGCACAAAAATTATCGTTGAAGACAAATATTTCACGACATTAATCCTTTTTCCATGTCAATTTATTCACGTCAAACGCAAATTATTCACGTCTTAAGAGTTATTCCCTCATATTA
The DNA here is from genome assembly GCA_963675345.1 of Trididemnum clinides. Taxonomy (NCBI): domain Eukaryota; kingdom Metazoa; phylum Chordata; class Ascidiacea; order Aplousobranchia; family Didemnidae; genus Trididemnum; species Trididemnum clinides. The sequence goes on from OY776286.1 coordinate 12,667,996, forward strand.
GTTTATATTATTAACAAGAAATAACAAATCAAAATTTATATTTATTCAGCAAGTGGTACCACTGAAAAATCAGCTTTTACATCGGGCGGGTATTCAAGCACGGGCCCCTATTTATTTTTATGTTCTGTTCACACGGGCGGCTATTCAAACGGGCCCTTAATCAAGATCGGGCGGTAAAACGAGTATATACGGTACTTTTGTTTAGCAATCTCTGCTTCATCCACAATTAAAACAATTTTTTTGTCACGAAGTAATTCTTGAATTCGTTCTTCTTTTTGGGATGCTAATTTAGCAACACATGCCCGGGCTGCAGTCTCCAAAGGCAATACTTTTCCCATTGTAGCAAACAGAGACTTTAAAGAAGGATGGTTCAGTTTATGAAATGTGATATCTGCGGCTAAGAATGAAGAAACAACCTGTTCCTTGAAGTTTTCTTGATCGAGTTGTAAAAAGGTTTGCTTACTTTGGAATTTGCTCTTCGTCTCCAATTTTCTTTGGTGTTGCTTACTTTTTCGGTGGCTTTCCACAAAAAACTTTTTGTCGCATTTGACTAACATGTCGCAAAGGTTGCATCGCAAGTCGCGGGCAGGAGTTGTCGAAATCTCATTCAGATATTTGTGGCAAATTTGCCTAACTTTCGCTGTAGAAGATTTGGCTTGTTTAGGCATTCTTTGCTTTGCAAGCTACGACTTAAAAAGACCACGTGCAAAGAGCGCAAAAGTTTTATAGGAATAGATTAATTGTCTGACAATTATGTGTTTATGCATCAACAATGACGATTTGATCCATTTCTTTCTCAATTACCTATTCCATTTATTTTCTTCTCAGTGGCCTACCATCTGATATGGCCTTAGTTATAGCCTAGTGTAGGCTTTCTTTGCAGCTTAGTTCTGAAGGCTTACTACACGTAGGTTTTGTACATTAACCAAAATTGTATTTGCTACTATATGATTGTTTTGCAGTAATTACATGCGTTGTTCCAAACTCTCCTTCCTTTGGATTTGCTTCAACTAATGTTAAGAAAGTGGGAGTTGGAGTCTCGGTTCGATATAATTGTAATTCTGGTTACCGCCTTCAAGGTAGCACTACGATCACGTGTCAAAGCACTGGACGTTGGTCTGCAGCAGCTCCAAGATGTGTTTGTACGTTGATTTATCCATACTCAATCAACTGCGAGAAATCTAGATAAAATGTTTAAAAACTAGGGTTACCATGTCTAATATGAAGGAAAGACTTGTAATAAAGGTAAAAACTAGGCTATTCTACCAATGATATAATATGGAGACTGCCAATCAGGACTTGATCAAGCCGAACGGAACCGCTGATTTCGGGTGAACTTTAAAACAAATTTTCGGTAGGCCGGACCATAAGTAAAGCTCAATCATGTTATCAAATTATGCTATAAAATAGGTGACCTCAGCTTTCTTCGGGCAGGGGCGAAGCATAAAGTAAGATCACTATTTTGAACGCAATAATTTTCCCATTTTGCTCTTCAAACTATGATAACTGTTGAGCAGAGACAATTTTACTCATCTTAGATCCAAAACGATAATAAAAACTTTTTCTTGAGATCAACCTTTGAAAGTGAGAACGTCGTCTTGTAGCAAAAATGAAGACTTTCTTTTGCCACTAATTGCTTCTGTCACACCGACTCAGGAGAAAATTGCCCTTTGCACTCCTCTGAACAAGCGACTGACTCTGCCAGGCTTTTCTTAAAAAGTCCTTAATTGTAAATTTTTACACAAATCATTTGATGTCTTTTAAAAAAAGCTCTGACTTTGATATCGTGGGCCTGTATTTTGCCACAAATTTTGGTGCACCCTGTGACCCCTATTTAATCAGCATTGCTGTCTCTTGTCGACATGCTGGATCCAAATGTGACAAAAGCATAGCTGAAAAAATTAAACAGGAAATTAATTTTGCAATATTGGTCTTTTAGAAATAATCCCCTGCTGTTATAATATCTGTACATTGGTCTATGAAACAAACAGTTATACAAGGTTTCCATTTTAGAACAACAGAAATAAAATGTATACCAATACACACTTTTGTTGGTAACTTTTTTGTCCCATCAGGTAGGCCTATCGTAGATTGGGCAACGGAGGAGTTTTTTGGATACCCTCCATGTTCCACCTGACTTCATATCACTTGACTTTTTGTGAAAATACCTAAAAGACAATGTCTACATTCTATAATTTAAAACAGTTGCCAAATTGAGAGCACTCATTGAAAATGGAGGCACGCAAGCATCAAGGAAATTCCTTGGTGGTGTGTGCAATTTCATTGTTTCGCGTTGTCAGCAGTGCAAAGACCAGTTTGAAAACAGGTAGTAATAAAGCAAAAAACATCGTGCTAGTCAATTCTATTATCTTGAAAAATAAATTTTATTGCATATTTCAACTTTCCCAATAAAATAGACTTTTCTGACGTCTAACTAAACTTATTCCACTTTATAGAGCTATTTTTATGCTTTTTTCTTTTTGCCCTCCTCAAGCACATATACTTCTCCTGAAAAAGGGCAGTTTTTTGCAGCAGACCAACTGAGACCTTTGTCTTCCACGAATGTGTGTTTCAACTCTTGCTTGCAATTTCTCCCGAGGAGCTGTCATATTCTACAAAATAACAATAGATATATGCTCACTGTATCAGATCCTAAGGCTACTTGCGCACATTGCGGTTTTTGCAACCAGTAATAAAACTTCCTACCGATATTTGGAGCAGGTTTTGAGACGAGGTTTCGCTGCTTCGTATTGAGTGCGAAGATTGCGACGGTCTCATCGCAATTAGTATGAAGTAGCGAAATCTAGTCTCAAAACCTGCTCCAAATATCGCTAGGAAATTTTGTTCCTGGTTGCGAAAATCGCTGTGCCTAAACGCAATCTAAGGGCTGATTGATCGAAAAAATGTGTTCCTCGTGGCCTATCTGTAAGAAGTGAGATTTCAAGAAAATCAAATATTCTGATTCTACGATCTGATATGGCCTTAGTTATAGCCTAGTGTAGGCTTTCTTTGCAGCTTAGTTCTGAAGGCTTACTACACGTAGGTTTTGTACATTAACCAAAATTGTATTTGCTACTATATGATTGTTTTGCAGTAATTACATGCGTTGTTCCAAACTCTCCTTCCTTTGGATTTGCTTCAACTAATGTTAAGAAAGTGGGAGTTGGAGTCTCGGTTCGATATAATTGTAATTCTGGTTACCGCCTTCAAGGTAGCACTACGATCACGTGTCAAAGCACTGGACGTTGGTCTGCAGCAGCTCCAAGATGTGTTTGTACGTTGATTTATCCATACTCAATCAACTGCAAGAAATCTAAATAAAATGTTTAAAAACTAGGGTTACCATGTCTAAACATGCAGTGGTGGATTATTTTCTCATTTTGATGCAAAACAAAATTCAAGACTTTTTTCTTCATTATTTTAGATTAAATTTTTCCAATAGATTAATCCGACCATTTTTACGACTTCGGTCTCAAAACAGATATAAAGACCTATTTGTTTTGGAGATCAACTTTATTTAAGAGGTTGTTTTGCCAATTTGATAGACCTCGAAGCAAACAGACAATATTTTTTGGAGATTTATCTCACTGTGCACCAAAAAATCACTGGCTTTTGAGCACTTGTTCAGATTTCTCCCGGATACTTATTATCACTTAAGTCCATGACATGTAGATTTGAAAGTTATTAAGCGAAGAAATTGTATAAAGGAAATTGTAAACCTTGCAGTTAATTGGCAAAGCAGCATACGGGCGTAAGGGGCATTAACAATTTATCAAAATGAATATGCCAGGAAACAACAATGAGTACACCACCCAACCAAATTTAGACGAGACCATCCCTGGACGCGTTTCGTCCTTTTGGACTCCTCAGCAGGGCCCGTCCCGTCACAAGCAAAAGTAACCCACTCATTAACGTTGTCCTTAAAAAAAAAGAAAAAACAAATCCAACACATGCAGAAGCACTGAGACTTCAACCGACGAACTATTGCTTTGCTTAGCAGGGCGGGTTGACAAATTGGTTGATTGGTTGCATATCCATTGGGAGATCAGTTTACACACTGATCTGAAACAGCAGATTAAACGCTGCATTAATTAATGCAGCGTTTAATCTGCTGTTTCAGATCAGTGTGTAAACTGATCTCCCAATGGATATGCAACCAATCAACCAATTTGTCAACCCGCCCTGCTAAGCAAAGCAATAGTTCGTCGGTTGAAGTCTCAGTGCTTCTGCATGTGTTGGATTTGTTTTTTCTTTTTTTTTAAGGACAACGTTAATGAGTGGGTTACTTTTGCTTGTGACGGGACGGGCCCTGCTGAGGAGTCCAAAAGGACGAAACGCGTCCAGGGATGGTCTCGTCTAAATTTGGTTGGGTGGTGTACTCATTGTTGTTTCCTGGCATATTCATTTTGATAAATTGTTAATGCCCCTTACGCCCGTATGCTGCTTTGCCAATTAACTGCATGGTTTACAATTTCCTCCATGACATGTCAGGGAAAAGCCTAATTTATGGTAATTCTACTATGAACAGAGCTTCTCGTTGCTAAACTAGTCGCGTCGCTCTCCTTAATTCTATTTCATCAGGAGGTTAATGTTCTGGTCTGCAACAAAACACGATTTGCCTTACGGGCTTACAATTGCCAGAAAACTCAGTATCAATAAAGATCCCCCGACGTCAACACAAAAAATCTAAACATATGCTTTCGTTTTCAGTGAAACCTTGCCCGGATGGTTTCGAAAAGCGCGATCGCCTTTGTTTGAAAGCCATGTCTTCGAGCCAGACATATGACATCGCAGAGGCCAACTGTCGAAATATGGGAGCAACGTTACCAGTGATAAGAGATTCCTCTACCAATCAGATTGTCCAAGCTTTCTTGATGGACAGCTTTGGACGAGGATTTTTTTGGATCGGATTAAAAAAAAAACTGAATGAAATAGTTTACAAGTGGTCGAACAACCAACATTTTAATGTCCTCACTGACTTCAAATACTTCACTCTTACGTATCCATATCTGTTGCCTGCTGCTGGATATTGTTACGGTGGAGTGTTCGTAGTGAATTCCCTTGTTGGAAACACCTACATAAGCAGTTGGGGAATCTACCTATGTTCAGGTCCTCACAGATATGCTTGCATGAAGGTGGCGAATTCATAAACTATAACAATCAAGTTTATGTTTATCTTATACAGTCAGAGTTTACGCAATGTACGGAACAAACCAGTCGTATTTGGAAATTGATTACATAGGCAAGACCTAGCACGTACCCTTAATTTTTCATGAAACTTTTTCTTCACTTTCTATATAAATTTGCTAACTTATCTTTTAGCAACAAACAAACATCTCTAATTCGTACTTCCGATTTAATACTTCGTACAACGGTTTAGGAACTAGGGGCTAATCCAAATATATTTGTCTTTTGTTCTAAAAATGTACCTATAAATTTAATTTCAAGGCATTAGGCGACCTCGGTACCTGACCGTAATCATGTTAACGATATTTTCATGGGCTGCTCATCGCATTCTGCATTATAACTTCAAAAATATAACCAAGATTGTAAAGGTCACGTGATTGTATACAATCAAATTATAAACGAGCAAAACATGTTACACATGTGCGATCGCATACAGAGCAGGTAGGCACAGCCACTAAGACAAAAAACGACGACCGAGCACACAGTTTACTTCACAACATCAACTCATAGCAAGAGGTTGAGTTGCCCGCAAATCAAGATAAGTTCCTTGAATTGAAATCAAGCTTACTTTGCTTACAAGCTGATCGCTGCACGCGCACTCCACAAGCGTACGCTGGAGCAATTTTTTGCCAAAAAGCGAGAGAGCACATTTTCACGTAAAATCACAATACTATTGCACACGCTTGTCGGGAGTGAGCACGGAGAAGTTCAACAAGGAACTTAAATTCTTCTGCACAAGCGAGCAAGCTCGAGACACAAAGACCCTTTTGACGGTCTCACCATAACTAAATCAGTACTTCATCGATACCCAACTGATGGTTACAACTAAGCTACGTCACATAATAAAACAAACAAAGCGACAGTGATGCTCAAATAACCCCCACAACTCATTGACAAGATTGGGACTGCCTTAAAAGCTCGTTTCCGTTAGCATGATGCCTAAGTGCAGTCAGAAGCAGCGTTTGTTTTATTATATCGAAAGACAAGCACAGTGTTTCAACGTATGATTGCATCTTTTGTCATAACAGAAAGCGTGCTTTTGGTTACGCTCGAACATCATGCTAACGGAAACGCGCCACGAAACCATAACCTGCTTTTTGCTTACAAACATTGTAGTTTCTATATTACATGCCACAGTCTCGCATTACTCGTGGGTGAAAAGATGGCGCTAAATAAAATTTCATTTCGGTTCCACATCTCAGCAACAAAACTCGAAGATATCTTTCGTAACAAACTATACGATAACAAAACCAACTAAAAATTTTTGCGACGCAATTTCAAAATGGCAGGTAACTTCGACCCGACAATCAGTGATTACACGTAGGTAGCTTTCATCAAAAAGCAAAGTAAGTGAAAATAGCAAACGCACTCTCACTATTGTCATCACATTTAATTCCATAAAACTTCGCTGGGGGCTGTAAAATGGTAGCCACGGTAACAAGCTATTTGTCAAGACCTATGTTGGAATTTTGAAAAAAAAAGCAAAATTTGGTTCAAAAACCCCCTAGATTACCAGAACAAAGTAGTGACAAGAACTTAAGCTTAACATAGTTGGCTACTGTGGTTACCTCTGCATTTATAACACACAAAAATATATGAAAGTGATAAAAATCAATAAAGTGTGTTTGCTACAAGCTTTTAGTTTTAATTTTTACTTAACGACATGTAATACCACTTGAGGCAAGATATCAACAAAACATGCATTAGACTAAAATATGAAAATCAAGGTTTTCAACTGCATTGAAAGAATCAAAACAAATTTAAAAACGCTATTTACAACACGGCAGATAGGGGAGAAACGCAAATATTTAAAGGTAAATATGTTGAAAACCTGTTACAACAAATTAGTGCAGAATCACTAGATACGTCCCGAGAAATTTTAAAAACTTTTCACTTGAAAACCAAACATATAGAATGGTTATTACGTTTTAATTTAAATAGTGCTGCCAAATCAAACTGTTCTGAAGCAAAAAAAAACATAACTTGCAACTGAAAACACATCAACATAACGTCATAATCTTTCACCACTTTCATTGCTTAAAATCAAACTTAACATAAACAATATACCAGTCAAACTTCAACAACGGTTACTATATGCCGCAGCTACAACTATATACTGTTTCAAAACAACAAAACTTTAAAAAGATTTAATAACGCACCGGTTTACATGCTACTGCTACAACTTTTTGGTGCAATGAGATGTTTAGTCACCCGTACGCTTAGACTGAATCGCGTAACGTTGTACTAAAAATACATTTTGCAACAAAGGTAGAAAAATTCCAGCAGATAATGCCATAACAAGAATAAGTGATTTAAAGCGGTATGCAAGGGCTCAACTTAGCAGAAGGCTAGCTTGCACTCGAACCAAGAACTGAACAACAAGCCTGGTGTTGAACCAAACATGCATAAAGTACAGTGAGTAACTACTTTGTTGATGTTACAGAACTTCCAACAAAGGTTTGAGAAAACCTGCTTTGCCAAAAGCTTTTCTGGACGCAATCATCAATGGCGGGCTTAAGCGAAATGACAAAAGCTAGAATAAACGAGTTCTATCCAAATTCTCGATATATGACCCGTTTATTCTAACTCAGTTCACACGATCATTTAACACGATACCGTCACTGAGGAGTGGAACTCGAAAATCTTTTGAGTAGTTACTGTACACCAAAACAAAGTAATCAACAGGATCTATTGAAGTTGAACTCATGCGAAACATACAAATAAACAACGGATCTGCAATGAGTAAATCTTAAGGCTCTTAGATAACGAAAGGTTCACAGCTTTAAACCTGAAACCGTTGATTGAAACCAGTCTAGACACTTGCAAAATAAAGTTAACGGAGCAACTGCAAACTGAATTTGTCGTGTATCACCAAAATCAAAACGATGTGTAGTTGCAGTTATTAGGCATACTAGTGCAGCTAAGAAGGATGACTTGATAAAGTTGGACTTACAGTTAAAAAGGAAACATTCGCTTTCATACATAACTAAATAAACGTTACTGCTCAATAACCACTTCATACTTCATGATTAAGTCGATTAGACCACATAAATTTTATTGTACAAATGTATGATTAGCTAGTTTTTATTTACCTTAATGCAAGATTTTCGGGAGATTCAAATAATTTGCAACTGAATTTTCATTTTAGGCAGGTTAGAAAGAGCAGTGTGCAAAATAATACAATACTTTTAATCGGTTAAAAGAAAAACATTTCTACAGTATCATCTGTTAACACCTGAAGGTAAAAAGCATAATACTGTACAGGTCAACTATAATACATCAAGAACGCGAAGTTACTGCACAGCCATTCAACCAAGCTTTGAGCCAATTCGCGTGTAAATGGCTCATTTGAGCACTCAAGAAAATGTCTTCAACGAATGTTCCAACTTATTATTCTTTATTTTCTTTGTCAATCAACTTTGTTGAGCGATGGGTACGGAGACTCAAGTTACGTCTGAGTGAAGTAAGAACATGTACCTAGAAACAAGAAAAAAAAGAGGAGTTGAAACAAATAGTAATGGAACACTGCTCTAATTCATCGAACACGAGATGAACGGAGAATTTGGAAGACTGCAACATTGGTTTTACTTCTGCAACGTCGCTGCGATTGATCTAAGCTCATGCTTCAGGTTTCTCCGCTCGATTGATCGCTCACTATAAACTTTTCCGCTCGGTCACGCAATGCAAATACTCGGAGCGTTCAATTCGCAGTCCTTCGGATGTTAGTGGAGGCAGTGTTCGTCACCGCTACTGATTACTTTGTATAGTGCGAAACCGCATCAAGCTAACCATGATCTTACGCAGGAAATTCGACTGATATAAACAAGGTTGTATTTGGGAGAAAAAGTAAACGGGAGGTGAGAGGGGCTGCTTATTTTGAATGTGTACTACCTTTACTTCTTTCAAATGACTGTCCATTCTGGAGAAACCTGACACCAAGCTTAAATAACCTTTGCTTGAATTTGTCTAATCTTCAATATTCATTTTTATTTCTATTAAATAACAATGAACTGAGTCGATTCTTAACACAACCATACTGGCTCGAGTGTTTCTGTGACCCTCGGAAGCAATGATCGCCACCGGGAGTTTATTGCAGTCACGTTTCAGTATCTTTTTTTTCGTATACGACTTGCGGTACAGTGAAAAGTTACCTAGCATCTAGGGCTTCTTTCATTTTTTATACAGAAAGAGCCACGCAACATTGCAATCACACCAACTTAACTTTTCCTGAGGTTAATTGGGCACGCTAAAGAAAATCTTCACATCTTAGTTTGCACAAGTGCACGATAGCAAATTATTAAAATGAGCAACATCATCGTTGACCGGCAAAAACTTAAAAGCGCTGAGCAAGCAGCGGTAGCGCTAAAATAATGAATGCAACGTAAAACTAGCAATAAATTAACCGTTACATGAAACAAGCAAACGAAAAGACGAGAAAACAGAAATAAAAACGCAACTAGTCCTACCATGTAATTAAAAGATTTAGACTAGAAACTAATGCATCAGGTCATGCAAATACTTTTTCACTTCTTTGCAGGGCCTAGCTGTGCACAGTGAAGCTGGCCTTTTGCTTCTGCTCCAAAAAACAGCGGAGTGATGCAATACGTGCCACGGCGAGTGCTGCCAGCTACTCGCAGCTGATGATCGAACACCAGGCAGCTACAGTGAGCGAGCAATGACGTTTGAAATCTATTTCTACAGTGGTTTTCGAAAAGAAGTGATGCTAACCAAATTAAAAGTGAACTTCCAGATGCATTACTCCCTGAGAAGTTGAGAAGAAGTCTCGAGGAAAGAAAGTCGAGGACAGACGAAGTCGATTCTGTCATATAAAAAAGTCGGCTTACCTACCTAAGTTACCTGCAAATGCGAGGACTGGTTATTGTTTGTGCTCCGGGCAAGTGCAGGATTGCTAAACATGGTGGGAGGGTGCGTAGCCCTCCAGTAAGCCTCCAAATACTCTGCGAGATGCTCACAAGCATCATCCAATTGATTCTCATCCAAAATCACATCGATGAGATCCTAAAAAAGATTTTTTAATCTTCCACTATTTTGCCGCACTGAGGAATGCTTAAAAATTACAACACGTGATATCGTTGAGAGCAGTGTCTATCACGTGGCATATATCAAAGCGCTTAATATCTTTTCCACAAATGACATCGCGTAATAATACAACTCAAACCGATCTCAATGACGTCAAACTAATCATACACAATCCGATTCATACAAAATTATTGACGCATTGTTAAAAGGCCAGCAACGCATTTTCAATCCCAATTCTCGATTCTACGTCCTTGTTTTCCGCTTTTTACTGGCTTAGACACGTTGATTTAGTGTATCTCTACGCACTAACTGTAATAGCAAACCATTAACAGGAGCAACAAAGCGCTTTAAATTCGGAATAATCTTCTATACGAATACCGGTGGTGCTCTATGAAGCTGAGAAATCCAGATCTTTCGTTCCGAAGTTAAGAACGACTACCACTACGTCACGGCGGCTGCTACACCGGCGTTCTGCAACGGCCGTTATAAGTGGAAGGTCATGATAGCATCTCGCCGAAAAATTATGACTTCGATTATTCAATCGATGGTGAATGTGTTCAATGCATTAGGTACACAATACAATTATCTAGGAATAGTACGCATACTTAGGGTTCGAGCAACTGGCTTTACATTTGCGCACAACATTATTACGTGCTCTTCAAACTCATCAATTTTATCAGTTTTTTCACTAACAATACTGTCATGTACATACAATCTTTTTTTAAAAGCATTTTAATCTTCTTCTGATCTAACCTTAAGATCCACCTTGCTACGTAATGTACATGTGCAAAAGCAACGGTGAAAAAGTCATTTTCTCCTCGTCAATTTTGAGAAAACGACCATGTTCGTTACAATTAAACATCTTTCAGATCGTTACTGTCATGGCCTTCAAATAAAATTAGAACAATATCTAACCAAAACTACCTACCAGAGACCAAACAAAGGAAATGTTGCGAACCAAATGATTTTATCAGGCGCTAACCTGCAGTTGCTCCACTGTCTTTTTATTATTAAGACGCACAGAAGATCAAGAATTGGCGCTCTTGGTGAGGCTGTACTGCACTGACCTAGAGTTGTCTAGTGCAGAACGTCCTGCTTGAATTCCTCGGAATTCTACCGATTGATGTATGGTTCGTTAGAATCTGCTACGGAGAAAAAATCACCGCAGTTGTCTTTCATAAGGGCATAAATAAGTGGCCACGATTAAATTAGAACCCATTATCGCTGGAACATCGACGCATAAAAACAGCGCTCCAAGTTACTCATTCACGTGGCCGATGAATAGTTGCCGTAGTAAGCAGTGCAGAGGCTCACAAGCGGTAAAGCATTTACACACTAACCGGATTGCATTGAGTGAGTTTGTCGGCTGCAATCATTTGTATGTTGAGACTTTTAGCTTGCGACTTTCCGCGGGATTTGATCAATTTTTGTAGCACCTAGAACAGAGGAATGAGCGAGTAAAACTGACTAAAAGTTGTACCATACAGATTACAAGCAGCACTCAAAACAACAACGCACTGCTATTCGTTTGAAGCTGCAGCTACACACTGTAATTTTCTTCTCATGGGAAAAGCATAGAACGTCATACAGGCACAAGAGATTATCAATTTCTCCAAATAAGTATAAAAGGAAATAATAAATTTCACTTCTTACCTTTGGTGATGTTATTTTGAGAGCAACAATTATTGGGGCAAGCGAGGTTTTAGTAAGTTGACTGGGATGATTTATAGTGTCAGCGTCGAGTATTATAAGCTTGAATGTACGTGCAAGATCAAATATTCTTTCAATCTCTCTTTGAACCTCAGCTAAAAAACGAATGTAATAAAAACTATGTCACCAAAAATTGTAAAAAATTCTTGTTGTTCTTTTGGTTCTCCAGCTATTACATAGATACGATGATGATGATGATGACGAATACCCTTCCTTATCCTGGGATGGAAACACGGTGCCAAACGAATCTAGGCCTCACCACGCAAATTAATCAAGCACGTAGCAGCAGGCTGATTAATTAGGAGAAAGCGGCAGCCATTTTGAATAAATCATTAAAATAGACAAATAGCTCCGCCATCAACCAAGCGGATTGCCATTAGTAGTATAGGATGGCTCATTTGGCGTCAACTGCGGCGGTGCTGAGGCAGAGCTGCCAATGAGGCGTATTTCTCTCTCATAGTTCTAAGGTGGCTAGCCCTAGATCCCAAGACATTAATTTTATGTCAGGGAGATAGCCCTAGGTTTATGTGAGGGAGCTAACCCTAGTTTTATGCAAGGAAGTTGATTTTGCCCGAAGGAGCTGACCCTGCTTACAATCTCATGCGAGGGATCTAATGCTAGATCTGAAGGAGCTTTAGAACTATCCAAAGCGTACAGTTTTGAGGCAACTAGTAGCTGTATTTTAACATTTTATGATCAAGATCGATCAAAGTCTGTTGCATATTTGTTTCCAAAAAATGTTCACACGCTTTTATGACAAAAATATTTATCAATTTAGCTAGCTATTCATGTGGTTTCTGCATTACGAAATTACAATTTTAGCGTTTCAGGCAGACAGACTAGGTTGTTTAATTCAGGAAGTTTATTTAGCAATCAAAACTAAAAATTTGTATAAACGCGAAAAAGGTAATTTCGTCACCTGACAATGAAACGGCAAAAAGACCACGAGATCATCAAAGTCTACCGTGCCTATCAACAAAATATACAAACTTTAGCCATAACAAACCGAAAAACACAGTATACGATACAATTTTTAAATAGAAACACATTTTTCTTCATTCACGTCCAAACATCGTCTTGTAACAAAACAAAACTAATTGATCTGCACCATGAAATGCCATTAACCCTTAAACGCCCAAGTGTTTCGCCAACCATTGTTACCTATCTGGATCGCTAGCGACCCGGGAGTTAAAGGGCATTGCTTTAGCTTTTAATTTGTACGTTTTCTTTAAACATGCTTATGAAACAAGTCAAAGTGTTGCAAGTTCACTGCTATCGACCCCATAAGACCATACTTCGACATCAGAATTGGTTTGTACAAAAATTATAAAAATTAATATGTACAAATACCCTGCTAACTATGAAGAACAAACAAAGAATTGAATTAAGGTGTTACTGAACTTTAAAATTCAACAGAAACGAAAAGAAGAACATCAAAACAATTGCAGTTTCTAGTTGGTAATACAATAACGATGATAAAGCTAAGGCACAAGAATTACGCGGCACAATAGAAACATAAAACCGTGACTTGTTTGTGATCGATACAACACGGCTCATCGCATTCCTTGCACATGCCAACTGTTTTGCGATCCATAGAAGATGGACAAATGTGGCACCATCGTCTTTTACGATTTCCCCTCTGATATGTAGCTGATTGAGAAGAGTCAGTATCAATTTTGTATCCACATTTTCGTAGTGCTAGTTTAGTAGCTCTTGGAAGTTGCTTGATTTGCACTCGACGCTGTAGCCATGGATGAAGCAAAGTCATACTTAAGTTTTCCAAAAACACTTGGCATCGATGACTTGCTTCATTTACCCTTTGTGAAAATTTTGCTCGGAAGATGACCATGCTATTGATCCCTGCAATATTGAGGCAATTGTAAAAGTACGCAAGTGGACAGCACTTTGTCCTCTTCTGCACACTGTAATTGTGGCAGAGTTGGTCAACTCTGTCAACAGCTGCTTTGGTAGCATTGTAGTCCAGTATCATATTAGGCAAACCTGTATCTTCATCAATTTTGTTATCATTGTGCATAGTTGAAAGTAAAATCACAGCTTTGTTTTTCCTAGGTACATATGATACTAATGTTTGCTTGTCACTGAAACCAAAGTACTTGATCCAACACTTCTTCCTTTCTCAGTTACAAATTCAACCGGAAGTTCTCACCAGTTTTTCTCATCGTACCTAGCAAGATGATTTGTTTCTGTAGTAAATCAGTAGCCAGTTGGGAACTGGTAAACCAATTGTCGGTTGTAATACTGACTCCAGTGAGATGCAGTGGTTGAGAAAGGAATTTTACAACATCAGCTGACAAGCCAACGTTTCTATGATTTTCTTGACGTCCAATATATGGCATCCCATTGAAAGTGTATCCAGTGAAGCAGTCACACAACAAAAAAAGCTTCATCCCATACTTGTCCGGCTTACTGGGCATATATTGCCGAAAGCTACAGCGACCTTGAAATGGTATCAGTTGTTCATCTACGGTTACAAATGCTCCCACATCATAATGTTTTCTGCAATTTTCAATAAACTGTTTCCACATTTGTCAAAATGCACCAAATTTATCTTCGGTGTTATGGTCTTAACGACTAGCTATCAAAGCGTAGGTTTGCTGTAACTTGCTCAAACGGATTACGGCCAAAAGAAGCGGGAAAGATAGCTCTACCTGATGGGCTAGATAACCACAACGAAGAGATTGAACCGGCGCGATGGTGTAGTGGTGAAAGCATCCGCATCGCAGTCGGTAGACCTGGGGTTCATTCCCTAAGTCGAGTCATACCAAAAGACTTTAAAAAATGGTATTCACAGCTTACCTACTTGGCGCTCAGCATAAAAGAAGAGATAGCGTGGAGAACAAGCCGGCAAGCTTGCTTGCTGTATCCTTGGGCAAGGCACTTAACGGGACGCCTCCACCTTTATGTGGCAGACAGGTAGCCCTCCCGTACTTCACCGGATTACAATTGTGAAGATGCTAACCCAGCATGTCAGACGATTCTTGGGTACCCACCAGTGGCAGTCCGCCTTGTTGGTGGTGGGGCTACCAGTCACTCAAGACTGGTTCGAAATGGGCTGCCATCTTTCCCCTAGCCTAATTTCAATTAAGTTGACGGCATGAACCTGAATTGCCGTTCGTGCCGTACTTCCATCCCGAGGAAGAGGAGGGGTAACCACAAACAAACAAACAAACGAAGAGATTCGTGTTGAGATCGATATACACCGATGAGATACAGAAGACTAACAATGCCCCTCATTTCACAAGTCAACTGGCAATGTCAACTGGCACCCATTCATCCGGATTTTTGCCCCTTTATGCTTGACAACCTGCTTTCGCATATCTTCATCAATAAAGCAAGCAAAAGCTTATACTTCATCATGGATGTCTTTTGCAGCACCAACTAGTCCTTCGGTGGTGTGTCTAAGATTACATGCGCGAGTTCTTGATGGTGGGGGACACGTGGTACCCACACACGGCCATTTCTTCCTTTGAATGAGCTTTTAACCGTAAGATCATTAGGCCTGCTACCAGTGGAGTCTTCACAGTCACTCTCTTCAGTACTACTGTCAGTCAATTCATTTTCTGGGCTTGTAAGTGCATTTTGGCTGTTGACAGCAGATGGATCATCCATACTCTCGTGTGTTACATCATCACGCTCTTCTGGTGACGATTGGTCAATTTCATCTTCACAATCCTCGCTTTCAACGGTGTCTTCATCGTCTGAAATGTTGTCCTTTAAATCTGACCAACCCGCAAGTTGTGTTGCGGCTCTTGCTGCATCCAGTAGCCTACTTGCTATTTTGGTTGAAACAGAAAACTATGCAACACTTGCGTCAATACTCAAAAAGAATATGCATTCTTTTACGTATATTTATCATTTTGCATGAATTTTCTGTTTGTGGTACTTAAAAATTTATTACTGACAAAATACCTTGCTATTAGAAAAAGTTGCACTATTACCTAACATGGGTATCTAGAGACCCTATCGATTTTCTATCCGAAAACCTCAATAACTTTTATACCGGTAGAAAATTCTTTAACGTGTGGATGTGAAATGGGAGAAGATTAAACACTTTGAGAATACTGGTAGTCACACGTAATGGAGCTAAACAGCCCCAGAGAAGCAGGGAAGAAAAGACAGCTGAGGTCGATGGAGACCCACATAGGCGTTAAAGGGCTAAGCATATTTTCATCAATAAAGAAAGCAAAAGGATCAGCTTTATTTCAAATAATTTTTGCAGCACTAATTGGCCCTCGTTGGTGTGTCTAAGATTACATACACGAGTTCTTGATAGAGGGGGGACACGTGGTAAATCACATACGGTTATTTTTTCCTGTAAACGAGCTTCTGGCCGCGAGATCGTCACTGTCATGCTCAGAGGAGTCTTCGCTATCACTTTTTTCCCCACTACTGACAGTAAATTCATCGTCTGCACTTATGGTCTAGATGCTGACAATAGAAGCGTCATCATGTCTCTCAGGCGATGACTGGCCATCAATAGAATCTTCGCTCTCAATGATTTCTTCATCGTCAGAGTTGTCTTCTAAATCAGACCAACACGTACCACTTTCCCAGCGGCTGTTGCTGCATCCAGTACCCTTCTTGCCATCGCTCTTCTGATTCTTTTGGGATCTTAAACTGATTTGCAATAAACTCTTCGATGTTGCTTTCTTTCTTCTGAAATTTCTAAGCTTTTGTCATAAACGTTTTTATTTTGCATTACCGTGCTTCCTTACCGTGCTTCTTACCGTGCTTCACCGGTTTACCGTGCTTCACCGGTTATTTACCGTGCTTCACCGGTTATCAGAATAGTGAAGCTGTTTACCCAGCATGTCGTAAGAGGCGACTATTGGGTACCTACCAATTGCAGTCTAACTGTTAATGGTGGGGTTGCCAGCTTAATTGCTTGGTTGGACCACTCATGTCAAAAACTGAGGTTGGGGTAAGCAAAGGCATGCTCCCTGTAGAAAAATTTTGCTCCACTAAATCCCCATGACCAGAAAAAATATACAAATGGCCCCCAGTCCCCGGCAGCTCTTAAATGGGCAGGGGGTGCGAAGAATCTCCGGGTTTAAATCTGAATGTCATGGGATAAGGTTTGGAACATTAAATGTGGGAAGTCTTTGTGGAAGGAAAACGGAAGTGTGTGAAGAACTGAGGAAGAGAAAAGTTGATGTGTGTTGCATCCAGGAAGTAAGGTGGAAAGGCCAAGGAGCTCGTTTTGTGGGTGCTTCGGGACAAAGGTATAAACTGTGGTGGTCAGGAAATGATGCAGGATTTGGAGGGGTTGGAATTTTGGTGAAAGAGGAAATACCTGGAAACGTTGTGGAAGTTAGAAGAAAAAGTGACAGAGTAATCGTGATTGTGCTAACTCTAGGTAGGGAGGTGATGCGCGTAATATGTGCGTATGGGCCACAAAGTGGAAGACCAGATGCAGAGAAAGTTCGTTTTTATGATGAAATGGGGAGTGAGTGGGACTTGGGAAGTTGTAGTGAAATCATTGTTTCTTTGGGGGATTTCAATGGACATGTGGGGAAATGTGCTGAGGGTTTTGAAGGTGTTCACGGGGGGAATGGTGTTGGGAAAAGAAATGTAGAAGGAAAAAGATTGCTGGAGTTTTGTGATGAAAGAGAGCTGTGCGTGGCAAATACTTGGTTTAAAAAGACAGACAAAAGGAAAATTACTTATAATGGCGGTGGGTGTGAAACAGAAATTGATTTTGTGCTTGTGGGGGAAAAATATAGAAAGTATATCACGGATGTAAAAGTGATTCCATGGGAACTTCAGCACAGGCTGGTGGTCGTAGATCTAGATAAAAAGGTTCTAAAAAAGGGTGTGAGAAAGGAACGAATCATAAGAAGAAAGATTTGGAAGTTGAATGAAAACCGAACAAGAGTGAGATTTGAAAAAAGAGTAAAGGAACTAGTGAATGCAGATGCACCTGATTTGTGGAAAACTTTTAAGGATGGTGTTCTAAAGGCTTGTGACGAAGTGTGTGGAAAGAAGAAGTCTAGGAGAGATCAAGGAGACATGTGGTGGTGGAATGAAAAGGTCAAGGATACCATTGCAAGAAAGAAGGCGGCATTTAAAGAGCTGTGCAGGTTCCCATCAGAAGAAAATAAGAATCAATACAAACGTATAAGAAATCAAAAAAGGAAAATTGTTGCTAGAGCTGTGAGAAAGGAAGCTAATCAGGAGTTGAATAATTTATATCATAATTCTAATAGTGTTTTCTACTTCCTTAGAAGAATGAAAAAGGAAGGGAAGGATGTGGAAGGAGGAAGGTGCTTGAGAGGAGGAGACGGACGATTGGGTTTTATTGAAGAAGACCGGGCAAAAATTTGGAAGGAACATATGGAAAAGATCATGAATGAAGAGAAAGAATGGGACCACATGGTGAAAACTGATGTAGTAGAAGGACCAGTGGAAAAAGTGGCTCGCAATGAAATTGTGGAGGCAATGCAAAGGATGAAATCAGGAAAGGCAACCGGACCATCTGAAGTAAGTATGGAGATGATAGTTGCAAGTGGTGAAATCGGGGTTAAAGTGATGATGGAACTGTGCCAGCGTGTATTGGATGGTAGAGGAATGCCTGATGAGTGGAAAACAAGTGTGATTGTACCTATCTTTAAAGGAAAGGGTGATGTGATGAGCTGCGGATCATACAGAGGAGTGAAACTGCTAGAACATGCCATGAAAATCGTTGAAAGAGTGCTAGAGAGGCGAATACGAACACTAGTCGATTTGAATGAAATGCAGTTTGGATTTATGCCAGGAAAAGGAACAGTGGATGCGATATTTATTGTGAGAAGAATGCAGGAGGAATATCAAAAGAAGGACAAGAAGTTGTATATGTGTTTTGTTGACATGGAAAAAGCTTTTGATAGAGTGCCAAGAAAAGTGATGGAATGGGCCATGAGAAAGAAGGGTTTATCAGAAGTAAGTTCGGGCAGTTATGAGCCTGTATGATGGTGCAAAGACAAGAGTCAGTGTGGGATCTGCATATTCAGAGGAATTCGAAGTAAATGTTGGTGTACATCAAGGATCTGTGCTGTCGCCACTATTGTTTGCAATAGTGGTGGACGTTGTTACCGAAAATGCAAGAAGGGATGTGGTTAACGAATTACTATATGCAGATGACCTTGTTATCATGAGTGAAGACATGGAAGACGTGAAGGAAAGGTTTTGGAATTGGAAGAATGCACTGGAAAGTAAAGGTTTAAAGGTCAACACCAGAAAAACAAAATTGATGGTAAGCGGGTCAGAAGGCGAACTATTCAAAAGCAAGATAGATCCATGTGGAGTTTGTGGGAGGAGAGTCATGGCCAACTCAGTGTTGTGCACAAAATGTGAAAACTGGGTTCATGGCAAATGTGCAAAAATAAAGAGAGTTACCGCTAGATTGGCAATGCATTTTGTTTGCTTGAAATGTAAAGGAATAATGGAAGGGACGATGGATTCGATCGAGAAGTTGTGCGATGAAGTGGAGACAGTGAATGGATTTTGTTACTTGGGAGACAGACTAAATGCTAGTGGTGGTTGTGAAGCGGCAGTCACAGCAAGAGTAAGAATCGGTTGGGTAAGATTCAGGAAATGTGGAGAGTTGTTGCTTGGAAATAGGTTTCCTCTGAAGATGAAAGGTAGAGTTTATTGTTGTTGTGTAAGATCAGCAATACTGTATGGAAGTGAGACATGGTGTCTGAAAGAAAATGAAAAAGCAATTTTAAGGGGAACAGAGAGAGCTATGGTGAGAGCCATGTGCGGTCAGAAAATTGTAGACAGAAAGACGACTGAAGAACAGATGGATATGTTAGGGTTGAAGGAAACGATAGACCGGTTAGCAACAGCAAATGGAGTTAGATGGTATGGACATGTACTGAGGAGGGATGACGATAGTGTTTTGAGGGTTGCTCTGAATCTTGAAGTGACTGGCAAGAGAAAGCGAGGACGACCGAAGAAGACCTGGAAGAAGCAAGTGGAAGAGGAGACAGAGAAAGTTGGTTTGAAGAAGGAGGATGCTCTGAGACGAGACAAGTGAAGGGACGGAGTGCGAGCAATCGCAGAAGGAATGGGGTAAATCCGGCCATCTCTGCTAAAGGGAAAACACCGGATAAAAACTGAATAACTACATTACACAGTATGAAAAATGCGGTGATTAACTATTTCTTATATTGTTCGATTTACTTTGTTGTTTGTGGGACTTTACAATTAACTACTGACTACATAAGTTGCAATTCAAAAAACGTTGCAGTATTACCCAACATGGATCTCTAGAGACCCTATAAGTTTTTTCGTTTAAAATCTTAATAACTATTTTATCAGAGTAATATTTTTGAAATTATAAATGTGAAATGGAAGAAGAATAAATGCTTTGGAAATACTTGAAGTAGCACAGAACGTAGCCGACCATTACAAGAAATATGAGAAAAAAACAGAAGGCTCAGGTCGCTAGCGACCCACGTAAGCGTTTAAGGGTTAAGCACGATTTCAGACCTAGAAGCAACCGCTACTTCGTAGTCAAAAGTTTTATTTAAACAGGCTCGATTCTACATGACAGCGTTTTTACTTAAAGACTCTTGTAAGCCGTGATGTTGTTATATAAACTTATTATGCAAGGGCTCGTGTGATGAAGTCGTAGACTTATTATTCAATGTCACAGATCTTAGGTATCGGTCAAGAGTCAAATTTAATCTACTAAGACTCATCGTTTACCAACATGCCACAAATTAAAGCAAAATTATTCCTCTAAACTAGCATAAATTAACCGTTTTATAGTAAAAATTTTGTAGGTTAGCAGAGGCACGACCGACCAATAAAATTTGTTCTATTCTAAGCCAATACAGTCAGCAAAACGGGTAAAAATTTAAGTTTACTTTTTGTTAGGGGAACTTTGCTTGAAATAATTCACAGAGCACTGAATTTGCAATAAGTTTTATACGGCATTACAAAACTATCAATATTTTTGCATGTTTAAATTTTTCTCATTCTTTGTGACACATTACAAATAATCTCAAATAAAAATGATAGATAATTCAAGACACAGATTCCTTATCACATAATTCCGACAGTTCTCTTTATTTCTTGTACTTTTTTACGTTTAATTTCGTCCACCAGCATAGTTTCACTTGTTGAACGTTTTCTTCTCTCGAACACTGTTCTTAGCACACAACCACGTCTTAAAAGGTGTATAAGCCATCTTCTTTTCGCGATATCAGTTAATAGTTTCGGTTTCATAAAATTTAGGACTTTTTGCAGTTGTCCATGTTACTCGCTCAACTGCTAAATCTGCGACCTTAGAGAAATTCTTATAGTCTTTGGTCACCGTCAAATACAAAACTTTATTTTTGTCATAGCAAAGATGAAACGTCACGAATTACTGTGCTTAAAACCACATAACGCAATCGCTAACGATGTGATAGATAAGAAAACGGGAATGGATCGTTTGATTGAATTACAACTGCGGAGAATAGTTACATGGATTGATGTCATAAAGGAGTAGCTTTTCAAAGGATAAGCCGTTTGAAGTCGAGACGTCATGAATTGAAGTGGTAAGACACACGTGACCAATAAGCACTCAGTAAATCATGTTATCCCCAATTTGAGCTTATTATTTGAAAATAACGATGCACACAGAAAGCCAGTGAAGGAAATACAACGCTTGTGACATGTTGGTGCTGTCCGCTGATTACCGCCGATTACCAAGGGTGACCCAAAAAAATGTGTTTTGAAAAAATGTAAATTCGACATCTTTTTCAGTTAAAATAGCTTTAGAGATTTGAAATGTCGTTTTTAAATATTAATACAACAACTAGATTGCTACAATTTAACTTAGATTAGTTAATACAACATAAGATATTAATTCTACACGTTTTTGTGCTGGAACTGGCTAGCAAACATCCAAGCATTTTTCCAGCTCATAAAACTTAATGATAGGATACATCAGAGCCGACATAACTGAAGAAGGATCTCTCTTTACCACCAGTTTTTCGTTTCGGTTAAGCAACTTATCTTCGTAGCTACTTTTAATAAAACCTTAACAATTTTACCTCATTCGACTTTCATCACACATTTTTTGAGTTATCAGCGCTGCTCCAATCATCACAACCTAACCGCAGATTTGAACACTTCACCGCTTGTTTTAGCCAATATCTTCGTATTTCTGCAATAATTGTTTTTCCCAACCACACACCCTGTTTAATCTCACTTCCACAATTATCATTTTCTGGAATAATTGATTTCAAATACGATCTGTTTTTCAAAATTTGATGTCATGTAATTTTATTGTCGTTTCTGTGCATTAACACACAGATATTACATTTTGCGTCTACTAAGACTCATTAGATGCAGATTGTTAGGAATTATTTAGGTCAAAATTTTCAAAAGCTTATCAAAACTTTTTACACACAAAATTATCAAGTCACAACTTTTAGCAGTTTTAGTTTGTTTGTCCATGTAAAATAATTTGAGCTTACAGTCTCTTTTTGTGCAACTCTCACATAAATGTTGTCCAAATTTACAGCTGTTATCAATTTTATAGGTAAAAAAACACGAGATTATAGTTTTTCAAATACTTTATCACCTTTCTTACAATCAAAATCAAGAAATAAGAAACGCACGCACAGCTTTTTTCAAAGAGTTTACTATCAACCATAGAATGTGTCATGCTCATCAACTCTAATTTCAAAGCTATATTAAAATTCTATGCCACCAACAAGATTTTCATGTACTCATCAACTCCCACGAACCTCCAACTTTAACTACACATCCAATTTTTAACTCTTGTTTAATGTTGACTAAAAACACCACAAATAAAAAAGACAAATACTTGCTTACGCTTGCAAAGTTTTATAAAACTTTTATGTGTTTACAAAGCAAAAAAATTTCTCCGTACATCAGTTTGACCCCTTTCAATAAGACTTACTAACACTTATACGTATTCACAAAACATAAAAAACTTCAACACAATTCACACAAATTCACCGTTCACAGATTTTTATTGCATAACCCTACAACTAAAATCACAATAAGTTTGTTTTCAACACCTCGTATAAATGTTATAAAACAAAAATTTTCAATTTAATTGATCAATAAAAGTTTTAACTAACAATCTTTTCATCATGCATTAAAACAACTTCAATACTCATGTATTAGCAGCTATGAACTACAAATCAAAAATTAATCAATCGAAAAATCTAGGCCAATAAACTTATCTCATTTGTATGCGTTCTCTTAGTAACCGTTTCTAAGAGCTGAAGCACAAGTTTTGACTCTGAAGCAAACCAAGTCTGATGAAACTTCACATCTGGCAATACTTTTAAGAAACTAGGACATTAATTACCGATATGACCTGCATAAATACAAAAATGTTGTACGTACTTACTCAGTTTTGTCAAACGTTTTAAAAAACCTAACGTTGCGCTTTTAGCGTTTTATCCTAGTTAACTTTAAAACAAAAAGCGTCAATTATATGAAAAATAACAATTCATTGCAGTGCAATTAAATTTTCTATTACCTCTAAACCTAGTTTAATACCTAATAATGTAAACGCACGAGGTATTTCCCGAACTTTATTGCAATTTCTTTACCAAGCATCGACTCGCAAATGTTACCCATAAACAAAATCTGAACTTATCACCTATTATTTTCAAAAATTTTGTGAAGTAAATATCGTACTTGCGTTTGTATGGCCGCTTCTACTTACATATTTATAGAGCAAACCATACTTTTTATATACATCAAATATTTAAAATTTCATCTAAGCATTCTCACAAACACTAAATTCAAGATTTCTAACACGGCTAAACAGTACTTAGCTTTAAACAAATACAGTTTTGATTTTTTTTACTAATCAAGTCAATTGTATCAAATATTAGTTCTGTTATATTTCACTAGGCAATAAACTTACAATTTGCTCATCTTAATAAGTCTTTACGCAACAAATTTATGGAAAATTCGTTCAGGATAATTCCTTAAAGTTCTGTACAGTACTGTATAATTCATTGTTTTCGATTAAAGCTGCTAATTGTAATACCATTCGAATTTGATTACGTGTAGAAATCTTTGTAAACGTTCTTATCACTAAACACAACTTTAATCAAAGTACCAAGTATTTTCAGAATTACCCTCACCATCGCGTTTAAATTTCGAACCCGGTTATACCAAGTTTATGAGCAAAGCTAAAAATTTTTACACTGTCACCAAACGTCAAAATTACGTCTTTTATTTGTTACTATAGGACAAAAAATCTAAACTTAAGATTTACCGACAACAAATAGTTTTAATTTTCTCCTGATTTCTTCTCACTATGACCATCAAACGTGCAACGGTTAACATCAACACGCTTGATTTTAAAACAAAATTTTATAAACTTACAATCTGCTTACATCCATTAGTTAAAAATTTTCATGTAATTACTTTTTAATGACTTTTAAACATAATAAAGCCAAACTTATGATCAAGTCATGCATTAAAATTTTCCTTTTCTTCACCAAAAACCGAACTCATAGAGTTATGAGACAAGCTTACACAAACTTACGATCACGAAAAATTAGCTTAAAGCTTGCATCAAACACCGATTTTGAAAACTATTAAATTATAATGCGTGCTTAATAAAACAAAATTTCAAGTTTTTCCAATTCTAAGGCGTCAATTATTGCACCGTAACCTTGACCATGTTATTTCTGAGTTCAAAACAAAACGAGTGACCTAACACTTTTCAAATAGTAAGCATTTTTTTACGTTATTTTACCCATCAAGTTATAAATCGACCATATTTGTTGCACTCAATTCAAATTCGACTTTGACAAAAGTTGACTAGTTTTTGATGTTACATAAAAAGTCTTTGCTTGAAAACACTTAGTGGTCTTAGTTTTTGCGTCTACACTACGCTTTTTGAGATGACGTAACAAAATTTAATTAAGACATCAAATGAAGGCTGCGTTTGTCACGATTATGTTCGATTCTTAGCGCGAGTATCGCGTGACAACGACCCAACAAAGTGTCAAATGTTTGAAAACCAACTCGAATAAAGCGAATTATTAATATCTTACAGGTGTAAATATTCTAAATTGTATGAAATTTTTATAATTAAATACAACGTATCGACACTTTGAAGAGTTGACACTTTCCGGATTCCTGGATTCTCTGCTCTGCGTTCTGATCGCACCCACTTCTGGTCTGGCATTCTCTCTCCTGATGCCACGCATCATCTGCATCATTTCCGGTGTCATTATTTTCGTCAGGCAGGGCCTATCCTTTTCTGAGCTTTCTACCTCCTCTCTTTCTTCGCTTGATCCCTACTCTGATTATGTAGGGGTCAGCATCTCTCTTAACAACTCCTCCTCGCTCTCATTCCTTAATGTGTATGACCCCCCCCCCCCCTTATTCACTCCTCCTCAACGGATGGCAGAACCGACTCCTTCTCTCCCTCCATTCTTCCCTCCTCCAGAAATCTCTTCATTCTGGGGGACTTCAATTGCCATCACCTCCTTTGGGACTCAAGAGGTACTTCTGACCCCCACGGGGAGGAAGTATTCGACTGGGTCATCTCATCTGACCTCCCCCTCAATTACCCTGACACATCCACCCTTCTACACCGCTCCTCCCCTGACATCTCCTTTGCTATCTCCTCTCTTGCCCTTTCTTGCTCCGCGGAGGTGCTTCAGGACCTTGATTCTGACCATCTACCAATTCTTCTATCTGTCCCTCTCTCTCCAGTCTTTTGCCCCAACGAGTGTCCCCCTTTCTTCAACTTTCAGAAAGCTCGCTGGGATACTTTGTCACCTACTTTGATTCCCACTGTCCTTCTGCAGAGGAATACTCATCTCTTTCCTCTGTTGCTGCTCTTTTCACCTCTCTGGTACTGAATGCGTCCAAATCTTCGATTCCTTTCGGCCGCATCAAACGCCATCCTAAAGCCTGGTGGTCTGCTGAGTTGGAAGGTGCAGTTAATGAAAGACGCAAGGCTTTCGCGGCCGCTCACAGAAGTGATGAAGATCGCCAGGCTTACATCTCCGCTTCTTGTCACGCCTCGTCACTCATCGCCAAGGCCAAGGCTGAGGCACGGCAGACAACCTGCTCTTCTCTTTCACCCAAATCAAACCCAAAAACTGTATACTGTCTTCTTTGCTCTGTCGCTGGCTCTTCTTCCTGTAGTTGTTGTTGTGATTACCCTACCACCAACAAGGCGGACTGCCAGTGATGGGTACCCAAGAGTCGCCTCTTACGACATGCTGGGTTAGCAAATTCACAATTGTAACCCGGTGAAGTACGGGTAGGTCACCTGTCTTCCACATAATGGTGGGGGCGTCCCGTTAAGCGCCTTGCCGAAGGACACAACAAGCAAACTTGCCGGCTTATTCTTCACAATATTTTTATGCTGAGCGCCAAGCAGGGAAGCTGTGAATACCATTTTTTAAAGTCTTTTGGTTTAACTCCACTTAGGGAATGAACCCCAGGTCTACCGACTGCGGAGCGGACGCTCTAACCACTACACCATCCTACCGGTAGCTCTCCTTCCTTGTCTTCCTCCTCTCCTAATTTCCCAAACTGTTCTTCTCCCAGGGAATCGGCTTTGGCCTACACCGCTTACCTGAGATCTTACTTTTCTGTTTCTCAGCCAAAGACCCTGCGTAGCAGAGCCAGAAGCTACCTTTCTGAGCTCTGCCGAGCCACGTGCCCTGAGGAGTCTCACCTCTTCTTCTGCTCTCCTTTCTTCCCCAGTAAACTTCTTGCGGCTGCTTCCAACCTTTCCTCGTCCACTGCCACTGGCCCAGACAAAGTTGCTTATCCCATGCTAAAGCATCTTCCTCGCTCTGGCATGGATTTTCTTCTTCACATCTTCAATCTTTCTTGGACTTCGCATTCCCTTTCTTCCATCTGGTAGACATCTTCTATTATTCCCATTCACAAGATGGGAAAGCCTCTCGACTCCCCTGCTTCCTTCCAGTCTACCTCTCTCACCTTCTGCGTCTCAAAGCTGTTTGAACGCATCATTCTATCCCGTCTTCTCTTCTTTCTGGAATCTAAATCCATTCTCTCTTTCCGCCAGGCCGGTTTCCGCCCTGGACGATCTACACTAGATCAAATTCTGTTCCTTTCTCAGTCCATTTCGGATGGGTTTAACAAACCCAGGCCGGGCTCTCAGACCATTCTTTCTACTATTGATTTCTTGAAAGCTTTTGACTCTGTCTGGTATCTCGCCTTTTACCATAAACTCATTTCCGCTGGCCTTCCCCTTGCTTTGCTCGTTGGACTCAATCTTTCCTTTCTGATAGGCGTGCTTGCGTGGTTTTTTAAAATCACCAAAGCCGCTCCTTTCGAGTCCGTTGAGGTGTTCCGCAAGGATCCGTTCTTGCCCTGTACTTTTCTCTCTCTTCATTAATGATCTTCCGGCCTCTCTGCCTTCTTCCGTCAGCTGCTCTTCTTACGCTGACGATCTGGCCATTTGGTCCTCCTCCCCCTTGGTCCCCACTGTGGTGGAGGCCTCACAAGGAGCTCTGTTTCGATTGGAGCGCTGGTCTGAGTACTGGTGTGTTCCTCTCAATCCGAGCAAATGTGAGGCCTCCTTCTTCTCAGTGGATCCCCATCAAGCTAACCTCAAGCTCAACCTCCTCTTACTCAGCTCCCGTCTTCGTTTCAACCCAACTCAAACCTTTCTTGGGGTCACCTTCGACCGCACTCTTTCTTTTTCTAAACATGCATCTTCGCTGAAGGCCAAATTCTTTCCATGCCTCAAGGCCTTACGCTGTATCTCTGCTTCCTCATGGTGCTCCTCTAAGGAGTCCCTCTCTGTTCTGTATAAATCTTTTCTTCGGCCCCTTCTCCTTATGCTTCACCGGGATTAAGCATTACCAATATCACCAAATTGGAACGCCTCCACCGAGCGGTTAGTTGCGCCATCTCTGGCTGTCTCTCGTCCTCCCCTATTTCACTTCTTCTCTCCAAGGCCTCTTTACCTCCCCTACGAGTCACCCTGACTCGTTTTACTCTTTCATCTTATGAGCGGGCTCTTCGTCTCCCGAATTCCTTTCCTATTTCAGGTTTGGCCAGACTTGAAGTGAAACCAAGACTCTGCAGATCGTCCTGAAGAGCTTTTGTGTCCACTCACCCGCTCTTACCTCCTTTTACTTCCCCTAGGGAGGCTCTTGTTGCTTGCCCTCCCTTTCCTCCTTGGAATCTTCCTTCCTTTACTGAGGAGTCCACCCTTTCCTCCTCATGCTTTCGCTCCGATCCCCCTCTTTCTCGCCAAGGTGCAGCTCTCACCCACCTTGACTCTCTCCTCCCTCACGATCTGATACTCTGGACAGACCGCTCTGTTCCTTCTCCTTTTGGCAAAAGCGGCTCCGGCGTACTTGCCAACTGCTTTCTCTGTAGCACTGAGGCCACTCTCCCCTTTTCAGCAGGCCCCAATATGCTCAAGTTTTTCCGCTGAAGCCTGCGCCATTCTGCACGCTCTTTGCTGGTCTCGACAGCCCCAACAAGCCTGCCACTTCTCCTATCTTCTCCTCCAAACTGACTCTCGTTCTGTTGTCTCCTCTGTCTTTCCTTTTACCTCAAACTCTCTGACAGATCTGGCAGGAACTGTCTTCGCTCTCCTGTTCTATCAGGCTACAATGGGACCCTGACACTCGTTTTTCTTGGGGAACGACGCGACTGATGAGCTGGCCAGACGAGAAGCGCTACTTGTGCCCTGTGCAATCCCTTGTAGTCTCTCTCCTCGTATCTCTTGTATCCACTCTTCTCTTTTCTCGGACTGGAAGCGTACTGTCTCATCTAAATTCTTCGACATACAGGTTCCCTCGATTTCCACTGAGGAAATCGCTGTGTTTTCTTTCTTCTACGCTGCAACGAACACAGCCTACTGTTAAGTTCTTATCTCTTTAGGATTGGCAAAATCGAGAATCCTTCCTGCAGTGACAGTGGACACTCGTTACAGGACATCTCTCATCTCATTCTGCACTGTCCCGCTACAGACTCTTAGCGCCGCTCACTCTTTGGCAACTCTCTGTCTCTCTACGACGTCTGGTCCAGACCCTGGGGAGTTTCCCGGCTTCTGGGGCTCCATCGTCTTCCGCCATGCCCCCATCCCTCAGAAGGAGTCGGGTAAACAACAACAACATCTCAATTCCATATTGTCTTTTGCAATCTCTCACTAGAAAATACAGTGATTTTAACATTTTGCTTTGATATATTTTGGTATAGAGTTATCTCCCTCAGACTTTCCTCGCATAAAATTAGTAGACCTAGCGTTAGCCCCCTCTGACCTCCTTTAAATAAATTTAATGTCTAAAGTTAGCTCCCTTAAAACTAGGATAAGCTCCCTCATACCTTGGGTTAGCTCCTTCAGATCTAGCATTAGATCCCTCGCATGAGATTATAAGTACGGTTAGCTCCTTCGCGTAAAATCAGCTTCCTTACATAAAACTAGGGTTAGGGTTAGCTGGCTCACATAAACCTAGGGCTATTTCCCTGACATAAAATTAATGTCTTGGGACCTAGGGCTAGCTATCTTAGAACTATGAGGGAGAAATACGCCTTATAGGCAGCTCCACCTCAGTACCGCCGCAATTGACGCCAAATGAGCCATCCTGTACTACTGCCATTGGTCCCTTATAGTCGCTTCCTAGAACACAGTAAAGGAGCAGCGGCACCATAATGCGCAATATTATCAAATGATGCAAAAAAAACACTCACCAAGACTTGACTTGGTGCTGGATTTTTCTATCACAGCTCGTTTGTTTGGATTGTTGAGCACTGATCGTTTCGCCAGGGATATATCAGCACTGACACGAATTATAGAAATCCTTCCTTCAAAGCGACGTTTTATGAAATCAAAGATAGCTTTCTGCATCATATCGGTGACCTTAACGAAAATAATAGCACAATCAATCGGTGATGGAGGGGTGAAAAAGCAATAAAATCCATCTAAAATCTCGTTTAAACTATCATCCATTTAACCCATACGATGGAGTTTCAAACTATTTCAAGCCTAATTAGAAGTGATCCAGCGTACATATGCAATGTGGACGTGACGGCCTGTACTAGTTGTAGCGTTACTGATAAAACATCTTGATTATACAAAAAAGCTCCAGACAAAAGTACTTCATTTGACATAATTAACTACAAAAGACGTTATGTTTTACAAAACATTTATTGATGACTACTTGGTAATCAGACAGCAAAAAAGTCAATTCTTTTCAAAATGTAAAACACTTACACGTGACAAATTTCCAGAAAAAAAGTCAACATATTGCTATGCTTAATTATTTGTATTCTCAAGACTTAATTTTAATGACAATTTTCAATACAGTAATAGCCTCGATTTGAAAAGAATACAAAATCAAAGCTACTTCATGTGGTTCTGATTGCATTATTTGAGCTACTGCAATACACCTCATCACACAGTAAACTCATCTTTCTGTTGAAACCAATCAAGGATACGTTTTTCTGGCTTCAAACACAGTGATTAGTTCTCTCTGGATGCTTTTTACATTATAAAAACAAATAAAAGCAACAACAACAAAGTTGTCGTCATGCATATATTATTGTAAGCTGTAGAACTGGTATTAGTATATCAGACAGGTAAATCTACTTTTTGCACATGAAATAAAATATAATCACCACAACTGAAAACCACACCTCATATCCTTTAAGAGCTGGACCACAAAGCACTACTGGTCTCATAGTTGGAACAACGTCATAGGGAGGAATGGCTTCCTGTTTTTTAAAAAACGCTTTCTTTCTACCATCCTTCGACATTCCGCCACTTGTAGCAGAAGAGACTGAAGTCTTTGGACTACATATAAAATAGCAAAAACGGTAATGCACGAACTGAAGCGATGATAGGATGCACGTAGATATGAAAAAACTGGTTTCATCTTAAACACTGATGAACCGAGAGTTAAGTTAGTGAGTGCAACTCTACATGCAACGTTCAGATTTATCCTCGCTCTTTCGTTAAAAGAAATTATGATTACATGCTACTAGCTTACACGATGATGTAGTGGCTAGAGCGTCCGCTACGCAGTCAATAGACCCGGGCTTCATTTCCCAAGTCGAGTCATACCACGAGACGCTAAAAAATCGTATTCACAGCTTCCTTGCTTGGCATTCAGCACAAAAGGGATAGTGTGGAGAACAAGCCCGCAAGCTTGCTTGTTGTGTCCTTGGGCAAGACACTTAACGGGATGCCTCCATCTTTACGTGGCAGGCAGGTGGCTCCACGAATTGAGTGAACGCGTGTGGTCGTGTGGAAGCTAGCAAAGATTGACCCAAACTCGGTAAACATGTCATGCAATACTACTACTAGCTTACGATATTTCTTAACATGATCCTGCAATGATAAAGTGTCACCAATGGAAAAAGATTTTAAAACCATTCGACTCGTATTTCTGGATATCTAATTTGTTTAGTATCTACTTCAAAATGAGCAGTTTAAAGCCGAAATTGCTATTCCGAACACATTTTTATCGAAACCCCATGGAATGATTCATTTAGTAACGGGCATAGCATTTACGTGGCAACCCACATGCCATGTATCGCACAGTTTAAACTTACTGCAATCAGCACACAAATCCATATCCGTAACTCTGTGACTTCTAGATTACAACACTAAATTATTTAATGATGGCAAGTCACTATCAGGCCACTATTTTTCGATGCTATATTTGCCTAAAACTTTACAGTGGTCTACAAATCTGAAGAACCAAAAGTTACGACCAATAATAATCGGAAAAGTGAGCATTCAAGTTATAAAGCAATAATACTCGCTAAAGTACTATAGTTTTACTAGATCATTACTGAACATGCCAATCAACTCAACTTTATACCTCTGTACAGTCTGATTCGGTATTGGAGAATCTGACTCGTCATCTTCAACGCCGTTTGTATCCATGTCACATGCGACTGCAAAAAAATAGAAAACCATATGCATTAAATAAAACAACAAAATCACAACAGTGCTATGTTGAAGTTTCTGACCACTCACACCTTGTACAGTGCATATACAGTGAACCCTCGTTTATCGCGGGGGATACGTTCCAAAAATAACCCGCGATAGGTGAAATCCGCGACGTAGTCAGCTTTATTTTTTACTGTTATTTTACAATGCAATACTGTACTGCAGAATGAAACAAAAAACAAAACCTCTTTTCAGGCCCAAAATGTGTTTAAGAAATAGAAATATTAACGTATATATCAACTTTTTTCAACTTTTTTCACTTCTAGACAACAGTAAAGCCCCTGAGCCAATCAGGATTCACTGTAAAAAAAGCACTGTAAAAAATTCCGCGAAGCAGCGAAGCCGCGATAGGTGAAGCGCGATATAGCGAGGGATCACTGTACTCGAAAAAACTAATTTTCATGATGAAAGCAACGTAAACCGCCACAAAACGTCGGTTTTCGTCTCGTTTTGCCCAAATTTACTGCCCAGTGCCACTGATTATGAACATATTCTGTCAAAAAAAAAAGTAATGCGAAAAATTGCCAATAACTTGCTCAATAAGTAGTAGCTTTTCATGCCTCACGTTCGTAAAGTAGCAGCTGTACTGAGCAGTCCAGCACTCACCAGTTGTTTGAAGAGGAAAAACAATTTCAATCGGCGTTCACATACAGAAACAAACTTGTTTCTAATAATTCCTCCATTCCACCCCATTGAAAAGTAAAATAATAGAGCCAACAAACCTTTTTGATTGACAACACTTATGCTTGCCTCGCACAAAGCTGTACTTTACATAATGCATCTGTGATACTTTAATTATATTGCTCACATTTAATTACCGTGATAGCTTTGCGCGAAGATGTCATTATAAACTAAAATTAGTGCATAAAACATTAATGTCAGGAAGTTGTATGGGAAATGTATGGGGCTACAACTACAAATTGTTAGAAATCACTACGTTACCAAATGCTGATAAATGTACTAGAGCTTCTATCAATACAAATACTTGCTGAGGGAAAGACGAAATTACTCTAACAGTAGTCATTCCAAATTCAATAATCAAGTCAAACGATAACTGTAGAATCACCAAACTCAGCACTTGACTGTGGAAGCCCAATTAGTGTGGAAAAGTGGAAACCTAATAGGAATTGTTTCATGACTAACGGATAAGATGACCGGAGCCGGAGATCGATAAAATCAACTAACTACCGCAAAGCTGCGATCAACAACTTCCAAAACATAGTATTGCGAAATGTTCCAGGAGAATGATCAACCCAAAACAACAGTTTTCTTCTTTCGCCTAAGGACCTTGTTAGTTCTGGGCAGTGTCACGTGGTCCTACTCTACGAGGCCATTCAAAAATATAAGACTCGCACGCAAAGAACTGAGCGCGTGTTTGGACAAAATATAACAAAAGCACGCTTCAATCCCATGTTAACCGAAACAGGCACTGAAGTCAAGCAAGCTAAAATTAGAGCAAAAAAAGCGTAATGACTCCAGAGAAATAGAAAATCGTTTGATGCCGTCATTTACGTATTCGTACGTCGATCGGATTTGATCGCATATTAAGTGGTATTAGTGTGCTACAAACACACTAACGAACCTAGTATGCCCAAAGTACAGGAAAGTGCCGTAACTTCATGTCCATCCATATAATTGCCACACAACTTCAATCGGACGAAAGCTAACAGAAAAGTAAAGCGCTGAAAGTGGTTAGAGTTCAGAAGCAACTCAATTCATACCAAGCCAAGTTTAGTCCGCAAAGACTTTTTGTTGTCACGCACTTTTATTCTCTGAAAGCGGAGCGGGTCAAACCCTATGTTGATTGTTCTTGATCCCAACAATACCACTGCGTTCAGACCTGCTTTAGAGTAACTACTACTATGCCATGATATTGCAAAAACTAATAGTTACATTTTAAATGTCATAAACAACCTTGATTTTTTTTTCGTTTAAGTGAAACTGCTGATCAGCAAACGTGAAGAAATAATTAATGTTCGTACAGTTTAACAGGTTCAAGGCAAAACTGAAAAAACAATTCAGTTTTTCCGTTGCAGAGCAATAAACGATAACAAGTCAAATTTCTCAAAGAGATGATTTTTGATTGAAAATGTTTCTCCCACAAGCAGTGCAACTGAGCATGGAAAACTGCGGAATAAGGGATAATTTCAAAATAACCAAGCCGTCGTGAGGTTCCAATTCACGACCATTGTGACTATGAAGGATGCTCCAACTCACTACATGATAATGCTACACAGGAACCACGGTTAGTTTTCAATTAAGCGTGATGTAGTTTTTTTGGATGGAAAAGGGGGCAAATGTAAAAATTAACTACAGGAATCATCTCATACTGACATCAATATTCCACTCAAAAACGCCTTATCACATTGAACAAAAACTCGACGTGAAATTACAGATAGAATTGCAATTACATTTATACTTGGTCAACAATTTTCATTCTAGGCCTAATTTTGAAACAAGACTTAAACTGTTGCACGGCGATTGAACTTCAAATTCACATCACTCCCACCCCATCTTCTTTCAATACCTGCAAGCTTACTTTGCTTGTGGTTGTCTATCTCAAAAAATGACGACGTTCCATGTTCAGATTGTTTGTGGTTCTTCTGATCGGTCCCTAATCAATACGAGACAAACATTTTTCCGCAGATGTTGCAAGAGAAATTACCGGTAGTTGGTGGAGCCCTGGTGAGCGCACGACCCTTCTCACGCTGGTGTTCGGATACCACGCAACACACATGAGCAGGCTCTCTTTCATCTTACTGGCTGCTTCAACTTTCGATCTGGCATAGTGCGCATGTCTAACGGTAAAGGCCGGTTTCCATTAGGCATATATTGCAGGAGTGACGCGAAAAATTCTCGGTTTCTCTATTTAGTTTTGTACGCAGAGCGGGGTCGTGCACAAAACTAAATAGAGAAATAAAAAATGTTTCACGCTGCGCCTGCGATCTACGCCTGATGGAAACCAGCCCTAAGTGTGACGAAGTATCACAAACCACAACCACAAGTCAACGACCTCTCCGTGGAAGGCCACCTGTAACTTGAAAGCGTTTTGAACAACAAAACGAAAATCGACTACACGCAAAGCACGATTTGACAACACTGTCCACAGCCAACAACGCAGGAATTGAATAGTTTGAACGTAAGTCTGGAATCACACGAGCAAACTTTCATCAGCAAGCTCTAACAAATGTGATGCCGGTCTAAGAATTGGTAACATTGTAAAAACGAAAACCAGACTCAGACTGCCATTGATTACACCTTGCGCCAATGTCACGTTTTCACAACATTTTCATTTCCCTCACTGGTCTTCATTGAAAGCTAAAGCTCAAGGCTAGCGCTTCAAATTAAATTCACAAAAAATGCAACGCACGCCAATGAACCCAGTTCGACAGTAAATAACGCAGTAGCTTGTAACTAATCAATCCATCTTATTTTGCTTGACCTTGGGGTAAGTCATTTAATTTAGCACGTTTTGTCACAAATACCAAACGGCCAAGCTTGACAAGACTACACTAATACCACTACACGCGACATTAGGGGAAATTGTTGTTCCATATTCCAGTCTTCTCAATCCTTTGAAGCTCGCAGTCCACTGTTGCTGACAGACAATATATGCCATTGGCCCACACGAAGACCTTTTATTGAGATTAACTTCGAGGAAACGATTATTATTTTACAAATTTTGAAGCATAGCTCGCAGTTTCTAAAGTTGAGAACCTTTTTTGTTTTTCTTCAAGACCAACTTCGACCAAACGACTTTTGCCAATTTCGGTCACCTGTTTTCAGGATCAACTTAGAAAGTTTATTTCGAAGTGCAACGCGGTCCACATGAAAGAGCTTCGCGGAGCAGCATTTGGTCGCGCCCAATCAGCTGGAAAACACTTTCTTAGTTCATTTTCCTTTCTCTAATTATTCTATTAAACTGATCAATAACTCTAGCAAATTCTAAGCCTTTATATTCCACAAATCACAAACAGCACACGAATTCAGACAACAAAGATGCGAATGGCATGGATATCGTTTGAAAAAACGCTCAAAAATATGGTTTCCAACTCTACGTAGTTGGTCGATTTGGCAGTAGAGAGCTCAATGATAGAATCAGAGCAATAACTATTTGATTCTATTTGAATAAGAACTATCTCCTGACGAGCCGCCTTAGGCGAAACAGACTGTTGAGGTGTTTTTAACTGGAATAAATTTCATTTTATTTTGTTTTCAACTCTACGTTGAAAGATTTTCACAACATTGCAACAGTCACGAACAGAAGTTTACTAAAAATAATCCGGGTTTAACAAATACTCGTATAAAAAATACATCTTTGCTATACTTGTTACCTTGATTTATTAAACTTCTGTTAGTGATCCCTGTTTGGTTTGTTAAAAATTGAAAAAAACTACACTCCTTTTCGAAATCTACCATCATGAGAGGGAACTAATTTGTAAGGCATTAAAGAAGATCTGAAGGTTTTGAGGAATCATCGTGAAGAAGGTTTGACCATCACAAAAAAATGCTCGAAGAAAATGTTTTACAAAAGGTAAAAAGGATTTCCAGGAAAGATACTACGAAGAAAGAAATGAAAAAGAGATATAGGAAAACTGAAGATGTCCACAGATAAGAGGCAGCATAGCTGCAAGCAACTGGTTGACTCTGACCAATCACGATATTACTTATCTTACCTACAACTAGAAGATGACGAAAACATAAGTAGCCTGGATAGCGTTTTAAACAACCAGCACCAGCGGGTCATAAATATTAACGCTTAAGTAACTCCTCACTACATCTTTTTACATGCTAATTTCGCCTTAATATACTAGCTCTTAGCATTCTTCCTATTCATACAGTCTGTTTCAATCAATTTTTTTGGTAATAACTGACAATATTTGTTTCTCAATCGAATTCAACTAGATAATTTTTTCATTTTCTACGCAGTTTTCGATTTAGGACTTCCATAAGCATTGGTAGGAAAATACTGCACGATTCCCGTTCTTACGTGTAACATGAAACATCCATTTCTACACCACATTTTTAATCAGTAGATTCATGCTGTCAGGATTAACAGAAAGAGGCAAATATGCCATCCATTTCAAAATCTAAGTGGAGACTGATAACGCTACCATAAATACGCTGTCATACGGTAACCTCTAGAAACCAGCTATGGCATAATGGTTGAACACTGTAGGGTGGCCCTTATTTGAGGCTAAAATCTAAAATTTCTATTTTTTTATGTCTGATCCTCCCAAAAGATTCCATTTTACTAAAAACTAACTTATTCAAAATTTTGTGAAATTTTATGTTTAAAGGTTAAGCAGAGGCCTCAAATTTGGCGTAGTCAAGACCATTTTACGCACAAACAAAATTTGTTTCGTACAGTAGAAATCGGCTATGGTGGCACCAGGAGGGACCTTTAAAAAATTGTCACTATAGATAAAATTTAAGGAAACATGTTTTAAATGTGGGATTTTGCAACAGGTGTTACGCGCAATGCCACTATAGCCGAAGTAACGATAGGTTAATTCTATTGTAATACTACAGTCGTGGGTACAAAAAAGTTCTTGCAGCATGAAAGTCAATTTCTTCATATTCGGAACATTTGCCTGGCTCTGATCTACAATCTGTAAAGCACACTGAAAGTGTTCTTCATTCTCAAAACGACCCGATTGGCTCATTCGCTAGATCAAAGCGACCTCCCTCTCAGCGTGATCGACAATTGTTGCAAGAAAGCAATAACATCATGACGAATTTTAAAGTCTTCACTTTCTTTATAAGTTTCTGGGTCCATTTCAAAAAAGGTGTCAGGCACGCCATGAATACGAAACAACCTCCAACTGCTTTTAGTGACAAATTCATCCAACATTTTGTTTTTAGTAAAAGTCATATCCACACGGGTTCGTGGCAGTGGTTGTTGTTTTCCAATCTCCTGCGAAGCTTTCAGCATAGCTTGTTTTAAAGCCAGATCTGTGTTAGGATCAAACAAGCTATAAAGAATTAAGTCCTCTGAAAGGTGCCATCAATGACCAGCCATCCTACGTAAGCAGCTGCTTTGATTTGAGGCTGAGGGTGGCAACAAAGTGATTAAAGTAGGTTCAAGTCGTGTCTTTCTGCTTGTGGAGAAAGTAGTACCAAGAACCAAGCCTAAATATAAGCTTTAACAAGAAAAATGTTGATATCGCATAACCCATTAACTTCCCTGTTCGTAAGTTTGAATTGAGATCAAACTAACCAAATTTCGACGCTGTATAATGCTTTTGTAATCCAGCGTGCTTGATGCATGGGGCCAAGTGCTTGAAATCTTTTGCCACGAGATAATTTACTTCAACTAAATATTAGCACTATGTCAAGCAACTCATAGTAATCATCTCGAAGGTGGTTTTCCTGCAGTTATGAATTGCAAAAACTAATGACACCATCACGAAACTGTTCAAGCTCAGATGAGGTTCAATTATTATTCGTCCAAGCGTTCTAAAATTTTCCTATGCTCAAATATTTCCATTATGTCAGGAAACATTTGAATAAACTAATTTAAGATGCGCCTGTCGAGACGAGGCCTTTTCGAAATACACACCCTGGCATTATCTCAAGAATCTGATGACGACAGGCGAAATGCAGCAGATGTTTTTCTATTAAGCTGCTCAAGAATTACACAAGTTCCAGCTAAATGCCAAGTGTTTGATGCTATCGTGTCAAAACACATAGCGCGAAGTGAATCTTCTACGTGCCGCTCTTGCAATGCATTATGCACGGCCATGACTTTGCCGGTACCATTATCAAGTTTCGGAATCCCCAGAAGTTTCTCTTCTACCATTCCTGAAACAGGTGCGAAGTCTGTTTACCTTTTCCGTTTCCGTACCATGAGGCGTGAGTTTTCCATCCCAGTTTACGGTTAAAACAGATGATTTCTTTAATTGAAAGTGCTGTTTGTTTTCTGAATTATTGCCATTAACGTTGGATGGTAGACCATTTCAGAGCAAGTTCTAGTGGACTACTCCCAAAAGTTCAGGATGCCTCAAAAAAAGTCAACGCAGCAGCTCGATCACTAACTTGTATGCATTAAGCGAGCCAGCTAATTGAGTCAACATAATGGTTTGACGTCCCCTCTTTGAAGGAATGGGATTACTTACACTTGTCCATGGTGTTTGTTCACTTTGATGAGAGTCAGCACCGTCAGTGCTTCTTTCCAATACCGCGCTTTCAAACAGAGATCATTTATCCACTGTGAACGTCGCCTTCTTTTTACAACAGCTGTTTGTTGCTCACTTGCTTTACCTCTTTTTGAATAATGACTGTATCAAGCCCTACCATCCAACCCGGACGTCGGAGTTATTTCTTCAATCATCAAAAATGGGCTAGTCTTCATTATTTTCGATGAGGTCCATGGGGTTGGCACGAGCAATATCAATGCTGCTCAATCTAAAACTCAATATAAAAAACTGTATTTATTAAATAGATGCTTGGTCTCGATTTCCGCTTTTTTTTTAAATCCATTTTCTTTCAAAAAAGGTTCTCCGGCTTTTTATGGAGACCTGCTACATTTTGTCGGGATTCTAGCACGTGACCAGAGGTATTCTATTTGCTCAATAAATAAGTTGATGCTGCTCAAACCTTTTCCTTGCAAACTTGATGATGATAAAGAAAAAGACGTATTACTTGTCTACCAGCGGAAAGTTTTGCACCTTCAATGCTTTCTGCTGCCATAATTAAAAAGTCATGCGATCGTAAATTTGTCACTTCAGATCCTTTCAGTCCAGTATATACTCATTGCATAGGTTTGTTTAAAACCAAACAGCTTTTGAAAAATACCAAGATTACAGAAATGTTATTGAAAAGAGCAGACCTACCACGCCAACTTGAACACAAGAAATACGACAGATTTTCTATTCCCAGACAGACGACTGCGGTCAGTATCGGCCGCGTTGTTTGTTTTGAATTGTTCATGATCCTAACGATCAGTTAAAAGTTAACAAATGTTACAAGTGACAACTCTAAGAATCACAACCTTAAACGACCAGCAACTGCCGAAAATATTTCAAACTGAAAGATTTGCATAGCGTGCATCGATGTTATGCCAATGCTCACTCTCCTAACATCCCAGCACAAACTGTTTCACATATCAAGCTTCATGCCCACAACACTAATAAAAAAAACGAATATTTTCTGCAGGCAGAAAAAAAGTTTCTTCAGACACAGAAGCGAAAAAGTAAACTTTGAGCAGGGCATTGTATGGAAAGCAACTTTTCCATACACTATAATACCAAAATTCTTTCCAAATATTCTATTCCATGCTTGAAATGTTCCATTCCTCGTAAAATCTTCCATAACACATTTCATACTAAAGATTTTGGAACAAGTAGCAACCATGGCACAACTGGAAAAAGGGAACCAAGGGGGATGAAGCCCCCTTAACTATGAAAAATACTAGCAGTTTAGTTTCAATCAATTTTTGCAAGATTTTTGTGACAAATTTTGGGCTAAAATAACTGTTTTTGGTTCTAAAATCTTAAAATTTTCTTTCCTGCGAATTAGCATTCTCCTTAACAAAATCCTGGTTGTGCGACTGAACAGTAACAACTAATAATGCCTGGTTGTCTGATCAAGCTGACGAAGCTAAATTAGATACTTACAATAACTGACAATTATAGAGCTGCTGAGAGCGCTCATTTATGACCGCTTGTCTGTTTGGATAGAGCACCTCATTGTCTTCGGTCTAAATTGGGAAAAATTAAAAGTTAGCGTCATCTCTAAAGTTCACTATAATACCTCAAGATTTTATTATAAAAATCATTTTTTCATAAAATCTTTGAAAGTACCTTTGAAATATCAAGAGGTCACACTTTTCGAAATGTCTGAATAAGAGCCACCCTATTGAACAACCTTATTGAAAATTTCATATCGCTTTAGTTGATAACGCATGATGTAAGTAATCAAAATTTTTAGCATATGTCATAAAGTTTTAGCAGACATCTGCGTTTAGTAATTTCGATGGGGCTCAACAAACCAATTTCGGCTGACCATCTTTCTCTGGTTTTGAAGGAGTAAATAATACAGATGGCATAAACCTGATTACATAGATTGTGCTTCTCTTCAACTCACAAAAATACCAGCAAGGCGTAAAACATTTAGTGCGGTGGGATGTAACTATGTTTTACAAACCGTTTTGTAGAGTGAAATGTCTGATTTATGTGGCTGTAAAACCATAGAATGGCGTAGTGATGAGATATTTGCAATTATGCAACGCTGTTTTGAAGTTGTTTGCTTGAGTGTGATAAATGTAGCAGCTACATGAGTTAAACAGCGCCCGTCGCAAGGTTGAAAACAAATGAAAACAAAAATACTCAATTAGTAAAATGTAATGCTGAACCCAATTATGCTACTGTGCCTTTATAACAATATTGCTAAAAACATCTGGATTTTGAAACCGTGGTATTAACAAGTTTTGAACATGAAAAATATCTCTTAGATTAATAATTCTAAATCTAATTTCTAAGCTCTGCGCCAAACCATCCTTTCAATTTTTAATCCTTGCATGCTGTATTATTAAAAAATTATCCCCAAGTGCTGAAGCTCGTGCGCAATAGTGGCACATGAAGTTAAATTTCACTGTTTTTGCAAGCAGTATTGCATAATAGAAACCAGCTAAAAGCGAGTAAATTCAACGAGAAATGTCAACACAAAAAAATAAGAAAACTAATAAAAGCATGCTGAATTAAACAAATCGGCACAGAAAAGATATAAAGGTCAAACAAAGCAAACAAGTTGCGCATTTGTCAAAGCAAAGTTATAAAAAAGTTTGGTCCAATCGCTTGAATTTCACCATAGCTTGATGGAAACTTAACGCTAAAAACACTTCTAAATCATTCCTACCGCAAATCGATAAACTTGAAATAAAGATTTTCATACTTTTCAAGATAACAAGGGAAATACTTCCATTATATAAAGCATAGGTGCGCTGCCTCCGATTTATGAGGTGAAAGGCTTTAATTCAAAAACTCTTTTGTTTGCCGTGAATCTCAAAAAATAAAAACGTAAGTTTCAACGTAAAAATCTCGGCCATTTATTCATAAAGACACACGTTCTATAGTGAAATTGGCCCGCTTGTGTGGAGTGTTAGCAAATTCCACACAAAAAAAATGTTCCCCTAACATGCAATACAAAAAATAGCTTTTTCAATCGAAATATTGTGCAGTTTGTTGGCATTTCTAAGTTTACGGCGCCCAGATCCGGTTATTTTACTAACAAAAAAGATCACCAAGACGAGAGATCTGTGACTACCATTATTTTAGTTTCAGGTTCGGCTCGACAAGGGCATTGAACAATTATAGTAAGCTGTTTGCATTGCACTATCAATGAGTGACAACAACAACAACAACAGTTAACATACCTGAAGACGGTGGTGTTGATCGTCTTGACAAGGTGTTACTGTCCCCTAAACTTGTTGTCGAAATCCCACCAGTTTTGGACATGTAGAATCGATTTGACTTCATCGACTGTTGTTGCAACTGACGAATAGCCTCGAGTTTAACTGGAGACGGAACAAATCCAACTCCGCAACCTTCTCTAACCAAGCGACCAATCCACCAGTCATTGTTAAATTTCTACACATTGAAGCGTGAGTCAATATTGCTCCAACATCAACCGGAAAATTACAGCAAGACCAAGGCTTGGTGAGCGCGTGAAATGGAGCAGACACTGCCAACCTTTTTGTGTAGCAGTACTTCTCATTTCGCTTTCCCA
Source organism: Trididemnum clinides (assembly GCA_963675345.1). Taxonomy (NCBI): domain Eukaryota; kingdom Metazoa; phylum Chordata; class Ascidiacea; order Aplousobranchia; family Didemnidae; genus Trididemnum; species Trididemnum clinides. The sequence goes on from OY776286.1 coordinate 12,710,621, forward strand.
AACACACACATATATACTCAATCACGCTCAAATCAAATGATGCAGGAAGATGAATTTCGAATACCATTCAATGCAATGACTGCCTCTAATTTTGAGGTTGATTACAGAAAAAAGTCATCAGTTTAAAAACTCTTGAGTTTCTGAGGTTGATCTTCAAAAACAAAAGTCAATTAACACACCTCTGTATACTTCATTACGTCAAAACATCTATGGAAAGCTCTGGTACACCGGGGCGTGTACAATACACTTGGATGACAAACACTGAAGTAAACTACACTTGACTATTCAAGGCGGTCAAAAGACAAGTTTGAAAACCGCCTGGCATGAAAAACAACACTTTAACACTAAATAACAGGCGTATTGCTCAATTTTACCACTCTACTTCGTTAGCAAAACACATCTACAAGTAGCATCTTTCAAGCTTGATCACAACCTAATCTTTCGCGCATGTGCAAGACAAGAGCGAAAAGATCAATACTGGAGTGCAAACCTCTTCAATTTGCGTTATTTTACAGAATATCCAGGATTTGCAGAGTAGCAACCTTACTGATACAACAACGGCATGCAAGTCCGTAGCTGGGAATTTTGTACATTACAAATCCCATAAAGTGCGGCAGCATTCGAACATTCAAATGCATTGAAGTGTTTGGACAAACAATAGCAGTAAAACGTGTATGTCATAGCCCAATTTTATTTCCTGACGTTGCGACGCAAAAATCCATAATACGACGCACGCAGTACAGCAATACGCCATTACAGTAATCCAATAATCTCAAAGCGTTCAACTGCAAAGCGATGAGCGTTATCGCAAGCCTTCAATGAGAAGTCTAAATATGGAAAGCAGACATTTCGTTTTAATCGAACAGAAAAGTTACGACGCCACGCTGCTCATCACTAATGTGGCAACATGTCGAAAAAGTGTACATGAAAACACTTACATTTTTGCACTCCGTTCACAGGAAAATCACTGCCATTACAAACTGAACACGCTTTCAGACCCCGTTCTAAGTGGCTAATACTGCCATTGCAGTGTCTCTTCATTACTAATACTGCATCCAAGCAAAGAGAATAATCGCACTGTGTCTTTCCCACAAGCAAACAACACAAAACCACGAAGGGACCGAACTCGCTATCTCCTGACAACGATAATTAGTTGAAAGTAAAAACAGATTTGGAAATAAAAAGCTTTTTCTTACTTCTTTGATATGTAGAAAATCTTTGGTTTCAAATGAAACAGCACATCCTTGCACTGGTGAGTGGTCATCTTTGCTACCATCGAAACTGATGTTCGTTCGTACAGCAAACGCGACTGGCTTAGTCTGAAATGGAAAATATGCATCTTAACCCGATCTTCCTCTTCTGAAAGTTTCGGGCACAACATGCGATAGAGCTTTGGGCAATCGCTGGTGCATGTGTAACCTGAGCTGGATCACTGCCAAACCTTAAAAGCATGTGAGTTTAATTTTAAACCAAGAAACCTTTACTACGTAAGTGAAAATATTCAAAGGAAATTACTGCACGTTCTATGAAATCATTAATTTCACAGACACCTTGCCCTCGTAATACCAAGCATATTGGAGATCTTGATGGCATTTGTGTTTCAACTGCGTCTTCACTTCCGATGTCTTTGAATGATAACATAGTAGCAAACAACGAACACCACAATGATTTTAATACTTTGTGAGATCTGCATGCAAGTGCTTGGCAACTTCGAGTTGCATAGACTAGTAACAAATTGTCAACAAAACGGGTTTTATTCCTGGAAAAAACAACCATACCTTCGCCTTGTCTAACTGTGCCAGAGCATATTTTTCATTTTCTTTTTTAGCACCTTCGGGGTCTTCTTCTAATGATATATCCGAATCAGATGGTCTGCTCTGATAAGAATCAGCAGAACCCTGAAAAAAATGAAAACAAAATCGTAAATATTACACATTGTTGCAGTTCCTCACTGCCTTTCTTACTATTAGGGTACGCCAAGACACCACCAGTTATTCAATCAGCGAAACACTGGTTAAAACTAAAACTTTAAAAATCACTAAAATGCGTACACACAAACTGCTACTTCTTTTTTTCTTGTTTCATGAAGAGGAGTTAGAGCAGCAGCCCTTCGCATTTTCTATAAACATCACGACCTTCAGCTACATCTGCAGACTCAACTCATCAGTGCGAAGCTTTCATCAAAACAATTAGTCGTTTGCATAGCTCATCCATTTTGTTCTTGATCGGCCGAGCGGACTAGCCACAGGAATGGCAAAAAGAACTTGACCGGTGAGTTTTTTCTTGAACGCTTTCTTTTCATACAAATAAAGCAGTCGTTCCCAAATCGAAAAACAGCTTAGTCGAGACTTTAGTGCTTCAAATTTTTTTCTGTCAGTCACAAGACTACACTTTTAATTTGTTTCAAAAATCCTATTTCCGCAACTGGTACTTGAGATCGCACTCTATCGATAATTTGATCAAGATTCGTGACCATAGCTTAAGAATATTAAAAACAAAACATTAACTTGAAGACTGAAAGCATAGCTTACGTAAGATTGCTCTTGTACAACGTGGGTTTACAGATAAATGCAAAACAAAAAGACTCAATGACACCTACATCAAACAGCAAAAATAAACAAAAAAGCCAATAAATTTATGTCGCTTGGATAGAAATCAGCCATGTTCCTGATAATACAGGAAAAAAAGCGATACTGGTAGTAACTGCAGGCTATTACAAATAATAAATACATTACCTTTTTTAATTACCACAACACAGTACTAATGAATGCAAAAAATATTCTACTGTTTGGTGCAATATCAAAGGAATTTTTTTCAGTGATTTAAGAAAAGCTTGTGAAAATCGTAGAAAGCTTTGACGTAAGGCAAATTTGTTCAGTAATTCTTTTATTATTTCAAAAAACAACCAGCGCCAAATTGTATTGCAAGCAAGTTGAACCACACGCAGTTCTAGCGCAAAACTAAAAAAACTGTAGTGAAAAGAAGAATAAAGCTCAATCAGAAATGATAATGATCACTATTTTGATAATTAATTTTTAAATCAATCAACACGTATAGAATACTTTTGATCCTCCGTTTACTAAAAAACTTTTGCGGTTGTGCATAAGCTACTTGTGATGAGATCCGCTTAAAAGTTGCTAGTGCTGCTGGCACAGCGGATTTCTACAGCTTCCAACAAAGCAGGGAAACTGCTTGTTAGTGCCTTTTCCATAAGCCAAACTCAAAGCCCATGCGAGCACTGAACTCCCAGACCCACGCTTACGAGCCATAGCATCGACTTGCACACTAGTCTAGCAAAAACAGAAAGTAATATATCAACGATAAATACAAAGCAAATTTAATTTATGATTTGGGCTAAGCTGCAGCAATATCAGTTATTGCTGTAACATACCTGTTTTAGTGGCTTCATTGAATCATATAGTGTTCATATGTATTACAAGCACATAGTTTATACAGCTTGAATATTCCTTATCAAATATTTATTAACAATCCTGAATGATTTGTAATATAACTTCAACCTCTTCACAGCTTTAAATACATTCGACAATCATGCAAAGCTTGCAGGCAAGTCCCATGAGAAATGTATAGCTGCTTCCAGGGAAATTTATTTATAATATCAGTTGTATAATAAAAGTTCAAAAAACCACATAGCATTGTATTTGAACATCACCCACCACATCAAAAGATATTATAATCATTTAATTTAAACTTAAGTGACTTGAGATGTATTTACGTGAAGTGAAAGACATAATTTGCTTATGAAGACACCCAGAGAATGTCTGCATATCATCAAGTAATTTCGCCTTTAATCTCCTTTCCTCATACATGTAATTAAAGGCCAAAATTATTTAGCCTAAATTCCTTACGAAAGCCAAAACCTCAAACTTGGAGGGGTCACCCTTTACAAGGTCAACAATCTAAATACATTAAATGTTGTGTTCAATAATAACTAAGCACGGAAAACCACAACAATACAGGAGTGCTGCCCCAGCACCAGAAGCAATTTCATTATCTATGTTCGTTTTTCTACTACTGACTTTAAAGGTTAAAGGTGAATGCACACAGTATACGACATCGTACAATTTGTCCGCTTTTCGTACGTTTTTTTCCCTTATGCATTATTGTACGAGTTTTCTTCTGCTATTGATATGCAGCAGCACGACAAACCTTACTGTCCGAACATCTGGTTTAGTCCACAAAGTACGTACTAAAAGCGGTTTTGTATGCTTTTATCTGCAAAAACGCATACACTTTCGACACGTGATTGGCGGACAAAGTCAGATGTCCGGTTCACAACGTATATTGGGAAGCACTATATAAATAGCCAAACGAATGAAAATTCTCGCACATGATGCATAGGAGAAAAAACGTACAAAAATAGGACGAAATCATACAAAAGCATGTACTGCATACATTCACCTTAAGGTGCCTCGTCATTGTTGAAGGTTATTTATAAAGAAACAAAAAACAACAATGTAGTTTTTAGAGAGAAATCATTTTCATGACTTTTTTGTTTGTTAAGTGATTAACGTTAGTTTTAGAAAATGTCAAAGCAATCATGAAGAAGCTTTGTCATGTTCAAAACTGAAGTTTATACCTAAAAAAAGGTCAAAAAATACCTCAGTATCAATACGCACAATCTCAAAAGAAAACAGCTTATCTTGCAGATGAAATAACAGAAACAGTAAAATTAAACCCTTTCAAACAACAAAATACTTAAAAATGTACACAATCTACAACGTCAGATAACCTACAACAAAGAGCACCTCTAACAAGAAATAAGTAGAGCATTTTTACAATGCAATGCTTTTGAATAAAAGCAAATTAGAGCCTAATACGACTTAGGATGCAAAGCCCACATCAGAAGTACACGCAGCACATTTTCAGTACCAATCATGATGTCGTGCATTAATAATTAATTTACGAGAGAAATTCTACCACTAGGTTGCATTGCTATCCAGCATTACTCCTGGACATCTACAAGAAGCTGTTAACTACAAGATAGCACGTACTAATAGGTAGCTTGGCGATTCGTTGCACAGAAATTAAGTTGATAAGTTACTTTTAGAAAAAGATGCAATAAATAGCAAAATTATTTCGCAATGCATTTGCAAGTGGTGGAATCACATGTGAAGTGTTGAGGCACACAACCATGTTTATATTTGACGCGACCCTACAAGTTACGCAGTGACGAGAATACCACGAAACGTTTTGGTAAAAAAGCCTTATTAGGGCTATCTTTTCATGCACTAACAACAAACTATTAACTTCGATTTAGCATGCAGAAAAGCACTACCACAAGATGTAGCTGAGGTTATTATGCAGCTTTACAAACAAATCCAGTTAACCGCACAAGGATCGTTAATCCCTAACCTTTCATCTATTAGTGTAGTTCCAGATAATCAGTTATTTCAGCCAATGTTGATTTAGGAAAGGGAGGAACTTTTCCAGCTTCTACCTTGTTTGATTCAATTAATGTCATAACGAGCTAGGTAAGCTCACTAAATAATTAACTGGATTCGTCCCAATTGAAAAACAAAATTTGAGTAGTTCTAATCAGCAAGATCCTTACCTGTCGTATAAAAGAATTTGAAGATGATCCGCTGATGCTTTCATCATTTTTGAACTTGTACTTTTTTCGAGAACTCTTGTTTACTGGCTGAGTCTAAATAAATAAAAAGTACGCCAATAAATAGGGTAACCACAGATTTAAACCTTTCGACTTCACAACCAGTAGTTTGGTACTAAAGGCTAAACCAAACAAAGCTTCTTGTTAAAGATATGGAAAAAAAGCTTCGTTCTACTGAGTTTAAGTCCGAATTTTACTGCTGCATAATTATGCTCATTGCAATTTTCGACTATACGAACGAAAAAAAACACTTTCTCTTTAATACTGAACGCGTTGCCATTACCAAAGAATTAATAAAAATTTGTATCCAGTAAAATCATTAAACAAATACAACATCTGCCATTGTGTTAGCACAATAGCAGATGTTGTGTTTGATTAATAGTTTGCTGGATACAAACTTTTACTACTTCCATGATAATGAAAGCATCTTAACAAAATCTACATAATGAACAAAAGAAAACTACATGAAATACATCCCACTGATACAAACCAATTACCTTCTAAATTATTGATACGTAGCCGATAGAAATATATTTACCTGATTCATTATTTGAAGGTTAACAGAAATCGGATTTATTTCATTGGCTATAGAATACTGAGTACCGACAGACATTTTAACAACAAATCTGCAAAAGCATCACAAAATTTTTTTATACCATTATTTTTAATCGTATTTGTCGCTTATTACTTTTCTATCATTATTGCGTAAGATAGCTTATACTTAACACTTATATTTATATAGCTTGATTCCAGATTATTATTTTGTTGTTAGCTTGTACTACCAAAAGGATCCACGACATTTTTTCAAATGGACAATTCCCTCCGGTAATAGCCCTGAGACATTTCCCACGAAGGATAACTCCTAGTTGGACTTTTCACCAAGGAGTACATCTCCCCAGTCGCAGATGTTTTTCTTAACAATCAGAATTTCTACAAATATGCATTTCTTAACAATCAGAATTTCCACATATATGCATTGGTCAAACGACGCTACCAACATTTTTCACAAATCGTCTATCTCCAAGTCCTAAATTAAATAAAATGGTGATGCAAAAAGAGCAATCACTTGTTGAAGTGGCAGATCATCTGCCAGTTCCAACTCACCTCAAACATTTATTTAGTGCCAGCAAATCATATCAATTGTGCAGAATTTTGAAAATAAAAGTGTAACTGACTACCTGCGTGATGTTGCGTCCAATTTGCAAAAACGCAGTCACTTTTATAAACTACATACACGTAAGCAATTGCAATACACGCAAAAAATTTTGAGAACAAGAATTGAGAGAAAATTGACCCTGATGAGTAATGACTGAATGGTAACGGGAAGAAATGACCTGACACCTTATTGAAGAACTACTAATAAGGAGTCACTTGTTAGGTGTGAGTTTTTTTTATACATTATTTACCATATCTACTGTATTTTTCTTTTATTACAAGCAATACGTTTTTACAGCCAAAGTGCAGAACTTCATATATCGTGTGAAAATGCTGTTTGCCATAGTTGTCATGACAAAGATAGAAAGTACTATCACACAGCCAGTCAAATAAGTATGCTTTTCCCGGGTGGTCACAAATAGGCACAGTAGGTACAGTACGCATAGTACAGACATATTAGGTACAGTAGGCACATTACAGGCATAATACACAAGTTCTCTCTTTAAAATTGGTCAATTATCTCTTCCTCTTGTGTTGTCCCAATTCTTTCGCTATCTTATTTTTGCTTCTTTTTGTTTGGCCAAAGGCAATATTGACACAAGCTGTGGCACTATCTTTTCTTGTTCTTTGTGCATCCGCAATGATAGGCATGTCAAAGCAATAGCCTTGCTGCTTCTGATGAGTTTTTCTAAGAAGCACTTTTCTTTCTTCTCAAAGTTCAACCTCATTCCCTCATGTGACTTCTGGAGTTGCCTTTTTTGCTCCATTGCAGTTTCTAATGGAGATAAAAACCTATCTTAAACTGTATCACTTTTTTTGCCCCCTTTCCCAGGCACACGTACCTTCATTGTGGGCTGCAACTCAGCAAACCCTTCTCTCAGGGCAGCTTATTTTCCTTATCTCCATTTGCTGATCTCCTACATCCTCTTTGTGCCCTTGTCTTTATGTACGTGCTGCTGCACAGGCTGCTCAAGAGTCTACATTTGACTGGAGTTCTGGTCTGATAACTAATTTCTTCCCTTTAAACTAGGAAAGTGTGAAGCCTACTACATTTTTGGTGGAATTCCACTAGGCTGATCTTCCACCACACCCCTTCTTCTTCAACTCCCCTCTCTGTCTCAAAGCTGTACTACGCCTTTACTAAGCCTATTATAACTGCACTAAGATACAATGCCTACCATGTCTGTTTAGTACTACTGTTGTTTAAGAGACTTCCATCAACTTTTAACCTATATTCCATTAGGCCCAAAGGCCATAAATTGATAAATACGGTATTTTGGTCATTTGCTAGTTGATGCTATACTTCTAGTTCTAAAACACAACTTAAAGGATGTTTTGTCAAGAATAATGAAGAATGAAAGTGACGAAGTACAGAGTCTTCTAAAAAAGACGAAAGTACTTTGATCGGCTGTAATAAACCTATTGAGGCAAGCACAGACTTCTTTTTCAGGTTACATAATCAAAGAAGACTTGGAAGAAGCAAGTGGAAGAGGAGACAGAGAAGATTGGTTTGAAGAAGGAGGATGCCCTGAAATGAGACAAGTGGAGGGATGGAGTGCGAGCAATTGCAGAAGGAATGGGGTAAATCCGGCCATCTCTGTTAAAGGGACAACACCGGATAAAAACTGAATCACAAATAATCAACTAGGTAGAACTCATTAACATGTCTTTGTTTTTCTTGTTTTTCAAATTGTGTACAAGTATCATATTATAGTATTGTATGCAAAATGTACATGCTAGAACAAAAGTTGATAACCATCCAACTCTGGTATGAAATCAAGTCACCAGCAGAAGACTGCCGTCAGTTTAACATACACTAGGGTCAGAAATCTAAGTGTGTAGCACTTACAAATTTGAAATACAGAGTATTGTGCAGCATTTTGAAAAAGAGAAATCGTGAATCATGACCACAAGGGAAGAAGTGGCCAGCAATCAATTATCACTCCTGAGAAGCAGGAGCAAATCTGTGCGTCATTGATTAAAAGTCCAAAGAAATCTTACCACATTCATGCTCACGAAGTGGCTCTGTCTCTAACTACACTTTTGAGAGTCACGAGGAACAACCAAAAGCCGCTCCCATGAAGAATTTCAATTTACCATGTGCTGCAGCAATATGACCAAAAGAAGAAAATCAAGACGTACAACTGGCTGAATCAAAAGCATGAGCAAACTCTCAACTGACTCAATCACATTTGGTTTAGTGCTGAAGCACACTCCATCTTAATGGGCTACTAATAAACACAACAATGCGTTTTGGAAAGAGACGTCAGAAGAAATCAGTATGAAGTGCCTCAAAGATCTGAAGATCACTGCATTTGTGGCATTCAATGCAAAGCATGGTCTGCTGGGACCTTACTGGTTTGCAGAAAATGGGCACACCATTACCATCAACAATGCACATTAAATTGCCGCTCTTGACCAGTTTTATGGTGACCTGACTCAGAAGCTAATCCAAGGACCGTTGAAGCTTGCTTAGTTCATGCACAACGGTGCAAGACCTCATACAGCCCAGACATCAATGGATCATCTCAGAGATTATTTGCAATTGTCTTGTTAGCTTCAACACAGATCATAAGTAAGCCCCCAGACTTAAATCCACTTAATTTCTGGTCCTGAAAAGTAGCAAAAGGGGGAGGTCAATGCCAATAGACCTCAAACACTGGCTGATCTAAAGCAGAATAAGGCAGCTTATGCAGCTAAAGTTACAGCTGAAACTTGAAAAAAAGTTGGCCAGAATTTCTGCATTGTTGTGAAAGCATGTTTCAATAGAAACAGAGCTCATATCAAGCAAGTGGACTACAAGAAGTTTGTTTGATTTTCAGACATAATCCAGCCTTTCTAACTTTATTTATCTCATATGTTAAGCTTGTTACTAAAAGTCTATCTGAATAAATACCAATCAAAGCAGTACATCTTTTTTGAAGCACCCTGTATCCAACTAGTCTAAATTTTCATACCACGTTAACTAAAGTAATATATAGCATCATCTTGTCTGTAAATAATGTTGTTTCTGCAATTTGTAAACATGCTCTAATTTCTCTGAAAAATGTTATATTCATTAAGTTTTATATTCTGATACTATGACAACTTGGCCCACCGCATTTATATTTTGCATTAAAGCAGCACATAAGCACTCTAGAAGCAAAATACAAATCATTATTACCTTCCTTTCATTAAAAGTGGTGAAACTTGCTTTACTTGTAATGCAGAAAACTCCATGTAAAGTGTATGAATAGGCAAAAATTCCTCCAAACTGATTTTTATTTTAACAAATCCATAATTTAGTTAGACATTTTTGGACGTTTGAGCACAACTTGTCAATCCTACATTAGGGACATGTTTACCAGCAATATCAGGTGGTTTTTTTGGTGTTTACAATGAACGTGGAAACAGATACTATAAGACAATTTGGCAAAAGTGTATTGATGCATCAATAGCTTTGATGCAAATTTGTCGGTCATTACAAATGTGACTAATTGCCTCTTGGAGCGCACTCTTTTGACAATGAATAAATAGCCAGGTGATTGCAAAATTGCTACAAATTTAATGTTCTTTTCTTGAGAAGTTGATTACAATTATTCACATGCTAAAATTGGATACATGCATGCTGACATCAAGTTTTCAGAAACAAAGAGCGATTATAGGTGGTAGATCAAGCAGCAAAAGGACTGGTGACATGATGTAGTCGTTAAAACCTCTGTTGGTAAATGGGGTTTAACTCTCTTGTTAAGTCATGCCATAAACTTTAAAAATGGTATTCACCAATCTCCAGCTTGCTACTCAGCAATAGGAGTAAAGTTGAGAAAAAAATATGAAGCCAAGTTTGCTCTGTCATCATTAGAAAATAGATTCCAATAAAACCACACCTCAGTATTTAATAACTAAGATGGTCTGCAGATTGGTCATTTAATTTTCCAGAGGAAGTGGCCACTTTGCATCAACAACAAAATACACCCACAGGCTATTTTTTCATAGAACATAATGAGGCAATTTGTGACAAATCACAACTTTTCAATTTTTATTTACTGCTTTTCTGATTGCAACTTTTATTCAAGTACTTTTTTTGAAAATTTGCACATTTATAATTCACCAGTAGGCAACACCGCATGTTTCAGTAACTTTTGGAGCCAGAAATATGGAATTTGAAATTGAGCAATTCTGCTGTCACAATTTACCCCATAAATGCAGTAATTCTGAACATTGTTGAACAGCCTACAAATGTTTCAGGTAATCAAAGAAAATGTTGTAATAGTTGAAGACACTAGTTTTGTAACATGGTGACTCGATTCAATCCCAATCAAACCCATAGTCTAATTTAGAGCCATTCATATTGTTTACATTTAACTTGTGATGAAAGCATGGTTAGGCCGGTTGCATGTCACCATGTTGCAACTATGTCTGCCAACCATTACTGCATGTGCATTCAAGTGAAACTAGTCTAATTAGAGTTGCAAAAAATGTTTAAAATTATGCAAGTTTGAAGTCAATGTGTTTGTTTAAATTATGTGAAGCAGGACTCTATTTATGTTAACTTGTCCTGAATTATTTCAGTATACTCTAGACAATTAGTGTCACTTTAAACAAGCACATTTGCTAAGATGCTCTCAGCAACACCACAGCATAATGAATAGCATTGCTGCAATTGAATGCCATAGATAAGAGTTCAATTCTTGCATTAATTTGTTTTGGAATTAAGGTTGGATTTTGTGGAGAATGTATAGCAGTAGCATTCTCGTTTTTTCTCAAATTATATAACAACAGTACACACTGGAGGGAGGGGCAGGTAGATAAATTGCAAGGGAAGCGTACATTGAAGATTTAATGGATGTCAAGTCACATTTTGAAATCATAGAAATCAACCAATCTCAAATGAATAAAAGTCGTGTTTAAATATATCATAAAAATTGACCAATCAAAAATAACTAGAAACAAATTATTTTCAGCAGATAAAATGTTGTCAACAACAAAACGTCCTCTGCTTTTTCATATATTAACATATTTCAGCAATTCAATTAATATCTTTTTTATACACATATTTGAATTTTGGTAAACCTGTATTTTCATGTTTAAGTGTGGCCACACTTGATAACCATTGCATGACAAGCTGAAAATGTTAATGTAGCCCAAAGAACACAGCCTATGTACCAGTACAACAGTAAAATCAATAAGGTATCCCATTAAATTTTAACTCCCTGTGAATAAATGGGCAACTATTTGCCAATTTTTAAAAAGCATCAACCCTAGCCAAACCAAATTAATTGTAAGTAGTAATCACGTACTGCATTATATGACTGAGAACTGTGCACATTAACAAAATGGCACCATCAGCTCGTAGAAAGTTTTGAATCGTAATTGAGAGAATAAAAGTTAAACACTCAGAACATTACATTGTATGCAACATGTTTGAATAAAACTGGGGTTTGCATTAAAGCCTACATTAAACCTCAAGTCTGAACCCATAACTCCTCACATTTTGAGTTTTAACTATGACCTGTGTCAACCAAAACATTTATACTGTTGCAAGTGCCAGATGCTGCCTGCTTGCATGGAAACTGTAAGGTTATTTTGCAGTTTCCTAAACTTACAGCACTTGATGAGTTGAGTAAGTTACATTTAAATTTAATTTGAGCTAGGGTACAAATGTACCAGCTGTAGTACTTAAAAGGCATAGTAGGCATAATACAGGCATATTTAGGTATAGCAGGGTTAGGGTTAGAATGTACTATGTCTGTTTATAACCACCCCTGTAAAAGTTGCCTACCTGACTTATAACTCTGTACAAATTAGCTAGTTAACTTCAGGCCAAACTTAAGCAGATATACGCGCAAAGACTAGAGCTAGACAACATTCATACGAAACTTGAAGCCTTTACTTCAGTTATTTCATTTTAATGTCATAATCTCAAGTACGTTCTACCTTTTCCTCCAACCCCAAAAACTATTGTCTACATTGAAAATGCACCTGAAAACTCCTAAAAGACTGAAAAAAAACAGAAAAAAGGAAAAGCGGAATAATCAAATCTAGAAAAGGGAAGCTTTTACCAATGATCATAAAACTAGATAGTAGTTGGCAATTTATGTAAGATATTTTCTCCATTTAAAATTTGTTAATGTAACAATTGCATAGTTTTTAATGGAAACTCTGTTTAGCTTTGTTAGGAACTGAAAAACAATGTTACATGTTGTTTTTGCTGGTAAATAGAGAGGATAGCCCATATCTTGGACAATAATAATTAATTCTGTTATGTTTTGATTGAGAAATTGGCTATCTGTTGAGTAAACTAATTTGTTAACCACTGCATGACACTGCTCATCAGTAATGTAAAATCTGCGCTGCTTGCTGCAGTTAAAGTCACTTTTCTGCTCTGGGCTGTATTCATACGTTTAGTAATACAACAACTTGTTCGTTGGCTGGCTTGTGGAATTGTGCAGTGCAGTAAGTTACAAATCTCAATTTCAGTAGAGTGCTAGGGTGCCAATCCCGACTACCGTACTCTACACTAGATGAGGGCTCTTCAAGACTTCAACCCAGGTTTCGCGGAACACCTGGGTTCCAAGGAACATTCCCAGAAGTTCAATGAGCTTTAGGGGTTCCGCAGGAGTTGCTTGAGCATTGATTTCAGTTTTAAGACGACGATACTTTTTGCATACTGTACATGCAATAGCTTAAAAGTCAAGAGCAACGTGCATAAATCGAGTTTTTGAGATAGCAAAGTTCTTTTTTTCTTTCCAACTTTACTTATTCTTCAATTTTAGTAGATGGGCTTTCGCGACATTTGTAGACAAAGTATTGGGTTTCTAGACGTGGAAGAACACTTTACTAGAGGACTAGAAATTTCTCTAAAATCCGTCAACCGCTTTTTGTCAAATCACGCTCTGATAATAGACTATGCATTTATGGATTGGAAACTCCCACTTAAACGTTTTCTTGATAAACTTGAGCAATTTCTGCTCTAATATTTCTGCTAATAATTTAGTAGTGCAAGATCAAATTGGTAAATGGGGTATTTTAATTGCTTTAATTTTGAAAGTACTGACTGCAGAATTATGTAACTTGGAACAATTGCTTATCTTTTCCAGGTGAGTAGGGTTGCCAACTTTGACAAATTTCAATAAAGGACACTGTGATTAGAGCTGCCAACCGTCCTTTATTTTAAAGGACAATCCTCAATTGGAGACCCTCTGTTGTTGTCCGGGTGGTTAATCAGGTGTTGACCTTTTTTTTTTTGGAGGCCACCATGTAAAAATACTGCTCATGGACATGGCGGCCTTCAAAAAAAAAAAAAAAAAAAGGAAAAAAAGGTCAACACCCGATTGGAGTGCTACACAACTGCGATTGGACTGTAAATTTTTTTCAGCTCTAGAAATAAAGGACAATTCTAAATTTAATAAAGGACAAGGACAGGGAGTTCAAATAAAGGACTGTCCTTTGAAATAAAGGACGGTTGGCAACCCTACAGGTGAGTGTGATAAGGGGGTTTAAAACGTCACAACGACGTCAGAACCACTTATGCCAGTCATTAGTTGTAAAAAGGGTATCCTTTTTGTAAAAGTGTACTAACTTCAAAGCTACTGGTCGCAGAAACAAGAAACTTAAAACTATTGCTTACCTTCTTTAGGAGGATGTAATAAGTAGTTCATGCCTCGAAACAACCTAGGCAGTACATAGATCTAATTTTGTGTGATATCGGTACCTTTTCAGTAAAACTTTCTGGCTGTAAAAGCATAAAGCTGGGAACGATTGACCACGGGCCCCCAGTTGAGTGTAACAAAGAGAAGAATGGCGTCAAAATAATGTTAGCTGCCCATATCATGGAGCGCAATCGGTATTTTTTTAGCAAAACTGTGCTAACTTTAAAATAGAAAGGCTGCATATGACATCACACATTTGGTGCGAAAAAAAGTGATTGATCAAAAGCTGTAATTTATGCTGGAAAGGTATAGTCCTAGGGCGAACACCAACTTTTGGAGTTATTTTGAAAATTAATTTTGAAATTAATTAAAAATTGGGATGAGTTATTGCTAATTTGTTACTCAGAAACAAATAGATTTACTCAAAAGCGATTTGGTTGAGATTAGGTCTTACAATTGGCTAGTCTAAGCTTAGTAAGCTACCAGTACTGTGTGCCAATTTGCCAAAAAATCGACCCTAAGAAAAGTGCCATTTTTGTTGATGTTATTGCTTTGTTGAACTAATAACCACTGCTTTTTTATGGCAGTTAACAAGCACTTCATGCTATAAAAAAAATCCGCCAAGTTTTAATATTGCCATCATCAAGACGTTTAAGACAGCTTTCTGCAGGGTCTGATGTCAGCACAAGTAAAGTTTATTTGAAGTATTTGAAACATCAAAGTGAAAGTTTGTCTGCTCTGGAAAAGATAGTTGTGCTGCTTCTTGATAAAGTGTTCATGGCAAAATGTGTTGAATATAGCGATGGTAGTTTTGTTGGATTAACCGAAGATGGTGTCCCTGCCAAAACTGTGCTGGCTTTCATGGTACAGTCTAAATGTGGAAAATACAGGGATGTTGTTAGCTTGATGCCTGTAAACAAGCTGAATACTGATACTTCAAGTCATTGGTTCAACAAGATATTGAAATCCATCTGTGCTTAAAGCAAACATGTAAACACAAGCTGGAGTCAGAGCTGAAGTAGATTGTGCATCGTTATTTGCAAAAACCTATTCTCAGATCTGTATCAGCCGCCCATCATAACCCATTTGGGCGGAGCTCAATTTTGTTGCATGGATGCAAAATTGTGTCTGCAAGTGGAACTAAGAGAAGTGAAATAAGAAAAAAAAAACCTTAGGCTATTTTGTTGTGGAGACCATTCGGCCTCGGGATGTGCCATAACTTCTTCGGTAAGTTGGGGAAAACTGTTGTCACAATGATGTGCATTTTTTAGCTCATTGCGAGTCGTAAACCGCAAGCACCCGAGCCGAGGTTGTCAAGAGATTTTGCACTAATGGTAAACTACAAAATTTTTAGAAAGACCTGTTGCTTTTGACCTTATGATTTATTTTTAATGTTTCATAAGAAAAATAAGAGCTATTGTCTCAGATACGTCACGGGCCGCTAATGAAATGTAATAACTTTAATAGAGCAACATTTAGAAATCACTCTTGGAAGGCCCTTGTAAGCTTTTGTTTGGGAGGGGGGGAGGAAAAGTTTGTCTGCTACAGCACTTTCTGTTCTTTATAGATACATAGATACTTGCATGCTTTTATTGTCCATTATTTATCAAAAATGAATTATTGATTTGAACATTTCTATGACAAATACTCTTGTCTAACAAGTTTATTTTAAATAGCCCTCAGTATCTTTTACGTGTAATTGTGTACACGAGATCTGTAATTATGCAGCGTTTTTAAATCATGCAACGATTATATTGACTGGGATACAAGTATAAGCAAAATGTTGAAATACGATCTCGTTTCTGGTCGTCACAAAGAAAATATATTTTTCTGATAAAATTCTTCATGGGGCTTATTTTGCTAGGATTCAAACTGATAACTGATCTATTTCGTTCTAATAGTTCGATTTTTGAGCTGTTTATTTAGCTGTATTTACGTCATTTTTCCAGTTTTTTTGCAGGATTAGACATTGCTGGCTTAGTGAATTGTTTATCATATCGCTCCTTCATTTGCTTTCGACCAACTATCATTTGGAGCAACGCACCGCATTAAATTCCCAATGCTTTCCTGACAACCACTTTTAATTTTCTCGTGTGGTTTCAAAACCAGGTCTTTCGTTCCGAAGTTCAAAACCTTAACCGCTACACTATAGTGTCATTTACATTGCAATATCATTACTATAATTATTAATAATTTTATTTTCGTCCAAAACAATAATTGAAAGTATTGAGTTTTGCTAAAGCAACTTTTCAAAAATTACAAACTAGTTCTACCCTGTATAGTAATGCAAGAGGCCAGCGATGCACTTAGCAAAACTGCAGACAGTGACACTGTTTCGACCTATCAGGTCTCTTCAGTGCAGTTGGTGACCAATAAGAAGCTAGAGGCTTTTAATAAAGCATAGCTTAGACCGTCACACTTGTGGGACCAAATACTAGGTCCACTGTAGTGGATGGTCTGTCAACTACCCTCCTAATGACATGGTCCAAAAACAGTTAGCAATCCCCTAGTTTTAGATATCCCTGATTTTTTGCCATCCCGTTCCGCTATTTTGAGTTAGTTTTTGGAGTGACAACAAGTGTAAAAGGATCAGACAATGGTGAGTTATATGGAGGTCGTTACCATCGCTGGCGTATTTTCCTAAGTAAAACAGTCCAAAAATGGGCTCAACCGCCATTAAGTCCGAAATTTCCTCTTAATTTAGGTGGAATTGACACCCTTTGGGAGGTGATGACCTTTTTTTTTGGAAGTCAACGTCTAGCCGACGGCAAAATTACCAAAACCGTGGAGCAGAACGATCACGGCAGCAGCTATGACCTATTTTCTCTGGAAATCATGTTGAAGCACCGGCTCACTTGTCTATGGGCATCGATGGGGAACCAAACACTGTGCTAATGCCAGGCCTGGACTGTTCCCTCAACCGCTCTGTATGGACTACCTTTGCAAATTTTCGGCAAATTTTGGGCTATTTTTCAACAGGCAAGCGTTGGGTTATTTTTATGATACCATTTGGGCTGGAAACTTCAAGAAAATCTGGCAACACTGTCTGGTTGTATGGCCATTACTTTTTCTCGAATGTTGTCCGTGGTCGGTGGTAACTAGTTATTATTGTAATTGTAACTATTGTTATTAGCTACTTTTTTGGAGACTAACTTCGTTACTTTTTTGCAGAAGTAACGAAATTTGCAACTAGTTGTAAATTCAACACTGTAAAAATTTCAAGTTACAATTACTTTCGATTTTCTGCTTTCACAGCAAATCAAACGGATATTTCATTAATTGATCTTTAAATAATGAAAAACCAGTTCACATTTTTGGTCAAAAAGTTGTATGTCATTGCATCCCTTCGACAAATTTAAAATTTTGACAAAAAAAAGGGGAGCGGGAAGGATTTTATCACTTTGTTTGGAAAGTGCATATAAGAGTAAACAAATGCTACACAGATAGATGTGATGATGATGTTCTACACTCCTACTGCGCTACGTATAGTCTTTCTCAATGGGTGTTTAAGTAAATAGTAGTTCATTTTTTCCAGGACTTTGAAGTATTGTAGGTACGGGTAATTGCTTTATAATGTGCTTATATTATAAGCACGTTTCTAACGTAAGTCAAGTGCACTTTTCAGATTTTAAATTAAAATCGACCACATTTTTGCGTTTTCTCTTGTACCCACGCTTTTAACGTAAATCAAACGCATTTATTAGATTTGAGGCTGGTTTCCATTACGCGTAAATTGTTTTTTTTATTATTTAATTTTATGCGCGGAGCGTTTTTGCCGGTTGAATAACTTCAAATACAGGGTGTCTCAAAAGTAAGTATACACTTTAAAATTTGAATAACAATCTAATGGCTTATTCAAATTTGTCAAAAGTTTACAAAAATATTCTATGAACTACTAGAAACAGATTACCGTCCTAATATCTCGTTGAATTTATTTATTGACAGAATGTTAGACCTCAACGTGGGAGCCACCAATTTCGGGAGATTTCAGCCACCTTTGGATGCATTCTTGCTTGACACTTTGCAATAAATCTTTTGTAACTAGTCCACATGATGCTCTAATGTTTTGTTCCAACTCTAAAAGGTTTTGAGACCATGTGGAGTAAACTTTGCTCTTAAGGAAACCCCAAAGAAAAAAGTCGCATGGGGTTAAGTCAGGTGAACGAGCGGCCCATTCTAGAGGACCTCTGCACCCAATCCACCTACCGAGAAAAAACTGATTTAAGTAATCTCTGACTTTCCTGGTGTAATGTGCAGGAGCTCCATCTTGCTGAAAGTAACAGTTTTTCAACCGAAGCATTTTTTGTCAACTTTACTCCACACGACCTCAAAACCTTTTAGAGTTGGAACAAAACATTAGAGCATCATGTGGACTAGTTACAAAAGATTTATTGCAGGGTATCGGGCAAGAATGCGTCAAAAGGTGGCTGAAATGTCTCGAAATTGGTGGTTTCCACGTTGAGGTCTAACATTCTGTCAATAAATAAATTCAACGAGATATTAGGACGGTAATCTGTTTCTAGTAGTTCATAGAATATTTTTGTAAACTTTTGACAAATTTGAACAAGCCATTAGATTGTTATTCAAATTTTAAAGTGTATACTTACTTTTGAGACACCCTGTAGATAAACATGAAATATTTCCGCTACGCCGGCAAGTTACACCTAAAGGAAACCAGCCTTTCGAATTAAAATTGACAACCGTGAATAAGGAAACCACAATTTTGCACTTTCTCATTTCTGTTTCAAGTTGTAATTATGAGAATTAAAAAAACTTGAAAGCGTTGGCGTAATTTTGTTTTCGATTTCGTTATGTATTGGAATGGTTACATCACTATGTATTGGCATACTTGCATGCAGCGAAAAGTTGTGCTAACAGACAATTTGCATGAATCAAAAGAAACAACATCAAACAGGAACTTATTATATGGACTGCAAAAATGATGAAATCTACAAATTCAAGAATTGTCTCTCCGTCTGTTTCACATCAAAAAAGACTTTTCTCACAGGAAGTAAACAACTCGTTTGCAACCTTGATCAAAATATGTCTTCACTTACCCTCTCCGGGGAAGCTAAATCATCAGTGGTATTTCTCCTTATCAGCAACAAAAAATCAAGTCCCTTTGAATTACAATTTTGACGTCATTGCAACTCACGAAAAAGTTAATATGATATAAATATTCACTTCCAAAAACACTCAAAAAAACGAGGGAAGCTTATTCAGTCACACACCAATGAGAAGAGAAGCTTTTTCGGAGGCAATCGTCAACTAGAATTAGAAGAAGCACCTCCCTAAATTGTACGGCAAGAGTTAACTCAGTCATCAGTTCTAATCTAATTCAACCTACCAGCAATTTAGCAGTGATAACTTATCTTCACCTCAGAGATTTTAAATTAAGGCGTTCAATTCTACAGATAATAACTGTTTGCCACAAAAATAACTAAAGAATTCACGAAATATAGATCGGAAAAGCAGATCTGAGATTTCTTTTACATAGCGTGAAGTTTAATCTTAAGTCGAAATCTTATATACTTCTTTAATTAACTCTTCATATGAAGCAGTATAACAATTGCATTCGTTAAAGCTTGTATTCATCTTCAATAGGAGTTGAAGACGCGCATACTTTGTGGAAAGTACAATAAAATGAAAATCATCAAAATTTGCCAAAAATTTTTATTTATAGATTTTAGCCCATATTGATCCTATTAAGTAAATTGATATAAAATGAGTGAAAAAAAGAGGAAGTATAGCGACAATTATCTGCAGTGCGGCTTTACAGATGCAGCAGTAAATGGTCAAGTTGTACCACAATGCGTCATTTTAAAAAAATGAAGATTGCAAGCAAGGAAAGCTTTTGCCAGTCGTCAACCACTGAAGTAGTTGAAGCATCTTTTGAAATTGCGTATGTGATTGTTCTAGCAAAGAAAACCGCATAATGTTGGCGAAACTTTTGACGAAACCATGCATGATAAAAAGCAGCCTGTCTTGTATTAGAGAAGGCTAACAGTAGTAAGCTGGCGAAGATTTTTCTTTTCGATTCTGCCATGAAAATGCGCATCGATGAGCTCGCAAACGACATTGAATTCTCAAAAAGATACAAGTATCACCTTCTTTTGGCGCTCAGTGTGACGCGACGATCTATGTCTCCCAATTGTTTCAGTCGTTGGTGTATGTTCGTTATGTAGGATACTTCAATTGAGGAAGAAATGCGGTTTTGCAGACCTCTTCAAACAACTGCTAAGGTAGAAGATGTGTTCAAAGTTGTTGCGGCATACTTTGATAATACAGACTTGAAATGAGAGAAACTTGTGAGTATCTGCACTGATGGCGCTCAAGCAATGCTTGGTTCAAGAAGTTGGTTTATTATTTGGATGAAGCAGAATAGCCCAAGCGTTGTTGGAATTTACTGTACAATCCACCGGGAAGCTTTGACTTCCAAGACTCTGCTGCCATGAAGAATAAGCTTGCAATAGCCATATGAGTCATCAACTTCGTCAAAGCTAGTGTAGTCGATTTATTGAGTTATAAAGGCAATCTACCCGCTTTATATGCATGTTCACACGAAAGACGTGGTTATTTCACAAAGTAATAGTATTGCGAATATTAAAAGCCCCCTCCCATAATTTGACGAGACCATTCCTGGACGCGTTTCGTCCTTTTTGGAGTCATCAGCAAGGCCTGTCCCGTCATCGCCAAAAACCAAAACCCCATATTTGCAATAATATGAAAAAGGTAGTATCATTCATTTACAAATTCCTTCGCACACATCACGCGCATGGCGCATGCTATCACTTTGGTACGGGGATCCCATCCGTATTGAAGATGCAGTGTACCACTCAAAACGTTTATAGTAAGCGAGCATATAAAGTGGGTAGATTGCCTTTATAACTCAATTAATCGATGTATAATACGGTTATGGTGATCACCTGCTATAGGTTTCGTTTACTATAAACTTTTTGAGTGGTAAACTGCAGCTAGTGTAGTCAATAACAGATTTTCTGCCAAGCTGTGCAAGGAAGTGGATTCTACACACAAGACCGTGTTGTTTCAATCATCTTTTTCCTGGTTGTCGAAAGGTAATATGTTAGCCCGTGTTTATGACATGAGAGCCGAAATAAAGCATTTTCTTAAATCTGAGGGAAAACATGATCTTCTGCAGTCATCTACATAAAAAGAGTTTCAACTTTCATTGGCTTATTTTAATGACATTTTTGAATTCCTTAATTGTCTTAATCTACTTTTGCAAGGCAAGAATACCAAGCGCATTAATGACTACGATGCCATACGTACTTTCATAGCGAAGCAGGGGCAATGACATCGCCGAGTTCATGAGGGAAATGCTGCTTTATTCCCCAACCTAGTCGTATCCCTAAAGAAAAGCGAAGTAGATCTTGAAGGCCATCTGAAGTTCGAAATGCAATCCCATCTTCAACTATTGAAACGGGAATTCGAGCATTATTTTCCAGATTTGGATGATTCCGAACTTCGAATTTTATAATCCGGTCACTCACATACTAAAGCAGCTGTAACATCAGCAACGGCGTTCATTCAGGTGGTCGAGTGGCGCTTATCCTTGATAGAAGATCTACATCTCGAAGGTTTGGTTCCCTGGTGATCGGATACGCGCCACTGAAGAGCCTCAATAATGGCAAAACCGGTCTGGTGTTTCCTTATTGCTCGTGTGTGACTAGCTGATTAACTTCTAATTTGAAAGATAACAAAGAATCTCTTTTTTCTTAATGAGGCATTCTTCCCGACAATTTGCAAAATCATTTCTTGGAACTGAAATGCAACTCCACTGAACAAGGCAACTTTAAAGCTACACCTTGTAACGATTCATGGGCGAAATGCTTGCATATACATAAAAATGTAGGTGGAGTAACTCTTCGAACTCTATTTCCGTGTTCGTCCACTTACCTTTGAGAAAGTTGCTTTTCTACACTTCTGAGTGTAAAGACAAAATGTTGAAAGAAGCTTGATTGCGAAGACGATATGCCATGTGCTTTATTCTCTACAAAGCCTCGAATTAAGCTCTTGGTGTCCAAAAAATAGTTACATTCTTCTCATTGAGGAAAGACAATCACAAATAAATTACTGTTTTGTATTTTGTGTTTCATGTTGTGATATGGTGGGGCGTGAATTATGAATATTAGCGTGAAGAGGGCCGCGACTCAAAAAGTTAAAAAACTCCTGGTCAAGAGCGATGACCATTTTAATGTTTACAACGCACAAATGCAAAAAACAAAATTATTCCCATCATGGGGTAACACTTAACTATTTTCTATGGGGTGGCTACAGATATTTTTGTCTCAAACAAAAGTGAAGCCTTTTTTAAGATCAATTTTATCAGAATGGCTTTTTTGCTATTTTTAGCACCAGAATGTAAGTTAAGATTGGTATATTTTAACATATATTATGGTGTCAAACTATAGAATTTAATCGATCATGGAATTGAAAGCTCGTCATCACTCAAAGCATTCATCTCCAAATTAAAATTTCTGTCTGGTTACCGATAGGCCTACAATTGATGCACTTCAAATTTGTGCCTTGAAATGAATTTAATCTACTATTTAAAAAAAATTATTTACAACAATATCTTATGCATCTCTTATGACAGCAATCAAGGATAATGTTCTTCACAGCAAGCAGCTTGAACTGGACAACCGAAAAATCTCTTTGCACCTCTCCCTGTAATTGCATATTTAGTAGTAGTAATTGTAGTAATAGGTAACGAATACAAATTTTTATTTTTGTCCAAAACAGCACAATAGGAAACAAATAGAGGAGACCAATAGCCTGAAAATCTATTTGAGTCAAAGTATTGTTACCTACTCAATAACGTACTCAAGTAATAGTAGAAAGCAACACTAAACACATTTACTCGAATAAAAGTAAAAAGTAGTCAAAAATTAAGCTTGTAGTAAAACTTGAAAGGAATTTCATTTTTTGCGTTTTTGTCCTGTATCATTTCTACATGATACAGTACAGTACAGTGCAGTTCAGTACAGGCCCGTATTGAGGCGCATTTGTGGGGTAAGGGCACGAGCGTTACCAGAAACAAATTTGGTGGAGAATAAAAATATATTTTTGGGCTTTGAGTCGTTACATTGACCTGTGTATTTGTTCACGCCTTTTTCGAAGTTTTGTTGCCAAACCTTTTTTTCTTTTTGAAAGAAGATGACTTTTTATCGGGGCATCAATATACTGTTGTCATTTTGTTTGAAATCAACTTGTTATCTTAATCGAACCTAAAAATTTGTGGTCACGACTTCTTTGATTCTGCAAATACGCCAATGAGAAGCAGCAATTGTTCCATGCCCCTGTAACATTGTAAACCCTCATCTAAGCCAAACATAACCATCAACTTCGAAAATGTGTCAAAAAAGCTTCTACCAAAAGTTAGTCTACAATAAAGTAATAACAATGCACAAAAAGGTCAGCATTCTTTTTTGCAAACCCTACGCTTGCCATTGGACACGTAAGTTTTTAATATTTGATACTTTTTCTTGTGAGTCTAGAATGTTTTCTTATACCTGTGTGGTGCGGCAGCACCAGGTTTCAACTCTTCGATTCCCGCGCCAAGCGTACCGTCGTTGATTAGCACTGAACCAGTAGAGTTGCTTTGTAGAGCTAGTAATATTAGCTCTACGGATACTTTCTGCTTCGTCAAACAAAAATAGGAAACGATTGAAGCTTTCTTGCAGTTTTTTATTTACAAATATGCGCAGCTCCGCCCAGCGTGCGCAGAACGAAAATTCACGGGGATAAAGACTACCACACAGCCTTAATAACAATCAAGCAGGGGGACCAACACTCAGGCCCAAACAGAAACCCGAAGCATAATCAGGCCGAAACGAAAATCTACTACTCGTTTCGCCACGTTTTGACAAGAATAGCGAAAATACACGTGGTCACTATATATATATAGGAGCAGATTCACCTGTTATATCTATGAGTCAAACATGCGGCCTTATTTAACCACAGGGCAAAGACCAAAGAAAGACAATACAACAAAGGAAGGCTTTTAGAAATAGTCCGTAGGAAGCCTGGTTTTAACGTCTACTACTTCTCAGTAGAGGCTAATTGTTCGGTTCGCTGTAGGGGTCTAATTTAAAGCTATACTTACTCCTAACAACTCCTAACAAAACAACACGAGATCACTTAATTTACCACCATATCAATCAATTTTGTGGGAAATTGCTTATGAAGTCTTTGCATCACATTCTCAAGAGACTACGCTGTATGAAGTCAAATCGCTGTAAAAAACTACATGGCGATTGGCGGAACACTGTGACTAAATACTCATCAAAAGTTCAGAGTTTTTAAAAATGTGGAGCCACTCAATGACAGCAAAATCGATATTGTGTCTTGGGGTCAGCAGCTTATCAACGTCAGTAGCCTAAAAAGATAGCTTCTTTACATCTTTTAAGGCAGTGAGCCCTCTCGCCGGTAGCAGTTTCAAGTCGTGCTCCAAGCACTAAGCCAGGGCTACTCAACTGGCGGACCGCGGTCCGAATCCGGACCTTTGAGGTGTTAAAGCTGGACATCAAGCTTCAGGATGAGTAACAGTTGATCAAAAACGGAACGCTCAAATTCAGTTGGAGACCTATTTTTAGTTAGAATTGTTGATTTGCAGAAAATAGTTGGATCTTCGGCAGCCAAACAGGTGATGACCTTTTTTCTTGGAGATTCGTAGGCGGGGGTGATCTCCAAAAAAAAAAAAGGTCATCATCTGTTTGGCTGCCGAAAATCCAACTATTTTTCTACAAATGAACAATAAACAATTGAACAATTCTACTGGGCTGGACCTCAGGAAATACTAAACTTCTCCGACTGGACCTTCATTAAAATTAGTTGAGTAGCCCTGGACTAAGCTTTACCAATTATTGCAGAAGCCTACATCAGAGTCACACCGACCTTACAAATGAAAAACAAAAATTTAGCAGTGGTACAAAAAAATGTTCTCGTTTAAACTTAATTGGTTACTTCTTGTTTCACATCTTTCAATTGGGTTTAGTTTTTGCTTTACCACTTCAACTTCTGAGATTGTACCAGGTGACAAAAAATCAAAACATACGAGAAAAAACTTATTTTATATAAAAATAAATAAACAAAAATATTAACAGTTTTTGTTTTTTGTCCAAAACAGCACAATAGAAAACCAAAATTAAACAACAGCAAACGAAAAAAGAGAAGCAGATAGCAAAAACGATACACGTTAAAACATGCAAAATTAAATTTATTGCAACCTCACCAAATTTGGATTAGATGCATGGCCAAACGGAAAGAAGAATGGAACACCCGCAAAACAAAAATGGAAACGCGTACTTAACAGATAAACATAAAGCAACGCATGTTTAATAATAAAGTAGGTGAGTATACAAAAGTGTTAGATGAACATTAAAAATGACATGCTGCGTGCGGTTATAAATTTGTAATTCTAATGGAAAAGGCTGTCAGATTCCACACCTTGCCCAAGGGTGACGTGGGAGCAACAAAAGTTAAGAAATAGCTCCTTTATATCTCTAGGCTAAGAGCCCTGTCGCCAGTTGCAGTTTTACGTCGTACTCTCGGCTCTCGCCCACCTTGACTCTCTCCCACCTCACGAACTGGTGCTCTGAACAGACGGCTCAGTTCCTTTTGGCAAAGGTGGCCCTGGCGTGCTTGCAAACCACTCTCTCTGTGGCACTGAGGCCACCCTCTCCTTTTCGGAAGGCATGGTATGCTTAAGGTTTTCCGCTGAAGCTTGCGCCATTTTGCAAGCTCTTTGTTGGTCTCGGAAGCACCAAGAAGTCTGCCACTTCTCTTCTCCTCTCTGCCCTAACCACCATGTTTTCTCTTTTTATCTCGTGTTTCTTTTCCTCACCACCTCGTTTTTCCTTTTGCCTCAATCTTTCTGGCAGAAACTGTCTTCTCTGTCCACCTGTTCTAATAGGCTACAATGGGTCCCCGGGCATTCGTTTCTTCCGGGGAACAACGCGGCTGATGAACTGGATGGACGAAGAGCGCTAATTGTGTCCTCTGCAATCCCTTGTAATTTCTCTCCTCTTATTTCTCTTATTCACTCTTTTTTTTTATCTCGGACTGGAGGCGTAGTGTCTCAACTAAATTCTTCGATACACAGGTTACCTCAGCATCCACTGAGAATCTTGTGCTCCCTGATGTTGTCGTTGTTGTTGGTTACCCGACCCCTTACGAGGGATGGGGGCATGGCAGAAGACCATGGAGCCCCAGAAGCCGGGCAACTCCCCAAGGTCTGGACCAGAGGTCGTAGAGAAACAGAGAGTCGCCAAAGAGTAAGCGACGCAAAGAGTCCGTAGCTGGACAGTGCAGAATGAGATGAGAGGTGTCCTGGGACGAGTGTCCACAGGCGCTGCACGAAGGATTCTCAATTTTGCCAATCCTAAAGAGGTAAGAAGGCTGTGTCCGTTGCAGCGTAAACGAGAGAGGACACGGCGAGCATGACGAGGGAGCACAAGTTCCTCAGTGGAAATCGAGGGAACCTGTGTATCAAAATACTTCGATGAGACAGTACGCCTCCAGTCCGAGAAAAGACAAGAGTGGATACGAGAGATACGAGGAGAGAGACTACAAGAGATTGCAGAAGGCACAAGTAGCACTCCCCGTCTGGCCAGCTCGTCAGCCGCATCGTTCCCCGCGAGAAACGAGTGTCCGGGGACCCATTGTAACCTGATAGAACAGGAGAAGAGAGAAGACAGTTCCTGCCAGATCTGCCACAGAGTTTGAGATAAAAGGAAAGATGAAGGATAGGACAGGGTGGTGAGGACAGAACGAGAGTCAGATAGTAAGAGAAGAAGAGAAAAATGGCAGACTTGTTGATGTTGCCGAGACCAGCAAAGAGCTTAAAGAATGGCGCAGGCTTCAGCGGAAAAACTTGAGCATACTGGGCCTGCCGAAACGGAAAGTGTGGTCTCAGTGCCACAGAGAGAGCAGTTGGAAAGTACGCCGGAGCCGTCATTGCCAAGAGGAAAAGGAACAGAGCCGTCAGTCCAGAGTATCAGATCACGAGGGGGAAGAGAGTCAAGATGGGCGAGAGCCGCACCTTGGCGAGAGTGAGGGGGATCAGAGCGAGAGCATGGAGAGGAAAGGGTGGACTCCATGGTGAACGAGGGAAGATTCCAAGTAGGAAAGGGAGGGCAAGCAAGAAAAGCCTCCCTAGAACAAGTAGAAGGAAGCATGAGCGGGTGAGTGGGCGCAAGAGCTCTCCAGGACCATCTGCAGAGTCTTGGTTTCATTCCAAGTATGGCCAAACCTGAAATGGGAAAGGAGGTTGGGAGACGAAGAGCCCGCTCGTAAGATAATAGAGTGAAATGAATCAGGGTGACTCGTAGGGGAGGTAAAGAGGCCTCGGAGAGAAGAAGTGGGATGTGGGAGGACGAGAGACAGCCGGTGATGGCGCGACTGGCCGCTCGGTGAAGGCGTTCCAATTTGGTGATATTGGTAATGCTTAGGAAAGGAAACCATCCGGGTGAGGCATAAGTGACAAGGGGTCGAGGAAAAGATTTATACAGAACAGAGAGGGACTCCTTAGAGGAGCACCATGAGGAAGCAGAGATACAGCGTAGGGCCTTGAGACGAGGAAAAAACTTGGCCTTCTGCGAAGATACATGTTTAGTAAAGGAAAGAGTGCGGTCGAAGGTGACCCCAAAAAAGGTTGGAGTGGATTGAAACGGAGGAGGGAGCCGAGTAGGAGGAGGTTAGCCTGGTGGGGATCCACTGAGAAAAAGGAGGCCTCACATTTGCTCGGATTGAGAGGAACACACCAGTACTCAGACCAGCGCTCCAATCGAAACAGAGCTCCTTGTGAGGCCTCCACCACAGTAGTGACCGAGGGGGAGGAGGACCAAATGGCCAGATCGTCAGCGTAATGAGAGCAGCTGACGGAAGAAGGCAGAAAAGCAGGTAGATCATTAATGAAAATGGAGAAAAGTACAGGGCCAAGAACGGATCCTTGTGGAACACCTCGACGGACTCGAAAGGAACGACTTTTTGTGATTTTGATAAACTACACAAGCGCGGTTGTTAGAAAAGAAAGATTGAGTCCAACAAGCAAAGCAAGGAGGGAGGCCAGCCGAAATGAGTTTGTGGAAAAGAGCGAGATGCCAGACAGAGTCAAAAGCTTTAGAGAAGTCAATAGTAGACAGGATCGTCCGAGGTCCCGGCCTGAGTTTATTAAACCCATCCGAAATGGACTGAGAAAGGAACAGAATTTGATCTAGAGTAGACCAACCAGGGCGGAAACCGGCCTGGCGGGGAGAAAGAATGGAATTAGATTCCAGAAAGAAGAGTAGACGGGATAAAATGATGCGTTCAAACAGCCTTGAGATGCAGGAGGTGAGAAAGATAGGCCGGAAGGAAGCAGGAGAGTCGAGAGGTTTTCCCATCTTGTGAATGGGAATAATAGAAGATGTCTACCAGATGGAAGGAAAGGAATGTGAAGACCAGGAAAGATTGAAGATATGAAGAAGAAAATCCATGCCAGAGCAAGAAAATGCTTTAGCATGGGATTGGCAACTTTGTCTAGGCCAGTGGCAGTGGAGGAGGAGAGGTTGGAGGCAGCCGCATGAAATACAGCGGGAGAGAAAGGAGAGCAAAAGGACGAGTGAGACTCCTCAGGGCACGTGGCTCGGCGGAGCTTAGAGAGGTAGCCTCCGGCTCTGCTACGCAGGGCCTTTGGCTGAGAAACGGAAAAGTGAGATCTCAGGTAAGTGGCATAGACCGAAACCGATTCCCTGGGAGAAGAACAATTAGGAAAGTTAGGAGAGGAGGAGGAGGACGAGGAAGAAGAGCCAGCGATAGAGCGAAGAATAGAGTAAACAGATTTAGGTGAAAGAGAAGAGCAAGTCGTCTGCCATGCCTCAGCCTTGGCCTTGGCGATGACTGACGAGGCGCGTCGAGAGGCTGAGATGTAGGCCTGACGATCTTCATCACTTCTGTGAGCGGCAGCAAAAGCCTTGCGTTTTTCATTAACCGCTTGTTCCACCTCAGCAGACCACCAGGCTTTAGGATGGCGTTTGATGCGGCCAAAAGGAATGGAAGATTTGGCCGCATTCAGTGCCAGAGAGGTGAAAAGAGCAGCAGCAGAGGAAAGAGAAAGAGACGAGTATTCCACTGCAGAAGGACAGTGCGAGTCAAAGTAGAAGGCAAAGCCATCCCAGCGAGCTTTCTGAAAGTTGAAGGAAGAGAGACGCTCGTAGGGGCGATAGGCCGGAGAGAGAGGGACAGATAGAAGAATTGGTAGATGGTCAGAACCCAGGTCATGAAGCACCTCCCAAGAGCAAGAAAGGGCAAGAGAAAAAAGAGCAAAGGAGATGTCAGAAGAGGAGCAATGGAGAAGAGGGGGTGTGTCAGGGTCATTAAGGGGGAGGAGGTCAGATGAGATGACCCAGTCGAATACTTCTTCCCCGTGGGGGTCGGAAGTACCTCTTGAGTTCCAGAGAGGGTGATGGCAATTGAAGTCCCCCATAATGAAGAGATTTATGGAGAAGGGAGAGAAGGAATCGGTTCTGCATCCGTTGGGGAGGAGCGAATAAGGGGGCGTACACATTGGGAAATGACACCGAGGAGCAGTTATTAAGAGAGATGTTGACCCCTACATAATCAGAGTAGGGATCAAGCGAAGAAAGAGAGGAGGTAGAAAGTTCAGAAAAGGATAGGTCCTGCCTGAAAAAAATGACAACGCTGCCGCTAGCGTGCGTGGCATCAGGAGAGAAAATGCCAGACCGGGAGTGAGTGCGATCAGGGCGCAGAGCAGAGAATCAATGAATTCGGAAGATGAGTTTAGATTGGATTTCTGGATACAGATAAGGTCGACATGGTGGGTTGAGAGAAAGTGAAGTAGTTCAGTGCTCCTGGCTCGGAGACCGCCAGCATTCCATTGAAGAACCCTGAGAGAATCAGGGGGGGAGAAGAGGCAGGAGGCGCCGAAGGGCAGCCAGGAGCAAGGGACGATGATGAGGGGGCAGAGGGAGAAGATACAGAATGGGCAGATGGGGGATAAGAGGTTTGGAGACGAGGGTGGGGCGAGAGTGCTGCATTAGCAGAGAGGGGCCAGATTGTACAGTGGAGGTATACATGTCGGAGGAGGAAGTCACAGTGTTACGGCAGCTCCAAGAGTGAGAGCTACCAAGAGCTCTGAATTTGTAGAGGGAAAGTTGTGAGCATCTTACATGGACCCATTTGGAGCAAGTGCAGCATTGCACTGACTTGCCCCGCCAGGTCACATTTCCAGCGCACACAGAGCAAGGAAAGATGAGGGCCAGGGTTGGGATGAACGTTACCGCTCATCAAGAGAAGGAAAAGAATGAGGAGACGAAGAAGGGCAAGAGAAAAGAAAAAGAGAAAATAGGAGACCAATTTTGAAGAAGCTGTGTGCTGTCCTTCTGCGGTCGTTCATGGGGCAGCATAGCGAAAAAAGGAAGAGGAGTGCCCGGGGTAACTGGGACCCTCGAGAAGGCCAACAGCTATTTCGACCCAACTCAAACGGGGTCGAGGCCCGGCTAATTGGCAGAATCAAGAATCCTTCCTGCAGCGTCTGCGGACACCTCTCATCTTATTCTGCACTGTCGAGCTACAGACTCTTTGCATCACTCGCTCTTTGTCTCTCTTGCGACTTTCAGTCTCTCTGCGATCTCTGGCCCAGGCCTTGGAGAGTTGCCCGGCTTAAGGGGATCCATGGTATTCCACTATGCCCCATCCCACGAATGGGGGTCGGGTAGCAATAATAACATTAGAAGCAACGACAAATTCATATAAAATATGGTTAGATTTATTAAGCAGAAGCTACTGTATTGACAATGTATTATAGTCAAAAGTATAAGCGCATATATACATTCACAGGTTGTTTTTGAAACAGTGGTCATTAATATAGACATAATTTGTAATAGAGAACAGGAAATAAATTATTCATTTGCGCAGAATTTGGATGCACTGGCCAATAAATAAAATGTATCACCACATTACAGAAACAAATTTTACTGAACTGTAAAAAAAATGCTGTTAAACACTATCATATTGTGGTGGTACATTTGTATCACAACCCGAGAAGCGAACAGAGGTAAACCTAACAACGCCCTCCCATATTCGTTCCTAGCCGCCGCATAAATCAACATCCAACGAAACTCGATATGTTTTAAAATCACCATACTGTAATCATCTAGTCTTTCAAATGGTTTCCGGCACATCCCTGGCTAGCACCAAACAGCCTGGCGTCTACTCCTCGCATCCAGCCTTCGCAGGCCTCCGAACAAAGATGGTTTGGTCGAAATTAAAAGCAAAGGCTAATAATGCTGCAGAGTAAGTGCAAGGCGTACGCAATGATTTCGTAAATCGTATGAAGCCACAACTGTCAAAAAATAGACGACTAGAGCGAAAGTATTTCATAAATATTTGGAACTCCGAGCTTTGGAAATGTAAAGGTGCAAAGGAAAACAATGATTTTTTTAAAAGTTACATCGGACGGTTTTGTTTACGAACCACCAAACGCACCACCACAATATGATAATTACAACACGGCATTGTCTTAATAGAGGTTTGGGTTCTTTTCATTTCGTTACAGGAAAAAGACTTTCTCGTCTTGCACACTGGCGTTGATAATTTATCACTGAGCATAACACCGGGTCCTGAATAAAATTCCGGCACAAATAGTTGATAGCTTTAACACCTAAATGCTTTTATATTATCAGAAAAACGATCATCATATCAAAACTGTATTACCAGTAGCTATATTGAAATTAATGTCTTAAACCAGTTATATCTCCACTGCAGTTGCCATGAAGTGAATAATGACACGAAGTAAAGCCATAAAACAGGTCAGCAGATATAAACACGAAACATTCAACGCATATTAAAATCTGAATTGCACTACAAGACAACACGTGTAACGTACTGGCGTTTAAAATGTAAGTTTAGTTGCTTAACAACAGGCAAAAAAGCATCTATGCAGCATTTTACGGCGATACAGAACTTAGCCACCACAATCAATGCATACACTGCATGAGAAACTAGCTGACGAAGCAAAAAGGTACGCTCATTAATGCACGTACTTATTCTTCTAGTCTGTGCATTAGAGACCGGTGCTTCAAACGTTTTCTTCCAGTCAAATGGATTTCTACATTGCCGTGCGTCATCGACTGAGCAGTGATCTCCACCAGCTCCTAATTACGCTGTTTTCTATACGCTAATACTTAGACAAATTTAAAGTCTTTCCTTGATGGATGCAGATCAGCAAGACCATTGTCGTACAGCGCATTCCCACAGAGGCTGGATTAACCACAACAATCTTACCCTGCCTGTAAATTGTTATCAAGTAAAACTGAAACTAAGACAGAAAAAGATTTGGCACAAGCTTTAGTTAGAAATTTTCCGAATTTATTTTCGCATGACTATTTTAAATATAGGCCTCGATTCATTACGCAACATCGCACTTTGTAATCAGTAAACCTTGCATGAATATTGGCTTCACTAGCACACAATAGTGACTTTTCAATCGCCTTCCAATCCACAGTTACTAGTTGGAAAATACAGTAAAAGAAAAGTGCTCTTTGATGCAGCACCTCATACCACAGCTGACGATTCGAGGTGAAAAGCTTCATAATAGTTGTCCAGTATATTCAATACAACGTCCATAGCCGTCGAGTATTGCTCCATATCCTGAAGCAAAATTCCAAGGAACCTGAAACCACAATAATTCAAAATCTCCGACAAAACTATTATAACGACAGGCCACCGACAAAGCAGTGGATTCACACTGCATCCTCTTAAGATAGTAGATTAGGTCATTCATGTTTGGTCAAAATTAACTTCAAAATGACTAATATTATTTTTACAATGAAAAAAGACGCGACCGATCATGTCTCAAGTCCAAAAAGACTTGGCGTGGTGTCGAGCCTACATTCTCTAACAAAAAGTAGAATAACTATTCAAAATAAATAAAAATATTTAAATCATACAACAAATCATAATTCTGCAACATTGTATTAAAGTGCTCGAATGCACTACGAAAAAGTTTCACCTTTCATCATCAGCATGATCAGAATTGATTGCTAATGCTCGGATAAAATCACTGGAATATGGAGCTGCCTTCACTGCAAGCTAAAAACGAAAAACAAGCATGTCAGTTCTATTGTAAATCCAATAGTTAGATTTTGATTTCAGTTGATTACGGCTCAACTTCGGCAAGGTTACATTGAAAATTTAGATGTGGTTCAACATATAAAACAATGATGAGACATTATTAACTAATCGAAGTGATCGAACGCAAGATCTACAAAGATTTGGCAGGCTTTGCCGTGACCTTGTGGTCATCAAGCCGCCAATCATAGAAAAATCTCGCTCTGGCTGATGCAAGACAAGCTTTATGTAATTTTACAAAGCCTGAAAGCAAACGACGGTTCCACTCGCTATTTCATCCTGTTAAAAGCGTAAGAAAAAGTGTGCGATGCTCACAGGGCGGCCATTTTTTACTGAAAGAAAATTTTAGCAGTGTCTGAACTTCGGAACGATTGTATTGTTACTGCATCTTGCACGCCATGTAACGCTCAGGGTGCTTCGACGACAAGTTTGACGTTCCGTTCGTCGACCGATGCAGCTCGTTCAGTGATAATAGTTTGAACATCATTTATTTAGTAATTGCGTTAGTCAGCTGAGTACGGGCGCCTTTCATCACATATCACTAATTTGTTTGACAGCATTGTTTAGCCCACCTTATAAATCAGCGCAAAGCATATCGTTGGATGCAACTCGCACTCTTAAATCTATTAATGTTTAACACCGCCACTTCGAAATGAACATTGCAACTTACCGCAAATATGCCCTTCACCACCCAGCCGTGATAGGGCTTCAAAGTGACCGAATAAGCGTGATCTGCAATAACACAAGATTATCTTGATTTGTTTACGTTTAAAACGTGAACCGACTTCTTTTGAACTGATGTGGCGCGTAATAAAAGCCAAATTTGGACTTATCCGTACGTCATAATTGATAAGTAAACAGCAATATTGAATTACATCGCTCGTACTTGTAATATTTCAGCCAGGCTTTAGCTACACCTACCACTTTATATCAATTAGGACTTCGACAAGTAGTTGTTGCATACTAGCTTGAAATGTCAAAACAAGCACATGTCACCTACTACGTATTGTCAAAGTGATAGAGTGAAAGAGCTATAGTGATCAACAGCCAGTAAGCACGCCACGTAGAAACAGCGGCTTGCAAGAACAGATGAATTGAGTAACAACTAGTCCGTTCCCAGCTAGGACTAAAATCTTCGTCGTTAGAGCAACAAGGGAAATTCCACCTCCATAAGTGTAAGATTTATATCAATCACACACCTAATTTTGAAAAAGATAGCGACAAGATGCTGACATTTACTTGTAAAACGGTCAGGTCTGCTAAGGAAACTGGCAGAATGTCCTACTGCACAACAATGTCACCCTGGTAGGTTAGGTGAGATTGCTCGCTACTGCCAAAACTGCTTCTGCGCACAACACTTGGCCTAAGAAAGGACAAATCTTTCCAAAAATGTTCAGTATTTTGAAGCTTGACGGGTTAAAGTTGTCATATATTTTCTTCGTCGTATGAGCTATTTGTTGTGAGCTTTATGCAGAAAGATGTATATATAGGCCACACTGCGTTAGCGCACACGCTCAGTTTGCAAGTCTTAAGCCAGACTGGGGCCACCACGACGGGCAGACCGCTTGGCCCCACCATCTGTCAGCCACACAAAGACGGAGGCATCCTGTTAAGTGCCCTGTCCAAGGACACAACAAGCAAGCTTGCCTGCTTGTTCTCGACACTATCCCAATTTTGCTGAGCGCCAAGCAGGGAAGCTGTGAATACCGTTTTTTAAAGTCTTTTGGTTTGACTCGACTTGGAAAATGAACCACAGGTCTACCAACTGCGAAGCGGACGTTCTAACCACTATACCATCGCGCACGCATATTTTGAAACCACGGAAACAGCACAGATGGAGCTGGTCATTCTAAGACTCTAACAAGTCGCAGAAAATTTTACGATACCACCTGAACAATGATTGCGAACACGAGCTTAACAATTTTGTTTGCTCAAGGCTTACTTAAGGCAACGGTAAGGTCTCTTTCTCCATCTTTGAAGCAAATCAAAAACTTTTGCATGAAGCGAAGACCGCGTTTCAACCACATTAAAGCGTCTGTGGCTGAATTGCGCACTCCAGTGGTGGAAGTATTTATTTCTTGTTCCAGAATGCCCTGAAGTGTCCTAAATTTGAGAGGATCGGAAGAATGTTTCGTTTTTAATTTCTGCAAAAAAAAGGCAATGGAAAACCAGTTAGCAACAACGACTAGTTTAGTAACTCTGCGTAACCTAACATATGTGCAATAAATCAGTTCAATCAGTGCGGTAATAAGTTGGACGAACTACACCACATGCCGACCAGATTGCATAGTTATACGACGAAAATACGTACCGATATATTTCCAACTACATCTATCCGTACAGGAGCAAACGCAGTTGAACCAATGGTGTCTAAAAATGGAAGGATTCCTTCACAAGCGGATAGAAATGGCGTTGTTGGAATCCCGCCGTCTTCCTCCAACGAGATATCAGAAAAACTAAAAAATCACTTAGTTTCAATCAACTCTGTATCAACCGCTCATAAAATCCATTACAGCAGTAAATCGAACAATTTCAGTTCAGATCCGCATTAGAGTGGCAAAGTGCAGCTCCAAAATTCAATAGCAGCAATGCGATTAAGCAAAAATAAACTTTTTTAAATAAAAAATATAATAAAGTTCCATAAGTGCTTTTCTAAAATGGACACTAATCCAGGTGAGAGGATCATTCTCACGACCATCGATCGATCTTTCCGTGCAGCAGCGTAATTTACTTTGCAAATAAACAAGTTGATAAGTCGAGCTAAACAAAAAAACACTCGACATAAACACGTTAATTACGTCGCAAACTGACATATCCGCCACTTTCAGTAAAGTTAAATAAGCTTGCTGGCCAACACTGTTTGCAATTAAGGTTCTCTGCAACAGTTGAGCCAGAGCGCCGCAGTGTTTTTTTCTTTTCTGCAAACAGCTTTCGCTCTCGAGCGTATTTTCCATCAAGACCAGCACGAAGTGCTCCAGTACAGGGATTACCAGCATGGCATTCGCAGGCATAGTGCCGCTCGCAGGCCGGTTTCAAACTAGCGTCATTCACCAACCAGCTCAGAATATTATCAATCGCAAGATTAAATTAAAAAGCGTGCTGTTATTTCAAAAACGCATTATCAAGTTGGTAACCCCAGGCATTACTTTGAGCCCACGAAGCAGCTTTCAGTTGCAAATAGGTTCGTGATTGCTGCTCATGCATTTGTTAAACGATTGGGCGAATGGAATAAAAGCGTTCAGCAAGTAAGAACGTTAAAGAGCACTTAAAAGAATCCCGGCGAGAAAAGAGGCAGCGATGGCTAGGACATGGGGAGAAAATGGACGAGAGAAGGC
This sequence comes from Trididemnum clinides, assembly GCA_963675345.1. Taxonomy (NCBI): domain Eukaryota; kingdom Metazoa; phylum Chordata; class Ascidiacea; order Aplousobranchia; family Didemnidae; genus Trididemnum; species Trididemnum clinides. The sequence continues at coordinate 12,747,523 of OY776286.1, forward strand.
ACCAGTAAATTTACTGCACTACAGATTAGACGGTTCAAAAAAAGATTCACCGAAGGTGAGATAGAAAGAGGTGATGGAGCGAGAGACGACAGCCATAGGACTGCCATGGATGGATGCATAAGATCAAGACCCGGCTGCAAAAACCAGCTGACCTCTGCTTGCGGGGAGGACCTGCCATGCCCCTGGAGAAGGAGGACAGACCCTCACTATCGAGCACAATGATGATAACAATGATTCATCAACGGTTCAAGTAACTTCTCACGTGTTTATTGGCCATGCAAGTTGAAAAAGGAAAAAAAAAGAGCTAATAGCCACACTTCAAAGTTATTTGTACAAAGCCAAGGAACCGAATTCGTAGGAGTTGGCACCGGTATCACTTTTTTTTCATTTATAAAACAAAAATCGGATAACGCAGCAGTACTTTAATGGTTTACTCTTTAATCTACAGCACTTTTCAATTACTAGTTTTAAAGTTCTTGACAAGCAAATTTAACATTTTTTCTTTACCATGTAGAACTGTACCTAGGCACTTTTAATGAAAAAAATAAACTCCAGAAGAGGTTTTAAGAAATCCTCACGAAATGGTCCCGTTTCATCTCCGTTGCAGCAAACATAGTCTTCCTCCAAACACACAAATATTTTATTTGAAAAGAGACAGTGCAAAATAGTACAAACATATTTTAGACGAGTTTTCATGCTGACCTGTGTAACATTGCACTGAAAAAAGTCAACATCGAATCATCTTCAACGGAAACATTGAAAGTCGTTTTTGAGGTTGATCGTCGGCTTTCGGTGAGATCTAGCAATTTGGAGTTGTCAAGCAAAACTTGCTTTGGTATCGTATGGTTGTTTAAATTGCCAGTGAGGTGGTCGGCTGCGACAGAAGTATCTGAGTGATTACTGGGGGGCGCTGACTCACTAATTGCAGGGTGCAGGGGAGAATCAGGATTCCATTTTGAGTCGGATCCTCTAAAATGCACAGGAGTGGTAGGCGGGCTTCGCCCGACGCTCTTTGTGTGTTTCTAAAAATTTAAATTCAAGTCAAACTTCACGTTGTTCTGCGAGCATTACAGCAAAAACAAACTAAAGCACGCCAAAGTTGTTGCATATTGAGCATACATATGCAAAAAACTACATTGAGCCTTCTTCGTAGGACCTTGCGGCAAATTCGCTGAAGATAAAATTAAAGTTCAGGAAGCTAAAAACTGGAGAAAACACTGAAATGCGGGGAAAAAGATTATTAAAAGCGGTGTAGCGAGCAAGATTGTTGTTGGGTATTACATGCATGGGCGTACGAGCTCAAACCAATTTGGGGGGCACCAAATTTTTGCCCGAAAAATTTGTCACTGCAATAACATGTCCAAAAAAAAAAAAAAAGGTCACCGCCTGTTTCGCTACACCTTTTTCATCACTTTCGGCGTAAACATGTCACCAAACGTGAGGCCAAACAAGTGATGACCTTTTTTTTTTTTTTTTTTGGAGATGTTATTTCAGTGACAAATTTTTCAGGCAAAATATAAAAACACTTACTCAAATTGCCCGAAAAAAAAAATTGCCCGAAATTTTGTCGCGAAATCAATGCATTTTTACAAGCAGGGGGGGCCAGTGCCCCCCCGGACCCCCCACTTCCTACGCCTATGATTACATGCACATGGGAAAAAATAGTCTTACGTACCATGCACGGTAAATTTTTCAAAACCTATCTAGTTGTTTAGCGCAGTGTAACTAGGTTCACCGACTAAACATGTCAAGTAAAATATTTTCCCACATTTTTCAGTCTTGTACTTAATTCTTAAACATTTTTGTCGAGTCTTGTAATTGGTAGCATTTTGTTTTGGCATCACTGATGGTAACAGTCAGCATTGGAACGGTGGCAGATGAAGAACAAGACTCAACTTCTAACTGCTCTTGTAATGTTACATGAAGAAGCAGAAGTGATGCAAGAATAATTTGTCTTTAACAAGATCAGACTTAGGATCGAACACAAGTCATTTGAGCACAGACCTGTTACAAATAAGAACCTGGTATAAAGCGGGGGTATTCAAAAAAAACTAGCTATTAAATAGCTTATAAGGTCGTTATCAGCAGCGGGGTGTTGTGAGAAAGAGCAAGTACGGTCTCGTGTGTAATGATATCAGACGTAAGTTTCGGTTCTTCACACGCGATCACGAATGCCAATTATGTGCATTATCAACGGCTATTAGTAACACTATTCTACAAAACAGACAGCCTGTAAGTTAGAAATATAACATTTTTCGAAATACAAGTTTAGCAACCAAGTCTCAACATTCATTACAAACTTTTTTAGGTTTTAACTTCGTTGCATTAAGCTGCGGTAAAGCGTGTTGTCCATCATATGACTGCGAACGTAATGGAGTGCTTGCTGTTGCTGAAATGCTCACTGTTTCTTCTGAGATTTCAATACAACGGCCGAGAGAAGCGAGAAACGTGTCACAAGTGGTAGACAAGAGAACGCACGAGTCCGACAACGTCTACATAAATAATACAAGTGATGTAACTAATCATTCTAAAATTTATATTTACAAATTCTATGCAAAACTACCGGTACCAACATTAAACTGGTGTTGTATTGAAACGTAGCGCCCACATTCAGTTTCAAGACCTGTGCAAATCTTCAATGTAATTAACTCACATTCAAATAAGAGATTGATCAAAAACAACAAAAAATTTATTTCAGAATGAAGGGCATTCTTAGTAAAACAATGCCAGCAACAGCTGAGATTGATCAAAAACGCCAAACATACGACGCAATGATCAATACGAAAACACCTAAAAATTGCAAACATGGGTGTTCCCAGGGAGGCATATCAGACACAAGGTAATAGTTTTTGCTGATATTATGTAACGCAAAATATGCGATGAAGAACTATGCACTGGTAGTTCCACTTCTCAAGACATTTTACCAACGAAGCGGCAATTTAGTTCCAAGCGAGCAGCCAATTTGAATGTTAGGGATATTTACTTCAATCTAACAAGTTTTGATTATGACAGGGGGTCATTTAACAAGTTTGCAGTACCGCAGACTAAAATGATTCCGCATCAATGCTAGCCCGGAGACCCGTTACATTAACACATCTGTAGTGTTTCTCCGGGTGAGCTGTGGGTTAGAAAGCTTCTTTTATACAGCTCCACATTCCACAAACAAAATTATATCATAAATTTTTATAGAAAGATTATAAACTTTGTATCTGTGATATTGATGGGGTTTCAAGGTCCACGAATAAGCAGATAAACATAAAAAAACTTGCCTCGGCATCTGGTCTGTCTTTGATCGATTCCTCTTTTACTTTGCAAGCCTGTTGCACGAGAAGGTCGCAGAACAAACGAACTTGGTTCATCGTTCTCCGCAATTCATGGAAAGCTTCTGGAGAAGCTCCTAAAACGATTATATGATTAGTTTGGGGTAAACAAAATAGTAAGTGGAGAAAGCACATGTCGCAACCATGATTTGTCACATGTTCGTAATTGCTGGCTCTATTTTAATAAGGAAAAAAAAGTTTTACGTTTTTTTAGTCGGGATATTGCACAAAAACTAGAAAAAGTTCTGTTTCTACCAATCAAAATTCTTCCACGACAATACAGACAGGTTTAAACGTATAACCTTGAATGGCATTGGTGCATACTCGAGAAAAAACAAAAACTCAAGAGCCAATACTAAAATTGAGCTAATACTGACGAAAACGAAACTAAAATTGAAGTGACTTATAATGAATAGCATTGACGTTCGACAAATAATAAAATTTTTAAGCCACGAATACGATTCAAACCTTATTGAAATAAGGAAAAACTTATTTACCGATACATTCCAATCATTGTATCTACAAAAATGATTTAGAGCATTTTTTAAACTTTTAAATGTCCTGCCTTACACTTTTTAGAGGGACTGCCCTTACTACAAAAACACGTCTTCTTCACAAATTATTGATCGCAACGAACTCCGTTACACAAACAATAAACCAAGGCATCACCACTGAAAGTAAACAAAATATCGAACAACTTGTAACATCCGGTCAGTGACGATTTAACTATATTGTGCAATATATTACCAACAAGTCCTTTCGTAGCTTCTTCTTTTCCAGCGTTCGCTTTCGAAGTTCCTAACGAAATGAGCCAGGCTTGTCGTTCAGCAGCATTACTTGCTTTCAGATACCAGCGCTGCTCATTAGCCACCACTATATCAAGGCGGGTGTTGTCGTTAGGATAAGCTAAAAACAAGGAGTTTTTGAAAAATTAATGGCTACCAGCTGAGCAACTCAAAAAATCAATACGATTGCAACGTTTCAGATGCTCTAGCAATTCACACGTTGCTGGTACAATGTGTGTCTGCCACTAATCACGTGATTTTGAATCAGATTTTACTAAAGAAAGCACAACCTTTTACCTACAAATATTTTATAACAGTTAGAATGGTTCTTGAAGTAGATTCAAACCCAAAATTAGCTGTCAGGAGTTCAGAGCATCTTTATGAAGTAAGCCACAGCAAGTTAGAACATAAATGCTGTGTATATGATAATAATTTCTGCAAACACTACAACAGCACAAGCAAAATCATAATATAATTTTCATCAACAAATCTTGACCAACAAACGCTTATCAAGCTTTGAGCACAATCACAATCCTTTGTGCGAATGGTAATATACAGGGTGTTTCAAAAATTTGACATCATTTTCAATCTAATAACTTTGGCAGTTCCTGTTTAAATGACTTTAAATTTACACAGCATGTGTAGAAACAGGCCAAAATTTTGTGCTTAATATTTGATATGTTTATCTTTTCAGATGTAGAAATTTTTAATTGATAAATCATTTGTACTGCGTTCAAACCTGTGTGGTTAAATGGTATTCACTAGCAGAGAAAAGGCGTTTTGTGTGTTGGAGTATGCTCGAACAAACTCAAACAAGACTCCGCAGCGTGCGTTTGTGAGAAAGTTCTCTAAGAAGTCACCAACAGCAAAGCAGATTTGGAGCTGAAAAAAAAATTCGAAGACGAAGGCTGCCTGTGCAGAGCAAAAGGATCTGAATGACCAGCAACAGTTTAAGGGAAGGTCGAGCGGATTCGCCAAACACTCTTGCGAAGCCCAAAAAGTCTATAAGAAGAACAAGTATGGAGACCCTGATACCTTTAACGACAGTTCGGCGGGTTGTAAGGAAACGTTTGGTAATGAAACCTTACAAACTGCAGGTCGTTCAGGCCATAACTGCAGCTGACAAGCGAAAGTGCAAACAATTCTGTGTTGATATGCAAGAGAAACTTAAAGAAAACGAGTTCAATGAACATCTTGTGTTCAGTGATGAGGCCACATTTCATATGAATGGCAAAGTCAATGGGCATAATGTTCGCATTTAAGGAGAAGAAAATCCCCCATGCCAGTATTGAGCATGAGAGGAACTCACCAAAAGTGAATGTGTTTTGTGCCATCTCGAAAAACCATGTTTATGGCCCATTTTTTTTGAGGGAAATGTGACTGGCGATGTTTATCTGCAGATGCTTCAAAACTGGCTAATGAATGAGCTCATTGCAAATGCACATGAAGATTTCATTTATCAACAGGACGGTGCTCCACCTCACTGTGCGTGCTTATCTCAATGACAATCTGCCAAGGAGATGAATCGGGCGTGCTATCGGTGAAGACAATGTGATGTTGAAATGGCCTCCACGTTCACCTGACCTGACCCCCGCGATTTTTTTCTCTGGGGATATATGAAGACCTTGGTTTATGTCCCCCCTCTTCCTGCAAATGTAAACGAGCTCAAACAAAGAATCCCTATCGCACTGGAGACAGTTACCCAAGACATGCTGCATCGTGTTTGGGAGGAGCTTGACTACCGACTCGACGTGTGCCGGGTAACAGGGGGTGCGCAGATTGAACATTTGTGAAATCTTTTATGGAATTCATGTGCCTTTAAATTTCTTATCCAAATTTACAGAAATAGATCTTGTTTTGGTCAACACTAAAACCTGTTGAATTTCATTTGATTCGACTATTAAGTTTCTGTAATATTTACATGTCAAATTTTTTGAAACACCTTGTATATGAGTTCTTTGCGAAGACGGCAAAACAGAATTTTTTCTCAAGAACAGTATATTCGAGAGAAGTAGCGACTCTGACTTCAACTCAATGGACCTTGTCTAAAAATTGGTAAATTAGTCGTACAACACATGGAAGTATATCCCCTACATGTTAACTTTGCAAACAACTCAAATGCACAGTCAGCTAATACAATTTAATTACCAGCGAGCTGACATCAAACGCAGATTTCAGTTTAATTGCGCGCATTAACGTTGAGTAGACAATTACGATAATTACTCAAAATCTGATGTAGGTATCAGTTTATTAGAGTATTTCCAGGTAGGCTTGGTGTTTAAACTATTAACTGTACCTATTATATCGCTTGCGGTAATGTTAATCGATGCACGGCATCCCTTTCCAACTTCGTCTGAAGTGTTGTAGTATGAAAGAACACCATCTCGTAATACAACCCACCTCGGCTGCCATCCTTCGAAAGATGCATGTGCTATGTTAGCTTAATATCAAGATCTGGGTCTCCCAATGAAAGATTCAAAGTATAAACGAGTTAGCAAGCACCCCTTAGTTTCTCCTACTTATATGCAATGTCAGAAGACTCTGAACTGCACTACACTTGTTGCAAAATGAAACGGAACACAAGTCATTCTGTGCGTAAAGATGGAGTTTTTCCGTGACTAGAAATATACCAAGAGGATTTTGAATCATAAAACGTCAATTTCATAAACAAACATCCACCATTGAACTGCACCTTTCTTATCTAAATAATTAACATCATCGTGTCAACTTTACAGGAGTGTGAAACTTTTTCGGCAAAACCACAACAACGAAACCTATTTAGCAGACCGAAAAAAGTTACCATTATAAAAACAAAACCGTACGTTTACGCTCAAAAATGTATCAAATACCAGTACTACATACTAACATACCTCCCCAATAATTGGTCCATTTGTATAGCGTTCCTTCAATATCACTTTTAATTGACATCACATTACTTTCAGTTTAACTATACAAACGGTTCACCTAAGTCAGACCTAAATCTGCACTAAAAGCCAATTGAAAGTACGTAATTGCAAAAAATGAATCAAAAGCCGCAAATCATCATCTAGCAAGTACGATGCAGTACCAAAATCATGCTGAATAGTTGTGCTATGATATGAAATCCTGGTAAAGTTCCTCGTTTGATCCACAAAAACAAGATCAACTGCCAACTTCACAATATCAGTGGTTGCAGTAAAAACAGATCACAAACTCGTTTTAGACTTCAATAGCCATAAACACACATATTACACTAATCAAAAAATTGCGTAGCAAATGCTTCATTTGGGCCAAACATCTCACTTATGTAGCTCAAGACATTTATAAGCGATTGGTGCTGTTGCTGAGAACCAAGCATAGGAGTAATAAATCAAACCAAAACTGCAAAAAAGATATACCCATTAGTACCAATAAAAGCAAATGTATTTGTTTATATTTTCATCATTTGATCTAAATCTTTTTTGATAATTCGCTTTTATCTATTCTTAAACAGAAAGACAAAACTTTAGTGACACAGAAAAGATGTTTAATCTATTCTATAAATCGCAATTCTGTCTATTTGTTTTACTTCTACCAAATTACTCGACGCACAAACATGAAACTAGGCACAATCATTCACCACTTTGGGATAAGTCTCATGAGGGGGTTCGTAACATCATCATGATGCTACAGTTGACCAAAATTTTTTAAAGTTGGATTTGTTGAAGGAGGAAACCGATTTTTTGTCTAATCGATAGCGAGCACCCGACTAACCAAATTTTAAAAATTCCACCTATTTAGGAAGTAAGATGACGTCATAATTAACGGTTGATTGTAAAATTCGTTTTCTTCACATTCTTGATAAGTTTTGACAGTAAGATTTTCAGAAAATTTTAACAAGCTGATTCCACCAAAAATTAATTCTCCAACCATTTAAATTTTCTCCAGCACTACCATGCTGTGGCAAGTGATTTTTTAAGAATGCTTCAAAAAAGTTTGTTTTGTCAAAATGTTAACCGACGTCATTATGATGTCTAGCACAACTTCAGTAAAAACAGCAGCTGTATTCGTCATGTTGAAAACAAATGTAAATATAAAACCAATAATTGATATGCTTTTAACCCTGAAGACGTTATCATGTACAGCGAAGTGGAACTAAATGCCAAGTTTTAATGTGAAAACATGCAGGATTTGAAAAAAAAATATTCTTTTTCTTAGCTCAGAAGAGCTGGTCAGTGGCGTTTCCACTTAAAACCTAGCCTATAGCAAGAACTCAATTGCAGATGCAGGACACTAGGCTCCGGATGCTCAACTTTACCTTCTCCTGGCAAGATCATGTTAGTAGAAAGGAGCATAAACGCATCCAGACACTTTAAGTTTTATACCTAAGTCTAAAATTAAAAGTGGTAAAACTATTACTTCATAACTTAATTCTTTTCAATCAATCACACCAGCGTCCTTCCACAATTTAAATTTACACCACTAAGCCTTAGTATCAGAATGCACGTTTGAAAAATTGTTTGCAAAAAAAAAGTTAGCACTGTCTTAATTTATTAGCAGTGATAATACAATTTCGGTCAAGGATGATGCAATAGGCATAGTTTAAGAAATACAAAGTTTTAGGAAAATTAACAGAAAAAATTAGGTCAGTAGGTCTACACCACCACATGAAATCATAGTCACCAAATATACAATCACATTTGGAGGGAATTTTTTTTTTTTGATAATATGTTGTCAGGCCAACCAGATTATCAGATGCAACATGTATTTGGAAGGAGATGTAGCCTTTTTTGACATAACTAACTGGTAGCCCTGCCAGGTAATGCTGACATGACCAACTAGTTTACTCTAAAAACGCATGCAGTCAAAACAGAATCATAAACTCTAATATTGTATCAGAAATCACAATTTGATTACTATGAAAACAATCAGAAAGTAATCATAACATACAGTATCGTTAGTTGGCAAATGGGAGGTCAAATTGTAGATTATTAATTAGGATGCCAACAATAAACACCAATAAGTTTCTTTCATTGCATATTGAAATAATTATTCCACTAACATCTTTTTATCAAGAGACGAAAATTTGTCAAAAAAAGTTTTGTATAGTTTTATGCACTGTTCTGGGGAATAAACTCCACATACTTCTCTGCAAGAATGCATACTCAATTGAGCAGCACCAATATCAACAGTGCGCATTCCAAGACGAGTAGACAAAATAGGACCAATTGTTGACCCACAGCCAGAGTCATTTCGCACCATCACATCTTGCAAAGGAACACCAGCATGACAAGCTACCTGTCGAAGCAAAGTTGCAGTGACACCAGTAGTGGCATATCTCTGGTTGTTATTTGTTTTAATAACAGGGCCACCATGAAGAGATGGACGAAGGTTTTCTTCATGTTTTTCAGAATAATTGGGATGAATCGCATGTGCCATGTCAGAACTGACCATGAAGGATTTAGGAATGCATTCCTCAAATGCACTAGCATTTTTCTGGTTCACTGAAAGCCTTCGCATCACATATTCAGTAATAGATGATCCAGCACCTTGAGCACTGCTAGAACCCACCTCTTCATTGTCAAAAAGAGCAACCATTCGAATATTACACTCTTCAGCCAATGACTTACATGATTCAATCAACCCCTGCAAGCCAGTGTAAGAGCTGAGGAGATTATCAAGACGAGGTGCATAAATAAATTCTTCAAAAATACCTCCAATGGCAGAGGGCTGATGATCTGCCAAAAACAAATCAAAATCAACAATATTCTTGACAGAGACATTTGAACTTTTGCTTAAAACATCCATGAGCACACTCGGATGCTTGCTTGAACAAGACATGCCACCATCAGTGATGGTTTTTTTACTTGGCTGATTGAGCACTTCTTCTACTTCAGTGGCAATAATGGGCACAAGATGAATTTCCTTGTTTATTGAAAATTTTTCATTCATTTCTCTTTGCAAGTGTATCGCAAGATGAGGAACTCTCAATATTGGTCGATCAATGTGAACAAGAACAGAGTTTATATGGTCAGGGTTGTCCTCATCGGCAACTAGCAGTCGACCAGCCAATTTTAAATCTCTATCAAACCAAGTACTCCAGTTTCCACCTCCATAGCACTCAGTTCCAACTTGAATAAACCCATGTTTTCTGCGGTTACTCTTCACCTTTACTCTTAAGCATGGACTATCTGTGTGAGCACCAATAATTGAAAAGCCATTTCCTGGCTCAAAGGCACCACCAACAGCAAAAGCAATGATAGTTGATTGGTTTCGGGTCATAAAGTATTTTTTATTAGGAGAAATATCCCAATGATCTCTTTCTTTGATTTCAACAAATCCTGCTTTCACAAGACGTTGACGACATTCATCAACAACATGATAGGGAGAGGGAGATGCATCAACAAACTTCAAAAAATCTTTGGCCACAGCAATGGCAGATGCTTTTGACATAGCAGACATCACAATTCTACCTTAAGTTAAGGCTATATTTTTCAATAGACTACATGAATATAAAATACATTATTTAAAAAATTTTCACTGTTTCATGCAGTCTGATGATATATCCACAAAACTGATCTAACTTTATTTAATTTGTACCATGCATCAAAATCCAAACAAAGATATAATCAAAAGTAAGATGAACACAAGGTTTGGGAGAACACAAAATGACCTTACAGCCTTTGAGGCAATGGTCACCCACAGATTTCATGGCAGTCAGTTCGAGCCATAGTTTGAATCTGATAACATGAGCTTGAAAGCGGCCTGGGAAGTGCTAGTGGGATGAGAACAACATATATTCTTCCAGTTACAACACAGTTGCAAAAACTAAATTATTTAAAAACAATTTTGCTTTGTTTCTAAAAAAACATAGTCAAATAACAAATTGTCTGTTCAGGTAGAAAACTTCTTTAACAGTTCAAATTACCTCATACATAATAGAAAACTGTAGACACCAGAAGAGTGTAAAGGTCACTTTTTTCACTCTTCTTGCTTGTCATTGCTACGACCAACCATTCCTTTCACAAACTTCTTAAAAAATTGTGATCCACTCTTGCTCTTAACAAGGTCCAGCAAACATAATGTCACGCTCAGTTCTTGCCTCTACTTCTATCGTGATTTCACCTATTACCGTTCAAAACTCCTGCAACTGCATTGTCAATTCTGCAAAGGACTCGACATTGGGAAATACGGCAAACACAAAAGCAAAATACGATACGGGTATCCGGTACGGAATCCTGATACGATCCCAAGTCTGCTTTTCGAAAAAAGACTCTTTGAAACTGGTGGAAACTGATCCGCTTCTAAACCAGGTAATCTAATGATAAAGTAATCAGATTACGTTATTCCTCATCAACTTAGCGCCTAAATTGAAAATTAATTGGAACAATTGTACGAAACAGGGCATTTTTTACTTTTGAAACTTCTTTTTACGCTTGCCGATCACCATGTGACAAGACTAATCTGCTTCCATTTCATCCTTTTGTGCAAGAGCAAGGGTTGGGATCATTTTGTTGCTCCGTGGACCCTGACAGTCACTTGAAAGTTTACTTTTAGATCTTCACAATAATCGTTTTTGGGTGGATTCAACGAAGATGCGGAATGACAAGGAAGTTTCCACTGTTCGATCAAACAAACAGCCTGCTAGAACACACATCCGGTCAAACATTTTTAGCATTAGGCCTAGTCTCAACATGGTTCTGAGGTTGAAAATAAGCTTTTTTGCATCTAGTGAGAAACAGTCGGATGAAATGTTTTACTAAGAAGGATAAAGGTTAAATTCAAGCTCTTGAGGGTAGGCCTACATGGCGTAGGCGATGGCGTAGTGGTTAGACCGTCCGCTTTGCAGTCGGTAGACCTGCGGTTCATTTCCCTGGTCGAGTCATATCAAAAGACTTAAAAAATGGCATCCGCAGCATCCCTGCTTGGCGCTCGGCATTTAGGGGAGGTTATGGAGAACAAGCCGGCAAGTTCGCTTGTTGTGTCCTTGGGCAAGGCACTTAACGAGACGCCTCCACCTTTATGTGGAAGACAGGTGGCCCATAAACCTCGAGAAAGGCAACTCCGAAGCGAGTGCGGACTTCCCGTCCAAAGTATAGCGATACAATTCGCTTTCTCGTGAATGGAGGATAAATATGGCAAATAAAACAAAACAAAACAAAAAAACAAAAACGCCACTAAAACCAGTCATAAGAGGCATCTGATGGCAGAAAAAGAAATGTTATTTGTTTGGTGAAAGTAGTTTTACAGTAGCCTGGCTGCCCCAACTAACTGCTTATCTTGAGATATTTGTGTTAAGCCAACTGTCAATGTCTCGGTAGTCAAAAGGAGGAGGGCAAATTTTTCCCTTTCCAGAAAAAACTTGCCCCTGTGGGAGACTTATTTACTCTTGATTTGCTGTGCATGACCATTTTTATAAATCAACTGGTGATTATAGCTCTTCCTTGAACAAACTCTTACTTTCCATCTTTTCGATGTTGCTGAGGTTGCTATAAGATGAACTAAGCTACACCATTCAGTACGGGTACAATAAACAATGCTTTAAATTTAACCCGAGTTACCACTAGTTTCAAACACCAAAAGATAAATTTTTCATCTCGGCTTTGTCCCACTTTTCTGGAGAATGATCGTCATAGTTGCCATTTACGCTGTGTTTGCACATAGCGGTGTTTGTGACCAGGAATAAAACTTCTTAGGCTACCCATATTTAGAGCAGGTTTTGAGACAAGGTTTCGCTGCTTGATATTGTGTGTGAAGAGAGGACACTGTCTTCAAAGTTTTGTTCCTGGTTGCGAAAACCGCTATGAGCGAAAGCAGTCTCAGCGCATCATCAAAATTACGTTTGGATAATTTGAAATAAGAGTTCAGTGTTTTGCGGTCGTTTCTTTGATCTGCCTCTCAGCCGTCATTACGTGCATGTGCTTTGCGTTACTGGCAACGGTTCAGTTTCGAGCACAAAGCACATGTCCACACAATCTTATAGCTGCTGCTCACGCACCTTTTGAGCGATCGAAGCTATCCCTATTTGCTGCCTCACGACATTGTTCCTTACGAGGTCAAAGAGGGTGATTACAAGAGATCTTTTCAACATTTTCACATTGGTAGCCTAAAAATGTTAATTTGCATTCTTTGTGGTGAGCTCACATGATCAGCACCACGAAGTGCAATCTGGCGCACTTTTGCTTAATAGGAGCAGAGCATGGCAGAGTATGGAATGGAAGGCACATTTCGGTATGGAAGATGCCAAGAACGGAAAGGAATGGAAGACAGTCTTCCATCACTCTATCTCAATTCCATCAAACAACTTTTTACCAGGACATACAAACTTTGTGAAGCATAATTGCATGAAAGTTTGTACATACATAATATTAATGCTTGAACCGAAACAATTAATAAAATTGACTAATATTTTTAATCAAAGCGATCGCCGACCGTTGTCCGCTGTTAACTACAGCTTTTGTTATTTTTGCACATCGGTAATTTCACTGCATTCTAGTCATTTAACTTTCACAGCAGTCTAGAATTTACTAATTTCGCTGGGTGGCTATGCAAATTTCGGTCAGTGTTACGACATTACAAAACACCAGAATTACGTCTTCGAAAAAAAACAGAAACTTTTGGACTTTGTGCTTTGGTACAAAGGAGTAAAAACCGTGTCTTGTACGACAAAGTTTAGTTGGTAATTGGAATGTTTAAATTTGAGTCCATTACATCTTTGTTAGCGTATTGCTTGCCACTTACCACTACCAGTTGAAAGTTTTTTCAAGGTTTTCAGTAGTTGAACAAAAATTGTTTTTAGCTTTGTCTCATGAAGCTACTTTAAACAGTTTAAACAAAATAATAAGCAGTGCTAGATAACATAGACAGCCTATTCAAGCTTGTAATTTGCAAATTGAAAGAAACGGTATTGCCCTACATTTTAAGCTATTATGACCTGTTGGCTACTGCTGGGATAGATAATTAAATATCATGTTGTTGTTGTTGTTGTTGTTGTTGTTGTTGTTGGTTACCCGACCCCTTCCGAGGGATGGGGGCATGGCAGAAGATCATGTAGCCCCAGAATCCGAGCAAGTCCCCAAGGTCTGGACCAGAGATCGTAGAGAGACAGAGAGTCGCCAAAGAGTGAGCGGCGCAAAGAGTCCGTAGCTGGACAATGCAGAATGAGACCAGAGGTGTCCTAGGACGAGTGTCCACAGGCGCTGCAGGAAGGATTCTCGATTCTGCCAATCCTAGCCACTTCCCGACGGTATTTATACGAGCTGGATGGGCCCTCTCAACGGTATTAATTTTGAACAAATTATCGATTATCCATTATCGATTATCGATAAAATTATTATCGATTACAAATATAGCCCAATAGCGGCATACGTCCGCTAAATGCCGCTATTGGGCTATATTTGTAAGGGCGGACAGAGAAGCTTGCCGTTGGTCCTGCACTGAAAGTTTGCGTCATAGGACGCTCTCCGTCGGCAGGACGCGACTCTCCATGCGTCATAGGACGCTCTCCGTCGGGAAGTGGCTAGAGAGATAAGAATCTAAAAGAAGACTGTGTCCATTGCAGCGAAGACGAGAGAGGACACAGCGAGCATGACGAGGGAGCACAAATTCCTCAGTGGAAATCGAGGGAACCTGTGTATCAAAATACTTTGATGAGACAGTACGCCTCCAGTCCGAGAAAAGACAAGAGTGAATACGAGAGATACGAGGAGAAAGACTACAAGAGATTGCAGAGGGCGCAAGTAGTGCACCCCGTCTGGCCAGCTCGTCAGCCGCGTCGTTCCCCGCGAGAAACGAGTGTCCGGGGACCCATTGTAGCCTGATAGAACAGGAGGAGAGAGAAGACAGTTCCTGCCAGATCTGCCACAGAGTTTGAGATAAAAGGAAAGATGAAGGAGAGGACGGGGTGGTGAGGACAGAACGAGAGTCAGATAGTAAGAGAAGAAGATAAAAATGGCAGACTTGTTGGTGTTGCCGAGACCAGCAAAGAGCTTAAAGAATGGCTCAAGCTTAGGCAAAAAAATTTGAACATGCTGATCCTGTCGAAAAGGAAAGTGTGGCCTCAGTGCCACTGAGAGAGCAGTTGGCAAGTACGCCAGAGCCGTCATTGACAAGAGGAAAAGGAACAGAGCCGTCAGTCCAGAGTACCAGATCATGAGGACTGAGGAGGAATAGAGTTAAAGTGGGCGAGAGTCGCACCTTGACGAGAAACAGGGAAATCAAACCGGGAGCATGAGGAAGAAAGGGTGGACTCCATGGTGAACGAGGGCAGATTCCAAGGAGGAAAGGGAGGGCAAGCAAGAAAAGCCTCCCTAGAACAAGTAGAAGGAAGCATGAGCGGGTGAGTGGACGCAAAAGCTCTCCAGGACCATCTGCAGAGTCTTGGTTTCACTCCAAGTATGGCCAAACCTGAAATAGGAAAAGAGGTTGGGGGACGAAGAGCCCGCTCGTGTGATAAAAGAGTGAAATGAGTCAGGGTGACTCGTAGGGGAGGTAAAGAGCCTCGGAGAGAAGTGGGATAGGGGAGGATGAGAGGCAGCCGATGATGGCGCGACTAGCCGCTCGGTGGAGGCGTTCCAATTTGGTAAGATTGATAGCGCTTAGGAAATAATCCAGCCTCTAAGGTTATTCAAATCAGAGCAGCCTTGGTGCCGGTCCCAAGCCCGGATAAATGGGAAGGGTTGCGACAGGAAGGGCATCCGGCGTAAAACCTAGCCAAATGTTTTCAATGCGCGTCGTATCTGACTTTATACCGGATCGGTCGAGGCCCGGGATAACAACGACCGTTACCAGTGTCTGAGCACCAAGGACCACTGGCGGACATGCTACTTGGATGCAAAGAAGAGGTGGAAAGCAATGGAGAAGAAAGAAGGAGAGAAACGAAGAGAGGAAGAAAACTAAGAAGATCAAGCTGAAGGTTGCAACATTAAACGTTGGAACCATGACCGGTAAAGGAAGAGAAGTGGCGGACCTTATGGAGTGAAGAAGGGTGGACATACTGTGTGCAGGAAACTCGCTGGAAGGGGGAGAAAGCAAGATGCGTAGGTGGAGGATATAAAATGTGGTGCTGTGGAAGCGAAAACAAAAAGAATGGCGTGGGAATCATATTGAAAAAGGAGCATGTGGACAGGGTAGTGGAGTTGTGGAAAGTAACAGACAGGATAATATACTTGAAGATGGAAGTTGATGGTGTTATGTTGAATGTTATCAGTGTGTATGCGCCACAGGTGGGGTGCATACGTGAAGAAAAGGAAGCATTTTGGCTCGATCTAGATGAGACAGTGGAAAAGATACCAAACAATGAAAGAATTGTGATGGGAGCAGACCTGAATGGGCACGTAGGAGAAGGAAATAACGGTGATGAAGAATGCATGGACAGACATAGATTAGGGAAGAGAAATAACGAAGGACAAGCAGTGGCGTATTTTGCTAAGAGAATGGAACTAGCGATCACTAACACCTACTTTGTAAATAAACCAGCACACAGAGTCACCTACAACAGTGGCGGACGCAGTTCACAGGTGGATTGCATTATGGTAAGAAGAAGAAGAATCAAGAAGGTGGTGGATACAAAGGTTATTGTCGGTGAAAGTGTAGCAAAACAGCACAGAATAGTAGTGAGTGCGATAATCATCTGGAAGAAGTGGAGGAAAGCACCAAAACCAGTGAAGAGAATAAAATGGTGGAAGCTGAAAGACTTGAAAGTGAAGAACAAATTTAAAATGGAAGTGATTAAAAGCGGAATACTTGGTGCAAAGGAAGATTGGCAAAGAGTAGCTGAGATGATACGGAGCATTGCCAAAATGGAATTGGGTGAAACATCAGGAAAAATTAGCACGGCAGGTAGACGGGAGACGTGGTGGTGGAACCAGGAAGTCCAGGAGAAACTGAAGGGTAAGAGAAATGCTACAATGGTATGGGATACCATGAGAGATGATGCAAGCAAGTTGGCCTATAAAACTACAAAAAAACAAGCTAAGAGAGAAGTGGCAAAGGCAAGAAACAAGGCATACGAGGAACTGTATGAAAAACTGGAAACAAAGAAGGGAGAAAATGAGGTGTTTAAGACAGCAAAGCAGAGAAACAGACAAAGCAAGGATGTGCAACAAGTAAGAGTAATCAAGAGTAAAACTGGAGAGATACTGACGGAAGAAGAGAAAGTGAAACAGAGATGGAAGGAGTATTTTGACGACTTACTCAACCAGGAAAACCCTAGAGAGAGAAGAGAAATAAGAACAGAAGAGACAAAAATGGACGTGGAAGATATCTCTGTAGAAGAAGTCAGGACTGGGTGGAGGAAGATGAAGAAGGGAAAGGCGCAAGGACCTGATGACGTACCAGTGGAAGTATGGATCGCTCTAGGGAATAAAAGTGTGGAGTTTCTAGTGAACTTTTTTGATAGACTCCTACAAGGGGAGAAGATGCTAGATGAATGGAGGAGGAGCGTGCTTGTGCCTTTGTACAAAGGCAAAGGAGACATCAAAGAATGTGGAAATTACCGAGGAATCAAGTTGATGAATCACTCTATGAAACTGTGGGAGAGGGTAATAGAAGCAAGGATTAGGAAGGAGGCGACGATTGGTGAGCAACAATTTGGTTTCATGCCAGGAAGGAGTACCACCCATGCAATCTTCTGTTTGAGGGTGCTGTTGGAAAAGTGGACTGAAGGGCAGAAGGCGGTGCCCTGTGTCTTTATTGACTTGGAGAAGGCATACGACAGGGTACCCAGAGAGGAACTGTGGGAATGCTTGCGGTTAGCTGAAACATCAGAGTGCTATGTAACGATTATTAAGGACATGTATGACGGAGCGACAACAACTGTGAGAAGTGCAGCAGGGTTGACTGAGGAATTCAAGGTAGGTGTTGGACTTCACCAAGGCTCAGCACTCAGCCCATTCCTTTTTGCCATCATCATGGACAAGCTGACGGAGGACATCAGGAAGGACGTACCATGGGATATGCTGTTTGCAGATGACATAGTGCTGTCTAGGCAAAATTGCAGGGAGCTAGAGGATGATCTGGAGATGTGGAGAAATGCACTGGAGAGAAGAGGCCTGAAAGTGAGCCGGAGCAAGACCGAGTATTTGAAGACTGGGGATAATGGCGAAGAGTTGAAGCTGCAAGGAGAAAAGCTAAAGAGAGCAAAAAATTTCAAATATCTGGGTTCGACAGCTAGTAGCGATGGACAATGTGAGGAAGAAGTGAGGAGAAGGATCCAAGCTGGCTGGATAAGTTGGAAGAAGGTGTCTGGAGTTCTGTGAAACAGGAAGTTATCAGCAAGGGTTAAATGGGTAAAATGTACAAGAGTGTTGTCAGACCAGCCATGCTTTATGGAATGGAAACGGTGGCAGTGACGGAAAGACAGGTAGGAAAAATGGAAGTTGCAGAGTTGAAAATGGTGAGATGGGCACTGGGAGTGACAAGAAAGGACAAGATAAGAAACGAATACGTGAGAGGGTCTACGAAAATTGTAAAGCTAGGAGACAAACTTCGGAATGCAAGGCTACGCTGGTATGGCCACGTGAAAAGGAGAGGAGAAGGCTACGTGGAAAAAACGATGATGGAGATGGCCGTGCCACGTAGAAGGAAAAGAGGAAGGCCAAGGAGAAGGTGGATGGATTTGGCAAGAGAAGACATGGAAAGGGTTGGAGCTAAGGAAGGAGACAAAGTCGACCGTGAGAAGTGGAAAATACTTTCGCGCTGTGGCGACCCCGAATAGGGAGAATCCGAAAGAAAAAGAAGATAGCGCTTAGGAAAGGAAACCATCCGGGTGAAGCGTAAGTGACAAGGGGTCGAGGAAAAGATTTATACAGAAGAGAGAGGGACTCTTTAGAGGGGTCCCTCTCTCTTCTGTATAAAGCCCCATCTCTCCATGAGGAAGCAGAGATACAACGTAAGACCTTGAGACGTGGGAAGAACTTGGCCTTCAGCAAAGATACATGCTTAGAAAAGAAAAAGTGCGGTCGAAGGTGACCCCAAAAAAGGTTGGAGTGGATTGAAACGGAGGTGGCAGCCGAGTAGGAGGTGGTTGGGCTGGAGGTTAGCCTGGTGGGGATCCACTGAGAAGGAGGCCTAGCATTTGCTAGGATTGAGTGGAACACACCAGTACTCAGACCAGCGCTCCAATCGAAACAGAGCTCCTTGTGTGGCCTCCACCGCAGTGGGGACCCAGGGAGAGGAGGACCAAATGGCCAGATCGTCAGCGTAAAAAGAGCAGCTGACGGAAGAAGGCAGAAAAGCCGGTAGATCATTAATGAAGAGAGAGAAAAGTACAGGGCCAAGAACGGATTCTTGCGGAACACCTCAACGGACTCGAAAGGAGCGGCTTTTGTGATTTTGATAAACCACACAAGTGCGGTTGTTAGAAAGGAAAGATTGTGTCCAACGAGCAAAGCAAGGAAGGAGGCCAGCCGAAATAAGTTTGTGGAAAAGGGCGGGATGCCAGACAGAGTCAAAAGCTTTCAAGAAATCAATAGTAGACAGGATCGTCCGAAAGCCCAGCCTGGGTTTGTTAAACCCATCCGAAATGGACTGAGAAAGGTACAGAATTTGATCGAGTGTAGACCGTCCAGGGCGGAAACCGGCCTGGCGGGGAGAAAGAATGAAATTAGATTCCAGAAAGAAGAGTAGACGGCATAGAATGATGCGTTTAAACAGCTTTGAGACGCAGAAGGTGAGAGAGATAGGCCGGAAGGAAGCAGGAGAGTCAAGACGCTTTCCCATCTTGTGAATGGGAATAGTAGAAGATGTCTTCCAGATGGAAGGAAAGGAATGTGAAGACCAGGAAAGATTGAAGATGTGAAGAAGAAAATCCATGCCAGAGCGAGAAAATGCTTTAGCATGGGATTGGCGACTTTGTCTGGGCCAGTGGCAGTGGAGGAGGAGAGGTTGGAGGCAGTCGCATGAAATTCAGCGGGAGAGAAAGGAGAGCAAAAGGACGAGTGAGACTCCTCAGGGCACGTGGCTCGGCGGAGCTCAGAGAGGTAGCCTCCGGCTCTGCTACGCAGGGCCTTTGGCTGAGACACGGAAAAGTGGGATCTCAGGTAAGCAGCATAGACCGAAGCCGATTCCCTGGGAGAAGAACAGTTGGGGAAGTTAGGAGACAAGGAAGACGAGGAAGGAGAGCCAGCGATAGAGCGAAGAACAGAGTGCACAGATTTAGGGTTAGACCTAGGTGAAAGAGAAGAGCAGGTCGTCTGCCATGCCTCAGCCTTGGCCTTGGCGATGACTGACGAGGCGCGTCGAGAGGCGGAGATGTAAGCCTGGCGATCTTCATCACTTCTGTGAGCGGCAGCAAAAGCCTTGCGTTTTTCATTAACCGCTTGTTCCACCTCAGCAGACCACCAGGCTTTAGGATGGCGTTTGATGCGGCCAAAAGGAATGGAAGATTTGGCCGCATTCAGTGCCAGAGAGGTGAAAAGAGCAGCAGCAGAGGAAAGCGAAAGAGACAGGTATTCCTCTGCAGAAGGACAGTGCGAGTCAAAGTAGAAGGCAAAGCCATCCCAGCGAGCTTTCTGAAAATTGAAGGAAGGAGGACGCTCGTAGGGGCGATAGACCGGAGAGAGAGGGACAGATAGAAGAATTGGTAGATGGTCAGAACCCAGGTCATGAAGCACCTCCCAGGAGCAAGAAAGGGCAAGAGAAAAAAGAGCAAAGGAGATATCAGGAGAGGAGCGATAGAGAAGAGGGGGTGTGTCAGGGTCATTGAGGGGGAGGAGGTCAGAAGAGATGACCAGTCAAATACTTCTTCCCCGTGGGGGTCGGAAGTACCTCTTGAGTTTCAGAGAGGGCAATTGAAGTCCCGCAGAATGAAGAGATTTCTGGAGGAGGGAAGAATTGAGGGAGAGAAGGAATCGGTTCTGCATCCTTTTGGAAGGAGCGAATAGGGGGGCGTACACATTGGGAAATGACACCGAGGAGCAGTTGTTTAGAGAGATGTTGACCCCTACATAATCAGAGTAGGGATCGAGCGAAGAAAGAGAGGAGGTGGAAAGTTCAGAAAAGAATAGGCCCTGCCTGACGAAAGTGACAATGCCGCCGCTAGCGTGCGTGGTATCAGGAGAGAAAATGCCAGACCAGGAGTGGGTGCGATCAAAACGCAGAGCAGAGAATCCAGGAATGCGGAAAGAGGAAGAGGAGTTAAGACTGGGTTCCTGGATGCAGATAAGGTTGACAGGGTGGGTTGAGAGAAAGTGAAGTAGTTCAGTGCTCCTGGTTCGGAGACCTCCAGCATTCCATTGAAGAGCCCTGAGAGAGTCGGGGGGAGGAGAGGAGGCGTAGAAGGGCGGCCAGGAGCAAGGGACGGAGATGAGGGGCAGGGGAAGGAAATATAGAATTGGCGGATTGAGGATAAGAGGTTTGAAGATGAGGGTGGGGCAAGAGTACAGCATCAGTAGAGAGGGGCCAGATTGTACAGTGGAGGTATACATGCCGGAGGAGTCCGAGGAGGAAGTCACAGTGTTACGGCAGCTCCAAGAGTGAGAGCTGCCAAGAGCTCTGAATTTGGAGATGGAAAGTTGTGAGCACCTGAGATGGACCCATTTGGAGCAAGTGCAGCATTGCACTGACTTGCCCCGCCAGGTCACATTTCCAGTGCACACAGAGCAGGGGCCAGGGTTGGGATGAACGTTACCGCTCATCAAGAGAAGGAGAAGAATGAGGAGACGAAGAAGGGCAGGAGAAAAGAAAAAGTGAAAACAGGCGACCAATTTTGAAGAAGCTGTGTGCTGTCCTTCTGCGGTCATTCATGGGGCAGCATAGCAAAAAAAGGAAGGGGAGTGCCCGGGGTACCTGGGATCCTCGGGAAGACCAACAGCCATTTCGACCCAACCCAAACGGGGTCGGGGACCGCATCACCACGTTGAGGCGGCTGTTGATTGGTGCAGAATTAGATATCATTAATGCATTATGACAATAAATGCATTACAGCATTATGACAATACATATGCATTTATGACAATTAGATATCATAAATGCATAGATTGAAGACGGAAAGGAATTGTGGCACGGAATGGACGATTTCCTCTTTGGGATGGAAAAGGAAGAAATGCGAGGATGGTAGCTCGAAAAAAATGTCTTCCATTCCATCTTATGCCCTGACCAGCAGAGCGACTTCGTGCACTTTGTTTTCCTTTTGCCGTAGAGGATACTAATGACTTCTCTATGGTGTGCTAATAGTAAAGCAAAATTGAAAAAAAAATGATAACATTTTTGCTTATCCCAAAGACAAATCATACAGCAACGAAAACGCGGTGAAAAGCCGTCTGTAAATTAGCGCTACTTGCAAAAATAGTGCTTCATGCGAAATATGTTCGTGGTGATCCGTAAGCGGCAGGATTTCGTTGACACCAAAACAAAGCCTAGGCCTACTTATAAATAACCAGCGCATGTTACTGTAAACCTGAATCCCGTAGTTACCGAATTACCACGAACGTTCCGAACAAATGTCGCACCAAGCACTATTTTACAGATGGCATTTTACCGCGTTGTCGTTGCTGTGAGATTTGTCTTTGGGAGGGAAAAAAGTTATCGTTGTTGTATGATTATGAGGTGTGTCCGAAAAGTAATGAAACTGCAACCGCTGCTCGCTTGCTTCAATGAATTTTGACAAATTTATTGCGTCGGACGTCAGCACTGTCAAGGCACTGTCGCAGGGTGAAAACAAGTTCATTTCCCGCGCTTTCTGATTGAAGCGTCTCTTTTCGTCTGCCTTGTGTTTCTTACGTTTCGTCGTACTGCTTGAAAAGCCGCAGTCTTTACGCTTTTGACGGTGAGAGTACCCTCCAAACATGAGTACTGTGGAGCAAAGAATTAATTTGAAATTTTTAGCCAAGCTTGGTAAGACACATTAGGAATGTTTTGCGTTGCTACAGCAAGTTTACAAAGAAGAAACAATGTCGAGAGCTCGTGCTTTTGAATGGCACAAACGATTCCGAGAGGGTCGAGAAGAATGTGGGGACGATCAAAGGTCTGGCAGGCCGGTGACAAGCAGGACTGATAGCAACATCGATCGTGTGAAACAACTGGTGCGTGCAGATCGTCGACTGACTGTAAGAATGATTTGTGAGGAGCTTTCCATTGGCAGAGACGCAATGTGGAAAATTCTTACTGAAAACTTGAAAATGCGCAAACTGTGTGCGAAAATGGTTCCAAAGATTCTCTCCGAATACCAAAGACAACGAAGATTCACTGTTTGCCAAGACATTACCGAGCGTCTGGAGGCTGAACCAGACTTGCTCAACTCTGTCATAACTGGGGATGAAACATGGGTATTCGAATACGATCCAGAAACGAAGAGACACAGTCGTGAATGGAAAAGTTATGGATCTCCAAGGCCAAAGAAAGCAAGGAAGTCGAAGTCAAAAGTAAAAGTGATGCTCATTGTGTTCTTCGATATTCAAGGCATCGTTCATTTCGAATTTCTACCCCAAGGCCAAACAGTGAACCAAACCGTCTATAAAGAGATTCTTCGGCGTCTCGTAAGATCAGTGCGTGACAAGAGGCGGAGCCTTTGAGAAGCCAACGCATGGGCGCTCCATCACGATAACGCTCCTGCTCACACAGCCCTGAGTATTTGTCAGTTTCTTGCAGAAAGTAACATTGCAACTTTGGAACACCCCCCATATTCCCCCGATCTCGCCCCATGTGACTTTTTCCTTTTCCCAAAGACCAAATCTGTTCTTAAGTGAACCCATTTTTCTGACATAGATTCCATTAAAAAGGCCGTGACGACGGAGCTCAAGAAGATCCCAGAAAATGCCTTCCAAGAATGTTTTGAATCATGGAAAAAGCGAATGCACAAGTGTTTACGAGTGGAAGGGGATTACTTTGAAGGACTTAGGTATATTTCAATAAACTTTTTATAACAACAGTCTCGTTACTTTTCGGACATACCTCGTAGGTCTTTAAAAAAGAAAATTGTTATCGTCGCAGTACGAAATGTCCTAAACTTCGCAATATCTTACTTTACCACGCACTTTACAGTTGACAACCCCGCAACTTCTTTCTATCCGTTCAACGATGCGATGACCCTGGTCGCATTTTATCCTCCAGTTTTCTGTCATCGCTATGAAATTTAAAACTATGTGCGAAATAAAGTTTCAAGAGTTACTAATATCAATATGGAAAATCTTTAAACCCTCTTTTTTTGTAATTATGTTTTCATGGTTTAGGATTAAATATATAATCACACTCACAATAGACTATAACGGAAGCATAGCAAAGATCTTGATTGTCATGTCCGGTTAGTCTACTACACTTTATGTAGCTAAAACCACAACTGTTGTTTGGAGGCTGAAAACAGCATTAACTTTTTTCCGGAATATTTGAAGTTTTAAAAATTTAATGAAAACAGCCAAAAGAACTTCAGTCCAAAGGAATGTGATTTTGGATTGACAAATCACAAAAAAAGGGGTTGATCAATTGAATCAAGAAGCCTCTATCATATCTTTTTGAAATGCAAACAAAATTTAGTGCATCTACCGAGGAAGTTAATGATTGCGAAACTATAAAGATGCAGTTTTTTGATTTATGTTATGGAATAAGGCCACAGAATTTAGCTTTAATCCTAAGTTTTTAACTAACATATAAGCAAAGGCCAAACCAAAGTTTAATAGACGACTTTAGGTAAAAATTTTGTGCGATTTTAATTTTTTATCAAAACATCAGTAAAAAATTGGCAGCAAATAAGTAATACATTATTTCATGACTACAATGGATCATTTTCTTTGGTCCACAATTTAAATGTTCTATCAAATGAACTTGTAGCGATGTATTCTCCATCACCAGATACATCTAGACCCATCACTTTGCCTTCGTGGCCAGCTAGCGTCTTGAGCGGCACAAAAGTAGGAACACCCCACACCTGAAAGGTACACAGTTGAATCAGAGGTTTACAATTACACATACTCTGCGAGTAGTTTGTGAAAAATAAAAGTAGTTGAGTGTTAGATTTTCCTATTTCTCACTTTAATCACTATCTTCACTTATACTTCTCAACACAACCGGTTAAACATGAACACAACACTTGTTTAACACGGAGCACAAAAACAAGCGTCACGGCTCAATAAAATAAGGAAGCCAAATAATGAGTCAAAGACAGTCTTTTTAGAGATCGCCTTGCGGTTTGAAAGAAAAACTGCGCAACGCTCAGGCAATTAGGGACCATGGAATGATGGCAAACCCAGGATAATGTAATCTTGATAAGCAAAGCCGCTATTATAGTTCTGTCACGTGGCTTATCAAACATTTTCCACTACGGATGATGAAAGCCCTGACGGATAGTTTTTAAGAAGCCATTGAATACCTAGTTAAAATCTATTAGAGTGATTAAAAATCAATAATTTACTCTTTATATAGCCCCAAAGACAATTACACATTCTGTACTGACAAAGAGCTCACAAAATACCCCCTCCATCCGAAGTGTGCAACCCAAAACCGTTACCAATGTGGTAAATTAAACTTGTAGACATTTAACTCTTTCGCTCCCGCGATCATCGATTGATGATCTCGTGTTTTCAGTGTTTCTCTCAAATTTTTTTAAATTGAGTTACAAAATTAGTTCACTAAAAAATCGATTTGTGACTTTATTTTTCATTTGTGACTCATCCGATTTTCATAAAATTTTCAAAAGATCACGCTTATTTCCTCGCGCATCGGAAGATGTATAATTTGTGCCCTAATTCTTGGATTTTTATACCCAAAACGATTAAAAAGACCAAGAACCCAGTTGCAGACGACAAAATTGGTCAAATTCTCAGCACGTGCCAACTACACTAAAATCAAATTGAGATTACATCTTTACCACAAAACCAAACCCTTTATTATTGACACAATCTCAAAACTACTCTTTTGGGGCATCATTTGACAAAATTTCAAGCGATAATAATAAATTTAACGTTTTTGAATTTCCAAATTTTTTAGGGGTCTCAAAACCCCCCCAAACAAATTTGAGTGGTAAGTAGATAAAAGTAAATTTAGTGCGTAAAGTATATGATATGTTGCTAAATACCGGTCTCATTTGAAAGCTTAGGAAATTTGCTTTCCAGCAATATATAACTTTAAATAGTTTAGACTAAGTGATATATGATATTTACTGATCAAAAATGAGTACTGTACATCATGTCAGTTCAAACCCCCAAAAATTTTTTGCCTTACCTTCACTAAATTATAATTTTTAGAAAAACTACACCCTATAAAAAGATAAAATAAATTGCAAATGTTTCACCACCAAAGTCGTCATTTTGTATCAAGTTTCCAAGGAGACAAGAAGCGAAATACAAGTTTAAAAGCTAGCAGAAGTTTGGCTTCTCTAAATCAAAGTTTGCTGTATCCCCCTTGTTTCTCAACACATGGGAAGGGTGTAAACAAGTGGCTGTTTCATTGTCAGTGACAGCATATTCTATTTAAACTTGATATTTTCTGAATCTTGAAGAAATTCCCTGTTCAAAAATACATAATGTTACATGGTTTAGGCTAACCTCTAGCAGATAATAACTAATCATATTTTAGGTACTAAATTTAACTACCAAAATTTGGTACCGGTTGGTACCGGTCAAAAAAAGGTCATGTGCCTCAGAAAATTGCAAATTGTAGAAAACCTAGGCTCTTAGGTAAGTTTTGATTGATGTACCTTGAAAGCTTATTTCCTTAGCATCATTTTGCGACCATTTCTAAAAAATTGGTTGAAAATTAAATCTGTAGTGATCTTTGAGGTGAGGGTGCCTCTTTAATTTTGAAGACAACCCCCCTCCCAGTTGGGGGGTTAATTTGCATAAAATTTGCATATTCAAAAAAAATTTTTTTTTCTATTTGAAATCCTCAAGAAATGTAGATTTCAACGATATATCACACTTAATGTAGAAGTAGACAGCTGAGTAATGATGTACAAACAAACTTGAGGTACATAATTATGATAATTATGATTGATTATGACAGTTTTTCGCACTGCCACCTTAGGGACATTATTTACATTATTTTTCGCTTTTCACGCGGGAGCAAAAGAGTTAAACGTTTTAAGAAACTACATCAATCAATTGTAAAACTGGTTCCTCCACCGAAAAAAATTATTGAACAAATAACGGAATCAATAATTCAATTTACCGTGAAACATAGCTTAACCCAATAGATTAACAAAAGCTTGGAATACATCATTTGATGTACAATATTCAATATCAACAACTCAATAAAATTTCATAAAAAACACAATTAAAGATACTTTTGCGTCGATAACTCAGTTGGTAGAGCGGTGGACTGCAGCGTTGCCATGGCAGTTATCCATAGGTCACCGGTTCGAAGGACTACTATTCAGCCGCCATGGAAAGTGGTTATTGTTTTAGGAATGTGAGCGATAGATCTAGAGTTGGAAATTCTACAAACGTATATCATTGGCATTCGTCAGGGAGAACATCCGAAATTTAAAGTGTACGCCGCTCCAGCAAAAAATCTGGTTCAAATGCGAGTGTGTAGTGGTAGAAACACACTGAAACAACATCTCTGAGCCTGCGAACCGTGGCAAAAAAAACTCGACTAATTGAACATACTTTTGCTGTTCCGTCGTAGGATCCCGTAATCAAATAATCGCCATAATCTTCTGTAAAAATAAAAAAAATAGCATTTCAGAAGTGGGGAAGCAACGAATAGTTTTTTCTCCGCTTACAAACTCTCACGCGTCTACGCAAAAATTAAATGACGTGCTTTGAAAATCCCAACAAATGAAAATTCAAAATATGTCTAATGCAAAACTCCTGCCGTTTCCGCTCATAATGCTACATCAGTAATACCTACTTTGATATTGCACTTTTGAAATAAGATTTGTATGAGCTGGTATAGTGTAGATACAAGCAGTTTTACGGAGATCCCAGATTTTAGCGGTGTTGTCGGCACTGCCACTTGCCATTTGATATCTGAAACAAAGAAAGTGTTTTACAAAAAAGTGTGGCTTTTTAGGTGGGGGGGGGGGCAACACACACGACTGTTTACCTCGAGAGATTTATCTTTATAATCCGGTTTTACCCCGGTCAATGGAGGGGCCCAAAATTACCTCCTGTTCCTCAGAATTTTAAAAACAGCGTCACGCCTTTTCTCTCTGTCGATAATATCTTCCTTCTCTAATTAGACCTTTTTAATCTCCGCTTCCATCAACCTTCATTACGTTATCTTCGGTCGTTATTTTTTTTCTACCACTTCAAAATCTAAGGCTTTTTTCTACACATCACCACCATACCAATTGTCCATAGCAACGCACTTTACTTGCTTATTTACTCCATCCACAATTTAATCTACAACCCAATTGAACACCACACACTGCTCTTCTCACTGCACAGATAGTAGCAATTTTTCATTAAAATACATTCGGCTTGATTTTTGAGTGGAATTTTGTCGCTGAACTAAAAAATGACGTCATTCATTTTATTT
The DNA here is from genome assembly GCA_963675345.1 of Trididemnum clinides. Taxonomy (NCBI): domain Eukaryota; kingdom Metazoa; phylum Chordata; class Ascidiacea; order Aplousobranchia; family Didemnidae; genus Trididemnum; species Trididemnum clinides. Next base: position 12,775,997 of record OY776286.1, read on the forward strand.
TAACGTCATCTTTATGCAGCATCTGGCGGATTTGTTGAAATTTTGACTAGACACTTGAAACTTGTACCAACGTGACCGCAAGAGCCCATTTCCTATCTGCTGTCAATTTTTATTAACCGCTAATTGTAACTCAAAATGATTTAAGAAACACTGTTTTCAAGTCAATGTTACATAAAATGAGCAACACTAGGCAATGGACATTTATTTGACTTTCTATTTCAATTGCTTTACTAGTACGTTCGGCCACACTTTGCAAACTCGACGTCGAAGGCTCCCCAATTGCAAATTTTTCCTCCCCCTAATAAAGCAGCAAAATTTAATGTACTTTCTTAAATATGTTTTAACAAGTTTATCCCTTTTGTTTACTGTACTAAAGCATTTGCTTCTAACTGGCGACGTGCAAAAATAGCAAAGCATGCGCAAATAGGAGCAGCAAATTACGTAAAAAAGCGGGGTCACGTGAAAACGATTGATCGTTTTATTTTTTTAACGTTACAATAAGTGATACACTCGACCCTCATTTATTCGGATCTCGTAAATCCGGACTTCGGTTTATCCATCTAGCAAAACTCACCAACTTCTCTCCACTTCGCCGTTCCACGCCTCAAGCCCCAGCTGTACACATAGTGTAAACACATTGCAAACATTTTAATCAAGCAAAACTACAGTGGAGCTGTCTTTTTATCTTTTTCAGAACAGTTATTTCATTTTATTTTCATTATCTGTAAACATTTGCGCTATACGGACTCTTCCGTTTACACGGACCGTCCCTGCACCATTTAGTCCGGAAAAATGATGGTCAAGTGTACTCTGTACATTTTTTTAGGGACGGTTAATTCATTTTATTTGCATTACATAAAGTACGGTATGTACCGCCGAAATCAGGACATATTCATTATCCGAACCGGATCCTGCACCATTTAGTCCGGAAAAACGAGGGTGAACCGTATAACAATTGCGACGTTAAATTGTAATCTTGCTTGTTGTGAATAAATGATTTCAGCAGCAGTTTTAAGGCTGGCAGTGCAACACCATTATCAGCTATTCAAAATCAAAGAATATTTAACAGACGTTATTCAGGTTTAGATAAAGTGTTCAATGTAAATCATTGTGCAAAAAGTAGTTGAAACTTAAAACTACCAACTAGGACAGCAACAAGGTCGTCTCAAAGTTTTATTGTAGCTCCTAAGATGAGAGAAAATGTACTTTCCTCCAAGGTTGCCAGGAGGCTTAAAATTTAAAGCTACAGTGTCTGACGGCCAGCTAATCATTCAAACACTAATTTTTTCATCTTAATTTGGCTGACTTTTATCGACTTCTCAATGGTGTTGGTTTTTAAGCAAAAAAAAAACAAGCCTGCTCTTTTAATCAGGGTCTACAGGGCAAGTTGCACCTGCCTCTCATAGATTTTGCTGGGTCCATCAACAATCAAAAGGTGTAACGGTTGTCATTTATCTGGAGAAACAAATAGAAAATCGACTTTTGTGGTCACTTTGATACGAGTTTCAAGTGTTCAGCTAGTCCCAGTGTCATGATATAGCCAAAAATCCATCAAATCCACTAGATGCCGCAAGATGACTTCAGAATAAAAAAATAACGTCATTTCTTGGTTTAGCGAAAAAACTCACTCCAAAAACGAAACGAATGTATTTTTCCTAAAAAGTGGTCGGAATAATAATAACCATAACAAATAGATTGAGTTTACTCTGGCATATCTCCTTTCAAACCGCTCGCTACCACTTTTGTCTTTCCGCCGTTAATATTCATTCCTTTATTCTCAAACTTTTTTTTCTATTCCAAACGCTTTTATTTTCAATTCCTCCACACTTTCAATCATCAGAGCCACGAGACCTCCTGTAGAGCTCGACCAATTTATCATCCCATATGCGGGCTTGCCGATGTATTGCACTGGCTATGTGACGCCGCAACCAACTAGTCGCTATCGGCATCGGTAGCGACTAGTTGGTTGCGGCGTCACATTATCGGTAGCGATTAATAAATTGAATCGGTGCGATGGTGTAGTGGTGAGAGCGTCCGCTTCGCAGTCAGTAAACCTGGGCTTCATTCCCTAAGTCAAGATATACCAAAGGACTTTAAAAAATGGTATTCACAGCTTCCCTGCTTGGCGCTCAGCATAAAAAAGGAATAATGTGAAGAACAAGCCGGCAAGCTCGCTTGTTGTGTCCTTGGGCAAGGCACTTAACGGGACGCCTCCACCTTTATGTGGCAGACAGGTGGCCCTCCCGTATTTCACCGGGTTACAACTGTGAAGTTGCTAACCCAGCATGTCGTAAAAACGACTCTTGGGTACCCACCAGTGGCAGTCCGCCTTGTTGGTGGTGGGGCTACCAGTCACTCAAGACTGGTTCGAAATGGGCTGCCATCTTTCCCCTAGCCTAATTTCAATTAGGTTAATCACATGAATCTGAATTGCCGTTCATGCCGTACCTCCAATCCCGAGGAAGAGGAGGGGTAACCACAAAAAACTAGTTGATTGCGGCGCCACATTGACAAAATTATCACGAAAATTCGATGTCAAGCCTGAGTTGATGACTTCGATTTTAAAAATGGACTTCTTAAAAAAACTGAGTGACCAAAATTGGCAGTAAACTTCGGTTTTGAATCAGGTTTCTTTCATCGCCGCTAGAGATCAAATGTCGCCCAATTACCGGCACTTAATTTGTTAGGTGTGCGAACTGGACATTATTTAACTTCTCTTCGCGAATTGCGCATACAAGCGGAAAAAAGGCACGCTTTTCTATGATCGCTTTTATTGCAACATAATGCAAAGGCAAAATCTCAAATTTTCTTGGGAGTTTTTCTAGTTGTATCGGCGTTTAAAAAAGCGAATATGTCCGTATCGGCTTAAAAAAATCGTGGCGGTCAAACTCCAATTTGCTTACAGTTCAATTAGAGCCTACCTTAGCACACTCCCTAACTATCGCAAAAAACCAGCAGAGGCAGCGCTGACTCTTGATGGATACCGACATCTACCTAAAATTTTTCAGACAGCTCTGATCCCACTCCAACTTTCGTCTTTGCTCGTTGATAAAAACCCATCACTGTTCTCAAATTAATTCCGGTAAACTTTTCTTCCTCATGTTGTTGTTGTTACCCGACCCCTTCCAAGGGATGGGGGCATGGCGGAAGAACACGGAGCCCCAGAAGCCGAGCAAGTCCCCAAGGTCTGGACCAGAGATCGTAGCGAGACAGAGAGTCGCCAAAGAGTGAGGGACGCAAAGAGTCCGTAGCTGGACAGTGCAGAATGAGATCAGAGATGTCCTGAGACGAGTGTCCGCAGGCGTTGCAAGAAGGATTCTCGATTCTCCCAATCCTAGAGAGATAAGAACTTCGAATAAGGCTGTGTCCTTTGCAGCGAAGACGAGGGAGAATACAGCGAGCATGACGAGGGAGCACAAGTTTCTCAGTGGAAATCGAGGGAACCTCTGTGTCACAGAATTTTGATGAGACAAGTACACCTCCAGTCCGAGAAAAGACAAGAGTGGATACGAGAGATAACAAGGGAGAGACTACAAGGGATTGCAGAGAGCGCAAATAGCGCTCCCCATCTGGCCAGCTCATCAACCGCGTCGTTCCCCGCGAGAAACGAGTGTCCGGGGACCCATTGTGGCCTAATAGAACAGGAGAAGAGAAAAGACAGTTCCTGCCAGATCTGCCAAAAACCTTGAGATACAAGGAAAGATGGAGGAGAGGACAGGGTAGTGAGGACAGAACGAGAGTCAGATAGTAAGAGAAGAGAAATGGCAGACTTGTTGGTGTTGCCGAGACCAGCAAAAAGCTTAAAGAATGGCGCAGGCCTCAGCAAAAAACTGGAACATGCTGATCGACATCCTGTCGAAAAGGAAAGTGTGGCCTCAGTGCCACAGAGAGAGCAGTTGGCAAGTACGCCGGACCCGTCATTGCCAAGAGGAAAAGGAACAGAGCCGTCTGTCCAGAGTACCAGATCATGAGGAGAGAGAGAGAGAGTCAAGGTGGGCGAGAGTCGCACCTTGACGAGAGAGAGGGAGATCAAACCGGGAGCATGAGGAAGAAAGGGTGGACTCCAGAGTGAAGGAAGGCAGATTCCAAGGAAGAAAGCCTCCCTAGAAGAGGTGGAAGGAAGCATGAGCGGGTGAGTGGACGCAAAAGCTCTCCAGGACCATCTGCAGAGTCTTGGTTTCACTCCAAGTATGGCCAAACCTGAAATGGGAAAGGAGGTTGGGAGACGAAGAGCCCGCTCGTAAAATAATAGAGTGAAATGAGTCAGAGTGACTCGTAGGGGAGGTAAAGAGGCCTCGGAGAAAAGAAGTGGGATGGGGGAGGACGAGAGACAGCCGGTGATGGCGCGACTGGCCGCTTGGTGAAGGCGTTCCAATTTGGTGATATTGGTAATGCTTAGGAAAGGAAACCATCCGGGTGAGGCGTAAGTGAGAAGGGACCGAGGAAAAGATTTGTACAGAAGAGAGAGGGACTCCTTAGAAGGGTCCATGAGGAAGCAGAGATACAACGTAAGACCTTGAGACGTGGAAAGAACTTGGCCTTCAGCGAAAATACATGTTTAGAAAAGGAAAGAGTGCGGTCGAAGGTGACCCCAAAAAAGGTTGGACTGGATTGAAACGGAGGCGGCAGCCGAGTAGGAGGTGGTTGGGCTGGAGGTTAGCCTGGTGGGGATCCACTGAGAAGGAGGCCTAGCATTTGCTAGGATTGAGTGGAACACACCAGTACTCAGACCAGCGCTCCAATCGAAACAGAGCTCCTTGTGTGGCCTCCACCGCAGTGGAAACCGAAGAAGAGGAGGACCAAATGGCCAGATCGTCAGCGTAAAGAGAGCAGTTGATGGAAGAAGGCAGAAAAGCCGAAAGATCATTGATGAAGAGAGAGAAAAGTACAGGGCCAAGAACGGATGCTTGCAGAACACCTCGACGAATCGTAAAGAACGACTTTTGTGATTTTGATAAACCACTCAAACGCGCCCTTCAGAAAAGAAAGATTGTGTCCAACGAGCAAAGCAAGGAGGGAGGCCAGCCGAAATAAGTTTATGAATGCCAGACAGAGTCAAAAGCTTTCAAGAAATCAATAGTAGACAGGATCGTCTGAAAGCCCAGGCTGGGTTTGTTAAACCCATCCGAAATGGACTGAGAAAGGAACAGAATTTGATCTAGAGTAGACCGACCAGGGCGGAAACCGGCCTGGCGGGGAGAGAAAATGGAATTAGACTCCAGAAAGAGGAGACGGGATAGAATGATGCGTTCAAAAAGCATTGATACGCAGGAGGTGAGAGAGATAGGCCGGAAGGAAGCAAGAGAGTCAAGACGCTTTCCCATCTTGTGGACGGGAATAATAGAAGATATCTTCCAGATAGAAGAAAGGGAATGCGAAGTCCAGGAAAGATTGAAGATGTGAAGAAAATCCATGCCAGAGCGAGGAAGATGCTTTAGCATGGGATTGGCGACTTTGTCTGGGCCAGTGGTAGTGGAGGAGGAGAGGTTGGAGGCAGCCGCAAGAAATTCATCGAGAGAGAAAGGAGAACAGAAGGAGAAGTGAGACCCCTCGGGGCACGTGGCTCGGCGGAGCTCAGAGAGGTAGCCTCTGGCTGAGAAACGGAAAAGTGAGATCGAAGGTAAGCGACATAGACTGAAGCGGACTCCCTGGGAGAAGAACAGTTGGGGAAGTTAGGAGAGGAGGAAGAAGACCAGCGACAGAGCGAAGGAGAGAGTATACAGACTTTGGGTTTGATTTGGGTGAAAGAGAAGAGCAAGTCGTCTGCCATGCCTCAGCCTTGGCGATGACTGACGAGGCGCGTCGAGAAGCGGAGATGTAAGCCTGGCGATCTTCATCACTTCCGTGGGCGGCAGCAAAAGCCTTGCGTCTTTCACTAACGACTCCGTCCACCTCAGCAGACCACCAGGCTTTAGGATGGCGTTTGATGCGACCGAAAGGAATGGAAGATTTGGCCGCATTCAGTACCAGAGAGGTAAAGAAAGCAGCAGCAGAGGAAAGAGAAAGAGACGAGTTTTCTGCCTGCGGAAGTACAGTGAAAGTGAAAGTAATAGGCAAAGTAGAAGGCAAAGCCATCCCAGCGAGCTTTCTGAAAATTGAAGGAAGGGGGCGCTCGTTGGGGCGAAAGACCGGAGAGAGAGGGACAGATAGAAGAATTGGTAGATGATCAGAACCCAGGTCCTGAAGCACCTCCAAGGAACAGAAAAGGGCGAGAGAGGAGCAAGCAAAGGAGATGTCAGGGGAAAAGCGATGGAGAAGGGTAGATAAGTCAGGGTCATTGAGGGGGAGGAGATCAGATGAGATGACCAAATTGAATACTTTCTCCCCACGGGGATCGGAAGTACCTCTTGAGTCCTAAAGGGGGTGATGGCAGTTGAAGTCCCCCAGAATAAAGAGATTCCCGGAGGAGGAAAGAATGGAGAGAGAAAAGGAGTCGGTTCTGCCATCTGGCAGAGAAGAGCGAATAGGGGAGCATACACATTAAGAAATGAGAGTGAGGAGGAGTTGTTTTGAGAGATGTTGACCGCTACATAATCAGAGTGGGGATGAAGCAAAGAGAGAGGAGGTAGAGAGTTCAGAAAAGGATAGGCCTTGCTTGACGAAAATGATGACGCTGCCGCTAGCGTGCGTGACATCACGAGAGAGAATGCCAGACCGAGAATGGGTGCGATCAGAACGCAGAGCAGAGAATCCAGAAATCCGGAAAGAGGAAGATGAGTTACGATCGATTTCTGGATACAAATAAGGTCAACGGGTTGGGACGAAAGAAAGTGTAGCAGTTCAGTGCTCTCGGCTCGGAGACCTTCAGCATTCCAATAAAGAACCCTCAGGGAGTCGGGGGGAGAGAGGAGGCAGGAGGCGTAGAAGGACAGCCAGAAGGGGCGGTGGTGAGGGGGCAGAGGGAGAAGATATAAAATAGGCAGAAGGGGGATAAGAGGTTTGAAGATGAGAGTGGGGAGGGAGTGCTGCATTAACAAAGGGGGGCCAGATGGTACAATAGAGTTATACAGGTCGGAGAAGTCCGAGGAGGAAGTCACAGTGTTACGAGTAGGGACGCAGCAGGGGGGCAGCTCCAAGAGTGAGAGCTGCCAAGAGTTTTGAATTTGGAGAGGGAAAGTTGTGAGCATTTTACATGGAACCATTTGGAGCAGATGCAGCATTGCACTGACTTGCCCCGCCAGGTCACATTTCCAGGGCACACTGAGCAAGGAAAGATGGGTCCAGGGACGAACGCTACCGCTCATCAAGGGAAAGAGAAAAATGAGGAGACGAGGAAGGGCAAGAGAAGAGAGAAAACAGGCGACCAATTTTGAAGAAGCTGTGTGCTGCCCTTCTGCAGTCGTTCAGGGGGCAGCACAGCGAAAAATAAATGGGGAATGCCCGGGATAACTGGGACCCTCAGGAAGGCCAACAGCCATTTCGACCCGACCCAAACGGGGTCGGGGACCGCACCACCACGTTGAGGCGGCTGTTGATTGGTGCATTTCTTCCTCATCGCTCATTCCATCACTTTTCTGGAAACTCTACCTCAAGCTTTGTCAATATTTACAAAACACATATGAAAATTTGTATTCCTCTCACATATTTCTCCCGACAAACAATGCGTTTGTCGATCCTATGGAAGACACAACACTAACTTGCAAAGCGTAGACAGTATGCAATGTTCGATTCTTTCTTTCAAGCGCTCTTTCGACAATCTTCATAGCATGTTCTGACAGCATCACTTCTTATATGCAACGCAATTCTTCACATCCCTTTTTCGTGCTTGCAATTTATTCGGCATTCCTTTTCTATCCAAATCAGGTCGAAAATTTCCATCGTCACGTTAATTCTTACTTCTTCACTGGTAGGTGTCGCCTCTGCGCACACTTCAAAAGATCCAGCTGATTTTCCTGGTTTCATTGCTTTATCACTTCCTCCGGAAAAGAAGAAGTCGTCGAGTTTACGTCATTTTTCTCCGCGTTTTCGCATGCTTAGACGTGCTAATTCAGTGTATGTCTAACAATACACAGTCACTTCGGAACCAGACTTTTTGCAGGAGCAACGCACCGCCATGAATTCCGGATGCTCTTCTTCACCAACTCCAGAGTTTTTGTTCCGAAAGTCGAAACAACAACCACTACACCATGGTGGCCGTTGTAACCTTTGCAATTGGTCACTCAATTACATCATCTGATCCCAATCATTCTTTTCATTTATGATTTTGTTTCTTATCATTATTTCCTTATAACCAAAACTTTTATCTCCTTCCCATGACATCACCAAATCAAGCTCCTTAGCCTCTCCATCTCTTTTCCTGTTGAGAAGCATACATCCAACTTTCTCTTTCTCGATTGTTTCATCAATTTTGTTCCTCTTCCTCACAAACTCTCAACATTCCCACTTCTAAACTTTATCACAGATCGACTGTTTGATAGCTTTTGTAACCTGGAAATTCTTTGCACTCTTTGACCATTTAAGAGCTGCCGGGCTCTGAAGCCCAAGTATTTCATAAACAATATCTCAAAGTAATTGTTCTAAGAGTAGTTGTTCTTTAATTGTTCTCTTAAAGCAATTATAGTCGTCTCTCCACAAACAAAAGCTTTAAATAAACCGTTTTACATTGTTGACAGGAACAATTTTTTTCTTCACTTACCCATTGGGGGAAAAACACACACTGTATATCTCTTTTGAATGTCCTTCGAGAAAAAAAATGCATCTGCCAGTTCTTAAATCCCACACTCTTCCATACGCATCCAACCCTCCAGTCAATGCCAAAGAGCCATCAGTCTGTATTAAAAGCAAATAAACAATAATTATTGATTGTAGCCGCCGTGTTGTAGTAGTTATCGCTACGGGCTTTGGAACGAAACGTCAGGGGTTTAAATTCTATAGAACACTATTTGTATTCGACAGGAAGAGCATCCGGAGCTTAAAGTGCTACGTTGTTCCAGCAAAAAGTGTGGTCCAAAAGCGAGAGTGTAGTGGTAGACATACATCGAATCAGCAAGTACGATCCAGCAAAATGGAAAAAACGACGTAAAATCGACTATACAAAGCGGCCATGACTATCTTTTTAAAACTTGATGGTATTTAAAAGGCGAATTGAAAGTGATTTAACCTACTCGCAGTTACGTTTTCAATGAGTAAACTTTTATTAAATAATTGTGCCTTCCTAACAATCGTACATTAGTGGAAAGCAGACTATAATCAAAACAGAGTTCTAATGGAAATTGCTTTGTTCCAAACGACGATTTTGCCTTTTCTTTTCACGTGAATACGTGGATCAAAAAGAAGACAAAATCAGTCGATGCGGTTACAAACAAGAAACAATTGAATTTGCAAACAAAATTTTACTGAATAGTAATTAAATTGACCCATTTCGTCTGCAAGCTAATCATTTGTCTTGCATATTCCTAAAACTAAAACCGTTTGTTTGGCATTTTTTCCCAACAACAGCCTCCTGTAGTAAATTCTAATTGCGATCTTGCTTCAAAGTATGTCATTCTTCACTAAGTAATTTTTTCGGCAATGAGCAATCAATTTGGTCGCATGCCAAGGCACAAGTCTGCATACCACAAGTTAGCGCCAAAATCAACACTTCTATGAAAGTCTATACAAGCAGTGAAATTTAAGATCTATACAGTTATTCCCACTAAATCTCTACCTAGTACCCGAAACTCCATCACATAAAAATACACGATCAAAAAGCAAGCCACTGGCATGCATTTCTTAGACCTCAACTTGCTAATCTGTCTGGATACAAGTAGCAGACACAGTTATAAAACGATGAATATATCCCTGGTAGCACACTTCGTCGGCGACGATCGCCAAGGCACTGGTGACTAGCAATATCGTTAGAACCCACAAATACAACTTTCTTTGCAAAACGCCGTGCTTAAGGTAAAAAGTAGAGACTCACTGTACCAGTGAGGTTTGAAAGAAGTGATTATCTGCACAAGGAAAAGTTGGGTAGTGTTTAATTGTAATCCTTCTACCACTACTCACATAACCTTGACTTATTTTTTGAAAACAAATAAAAACGTAAAAACATGACGAATTCAATCAAAAACATAAACACACCTGAAACGATAGACCATGAACTCCTCGGCTGTGTCCTTCCTGATGTAATATCTCTTCTCCTTGTTCCAAATCCCATAACCTCCACGACTTGTCGTAACTAAAATTTCGTAGCAGAATTAAGACGTCAGTCTGCTGAGTCCGGTCAGTGGACAAATAACAAATCATTTGTAAGTACGAGCTAATGCTCTTCACAAGACTTTAACCATACTGACACACTGCGATCAATAGACCGCTGGACCCCACCTACGGTCTGCTACACCAAGGTAAATAATTCCCGTAAAGTACTACCCAAGGGCACAAGTAAACGTGACAGCTCTCTTTCACACTATCCCTGTCGTCCTGAGAGTTGAGCAGAGGAGTATACACCATTTTAAGTTTCTTTGTACGACAGAGTAATATATTAAATCCAAGCCCATCGACAACGCAGCATATGCTCTTGCACCCTCATACCCTCACGCAGTTAAGAAATAGCAATTAAGATGGCTTGCTACTGCGTCTGGAAACCTCAATTGATGGCGACGTGGTTGCGCAATGATGGGGCGTTCAAACTTCCCTAGTTGACCGCATCGACGAGTCCTTGGGAAAAGCAATTGACCGCATCGACGAGACATTGGGAAAAGCAATTGACCGCATCGACGAGTCCTTGGATTGACCATTCTGGCGCGATGGTGTAGTGGTTAGAACGTCCGCCTGGTAGTCGGTAGACCTGGGGTTCATTCCCTTAGTCGAGTCATACCAAAAGACTTTAAAAAATGGTATTCACAGCTTCCCTGCTTGGCGCTCAGCATATAAAAAGGGATAGTGTGAAAAACAAGATCGCTTGTTGTGTCCTTGGGCAAGGCACTTAACGGGACGCTTCCACCTTTATGTGGCAGACAGTTGGCCCTCCCGTACTTCACCGGGTTACAATTGTTAAGTTGCTAACCCAGCATGTCAGACGACTCTTAGGTATCCACCAGTGGCAGTCCACCTTGTTGGTGGTGGGGCTACCAGTCACTCAAGACTGGTTCGAAATGGGCTGCCATCTTTCCCCTAGCCTAATTCCAATTAGGTTGACGGCATGAATCTGAATTGCCATTCATGCCGTACCTCCATCCCGAGGAAGAGGAGGGGTAAACAAACAAACAAACAAAAAAGTCCTTGGGAAAAACAATTGACCGCATCGACGAGTCCTTGGGAAAAGCAATTGACCGCATCGACGAGTCCTAGGGAAGAGCAATTGACCGCATCGACGAGTCATTGGGAAAAGCAATTGACCGCATCGACGAGTCCTTGGGAAAAGCAATTGACCGCATCGACGAGTCATTGGGAAAGATAGTTTGCAGCGATTTCCCCTGCTTGATTTCAGAGCTTGTGGTAAAAAAGCACTGCGCAATCAACACTTGCAACTCCGAAGCAGGTCTGAGATGTTTTAGCACAACAGACAAAAGGTTTTTCCAGGGCCGAAGGATAAAACATATCGAGTGAAGTCTACGACGACAAAAAAGAGAGCCGAGCTACATTTGCTGTGCTTGATCAAGTTTAGGCGATGAAGTAGTTTAGTTAGCAAATGTGGTAGAAGACCAATGGGTTCACACAGACCTCCTCCCAAGACTGCTGAACCAGCGAGCCTCGTCAAAAGACAAAGTGGGTGCAAAAAGTTCATGAAGCAGAGCGAAACAGAATTTGTTTGCAAACAACATTAACAATAACCTCTCACCAGGTAATCAGCATTAGCATTGGAAAACACAATAACAAATCCATATCACCTATTAAAAGGGCGCCTTGTGCTGTCAAAATTAACAAACAAATTGCCTTATTTGTTTTATTTCTGTCTGTAATATATTACAGATGATTTGCTTTTGATCGATTTGCTTCACAGTTTTACTACGTCGGAGCTGGAAAGATCACATAATACGTTTTCAACTCAACTTATCTCACCATGTGGTGGCTAGAAATCGACCTGATGGATGATAAGCAACATGAGCGACTCGCATGTCATGACCGTCTATATCTGCAACTGGTTCGTCGTGTTTCAAATTCCATAATTTGACCGCACCATCTGCTGAACATGACGCGATGCATGCTGAAGACTCATCAAGTGATATGGTGGCATATGGATGAAAAGTTATCGTTCCAACGTTGATTTTATGTCCTAAAAAAAGTACAAGTGCATAAGTTCAACACTTGAAGTAAGTTACTAGAGACGGTTAAGGTTAGAGCGTTTGTTCGAATGCCGTAGGTTGCAGGTTCAAACCTCGACCACTTCAAACCAAAAAATTTCTTAAAAATGTTATTATAGATCACCAGCTCTGTGATTAGCGTGAAAGCGATACTGTGAACACAAATTCGCTTATGACCTTGGAAAAGACAATTTACTGGATTCTTCCACACACGAATGACAAAGAACAAACGTTCACCGGTCGCGGTGGCTAAAGTCTGACTCATCTTGTCAATTGCAAAAATGATTCTACCTGCCAATACTACCAGGTAATATGTGTTCTAACCTCTCAAAGTTCGTATTTCTTCGCATTCAGGAATGGACCATAGCTTACATAAACCACTCCAAGATGCAGTTGCAAGTAGCTTGTTGTTGGGACTAAATTCGCAATATGAAATCGGCCTCGTGTGTCCGATTTGACTGCAATAACTTGATACGGATTGCATGTGTCGGTGGGTCTGTTGGAGGCGAAGATTCTTCTGCGAATCGGGAAGCTGGGCCTGTTCTCTCGCTCGTTTCAAACGCGCTTGTGCTCTGCAAGAGAAGGATCATTAAATAGGTGAATAGTAGCGTTAAAATGACCACGATAACATGTGTTTATACAACCTTTTGCTAAGTGCGGATCAGTTGCTGGAGCAAACACGATTTCGCCGGCGTGATACCAAATCATACCAACAACGATAAATGCGTCACGAAAAAGCTCTGCGACGTTTAACCTGTTTTTCAAGGTTAAAAAGTGTTGATGCATTTGAAGTGTTATAGACTTTGCTTGAGCTTTGAAAACAGCAACAAACTTCAGTAGTGTTAGCCAGAAATGGCATAAGTATTTTAAAAAATTGTTTGCCATATTAAAATCTGGTACGAAAATAGGTCATACACTGCATCAGTATTCAGTAACCTCAGATGCGGGAAAATGCATTTTTAATGTGAACTGAATGCTTCCTAGGAATAGGGATACGGCGAGAGACCATGATATAAAAAATTGCTGAAGAGAATGTGATGCAAAAATTCCGTAGCACCACAGGTAGGAAAATATCGCATAACGACATTTCATATTTTTGAGTAATAAAGTTGTCACGTAACATTTACAAATTTCATTGGGAGTTGCACTTGCTGAAATTATAGTGGAATTCCAACCCATGGCCTTAACACTTGAGATTTGTTGAACAGTGTTATAACGCAAGAAACCACCATATGCGATGATGAGCAAGTACCTGGATAATGAGTAATTGGCGATCCACAATCGGGACTTCTTCAATGCTTCATCGCCTTCGTGATACCAAGTAGTTTTGGTCATCTGCAAACAAAAATTATGTATTTATGATTTTGTCTGGAATGTACGTGGCATGTAAAACGAAGATCTACGCGCGATTTACGTCACCATCAAAAGGATATAGTCTCGGTGGAGATCAGTGAGTATGTCACCATCAGAAGGAAAAGTCAGCCCAACCGACTTTCGGTCGAATTAAATACACAGTTAAAAGACGAATTCATGAAATCATATCGGAAATATCATCCACAAACTTGTTCTTCCTCTTTCAAAAGTTTGCGAAGGTAGCAGTAACCATATCAAGAAACATTTTAGAACTGAAGCTTAATGTGAACATTGCTTGGTAATTACATGTCAACAATCTTGCTCTAAGTCGAATTTTCGTAGCTTTCAGCTGGAGAGCTCGTAGACAAGATTTTAGGGGGTGCTACTACGGTGCACGATCAAAGGATCTACTTTCCCTTTAGCATAGCACCCAGAGCTCTTTTGTACAGACTTTGATCGAAAAAAACTATTTGAACATTACAGCCTACCTCTTCAGCTTCTTTTCTTCGCTTTTGAGCAATTTCATCTTGCTTTGACTTGATCGGACCAACCTCTGCGATTGATTCTCGTAGACGTTCTCGCCTATCTGCAGGACCTTCGCCAAACAAAGTGACTGGCAAATTACGTTCACGAAGCAGTTTTCGAATCTGAAGTTACATGATTTCTTAAATGAGAAACATTGCATCATACTCAGTTGTTTGTTTGCTTGTGGTTACCCCTCCTCTTCCTCGGGATGCACGCACGGCATGAACACAATTCAGGTTCATGCCGTCAACCTAATTGGAATTAGGCTAGGGGAAAGATGGCAGCCCATTTCGAACCAGTCTTGAGTGACTGGTAGCCCCACCACCAACAAGGCAGACTGCCACTGGTGGGTACCCAAGAGTCGTCTGACATGCTGGGTTAGCAACTTCACAATTGTAACCCGGTGAAGTAGGGGAGGGCCACCTGTCTGCCACATAAAGGTGGAAGCGTCCCGTTAAGTGCCTTGCCCAAGGACACAACAAGCGAGCTTGCCGGCTTGTTTTTCACACTATCCCTGTTATATGCTGAGCGCCAAGCAGGGAAGCTGTGAATACCATTTTTTAAAGTCTTTTGGTATGACTCGACTAAGGGAATGAACCCCAGGTTTACTGACTGCGAAGCGGACGCTCTCACCACTACACCATCGCGCCAGTTCATACTCAGTTCGCTGCTGCAACTTGCAGGCCATAAAATCAAGCGGCTCAATTATCAGCGCTCACATGGTCTACACATCATTACACCTTCAAAAATACTATTTCATTAAAATTTTTCCTGTAGAGAGGCAATTCAAAGGATGAAATGAGGAAACGGCAACTGGACCATCTGAAGTAAGTGTGGAGATGATAGTTGCAAGTGGTGAAATCGAGGTTAAAGTGATGATGGAACTGTGCCAGCGTATATTGGATGATAGAGGAATGCCTGGTGAGTGGAAAACAAGTGTCATTGTACCTATCTTTAAAGAAAAGAGTGATGTGATGAGCTGTGGATCATACAGAGGAGTGAAACTGCTAGAACATGCCATGAAAATTGTTGAGAGTGCTAGAGAGGCGAATACGAACAGCAGTTTGGATTTATGCCAGGAAAAGGAACAGTGGATGCGATATTCATTGTGAGAAGAATGCAGGAGGAATATTAAAAGAAGGACAAGAAGTTGTACATGTGTTTTGTTGACATGGAAAAACTTTTAATAGAGTGCCAAGAAAAGTGATGGAGTGGGCTATGAGAAAGAATGGTTTATCAGAAGTTATCGCTCGGGCAGTTATGAGCATGTATGATGGTTCAAAGACAAGAGTGAGGGTGGGATCTGAATATTCAGAGGAATTCGAAGTGAATGTTGGTGAACGTCAAGGATCTGTGCTGTCACCACTATTGGTTGCAATAGTGGTGGACGTTATTACAGAAAATGCAAGAAGGGGTGTGGTTAATGAATTACTATATGCAGATGACCTTGTTCTCATGAGCGAAGACATGGAAGACTTGAAGGAAAGATTTTGAAATTGGAAGAATGCTCTGGAAAGTTGAGGTTTAAAGGTCAACACCAGAAAAACAAAACTGATGGTAAGCGGGTCAGAAGGCGAACTATTCAAAAGCAGCATCGGTGTGGAGTTTGTGGGAGGAGAGCAATGGCCAATTCAGTGTTATGAACAAAATGTGGAAACTGGGTTCATGGCAAATGTGCAAAAATAAAGAGAGTTACCGCTAGATTGGCAATGCATTTTGTTTGCTTGAAATGTAAAGGAATAATGGAAGGGACGATGGATTCGATCGAGAAGTTGTGCGATGAAGTGGAGACAGTGAATGGATTTTGTAGTTTGCGAGACAGACTAAATGCTAGTGATGGGTGTGAAGCGGCAGTTACAGCAAGAGTAAGAATCGGTTGGATAAGATTCATGGAATGTGGAGAGTTGTTACTTGGAAATATATTTCCTCTGAAGATGAAAGATAAAGTTTATCGTTGTTGTGTAAGATCAGCAATACTGTATGGAATTGAGACATGGTGTCTAAAAGAAAATGAAAAAGCAATTTTAAGGGGAACAGAAAGAGCTATGGTGAGAGCCATGTGCAGTCAGAAAGTTGTAGACAGGAAGACGACTGAAGAACAGATGGACATGTTGGGGTTGAAGGAAACTATAGACCGGCTAGCAACAGCGAATGAAGTTAGATAATAAGGACATGTGCTGAGGAGGGATGATGATAGTGTTTTGAGGATTGCTCTGAATCTTGAAGTGCGTGGCAAGAGAAAGCGAGGACGGCCGAAGAAGACCTGGAAGAAGCAAGTGGAAGAGACAGAGAAGATTAGTTTGAAGGAGGATGCCCTGAGACGAGACAAGTGGAGGGAAGGAGTGTGAGCAATTGCAGAAGGAGTGGGGTAAATCCGGCCATCTCTGCTAAAGGGACAACACCGGATAAAAACTGAATAACTACAGAGGCAGTACCTGTGGCAGTAATAACCAGTAGCCATGTGACTGTGCAAGGCAAAAACTGATAGAAACTGCATCGGCACAGCTTTACATCAAACACTGTTTGAAAAAGTTTATTTAAGGCTGTGAAACGTTATCACGCTACCTCTGCATCATCCGTAGTCACGTGAATCAGTCTCAGCTTCTTCTTTCGTTCGAATTCCGCTAATATTTCAGCTTGTCGCTGGTGGATTCGGTCTTCCATCGTCATCTCCATAGTAGCTTCTGTTACGAAATAACTCATTTTAACTTCAAACAAAAAGTGATCCTTACAAGGTGTTTTGAGATTTAAACATCAAAAAAAAGTTTCCGTTTCTTTTAGGCCATAACATAATGAAGCACAGCATCGTAATTGAATAAAGCATACTCTTAATTTAACTTTGTGATCCGCTTTAGATATCAATA
Source organism: Trididemnum clinides (assembly GCA_963675345.1). Lineage (NCBI taxonomy): Eukaryota > Metazoa > Chordata > Ascidiacea > Aplousobranchia > Didemnidae > Trididemnum > Trididemnum clinides. Next base: position 12,792,963 of record OY776286.1, read on the forward strand.
AGCATATTAGCAGTTTAACATTATTTTAAAAGATGGAACAAAATTAATGAAACGTAGCGATGAAGTCATAAGTCGTTACAATTTCCAACAACATGCAGAAAGCTAAACATTCACATTAGTCAGACCTCAGGCAATTTGCCTTGAATTGTTGAACTTCACCTATCAAATTGAAAACGATGTCTTTTTCTGCAATATCTTACTCATGTGGTGGGTGTCTAGCAATTAGGTACATAAGCAACTCTTGCTTTTCCTGACAATTATTTAACATGCTCTAGGTACCATTCGCAAGGTGATTTGAAGAGCAACTAGATTGTGAGCATAAATCTATCATTCCAAACGCAAAGTTTAACCTACAACATACTCCCTTCAAAGTAATCCCCTAGAGATCTAACGCACTTTGCTTTTCCCCTCTGCCATGCCTCCGTGAACTCCTGGAAATATTTTGTGGAATCGCTCGTAGCTTTTTCGGCACGGAATTTTTAATGGCTTCCATGTTAAGAAAACGTGTTCCTTTCACGACTCCCTTGAGCTTAGGTAACAGAAAAAAATCACAGGGAGCTAGATCTGGTAAGAGTTGAAATTCCTTCAGCACAGCAATGTTATTTTTGTTATCAAATTCCTGAATGCTAAAAGCATTGTGAGCCGCAGCTTCGTTGTGGTGAATCAATCAGGATCTGTTTTCGCACAGTTGCGTCTTCTCTCGCACTAGCCACATCACGCATCGCAGGATGTCCATGTACCGAGCTAAATAATGATGTAACGCTGTGGTAAGAAATCTGCGCGCACAATGCCACTCACATCAAAAAAGGTAATAAACATCACATTGAGTATGGATTTGGACATATTGCTTTGTTTAGTCTCGGTAATGCCCGACTCTTCCACTCAAGGCTCCGGCGGTTAGTGAGTGAATCTTATTCGAGATCCATGACTTGCCACCTGTGATTACTCTTTCCAGCAAGTTCAGTTCAATTACGAATGTCGTGACATAGCTGCACACGTCGTCCCTTCAGCAACCTTGGAGCTATTTTTGCACGAATCTTCCCCATTTCAAGATATTTCGTAATAATTGTCCATATCCAACTCAGCCAATTGCTATCATTCTACCAATTGGACTGCGATCTCTGGGAAACTTTTGAGTTACAATCTCGACATCTGCCAGTATCCTGCCTGTGGAAAGCCCCGTACTCTTCTAGTCATCTTTCACATCCTCTCTTCTCTAGTTAAACCTCGTGTGCCACTCAAAAGCCCAAGCTCTCGACATTGTGTCATCCCCACACACATCCTGCATTAATCTGAGTGCTTCTGTATCTCCAAGCCAAACAAGAGATTTCATGATGGTTCGCTGTTTGTTGCAACAAAAATTGGGGCCTAAATTTCTCACAAAAAATATACACTAGAGCGACTTCACGCAAAAACGTGAAGCTGCGTACGGTTTGCGCAGAAAGCTAAAATTGCAGTGTACTTTAATGAGAGGTTGATCTACATTGTAACGAAAATCGCCAATCCCTAACATAAATGTAGCTCGCGCAGCACACAGTCTTTTCTTTTCAAACATACGTCGTAAATTGTAAGTCCTTCAGTATATAGTTTCACTATGCTACAAACACCATAAAACAAATCACGTTTTCCGTTCCATAACTTGAAATGGAAGCTACCACTACAATGTTGCTGAGTATACTTTATAACTCGCAATCAACCTAAACCACTTACTTGGATCAGAAATGTTAATATTTCCCGCTTCAACACCTTTCTGAATAGACTCCGCCCCGCTCGCACCAACTTTTCCTTCCAAGCTTCCGTATTGAACCACATTTTTCTTAACCGCAACGTCTTCCCCGTCAGACATCGTTTAATTAAGCCTAACAAAGCACAAAAATATTTCTACGCAACCTAAATAGATCAATCACATTGTCATAACAATGGTCACCATTCCAACAAATGAAGACTAAAGCATTATAAACATATTGACAACGACAAAGCTTTTTAACCTCACCGATAGAATGGTAAATGGTACGGTGATAAAAAAATTATTGAAAATCCATATAACATTCATTTAATGATCATTTTTTAAAAAATACACTGGCAAAACTAGAACCAAAGGTGCTGCTGCAGTTCAATGATGAGTTTAAAACCGAAGCCAGCTGGTGTCAAGATGGAAAAAATCATTCAAAAACTGAAAAACATAGTTGGGAAGGGTTAATATTTGGTTGATTTGTTTGAACACAAAAATGAATAATCGTTTAGTTTATCAGTTTAGAAATGCTCTAAAGACGGAAAAGCTTTCGCATTTTTTTTTCAATAAAATCATTTTATCATGCCAAGACTTTAATGAAACTTAGATATAAATGTTTCAATTAAACAAATAATTGTTCACATTTCCAATGGCAATTTAACACATTTAAAAGCAAATAAAGTTTCGTGCGGTGAAACATTAAGTTGTACATGTACTTTAATCAATGTTAAAAGATAAGCAGTTGAAAATTTAATAAAAATGTAGGAACCATTCTTGACAAATATTCTTTAAGGTTTTCCTTACTTTAAATGATAACATACGCAAAATAATACTCAAAAATGCCACTGTAAATAGTACCACACCATTAATTGGTAATTACAGCTGCATTGCAATCTTATTTTTGATTCCTGTATTTCCAAAAACATCTTTTTCATCCAAAACTGTTTTCTTCTTATCATTGCCGGTAATTTGAAGTTGAAGACGACAATATGTTAACGACGGTAGCACGTTATTTAGTGGGCTTGCATTTTCTACAAAAACAGTGCAACCACGCTGTAAGAGACCTCGTTCATGGGCAGTGGCAAGCAAACCAACTACCCTTCTATCTACTTCATATTTTAATGACCGTGCCCCGTAATGTATGTTGTAAGCATCTGCTAAAATTGTCAGCACTTCGGGAGTTTTCCACGACAACTTTATACCATGCCGATCTTTAGCATGTTTACCCCACATTTTTAACTCACGTTCTACAAGGAGAAATAACTCATCTTCTGAAAATGGTAAAAAATAAACAAATTCATTTATGCGACCTAAAAATTCATCTCTTCCAAAGTGACGCTTCAAAATAGGTCGAACCACCTTTTCCTTAAACTTTCTCGACACAACAGCAATAGCTGGTTCATCATCCCTACTGTTGGACGTCTTGTAATCTGGCTGCAATCTTTTTCTGTTTTGTTCTTTAGCTTCTTGCCGCAACTGTGCCCCATACTCAGCAATTTCTTCGGCAGCTAAATTAGACGTCATTACAAAAACAGCATCCTTGCATTCTATGGTTTTACCTTGACCGTCTGTTAGCCTTCCTTCATCAAAAAGTTGCAAAAGAACAGTTAACACATCAGGATGAGCTTTATCAACTTCATCCAGTAAAACAACTGCATTTGGCTGAGCTCGAAGTTGCTTTGTCAATTGTCCACCTTGATCATAACCGATATAGCCGGGTGGGGAGCCGATTAGTTTAGCAACTTCATGCTTTTCCTGATATTCTGACATGTCAAGTCTTATAAAACCTTGCTTGTTGTCTTTATGTAAATATCTTGCGACCTGCTTTGCAAGCTCTGTTTTGCCAATGCCTGAAGAACCAAGAAATAAGAAGACCAACGGATGATCTTCATCATACCAACCGTTTTGTTTCCGCCGTATAGCTGACGACACAGTTGCGATCGCACCTTCTTGTCCAATAATATTTTCTTTCAATCTTTGCTCAAGAGGATACAGAGAACGTTCTCGAGCTTCCTGTACCTTTTTATTTTCCACAGCCTTTCTTCTTGAAGATAGTAACAGCTCCGCAAGTTGATTATTGTCTCTTTTACAATATTCATCAGCAGTGTGGCCTGAATGGTTTTTAATTAAAAGATCAGAGTCATGATTGAGCAATGCTTCAACGCAATCATGACAATTTGACACAACTGCATAATGCAAAGCTGTGAAGCCACGAAAGTCAGACAATGGATTCAGTCTGTGACTAAATTCTTCTTCTCTGAGAATTTTTGCATTCATCTTTGTCATCACTTTAACACTATGCAAGTTAAAGTTATCACCCAAGTTTGGATCAGCACCAGCTTTTAAAAGTTGTTTCACAAACACACTGTTGCCATTTACAGCAGCAACCATTAATGGCGTCCATCCAAGCACATGGCGATAATTCAAAACAGCAGATTGAGCAGTTTTATCCCAATTGTTTATAGCATTGATTATTTTTATTACATCTTTTTTATTTCCCTGAATTGTAGCCTCTAATAAGGCTGCTCCAAAAGAGCCAATCTTGCTATTTAGTTTGGGGTCTTCGCCTTCACCTTTCAAAAAGCTGGAACAATACACAAAACAAACAGCAAACAGAAAATGTGGAAAATGAAAATTGGACTGCTCCCTTTCAAATGAAGAAAAATTATTGCAAATCTGATTCGACTGCTTACGTCCTGACAATTTACGATATGTAATGGGTCTACTCAAACTCATGTTAAAAATGTGTCTTTGAAGCAAAGTGGCAATTAAATACTTTTTAGATGCCAGCACAGTTCTGTAGTTACGCACATAAACGCATGATGATGCATTGCGCAACCAAAAGACCTTTGCATACAAAAACATTTCGGTTACTAAATCTTTACAAAATATTTGACAAATATGAAATTAATCACCACTTTAAAGATTCTCAAAACCGTTAGGCAAACTGATTTTCCTTCTTTTGTTCAAGTACAATGATTGAAGAAACAACTTTTTCGAAAGATTTGGAAACGATTTCTTCGCCGGGAGTATAGAAAGGGTTGCACACTACTTCTGTGTAAGAATTATGCAACCTTCTAAACATACTACGAACCTCGTTGTCTCGAAGCTGAGTGTTGGAAGCTTCAACAACTAGGACAAACTTAACTTTTGTATTAGTTACGTAACCGTAAATTCTGTAATCTTCAGCAGGATACAGCTGACCAAGATAAAATTCACGTAAGTCTTGTGTTGCGACAGAGTTGGATTTACCAGCACTCGCTATTTTTTCTTCAATAACATCCAATGACGTATGAATTATAAAATGAAACTTGGTTTTGTCTTCAATGTTGGATGCACAGCGAACGTAAAGCGGATAATTTTCCTTTGCAATTACTCCAACACACACAGCCATTAAGCCTAGCAACAGGCTACCAGATAAGCACAAATAGAAAATTTAACAAATTATGTCTAACAATAGCATAGTAGCTCTTTAAATAAGTTCCTGCTAATACAATCTTCATCAAATAAAGCCTGGTAAGTGTTGTGACGCATTGTCAAGTCACCCAAACACATATATTAGTTTAGATGAGTGTAAGAACAAAAACAGGGAACGACTGAGGAAACAAATTTGGCTGGGACTGGGACTCTGGCATAAACTGGGTTTCCATGCCAACCCTGACCGGAGCTTAAAATGCACGTGAGTGCAATATGCATGTGTGATGTATCAAGAAATTTGCTTGAATCCAAGCATGACTGACATGCCACCCCGCAAAGTAGAACTAGGTTTCATGTCATCAATTTTGTTGTGTAAAGCATCTGCTCTCATCGTTCACCTGCTTTCAAGCAGTCGCTACCACGCGCCATGCCGAGGCGAGCATGGATACATCGTCAGATACACTCGTTGCTTTCGCATTATAAGTACTTAATGTCAGTGCAGTAACTGCAGTGGGCAACACCCCTGTTTCAGCCATCGCTTAAGTTTGCCCTAGCCTAGGTCAATCCTGGGCAAAAAATGGCATCCCCAGGCAGAGTCGAGGCTGCAACCAAGGCTCTTGGTCGATTCTTACACTGAAAGCATTGGATGCTTGCATAGACGCAATGCAGGAAAAATAAAAAATGAAGCAGCTCAAATATGTATAACAAACTCAAACAACTAAACGCACTTCACCTTCTTCAAGCAAAACGACATATAATGGCAATTTTGCTTGAAAAGAGCGAGTTTCCCATGACGAGATATCTCGTCATACGCACTTAACTGGTTAACAACATGTACGTGACTGAACAGCGAGTATGCTTCAGGCTTTATAACATCAGGGTGATCCAACTAGTCTTGGCCAGTGGGCCATTCCACGACTAACTTATCAACTTGCAGGCCATTTTGCCCAAAATAATGAATAAAACAATTAACACAAATGATTGAAATTGAAATGTTATAGATCTAATTGTTCCTAAATCACATTTTTGGTCAAATTGAAATAACCTTACAAAATTGCTTGTATACTTGTCACAAATATACAGAGTAAAAATTTTTCCTGGCAAATGTTTCTTATTCCCATTGTCAACAAGTGCCAGTTTGAATGTCCAACACATTTTCATTCTGAAGGTTCTAAATCTTCAGTAAAAACACCACCAGGTAGCAGCCATACCTATTATCCAGTATGGCAGGAGAATAGTTGTATTACAAAAACTTGAACTAAAATATTCACAAAAGTAGAATATAAAAAAAATACCAATTAAAGCATGTAAATTGCAGAAATACAGAAACTAACAAAGGTGGATAAAAAATAAAAACATACTCGATCTAATGCATTACATTAGATTTTTCAGCTGTGTTAAACCCTGCATCTCAGCACTTAGTAACTCAGTTGATCTAAAGGTTAGGCTAATCATTTGAATTCTGTATGATTTGTCAAAGCTACTATATTTCTGTAATTTCCACATTTTAGTAAGTGTTTTTTCACATGTGTATTTTAGGGTTGCACTTAGCTAAAAACCCAACATTGTGGTCACTTTTTATTAGAGTGGCTATTGTGTCCTTAACAGCATTTTATCCTTAATAGCAATTTTGTCATTTAACACACCAGATTGGTCAATTGGACACAGTTGGTATCACAACAAGTTGCTCGACCAGTTCCACAAGAAAAACAATACCAGTACAGTACAGCATACTAGTAGTTGCTTTAGATGTACCAGCAACTCCTGAGACTTCTTTTACTGTACTACTCAAAAGAGAAATGCAAAAATGACTTTTAGCTGGAACTGGAGCTTTTTTCATAGACAATTGGAACAACTCGTATTCTTATGAAATAAGCAAACTTTGTTTATAAGTTTGTAAATTTATTGAAAGTAAACTTAAAAATTTTCACATTAAGTGCTGGTAGTATTTCAGCTACACAAAAAATTTAGAAATCCAAACATAAAATCTACAAAAATTTTTACCAAATTATAGGGCTGATTTGTAAATTCCATGAGAGTGTAGAATGAGAGTTGAAATTTTGCCAAATCAAGTGCTTAATACATCATAAAACTTGACCCGTCACAAATAAGCAAAAGTCATGTTTTTGATTTATCAATGAAATTGACCAATCACAAATGTCCAACAGACAAATAAATTTTAAATGAAAAATGCCATTGATGGCAAAACATACACAGCTTTTTTAATATGACACACAATAAAAATTGACCAATGACAAACAATTGACTGCAAAATATATTCCCAGAGTACAATGCCAATAGCAGCAAAATGGCCTCAGTTTGTGAAACTAAAATACATACTCTTGGCTTCCACAAGTGAACACCTGAGAAAACACTGCAATCAGAAATAAAAAGTAAAACAACTTAGCCCAGCAACAGGCTACACAGTGATGTCAGTACCATTTTCAAAGTTGGGAAACCCAAAAGAAGTGACCAGTTTTACCCTAGTTATGATTTGTAAGTATCACCACAAGAAATGAGGCTTGATTGCACCCATAAAAATCATTTCACATTGCACAGTATTCAGTTATCGAAACAAGTAGTGGTAGCATGATAGCAACTGTATGTAGAGAGAGAGAGAGAGAGAGAGAGAGAGAGAGAGAGAGAGAGAGAGAGAGAGAGAGAGAGAGAGAGAATTTATTTGATTTTGCTTTGTGCACCAACACAATAATCAGATTAATAATACACAAAAAAATCACCAGTAGCAAAAGCCAGGTAGCATCGAGAAACCTTTTGGTTATCGAGTCAAGATGCTCCCTGATCTCAGCAGATTGAAATATAAGCAAAATCTATTAAGTGACACTGTTATAATTTGAGTGCATTATGTAAAAAAAGAGTTGAGTTCAAGTTTTTATCAAATGATAAAAAAAAATAAAAATAAAAAAAGGAAACGGAACAGACAATAACAATAAATGTTTTTTACACAATCAAAAGCTTTTGCAAGAGTTAATATTCATTTAATATTTTTAGTTTATACGCTTTTATAAAAGAAACCCAGTGCATGCTCTTTAATTCTGATTCGAGGTTACCCCACAGCTTTGAACCTCTATGAGAAAATAGTTTTTGGCTAAATAATATATTGATTCGGGGGCGGTAGTAAGCAGTCAAATTAATTAGGCAGTGGCTATTTTGCCGTCGACAGCAATTTACCCTCAGAGACTATTTTGCTGTGAGTTATTTGTGACTGGTCAATCTAAATGACGTACTAAACATGTGACTTTTGGTCGTTTCTGATTGGTCAATTTTAAAACCAATTAAAAAACTTTTGCACCCCCAGGTCTCTATCCCCAACCCTGTACACTCCCTTCCAGTGTACACTGCCCTGTACATTTACATACCACGCCTGTCCCTACGGTGTACACTGCCTTTCTTTTAATGCCCTTCCAGCTGAGATTCAAACCCGCAACCATGGTATCTCAAGACCAGCGCACTATCCACTACACCACAGTGTCACTGGCGTGATTATAGCAAATATGGCTATATAAACACACGTGAATGATCACGGCAAAATTATTTCTTGTGAAGTTTTATTTGCTGTTGCCTTAATGGTACAAATTTGACTTAATAGCACAAATTACCAGTAAATTACAAAGTACTGCTTGCAACAAGTAGTTTAACATTTAGCTACTACTCTATGTACTAGTGCTTAGAATAGGATATTGGCACCTTTTGCAAAAAAAGTGAGGGCCTGAACCTCCTTTCTCTACAATCTATGGCAGTATAATGAAAATATTTGAGCTAAAAATGAAATAAGTACCACTTAAAAAGCAAAAAAACTCATGCATGCTGCAAGATATGCATATTTAAAAAAATACAGGTAGGCTACCTTAGCCCAAGGTTTCTGCACTCAATTGACATTTTCACTTATAAATAAGCTGTCAATGTGAGGTACCTACTGGTACCCAACTTGCATAGCTTATGGACTTTTTGAGTGACTTCTGCTTGGCTCTACTTAAGCCAGCCAGCAATTCCAAGTTATCAATTACTGTACTAACTAGACCAATACTACCTTGCTAGATATACAAAAACAGTCTTGAATACCTGGAAAAGCAGTAAAACTTTTACTTTACTGTCAAATTGTCAAGAACCATTGTTTTCGTGAGTAAATAAATAAACTTTCAAGTCAATTCTTTTTAATGCAATGCAAATTCTAGATAAGAGTTACATAGAGTCCTTGGGTTATGACAGTCCCGATTTACGCTGTTTTGAGGTTACAAACGTGCCCCATAAAATGGAAAATGCCCCTGGACACCCTGCCTAGCTGGAGGACTTTTACCCTAATGTCAAGGTAGTTTATCTTCCACCTAATACCATGGCCCTTTTACAGCCTATGGACCTATGAATAATTGCTTCGTTCAAGGCCTACTACCTCAAAAGGACAATTGCTATGGCATTACAGGCAACAACCCCTATTGCTACAGAGCCTCTACCATCAACCTCAGCTGTCTCTACTATTCCAGCTTCTCCACCATCTTATTAATATTTATTTGGCAGTGGCTATTTTGCCGTCGACAGCAATTTACCCTCAGAGACTATTTTGCCGTGAGTTATTTGTGATTGGTCAATCTTAATGACGTACTAAACATGTGACTTTTGGTCGTTTCTGATTGGTCAATTTTAAAAACCAAAAAAAAACTTTTGCACCCCCAGGTCTCTATCCCCCACCCTGTACACTCCCTTCCAGTGTACACTGCCCTGTACATTTACATACCGGGCCTGCCCCTTCAGTGTACACTGCCTTTCTTTTAAAGCCCTGGCCAGCTGAGATTCGAACCTGCAACCATGGTATCTCAAGACCAGCGCTCTATCCACTACACCACAGTGTCACTAGTGTTATTATAGCAAATTTGGCTATATAAACACACGTGAATGATCACGGCAAAATAGATTCCATGGGCAAATTGCTGTGGACGGCGAAATAGCCACTGCCTATTTATTTTAATCCATGTGGTATGGAATTATTTTCTCTTTTTCTGATACGGTAAGTACTTTTTTTACATTATCTTTTAGGCAGTGGCTATTTTGCCGTCAACGTCATTTTACCCTCAGAGACTATTTTGCCGTGAGTTAATTGTGATTGGTCAATCTTAATGATGTACCAAACATGTGACTTTTGGTTATCTCTTATTGGTCAATTTTAAAAACTTAAAAAAGATTTTGCACCCCCAGTGTACACTCCCCAACCCTGTACACTCACTTTCAATGCACACTGCCCCATCCATTTACATACCAGGCCTGGCCCTACGGTGTACACTACCTTTCTTTTAATGCCCTGCCAGCAGTGCACTAACCACTGCACCAAAGTGTCACTGGCTGAAATGTAGCAAATAGGGCAATAAGAACACACGTAAATGATCATGGCAAAATAGATTCCAAGGGTAAAATGCCGTCGACGGCAAAATAGCCACTGCCTATCTTTTACCTTTTATTATAGTACAATACTTTAAAGTACAGTGTGTGTGGAGTAATTTATTTATCATGTTCCGACTTACACTGAAATTCAGGTTACACCGCGTCTTAAGAACGGATCAACGTGGTAAGTCGAGGACCCTCCTGTACTTCATTTGGCTGGGGCGTTATTCTGTTATTTAGGACTACAATTTTTGTTTGCTTTGGCAAACGCTTTTTAGAAATGATTGGATTTAGATTTTCAAAATCCAAATTCAATCAAAGTCCACTTTGGAAATAAAATTACATCCACATCTTACCCAAATCTATTTCACACTTTTGTCGCAGTACCGTAGGTGCAAGTGTGTCAAAAATGTTAGCTTATGTTAAATAGGCCTAGTACAAAAAGCGGATACCAATAACTTACAGCCATTTGGTGATAGAAATGCAAACAGTTTTAACCACACTGCACATCCAAATACAGCAAATTCAAGTTGCAATTCAAACTTGTAAAAACCAAAAGTCTCACACTCCACTTGTGACCAGAGTGACGTTGCTTGTGACAAACCACTCATTATCATTTGTAGTACAACTATGTGAAAGAGTGGGCACCAGAGACAATCGCTGATTTGGATACAGATTTAAATTGCCAGATTTCATCAAGTTTTTTAAATTTGGATTTATTTGGATTTATTTTTTTTCAACAGCGGATTTGGATTTAGACTCAAGGCTGGTTTCCATTGGGCGTAGATTGCTCGCTCCGCGCATAAAGCTAAATACAGAAACAAAAAAATGTTTCGCGCCACACCTACAATCTACGCCTAATGGAAACCAGCCATTACTCCTACTGGTAATTACTAGCCCAAGGTGTATGACATAAAACTACAACCGGCAACAGGGTTTATCTGCCTTGAGACGTAAAAAAGCTGTTTCTTAGCTGTCGTTGCTCCCAGGTCGCCCTTGGGCAAGGTGTAGCACCTGATAGCCTCCCCTGTTAGCAGTGTTGGGCACCGCAAGTGTACACTCAATTCCGCAAAATTGCAAGAGGTGTTACGCAACCGCAAATCCGTAAGTTTGCGATAGGTTTGCGGTAACTTTTCGCACTTTCGCAACCACAAATGCTCATTGCACTTTCGTAAATTTAGACCGCAATATTTAATGTTATTTTGTCCTCGTGATGACCTTTTTTTGGAGGTCAAATTTTGCTGTCGACCAGACGTTGACCTCCAAAAAAAGGTCTTCAACGCCCGGACGGTAACCTCCAATCTAGAAAATAAGGTCATCCACTTCCAAACGATTTTACCGCGAAACATGCAACACTGCTAATTATTTTGCGGATTTGCGGTAAATTTCAGTTTTTTTACCCCAAATCCACAAATATTTGCGGTAGAAAATTAGGTTCGCAAATCTGAAAATAAAAACAGGAGTCCGCAAATTGCGGATTTGCGGATATTTCTGTGCATTTCCGCTTTTATGTAAATAATCACAAAAACGCAATGGTAGTCTTATTGATCGGCCTCTTCTCGTAGCATCTCTAGGCCGATTTATTTTTGATGACGTCGAAACATTCTGGCCACCTCGACCCGATTGCTCATGATCGGTCGAAATTTGATTATTATGGTCAAAAAAACATTCGTTGCAACATTAGCATTGTTCTGGGTTTTGTCACAGTCCGTAATGTTTAGTTCATCAATCCCCCGTTCAATCCGATGCAATTTCTGAACCGAGCTGGTCAGCACTCCAGAGCTGGTTTTTAATTTGTATGTTCGTACGAGGCCGTCTTTACTTGCTATGACTTCAATAACACGGCCGAGAGGCCATTTGGGTCGTGAAATATTTTCTTCGCTGATTAAGCACACGTCGCCAATTTTGAGAGGTGGTTGATCTGAATACCATCTGTTTCTTTTCTGCAATGTGGGAAGATATTCTGACGACCATCTTTTCCAGAAATGTTTAAGCAGCGTTTGCAAATACTTGTATCTTATGGTAACACTAGCTGTTGAATCATCAGGAACAGATGGAATTGTACACAAGGCTCGGCCAATGGCAAGATGACTAGGCGTAATCGCCTGGGGATTTCTGGGATCGCTGCCCAAATAAGTTAGAGGGCGTTGGTTTAAGGCAGCTTCAATATCTATCAGAGTTGTGTACAGTTCAGCATAATTTAATCGCGCTCTTCCAAGAACTTTTCTCAGTGGTTCCTTCAATGAGCGGTTGAGACGTTCGTAAAAGGCACCTCGATGAGGACTGCGTTCAGTAATATGAGACCAAGTAATTCCATTTTCAGCAAAATATTTTTGCACAGTTTCATCATTGAGCTCTCTTCCCAAATAGTCCGAAATAGCAAGCTGTATAACCTCTTCAGCCTTCTTAAACGTAAGTTGATTGTCGCTGACAATCTTTTTGCACCATCCTCGATGATTAATCATTCTTCTCAATGCACATAGAAATTCTTCTGTCGACATGTTATTGGCTAACTCAAAATGTACCATCCGACTGTGCGTGCAAGTAAAAATGCAAATATAAGATTTTCGCATTCTGCCTGTTTCTTCATTCTTTATATAAACAGGTCCAGTAAAATCGAGTCCAATGTCCGTGAAAGCAAAAGCAGGAGTCACTCGCTCTTTTGGCAACACACTCATCTTTTGCTGCAGCAGTTTACTGGTTAAATTCCTGCAAATTTTGCATTCTTTCAAGGCTTTTCGTTGTTCTTCTCGAATATGAATGATGTGAAATCGCTCTCTCAGAACTGCAATTGTCGTATCTTGCGGTGCATGACTATTTGTGTAATGAACATGTAAAATAGGTTTGCGCATCAAGTGGTCTCTAGCATGAAGAATAATTGTTTTCTTTGCAGTTTCAGGCAGATCCGAAAACATAAGACGATCACCACAAACAATCAATTCACGATCACTATCATACTGGGGATTCATGTCCAAAAAGTTACAGTTGCGATGCGGTCGCCCAGTTGTCTGTAGAGCAGTATAGTATTCAGGAAAGTGCAGTCGTTGAACTACTTTGAAAATGAAATTTTCCGTCAATTTATATTCTTCAGCATCAATACACAAATGAATAAATTTGCGCGTAGCACAATTTTTCCATCTCAAGGCTCTGGCCACCAATCTAACAGTTTTGGGATTTCTAATTTAGGAGCAACCACAACTGATAATGAGGTGGTAGCTTTTGAGATTTCTGTGTTTAGTGCTTCTAATAAATCAGGGTTTTCATTTTTCGCAGCAAAAGTATTATACTGACTTGGCCAGAGAGACCTTTCCTATACAAGCCAACTAGGACCGTTCCAATACATACTGCTGTTTTTTAAATCAATCAATTTCATCCCACGGCTATGCAAATCCGCAGGATTTTGGGCACCGGGGCAATGTCCCCAAAAACTGGAAGGAAACAAATCATGAATGCTTTAAACTCTGTTTCGGACAAACGTTTTCCAGTGAGCGCTAGGCTTAGCTAGCCATGCTAACACCACTTGAGAATCAGTCCAAAGAAATACATCATCAATTGTGACACAGTCTGTCAAAGACTCTTTTACATAGTGAGTCAGTTTTGCAAGGCAATGGGCACCCATCAATTCCAATCTGGGAATGGTGGCATTTTTAAGAGAAGCCACCCTTGTTTTAGCCATCAGGTAGGTCACTTGCACGTCGCTCGGAGTAAATTCACTTCTCATGTAAACTACTGCAGCATATGCTTCTTGTGATGCATCGCAGAAGCCATGTATCTGAACATTCACACCTTCTTTACTTTGATGCAAGCGAAAAGGGCATCGTGAGATTTTTATCGTTTCCAACAACGATAGTTCTTCTGCCCATTGGACATAATTTTCAGCGACTTCTCCACTGATGTGCTCAGACCAATCCACTTTCATTTTCCACAACCGCTGCAAAATTACCTTTGCTCTAACAGTGTATGCAGCAAGAAATCCAAAAACATCAAAAATACGACTAACTTTGCTTAATATACTCCGTTTAGTGACGATCTTGTCCGCTTTCATCAGCTTTTCGCTAGCTTTGCAGTAAAAAACATCATCCACTGTTGCCATGTAAGTCCTAAAGAAGAAGCTTCGCCAAATTCATTTTCATCAAGATCCAGCACTAAGTGGGGAAGTCTGGATTCTTTAGGAATGGCTTTCAAAACTTCGCTGCTATTTGTGGCAAACTTCACCAAATTCCAGCCGCCAGACTGAAAAACTCGACTAGCATTTGCTGCTTTTTGACCACATTTTTGACTGTATCTCCACCAAGATGGACGTCATTCATATACATATTATTGCGCAGCAAGTTGTACAAAGAATCGCCATACTTTGAAACAATGTGATCCTTTTGAGCATGATGCAGCACACATTGTATTGCGAGAAAAGGACTGCTAGTGATTCCGAACATCAGACGTTGCATCGCAAACACTTTTGGCATAATAGCAGCGTTGCGATCACGCCAAAGATACAATTGATAGAACTGATGATCATACGTCACTTCAGTTTGACAAGACATTTTCTTTAAACCTTCGTTTAACGCAATTAACGGCATGCGAAATCTTAGTAACACAGATGTTATGTCTGATAGCAAATTCGGTCCTTTAAGTAAACAATCATTCAGAGAATAACCGTTAGGGCCTTTTGAGCTAGCATCGAAAACAATCTTTACTTTGGTGGAAGTGCAGGATGATTTGAAAATGGGATGATGTGGAACAAAATAATTGGAACAGCTTTTAACTTTTTCCAATTTTTGCACACTTAACTCTTTGGCAAATCCATGTTCAACATACTGATTAATGGCCTCCGAGTAAGCTTGTCTCTTCAGAGGATGCTTTCTTAAACCCTTTTCTGTAGTCAAGAGTCTTTGATAAGCTTCTTGGTAGTTACTTATCAATTGAGGCGCATTATCTTTGAAAGGCAAACTAACAGCATAACGCATGCCGCTGAATATAACTGAATTATTAAAGGTCTCTACAGCAAAACGTTCCTCTACAGTAAAAGAATCTCCTTTGTTACATAAGTCAATAGCATCTTGATCCCCAAATCTTTCTACTAATGTTTCAAGACGAGACAATCGAGAAGCAGAGCGATGCTGATTTAAAGAATTGGTTGTTAGTAGCATACACTTTGAGGAATCGTCTTCACATGCCGACTGCGCCAGGTATGGCCCAGCAAGAATCCAACCAAACATTGTTTCAATAGCACAGGGAGTGGAACCCGGTTTCTCAGGTCTGGCCACCCTTCCAGACATTATGTCAAAGTAATACTGCCCACCGATCAAAACATCGACATCAACTTCGCCACGGGGAACAGGATCAGCTAAATGCAGTCCATCTAAATGTCTGTAGCAGGTCGTATTCAAATATACAGCTTCGAAAGAAGAACTAATAACCCCATCCTTTACATGAGCTTGTACAAAAATTCCTTCTTGTGGAGACTCGAACGTGGGTGTAAGAATAAACTTAACTACATCCATGTGAGTGTTTATACAGGAACCACCAAAACCAGATATAATTAAGCTTTCCGAACAAAGAGCCGTCATGCCCATCTCATCAGCAATTCGCCTCGTAACAAAACTTTTCTGAGAAAAGGAGTCAAATCCGACGCGAACCATTCTCGTTTGGCTTCCAACACAAACCTTAGCAAGTGCAGTAGGGAGAATCGTCGCAGCGTTATCGACGCTGAAGCAATCAGCCGTATCAGACTTTAAAGCTTGATCGCAAATCGTAGCAACAATGGCATTTGCTCTTTCTTGTGCGGGCTGCTGCTCTGTTTGTGCAGCAACTTATGGTGTGGCTTACTACAACCAGGAATTTCACATTTAGCAGCACATTTGCGAAACGTCGATGGGTGATTTTCGGCAGTACGACCTCGCAAACATTTGAAGCATACTTTTCCAGGTCGACTAATCAATTCATTCAGCCTCTGTGCTGGTGAAAGTTTCAAAAATTCCGGGCATACACTGATGCAATGCTGCTGAGAACACAGAAAGCAGACATTCACGGGCGATATCTTGCTCACACCCTGTGCAACTAATGCATGTGCAGATGTTGGTTTGTAGTTTTGCTCCTTTACTTGTCTTTGATTTTGCTTAGCAACAAAACACTGCTGTCTTGAGCCTCCAGATTTATATTTTGAATTACATGATCCATTAGTTGCTAAAGCTTCCATAGTAGCTAACTCAGCAGTTAAAAAGTCAATCAAGTCCTTAGAGGTCGGAGCAGTGTCGGATTCATTCAAAGGACTAAGCTTACGAATCCATCTTTCTTCCAAATTGCTTGGAAGTTGATGTTCCATAATCTGATCAAAAACTTGCTCCCACTCAACATTATGCTGAGCTAAAATAGCTTTCTTGGCCATCATCTTATCCAAAAGAGCCCTTAATTGCTTGACGTTTGGGTCGATTTTTCCACCAGATAGCAAGTCTTTCACATGGCTACGAAAAATAGCCCGATTCCGACCAAAACGCTTCTTAATAGCTTCAATAGCAATGTCATAGTTCTCAGAAGTTGTGGGATAGCTGTCTAAAGCACTAGATGCTTCACCTTTCGTTGCTGCTTTCAAATAAGTCATTTTTTAAAAACGACTCACCTTAGGACTTTCATGGACCAATGGAGCGAAAACATCCCAGAACGTGGGAAATTTCATCTTGTCTCCATAAAATACAGGTGGAGAGATACTGCTAGGGAGGCATCCAGCTTGCTTGTCTTGTTCAATTTCAATCTTTAACTTAGACAAGTAGGACTTGGCAGAAGCAGCTTCATCATAAAAACCTACCTGTGTGGTCTTATAATGATGTAATATGGCTTCCCTTGCACCATCATCTTGCAATGAATCAACCTTCGAGTCTACAAAATTCTTTAGGTCTTCCATTGCTCCAGTCAGAGCAGACAATATAACTTCAACCTCGTGCAAAGGTTTTAGTGAGGAACAACGTTTATTTAAATCTACCATTAAATCTCTGGCTTCCTTATCAAGCCTACTAAATTTACGATTGATAGCATCAGGGGAAGAGCCACTACTGGAGCTTCCGGCACGTCCCACCTGAAGTTGAGTGTCTGCAAGAAACTTGGCGAGATGCATACGGTCTTCTTGTGACCGGCACTGAATCTCTTCTAATTGCAGCTGAAATCGTCTTTCAGAAGCTAGTTGCTGTTTTTGCATCATATCAAACAACAAAGACAACTTACCAAGATTTCCAAAGCTTTTAGAAGTTTCTGGTTCTTCTTCATTTAGGGAAGACACAGAGGCAGCTTCTTGATCCATAGTTTCAACAGGGATATTAGCTTCCTCAGCAAGTCGCATCTCAACTACTCTTTCTACAAGCAGGTCTTTACTTCCTGTGGTTTTTTGGCCTTTTGATTCAAGTTCATTTTGGAGAACAGATTTCTTCAATTTGAACACAGTTGAACGAATTCTAATTTTCCTTCTAAGAACTTGGTCTTCATCAGCACCTTCTAAATTAACACCAACAGCAAGACTTGGCTGGTTCTGCGAACTTTCAGGAACAGATTGCATCACGAAAGAATACAGTTAAACTTCAGCTCACTTGAATAGAGCAGTGCAATCAAAGCAGCCAACAAACAAATCGTTATTTATTATTTCTGTGCATTTCCGCTTTTATGTAATTAATCACAAAAACGCAATGGTAGTCTTATTGATCGGCCTCTTCTCGTAGCACCTCTAGGCCGATTTATTTTCGGTGACGTCGAAACAGCGGAAGTGCCCACCTCTGCCTGTTAGGGTCACAACATGACGGTTTTTTATTTCTATTTTTAATGTATCTTACGACACTTTGTACATAGTGTGGGCTACATGTTTTTCTTCGAGTGTGTTTTTATTTATCTGCTATTTTACAGGCAGTGATGTGGAAGCGGAAATGGAAGCTAAAAGCGAAAGCAGTGGAAGCGGAAGCGCAAAAAATCTGCCGCTTCCGCATAGGTTGTTTGACTTAAAGAGTAATTAGGCGAAAAAGTTTTGTTCCTTTCCTGATCTGGATTAAACCGTGAAGTTGCACTGTAAGTCTGACTGAACGTGCGACATCAGCACGGAGAGAACGAGAAAAATTAGCATCACATTTTATATCGATTGCGGGTAAGAAAAAGGTAGTTTGGACAATGAAACGTAGCCAATAAAATGATGATTTGATTAAAGTTAACTGACTTTGATTAGGTGATTGAAAACGTTGAAAAGCAAACTGCTCACGACGAAAACATTTTCATCATTCTTCATCAATGCTCTTCAATAGGGGTTCCTCAAAACGTGCAGTTGTGTTCCGTGAGTTTAAATGGTTTCGTGAGGGGACCGCGAAGATTCTTTGTTTATTAATAGTATTTATTTCTTATTTCAGTATATTGATTTTTTATATGTAGTGGTCTTCCGTGTGTATAAATAGTTAGTAATGAAATCTTGTGACAGCAAGTTGCAGATTGTGATGTAATCTTATTTTCAACTTTAAGAACGTCTGAATTTGCCAACTCCCTTTATTACATAATTGTGCGTCTGTAGTTTTAATTTTGCTCGCCTTATATGAATACTACCGAAATTTCGCAATTCGCCATTCAGAAGAATTAGACTCTACATTCAACACGAGTTCAAATATCAAAGAAAAAACAAACACAGAGTTGTTCGGAACAATAAGTTTAAGCGAAGTAGGTAAAGTAAGAGCAATATATGGATAGGTTTTTGTCTCCTCAAAATAATAAAGTGTTAAAGATGGCAGGCTCCAGACCCAAAAAAGTTGTTTTAAGTTTTTGAAAATTGCTGTGAAAATAAAATGCAGTCTTCAATTTACCCCAACAAAGCAAAGACTTACAAAAGTATGACGATGCTGGTGTTACGTGAACTGACAAATAACAACACAAAAAGGGGAAAATCCTGAATTATGAACAAGGGATAGAAGCAATTTACAATTCATTTATAACTGACATAGATCTGAACGCCTAATTGACATTCGTGCTTTTATGTGGCTGTAATGCTATGAGTCATATCAGTGAAACGCAGTTCTAATGGAAAACAACTTAACACAACCGAAGGGGGTCAATATCACTTTTAGTTTATTTATTTTAAGCAAGATAGAATTGTATCTGGAAAACAACTCATGGATACTGCTTTCTCCTATGATTACAGTCGGTTTGTACTCGGAAAACAAATTATTCAAGCCACTTTCTCCAATTCGGAGAAACTACCCCAAAATCATTATAAATAACAGCTCCAAATTCTACTAAAGCAGATTGAAGAAAGCATTGGTTACAAAGCCATGCTGCAGTATCCATCAGCTTTCATAAAGCATTAAGCACGGTACGTTTATTGAATGCTGCTCTGTACAAATGTGTAGATATAGAAATAGTAATATGATTCTTTGCATTTGTAGAAATAAGATAAGCCAAATTTAACATCATATTCACTATCTCGTGCTTAGCCCTCCCCTCTGTTTGTCTTATGGTCCATGAAACATGTGTTGTATTTGAAATCTGCGATAAATAAATGAATTGCTCGCTTATTGTTGAGCCATCAATTACCGGGAGACGAGAAGAGTGAAGTCAAAATTCATATCCGGACCTGTTCAAATAGAATCACTTCGGTTCGTCAAGGCGCTTGGAGGAATCGAAGGTTACAGCTGAAAATTTTTCACTCTTTGCGGTCATAATGCGTCTATTGGTCGCCCAAACAAATTGCATCATTGTGGTAGGAAGGAGGCTATAAGGCACCATTATTAAATGCGTTCTTATGACTAGTTTGATCGACAAATGGAGTTGTCGTAAGGCACTCGCAGTTCACCAGAGCAAAATGCGGTCACATTTGTACAGATGTCAGCTTATGAGCTTTCAAGTCAGCAACCGCACATGCGATAAAGCAATTGCTTAGTATCGCTTGCAGAAGTGAAAGTTGGTGCGATATTGTGATACAAGAAAGTGATTGTGACCTAGTGGTTTGCTAAAGGGCAGTTTCAGGGCTGCGGTGTAGGGAGGTAAGAAGGTGAAATCATTCTGGGGCCTATGCTTATTTAGGTGCGCATTGAACTGCATAGTATAGCTTGTAGAAGTGAAAGTTGTGAAATTTTGATACAATACAGTGATTGTAGTTCTGTAATGCTTGAAGGGATGGTTTCAGGGCCACAGCAAAGAGAGGGAGGGGGTGTTCTATATTATATGTTTCACACTTCTAAAAATTGAACCAGGACTTGAACTCAGAACCACTCCAATTCAACTGCGTAATTTTGCTGTGCCAGATGTTGTTGTTGTTGTTTACCCGACCCCTTCCGAGGGATGGGGGCATCGCGGAAGACCATGGAGCCCCAGAAGCCGGGAAACTCCCCAGGGTCTGGACCAGAGGTCATAAAGAGACAAAGAGTTGCCAAAGAGTGAGCGGCGCAAAGAGTCCGTAGCTGGACAGTGCAGAATGAGATGAGAGATGTCCTGGGACGAGTGTCCACAGGCGCTGCAAGAAGAATTCTCGACTCTGCCAATCCTGGAGAGATAGGAACCTAAAAGAAGGCTGTGTCCATTGCAGCGAAGACGAGAGAGGACACAGCGAGCATGACGAGGGAGCACAAGTTCCTCAGTGGAAATTGAGGGAACCTGTGTGTCAAAATACTTTGAAGAGACAGTACGCCTCCAGTCCGAGATAAGACGAGAGTGGATACGAGAGATACGAGGAGAGAGACTACAAGGGATTGCGGAGGGCGCAAGCAGCGCTCCCCGTCTGGCAAGCTCATCAGCTGTGTCGTTCCCCGGGAGAAACGAGTGTCCGGGGACCCATTGTAGCCTGATAGAACAGGAGGAGAAGAAGGACAGTTCCTGCCAGATCTGCCACAGAGTTTGAGATAACAGGAAAGGTGGAGGAGAGGACAGGGTGGCGAGGACAGAACGAGAGTCAGACAGGAGGAGAAGAGAAGAAAAATGGCAGACTTTATGGTGTTGCCGAGACCAGCAAAGAGCGTGCAGAATGGTGCAGGCTTCAGCGGAAAAACTGGAACAAACTGGTCCTGCCGAAAAGGAAAGAGTGGCCTCAGTGCCACAGAGAGAGCAGTTGGCAAGTACGCCGGAGCCGCCCTTGCCAAAAGGAAAAGGAACAGAGCCGTCTGTCCAGAGTACCAGATCATGAGGAGGAAGAGAGTCAAGGTGGGCGAGAGCCGCACCTTGGCGAGAGTGAGGGGGATCAGAGCGAGAGCATGGAGAGGAAAGGGTGGACTCGACCGTGAAGGAAGGCAGATTTCAAGGAGGCCAGGGAGGGCAAGCAACAAGAGCCTCCCTAGAAGAAGTAGAAGGAAGCATGAGCGGGTGAGTGGACGCAAAAGCTCTCCAGGACGATCTGCAGAGTCTTGGTTTCACTCCTAGTCTGGCCAAACCTGAGATGGGAAAGGAGGTTGGGAGACAAAGAGCCTGCTCATGAGAAAAAAGAGTGAAGTGAGTCAGAGTGACTCGTAGGGGAGGTAGAGAGGCCTCGGTGAGTAGTAGAGGGATAGGGGACGACGAGAGGCAGCCGGTGATGGCGCGACTGGCTGCTCGGTGAAGGCGTTCCAATTTGGTGATATTGGTAGCGCTTAGGAAAGGAAACCATCCGGGTGAAGCGTAAGTGAGAAGGGACCGAAGAAAAGATTTATACAGAACAGAGAGGGACTCCTTAGAGGGGCCCCATGAGGAAGCAGAGATACAGCGTAAGGCCTTGAGACGTGGGAAAAATTTGGCCTTCAGCGAAGATACATGCCTAGAAAAGGAAAGAGTGCGGTCGAAGGTGACCCCAAGAAAAGTTGGAGTGGGATTAAAACGGAGGCGGGAGCCGAGTAGGAGGAGGTTGGGCTGGAGGTTAGCCTGGTGGGGATCCACTGAGAAGAATGAGGCCTCACATTTGCTCGGATTGAGAGGAAGACACCAGTACTCAGACCAGCGCTCCAATCGAAACAGAGCTCCTTGTGTGGCCTCCACCGCAGTGGGGACCGAGGGGGAGGAGGACCAAATGGCCAGATCGTCAGCGTAAAAAGAGCAGCTGACGGAAGAAGGCAGAAAAGCCGGTAGATCATTAATGAAGAGAGAGAAAAGTACAAGGCCAAGAACGGATCCTTGCGGAACACCTCGACGGACTCGAAAGGAACGGCTTTTGTGATTTTGATAAACCACAGAAGCGCGCCTGTCAGAAAGGAAAGATTGAGTCCAACGAGCAAAGCAAGGAGGGAGGCCAGCCGAAATAAGTTTGTGGAAAAGGGCGGGATGCCAGACAGAGTCAAAAGCTTTAGAGAAATCGATAGTAGACAGGATCGTCCGAGAGCCCGGCCTGGGTTTGTTAAACCCATCCGAAATGGACTGAGAAAGGTACAGAATTTGATCAAGTGTAGACCGTCCAGGGCGGAAACCGGCCTGGCGGGGAGAAAGAATGGAATTAGATTCCAGAAAATAGAGAAGACGGGATAGTATGATGCGTTCAAAAAGCTTTGATACGCAGGAGGTGAGAGAGATAGGCCGGAAGGAAGCAGGAGAGTCGAGAGGTTTTCCCATCTTATGTATGGGAATAATAGAAGATGTCTTCCAGATGGAAGGAAAGGAATGTGAAGACCAGGAAAGATTGAAGATGTGAAGAAGAAAATCCATGCCAGAGCGAGGAAGATGCTTTAGCATGGGATAGGCAACTTTGTCTGGGCCAGTGGCAGTGGATGAGGAGAGGTTGGAGGCAGCCGCAAGAAATTCAGAGAGAAGGGAGAGCAAAAGGACGAGTGAGACTCCACAGAGTACGTAGCTCGGCGGAGCTCAGTGAGGTAGCCTCTGGCTCTGCTGCGCAGGGCCTTTGGCTGAGACACGGAAAAGTGAGACCTCAGGTAAGCGGCATAGACCGAAGCCGATTCCCTGGGAGAAGAACAGTTAGGAAAGTTAGGAGAGGAAGAAGACGAGGAAGGAGACCCAGCAATAGAGCGAAGAACAGAGTGCACAGATTTAGGATTAGATTTAGGTGAAAGAGAAGTGCAGGTCGTCTGCCATGCCTCAGCCTTGGCCTTGGCAATGACCGACGAGGCACGTCGAGAGGCTGAGATGTAAGCCTGGCGATCTTCATCACTTCTGTGAGCAGTAGCGAAAGCCCTGCGTCTTTCACCAACCGCTTCTTCCACCTCAGCAGACCACCAGGCTTTAGGAGAGCGTTTGATGCGGCCGAAAGGAATGGAAGATTTGGCCGCATTCATTGCCAGAGAGGTAAAGAGAGCAGCTGCAGAGGAAAGAGAAAGAGACGAGTATTCCTCTGCAGTAGGACAGTGAGAGTCAAAGTAGGAGGAAAAGTCATCCCAGCGAGCTTTCTGAAAATTGAAGGAAGGGGGGCGCTCGTTGGGGTGAAAGACCGGAGAGAGAGGGATAGATAGAAGAATTGGTAGGTGGTCAGAACCCAGGTCATGAAGCACCTCCCAGGAGCAAGAAAAAGCAAGAGTAGAGGGAGCAAAGGAGATGTCAGGAGAGGAGCGACTGCCGGAGGAGCGATGGAGAAGGGTGGGTGTGTCAGGGTCATTGAGGGGGAGGAGGTCTGAGGAGATGACCCAGTCGAATACTTCCTCCCCACGGGGGTCGGAAGTACCTCTTGAGTCCCAAAGCGGGTGATGGCAATTGAAGTCCCCCATAATGAAGAGATTTCTGGAGGAGGGAAGAATTGAGGGAGAGAAGGAATCGGTTCTGCCATCCGTTGGGGAGGAGCGAATAGGGGGGCATACACATTAAGAAATGACACCGAGGAGGATTTGTTTAGAGAGATGTTGACCCCTACATAATCAGAGTAGGGGTCGAGCGAAGAAAGAGAGGTGGTAGAAAGTTCAGAAAAGGATAGGCCCTGTCTGACGAAAATGACAACGCCGCCACTGGCATGCGAGGCATCAGAAGAGAGAATGCCAGACCGGGAGTGAGTACGATCAGAACGCAGGACAGAGAATCCAGGAATGCGGAAAGAGGAAGATGAGTTAAGATTGGATTCCTGAATGCAGATAAGGTCGACAGAGTGGGATGAAAGAAAGTAAAGTAGTTCAGTGCTCCTGGCTCGAAGACCTCCAGCATTCCATTGAAGAACCCTGAGAGAGTCAGGGGGAGGAGAGGAGGCAGGAGGTGCAGGAGTATAGCCAGGAGCAAGGGACGGTGGTGGAAGGGCAGGGGAAGGAGATATAAGATGGGCAGATGGGGGATACGAAGTTTGGAGACGAGGGTGGGGCAAGAGTGCAGCATTAGCAGAGGGGGGCCGGATTCCACAGTGGAGGTATACGTGCCGGAGGAGTCCGAGGAGGGGGGAGTCACAGTGTTACGGTAGGGGGGGAAGCTCCAAGAGTGAGAGCTGCCAAGAGCTCTGAAGTTAGATAAAGAAAGTTGTGAGCACCTTAGATGGACCCATTTGGAGCAAGCGCAGCATTGCACTGACTTGCCCCGCCAGGTCACATTTCCAGCGCACACAGAGCAAGGAAAGATGGGGCCAGGGTTAGGATGAACGTTACCGCTCATCAGGAGAAGAAGAAGAATGAGGAGACGAAGGAGGGCAAGAGTAGGGCAGGAGAGAAGAAAAAGTGAGAACAGGCAACCGATTTTAAAGATGCTGTGTGCTGCCCTTCTGCGGTCGTTCAGGGGGCAGCATAGCGAAAAAATGAATGGGGAGTGCCCGGGGTAACTGTGACCCTCGGGAAGGCCAACAGCCATTTCGACCCAACCCAAACGGGGCCGGGGACCGCACCACCACGTTGAGGCGGCTGTTGATTGGTGCAGGCTGTGCCAGTTGAAATTACGCAACATGCAAGCACTTAATTACACATGGCTGTGCCAGATCGTTTTAATTACACACGCCTGTTGATTGGTGCAGGCTGTGCCAGTTGAAATTACGCAACATGCAAGCACTTAATTCCACATGGCTGTGCCAGATCGTTCATGTAAATTGCTTAGAGGTGTTTTGTGTGATTAAGTGCTTGCATGTTGCGTAATTTCAACTGTCTACTGTAAAGTAATGGAGTTGAAGTGGTAAAAGCATTCTGTTCGAAAGTCTGTCAAATAAGTCAAGGATTATTAACAATTTACTTTATTTCATTTCGATTTAGATGTGCTGTGTTTTAGTTTACTAGAGCCTTACTTAAATAAAGGTTATATACATAGTGTTAGTCATAAATGTATATGACAGGGGGCAAATTTTGATTTGTTTTGACTGAAATTTTTCAAATATAAAAGAAAAGAACAAAAATACAACACAATTAACAAATTTTGTTAAGGTTTCCAAAATTTAGGGTTTTATTTACATGCACTACTCTTTACACATTTTTAGGTTAACGGACCAGTTGCTTAGGCAAAAACATGCTGATCATTTTGATACCAAAATTGTCAAAATTGGTTGAAATTTAGTCACTTAAACAAACATTTAGTAACAACTACTGCCTTGAGCTAGTAAAACTTTGTCAAAATGCCCCGATATATAACGATCAGCGATAGCAACAATGGGAAATTTATTGCGACCGCAAAGGGTTAAATTAGGTGGATTCGTCGCAGTTTTGCCTTTTTGCCCGATCTTTACAGTTTTGTATTTTATTATAGCCATTACGAACCTCTAATTTAAATATATATTAGCGAATCATTTGTATTCAAAATTGAGTTAAATTGAGTTAATGTTTTGTAAATTGAGTTAAATATTTTAAATTGAGTTAATGTTTTGTACGTTTTTTTTCACAAGTTTGTATTTTAGTATAGCTAACTGATTTAAAATAATAATTATATCATCCATTGTAATTAAATTCCGTCGATTTATATAACATTATGGTGTCCCGAAACAGATGGAGTGCTGTATATAAAAAACATTTTTTTAAAGAAGGCAATAACTTTTGATGCAGAGTTATGCTAGATCAATGTCACACCTGCAATTCAGTTATCTTAAAACCAAAACATGAAAGTACGGCGCCTAACCTGAAAAGGCACCTAAAGCGTCATCATGGACAGGCATTTGACAGGGTTGAGGAAAAAGAATCTAAAGTAACTAAAAAATAAAATTGCAGAAAGAAAAAGGGCAAAGTAGTATGACAAGTTTTTTAAAACAAGTAATCGAAACGCTTTTACACCATCATTACAGAAGATTTTACAAACGGAATATTGAAAGTGATTGCTTACACCAGAGTTCCTCTGACATTTTTTCCAGACGATGGATTTCAATTGCTAAATGGTAACTTTGCAACAAATTTGGAAATTCAACTAGGGCGTCAAGCCATTCGTAGCATGGTAGTCAAAAAATCCGAGGAAGAAAAATCAAACTTGAAGGAATCATAAGTAAAAAGAATAAAGCCAAAATGCTGGTAAACATTTTATTAAAACGTTTCGCTTTTACATTAAAAGCATCATCAATTAAATAAATGGTCCTCTAAGGCTAGACTAAATAGATACTGCATTGATAACTAACCGCTGTACAACTAAATTTAGTAAGGTATCAAAATTATGACATCACAAACTGACAAAACAAACAACTGCCATTAATCAGCAAGGCAAGGCTAACTTAAAAAGCGCACTGCAGATATACTTTCTATAACTATTACGTATTAAACAAATAAATTGGTTGCGATGCTCCATCCAGGTTAATTTGCGGTTGAATTTTTTGAATAAGTAAGGTTTCTTTGATTCGTAGCTTTCTGCGGTTGTTGCTGTGACCAAGTATTTCGGGAGAATCGAAATTAATCTTGTGGTTAGCATTGCGCACAAGGTGCTTTGCAACATCTGATTCTTGATTTTGTTTTTCGTTTGGTGCATGCTCTTGAATTCGTGTGAATAGATTACGGTGAGTTTGGCCAATGTATGATTATCCACACGAGCAATTTAGTTTATATACAACTCCTGCATTGTGTAACAGGGCTTGACGATCTTTAAATTTAAAGCATTTGCCAATATTGTAAATGTCGTGTACCAATCTGAATCGAAACTTTGTAAAAAGATTTTAATTAAATACTGCCGAATTTCTTTTTCAATTTGCAACAATATATTGCCTAGGTAAGGTAATCGCAAAAAAGGGGAATTTCTTTGCTTTCTGACGTTTTCAGACTTTCACAGTTGTTACTTGTATCATATTTCTGCATGATTGGTGATTTATGTCGCTTGTTCAGGAATAAACGTATTTGTTTGTCGATGTGCCGGAGAGGATAGCCATTTCGTTTCAATATAGAAGATATGCCTTGAAAGTCCTCATGGATTAAACTATACGAATTACATATGCTGTATGATTAAAACCCTGCTACACAGGCACTCCCTGACTGCCAAGCAAGTATTACACCCTTGTGAAAAAATGTAACCATGCTTATTTTAAAATATAACTGGTTGGTCAGGATAAATCCTTTGCCCCTCACATTTGTTGCAAAACACGTGTGGAAAACTCGAGAAGGTGGAGTAAAAGAAAGATGAAGAAACTTCTGTTTGGTGTGCCAATGGTATGGAGAAAGGGTAAAGATCACGTGACAGATTGCTATTTTTGCATGATAAACTTGCAAGGTTTGTTTTAACATGTGTTCTTTGTTTAGCTTAAAATGCTATAGTTTAATGTTAACACTTTTTATTCACAGATATAAACCGAAAGAACAAACATTGTGTGAAATATCCCGATGTTCTGTCTGCCATTAAGCCACTTCCACATGGATCTGAAATTTTCGTTCCAAATCCCCCACGAGACTTTTCAGAGTTTGAGTTTTCGTCGTCTACAGATAATGATGAGAGTGCAAATGATTTTTGGGATCAACCCACCTGTGATAAATCAAATTACAAGGAGCCGAACCTTCTAACTCAAGCTCAGCTAAATGATTTGAGTAGGGATTTGTATCTGTCAAAAGAATCAGCTCAGCTATTGGGATCTCGACTCCGTGAAAACAACTTATTAGCTCCACAAACTACATCTTATTGGTACCGGAATCGAGATGACGAGTTCAGAAAATATTTTTCAAGGGATGAGCAGCACTGGCTTGTGTACTTCAATGATGTTAGTGGGCTTGTAAAAGCTTTGGGCATGGAATACAAAGCAGTAGAATGGAGGTTGTTTTTGGATCCTTCTGTCAGAAGCAGGAAAGCAGTTCTTCAATCCATTGGCAATAAAGTTGCTTCGGTTCCCATTGCTCATTCAGTTGTTCTTAAAGAGTCCTACTGGGACATGAAATTTGTAGTTGATGCCCTGTGCTGCAATCTTCACCAGTGGAACATTTGCGGTGATCTGAAAGTGATATCCATACTCCTTGGCTTTCAAGCAGGTTATACGATATATCCTTGCTTTTTATGTCTTTGGGATTCTGGAGCTGATGACCGACATTATTCACAGAAAGAATGGCCAGCTAGAGGCACTTTAGCGCCTGGTAGATGCAATGTAAAATCAGTTCGTTGGTTGATCCAAAAAAACATGTTACTTCCTCTTTTACATATAAAACTTGGTTTGATGAAAAATTTTGTCAGAGCCTTAAATGAAGGCAACCCATTGTTCAAATTTCTCCTGCCTAAATTTTCAGCTGTGAGTGATGCTAAACTTGGACCAGGTGTGTTTAATGGGCCTCAAATACGTGATTAATGAGCGATTCTACTTTAGATGAAATTTTACTGAACCAGAAAAAAGAGCTTTGGAATCTTTTAAAAATGTTTCCACTAAATTTCTTTGGAAAAAACGTAGCCCAATCTACGAAGATATGGTTTATGAGTTAATGTACAATTTCCAAGCTTTGGATGCGAGAATGTCTATTAAGATACATTTTCTAAATTCTCATCTAGATTACTTTCCAGAAAACTGCGGTGATTACAGTAAAGAGCAAGGTGAACGTTTTCACCGAAACATTCGTATGATGGAAGAACAATATTAAGGCCGTTGGGATATTAATAAGTTGGCTGACTATTGCTGGTGCCTCAAAAGAGATATCCCTGTTCGACAACACAAAAGGAAAGCTTTAAAACGCCCCTTTGCTTGTGTTTAAGTCGCTTTTTGTTTACATGCATTTATATTTTAACCAACTATTAAATATTACTGTGAAAGTGATGTAATTTGGAATAAATGTACAGCATACTAGATAGCTTTTTTAACGTAAATTCTTAAAAAAATTAAAATTCATATAGCGAGATAATTTGACCGGATGGAGCAAAACTGATTGCATATTTGAATTCTACGCGAAAAAATGATAGGAAAACTGCTAAAGAACTGTCAACCTCTGAGAAAAAAAATTTTACACAGACCAGTGTTACTGTAGACTAGAGATAAACTAGCTCTTGCATCTACCTGGCTCCTGCGAATTCAATGATTTTGTTTGCCATTTTTATCCTCCATTCACGAGAAAGCAAATTGTATCGCTATGTTTTGGACGGTATTCCCGCACTCGCATGAGAGTTTGTATTTCCAAGGTGTCTGGGCCGCCTGCCTTGCACATAAAGGTAAGGGCGTCCCGTTAAGTGCCTTGCCCAAGGACACAAGCGAACTTGCCAGCTTGTTCTCCACAACATCCCTTAAATGCCGAGCTACAAGCAGGGAAGCTATAGATACCATTTTTTAAAGTCTTTAGATATGACAAGGGGAATGAACCCCAGGTCTACGGCTGCGAAGCGGACGCTAACTTGTCATTGAGTTGTACACCTTTTGGTTGGTTCAATCTAGGCTTGTATTGAGGTTAGCAGTTGTCCGCATGAGTATAACTTCTAGAATATTTTATGCCTAAGACTGTGAGCTTCGACCTTTTGGCTGTAAGTCTTGATGTAAGTTCACCCTGAGCGTCAAGTCATCTTTTCAGGTTGTTGCTTTGTGTGCACATGAAGGTTGACACTGGAATTCCAACAATTAAAGGCTGGTTTCCATTAAGCGTAGATTACTGGCGTGGCGCGAAAAATTCCTTGTTTCTCTATTTAGTTTAAGTGCGGAGCGCTCTCGCTCCGCACATAAACTAAATAATCTTGATTATGCCTTTATACCATTTTTTTGTTACTGCTCTCAGAAATATTATTCGGATCAACCGGCTAAAACAATTATTCCAGCCCAACATAACGGACTGGTAGTCTTGGCAAGCAACACTGGCTAGTAATCAATAAATCAAACAATAGTTTCAAAATCAAAATGCGTTATGTCGAATTGTGCATTAATTTGGCTAAATCTGTAGAAATTCAGTAATATTACAACATAAATCTACAATAGGCTCATGGGCATATCGAGGAGGTGCTCGCGTAAAGTCGTACCCCTGGCAGATACAGGAAAAATATTTCAAACAAACTCGCAAAAGTGTGTTAGAACAAACCTTGAAAATTGCGTGAAAGACTTTTTTTTTACAAAATGCGCAATCCGCGCTAACAATTTCTAGATCGTCCGCGGAATAGCTTCTGTTATCGGAAACGTGAGTGAGGTTATGGCTTATTGCAGCAACAGTTCGCATGACTTGACTTCTATTTTTACAATTTGTTCTAGGGAAGAGTGGCCTAGCTAGAAGCAAATTTATTTCTTTTGAGAGGAGAGATTAAATTTGTCTGACTGCTTTTTTTTTTACGGAAATTCATCGTTAAAAAGAATTACGGAATTACCGAAACATAGAAAAACTGTTTGCTACAAAAGCACAGAAATTGCAGAAATTTACGAGAGTCGATAAATACTAAAAGAAAAACCACTAAATGTGGATAAAATAGATAACTGAATTCTGTTTGACTGGTTACGCATTACCGAAAATATCCTTATATCTGAGATTTCAGTATCTT
Organism: Trididemnum clinides; assembly: GCA_963675345.1. Lineage (NCBI taxonomy): Eukaryota > Metazoa > Chordata > Ascidiacea > Aplousobranchia > Didemnidae > Trididemnum > Trididemnum clinides. The sequence continues at coordinate 12,824,194 of OY776286.1, forward strand.
AATTGATATTTTCCTGTTTCCTAAAGAAATTTTATGTGTCCACATTTTCATATTTTGATGTTACCTCTGAGCGGCTTTTTTTAAATCTGGAGAAAATTACCTTCAATAATTTATTCATCAACTATTCAAAATAGCATTTTTATGGTAAAATGAGAAAAACAGTTTAAAGACATTATATAGCGTCATGTAATTTAAGCTTACACCATTAAATACAATTCCTTCTCTCTCTCTTTCTCCGTGTGTTTGTGTGTTTTGATTTATCCTAAACTACTGGGCGTAAAAACCAAAAACATCAATCTTGGCAAGATTGATCTCTACTTTTGGGCGAGTGTGATTAGAAGATTGGTAAAGACATGATGACGTCACAATTATAGTTAGTTTCTAAAATCCGCATTTTTTGACGCACGAAAACAATTTTTAGCTTGAACGAAATCCAGCACCCGACTTACCAAATAGAAAAAACTTGCTCTTTGGAAGTCAGACGCCGTCCTAATTAACGATTTTTTATATGATTATTTTCATCATTTACTCAAAAAATACTAACCATAGAAGCGCAGTTGCAACCGGCAGATGTTAATAAGCTGCTTCTGATTAAAGTAATTCTACGACCTTTTTAGCTTTATCAGTGACGCAACAAGCAATATCTTTTCTTAAACACCTGAAGATGCTCTGTTTTATCATAAAAGTTGGAGACGTCGTAATGTTGTTTGGTACCGTTTTAGTGAATACAGCTGCAGGTAGCAGCTTTGCTTGTTATCCAATGCCATTTTGATCTCACACGTAAATAGTAAAGCCTATCACTAATATGCTCCCTGTTAAAATAGAATGATATAGCTCGGCACTAACATACGGGTATAAATATGATTTTTCATTACTGCTATGGCAATAACAAAAATTATAATCACTAAATTATAGGTGTGCTCCAAGTTAGATTGCCTTTGTACAGTTGTGCAGATCATTTTTGAAAATGCAGTTGGATTTAGGCTAGAAAGAGTAGTTGCTATGCCATAATTAAATGCCAAAACAGCAAAAAAACATTGCATTTGCGTTATCTCCTGCGCATTTAACTACTGCAAAAAATTCCACAGAAAGGTTAAATTACCTCACCTATTGGTAAAGTCATGTCGCGCGCCTGACTAATTCCTTCTCTAAACCCCTATTTATTTCCGCAGGTTAGTTAAGCCATAACCTAAGTCAACGTTGTCAAACTGGTGGCCCTTGGGGCCAAATCCGGCCGGCCATGCCCGAAGACTTTAGCTATACTGGAAGACTTTAGCTATACTAGAAAACGATGGCGCAGACAAAATCAAAGTGTGGGTGGAGGGCCCCAAAATACGAAATTTATTGGATAACCTTGTTTTGGGAGATGAATATTTTATGACTAAAAATTTGGTGGATGGTCGTTTTTTGGAAGTCGATATTTTCTCACCCCAAATTTTGTGAATTTTTACCCCCAATTTGGTGGTCGACCTTTTTTGGAGGTCAAAGTTTTCTTTGTTTTTACCTCAAATACGTTGAATGAGCTTTTTTTGGGAGATCGACATTTTGAAGCTGTTACAACTGAAAACATTCTTTGATAACACTCACAAAATTTGGGGGTCATGGCCCATGTGGCCTCCCTTAGCTAGGCCGATGTTTGAAGATCTTTATTGTGAAAGCAATTGTTTTGCCAATTTTGTCAACGATTCCGATGTTGCAACAACTTTTGCAACAATGTTGCAACAACTTTATGGGCTTTCGCGATGAATTTTGTGATTGATTTCGAAACGAAGATTTGGGCATTTCTTGATATCCTCGGAAGACCATAATTTGTTGCAAAAGAATTATGTGACAGTAACACTATATTTTGCAACATATACAATGCTAAGGCCTTGACAGTTGTGCACCTTTATCAAAGTAGCCGACCAAATCTGCTGCGAACACGATTCACGTTCGCAGTCAACATATATTTTTTGTGTTGAGCGTAGGATCATATCAGCCATCAATTACTTTTATTAAGCAATCTAATGACGCAAGTAAGCTTACAAGCCTATTTTAAGACTGTAGTGGCGGTCAATTCTGTCTTTAAAACTTTCTAAAATTCCTAAATCTTACTAAATTCTTTTAATTCAACCCAGGTGAATTAGGGACTAAACAATTGAAACGATAATTTCTTAAAAATCATCAGCCACTAATGATTGCTGACAGAGACACACATTTGCAAGCTGAGTCTGTGACAAATTACGCTGCTATAACCTTATTTTGTTGTCACGTGATTTCAAGAAAAGCCTACTACTGGTCGTTCACGACATACCAAGTTTTATTGATAATATTACTGCAATAGCTCTAAGCCAGCTACAATGTTTTGACACGCTTGAATCTTTAAAGGCAACTTAGTTTTGATAAGCAACCGTTTCAAGTTTTGAATATCAAAATTATTTCATTTTGTCTACGAAAATGAATAAAATCAAATACATTAGTCCCCGCTTATTAAGCCCACGGTTAATAAGTCCACCAGCTTAATAAGCCCAGCATCGTTCGCTCCGGAATTGCTCTAATAAAAAACCCGCTTTATGAACACAAAACCCAGTTTAATAAGCCAGGTTTTCGAGCACAGTTGCTTGAAATTGGATGAAAAAGCGACGCAACCTAACACTTCTTCGTTTTGCTTTTGACGGTTTCACACTTGGTTACGCAGCTGACCTAGTTCTTAATTTGACTGTTTGGTAACAAATTGTTTAACAGTGCCGTAACCGATTGCCAAGACAACTAGTGCTCTGTAGATTTTACTGTACTGTATTTTCAAAATGGCTAGGAAATGTGAAAACTTGAGATTTTAGAATTGATCGATCGTTTTCTGCAACTGTTGTGTACAGAGTTGGTAGATTTAGCACTTTTAGCCTACTACCGTCGGTCATACTCATTTATGCGCATGAAGGTGGCGAAAATTTGTACCCAGGTTAACGAGCCTACTCGCTTGATAAGCCCAAAATCATCTGGTCTCGAGTAGGCTTGATAAGCAGCGAATACGGTACCAAGCTTGTAGAACTAGTACTTTAAGGCTTTGCGCAAAGGTCTCAACACTACAAATTGTAGCCAATTGACATAATAAATACATTGGTTTATTGTATGAAGCTGACATAAAACAGTTTCATGAGTAGCATTTTATGGCTGTACAGTACACGCACAGTAAAATAATCAATTGGCAAGTCTGCTTTCGCAACAGAATACTTTGTACAACAACAGACTAATAGAAGCAAAGTGCAGTGATAAAAGAATTGGATCGAAGGGTTGAGAACCTATAGAACAGGATAACACAGCAACAACATCCGTATGCTGAAAATGCTTGACTGGCATTGGAAAACGTCTTTAACGATTGTTCATTGACAACACTACAGTGCATTTCTTTTTCGCCCGCCATCAGCCTCTGCATATTGCACAAAAGTTACGACCAGTCGACTTAGATATGAGCTGCACCCTCCATACGGCTGGCTAATCGACTTGCACCCAAGATTCCAGAAGTTAAATATAAATCAAATTTAACTCTGGGCTTTCCACTGCTGAAAAGCTCGCTTGTATTGTTCATACGAAACAAACATGACAATGTTCCAAGAACCAAGGCGAAGATAAGCCGGAACGAATCTGAAACAAAATAAAAGAAAATTATAACAAACTGTGACGTGCAGCGACATGGAATGAATTTAGGAGGGAGCTGGTTAAGCTATCTAAAATCTTAATTTCTGAAAGCATTGCACGTTACACGGATTGTTGAAAAAAGTTGTTTATCGATTGGCTTAAGCCCAACCAGAAGCGTAGCCAGGACTTGGTTTCTGAGTGGTGGAAAAGGACAAAATTTATGTTTACCAGAATTTTGAAGACTTACAATTTTTCCAATTTCAAGAGCGTTACTAAAAACGATTGATTCATTTTTTAATTTTAGCTTACACTTTCTTTTTTTTAAAACCTTGAAATATAAAACAAACAGATCCAAAAACTTTGAGGAAGGGGGCATTTCTTGTGTCACTCTTTCTTCACACTCCTGAACCCAACGGATAGAGCAATTCCAAATTATTGTTGGGATAGGAGCAGGGATGTAGCGCCAAAAAAAAAGTGTGGAATCGCTCAGAGTAGATATCTACATCTTTTAGTCAGGTTAGTGTGGATCGGCGTCAGAGCGCGGCTCCCCCACCACCACACCACTGGGTAGGAGTAAAGTTTTAGTTCGTAGCGCTTTGTTCATCCACTCAGAGGTTCATTATTGCTACCGGTTCACACTTGACACTACTTGGTGGCGACGTTTAGTTAAACGACCTGATCACCTCCATTTCAAATTTAGCTCTTTTCCATAGTTTACCCGCCTAATCGCTCCATTCTCTGGTGTGCGCTTACGTTTTCTGACAAGTTGCAGGCTCGGTGTGCCAAGAATAATTTTATGTAAACGCTTTTTTACTGTTTTTCACCTGGAGACCCAATAGACACAACCACAAATCTACATCGATCACCTACCCTTTGTAGAAAGCCCGGGCGCCTTCTTTGAACAGCATGTTTTTGGCACAGTCAATTGGTCCTGAATATTGACTTGCATGCGAATTCATGTATCTGGTCTTCACGACGTCGATTGGTGATGCAACAACAGTTGTGATAAAGCCTGAAACAAAAAGATAATACTCTGTAAATAAGAAACTTTATTAAGGTGATATTTTAAGTAACTAAACAATATACACTTGTCGGATTTAGAAGTTTCTGATTGGTGGCATGAATTATGAAAAAGTCTTTTAATACATAACTTTAGGCGTGACTGCAAAATATTCTGGGAAGTTTATCCGCAATTTTATGATTAAATATCTGACGAAGAAGTTATTCTACTCTTCCTTTTCACCATTTCCTTCATGCTTTCACCATGCCTTTGATCTGCAAATGCCTATTGATCGGGTGAGTTAAAAACCCCAGTTCAATGCGGTCACCCAAAAATTGGTGAGTAGAAAATATTTTATTGGCACAGCTTCACAAAAAACCAACAGAATTTGACCTCGTAGTAATAATTTCGCAACGTAAACGACCACCTTCACTCTATAGTTTTGCCACCTGTGCTGGTGGTAGGCCTACAGTTTGCCAAACTTTAATGTTTTACATTCAATTTGAATAATGCACAACAAAACAGAAAGGAGCATTGAAGCAACCTTAGGCGGGGAATATTTTCATCTATAATATTTTATCAGTTATCGGTTAAATCTTAGCTTTGGAACAAAATGAGGGCCGTAGTTCATCTGCGGCAATATACCTGCCAGTGTGAATTAGCATACGTACATTTACAAAAATCTTGTTGGTGGTACAGAATTTTAATATAGCTTTGAAAAAAGCTGTTTGAGCCATAAGCTTTTCGTGACGCTCTCATCAGTGGCGGTATCGCGTCAAAAGGGAAGATCTAGAGTGAATAAGTCTTTTATGTGAATAATTTGGATGTTACGTAATCAAGACAAGAATTACGTAACATCCAAATTATTTGGATGTTATAATTTGGATGTTACGTAATTTTTGTCTTGATTACGTAACATCCAAATTATTCACATAAAAGACTTATTCACTCTAGATCTTCCCTTTTGACGCGATACCGCCACTGATGAGAGCGTCACAAAAAGCTTATGGCTCAAACAGCTTTTTTCAAAGCTATATTAAAATACGTACATTTAGTAGAGAGTGATGGATTGATCTTTACCTGACAAAAATGCAGATGTAAAATGACAAGCTGGATTATCGCTCATAATTTCGTAATCCAGAATCATTTCTTTCACAACATCGTATGTGACCAGCTCGCAAACATTCACAACTCCCAGCCTGGCAGCGTTCGCTCCCAAACCTTTCCAAGCTTCGGAGATTCCAATTTTAAACAAAGCCCTGCGAAAATATATCAAGGGCTACATCAGCAATATATTTTGTACTCCGGTACGGACTAACCTTGGTGGTTATCAACTGCTGACGACTCGAGCCCAGACTTCGTTTTGAGCTACCACTCACCAGCAGTGGCACGAAGCCCACTGCCAGCTCACTGCATTTTTTTTACAAACGCTTCAACCAACTAGAAAATTTGACGTAAAGATTGTTTTCTGAAGTGATTACAGCACCGAAACCTCATTGACATGTCATGTTGACCCCTCGGGCCCCCAATGAGTGGACCATTTTTTCTGCTCATCAATCGCATTCGATCTGAGAGTTAATATGAAAATTATCGTTTCGTTTGCAAATTCAATCAACAAATATTAACCTGTAATCTACCTGTATGCATGTAAAGAACTAGAATAAATTCTTCCTTCCGCAGATTTTGAAGTTTGAGCTTGCATTCTTATCTTCACAACTTCAGTTGGTTGAAAGAGAGCGACAGCAATAAAGGCAGTGGTGGTTCCTGCTAGTATCCTTTGACCAATTTGTTTACCATTTGGAGAACCTAAAAAAATTAATCCGATTTTGCGGAAATAAAAATTATGAAAGCGCTGATTATATAATCGAACTCGATCCAGGAAGGCGATGACGATTAAGCCTGTCGAGCCAGGCGCATCAACAAATGATCATTCTCACGAGTGTGGTGAGATACGATCATCATTTTATGCCAGGGGCGGGCGACCTCCGGCCCGCAGGCCGGATGTGGCCCGCGAGAGAATTTTGTGCGGCCCGCGAACACTTTTGAAACTTCAGCAAGACTGAGTTATGATGACAAGAGGGGAAACAAATGTCCTGTGAATGAGCCATAAACTTTACACGTCACGAATAAAAGAGCATATGTCAGTTGGCACAGGCGTGTTTTCCGTCTGAGCTGAGGGTGATGACCTTTTTTTTTTTATTTGGAGTCCACCATGTCCACACCTTGTGTAACGACATCGTTTTGCAGGGTATGAACATGATGGTCTCAAAAAAAAAAAATAAAGGTCATCACCCTCAGTTTTTGGACACCATCACTTTGGATGCGATAGTGAGCACTGGCCTTCGGCCAACCCTTACATGGTCAATGTGGCCCTCCGGCTAAAAAGGTTGCTCACCCTTGTTTTATGCCATCATCAATTAACTTTTGTATCGAAAATGAAAGTAGGTGGGCGATTCAATTTTTTCCTAAAAGTAGAAACAATACAGTAGACTCCGCTTAACTGGATTACTTCGGGCCAGGGGCGCAGCCAGGGGGAGCCACTGAGCCATGGCCCCCCCCTTTGGTCCCAGACAAAATTATGCGCAAAACAATGACTCAAAAATTTGCTGGTAGCGTTGGGTTTTATGCCTGAGGTTAACATATGAGCTTCAAACTTTCGATAGTTTTCTATATACGTTGCAGAAATTACACGAGCAAGTTCTTTTGCCCAAGAATCATGCAGCAACAACCTATAGGTGTCTGACGAGGTGCGCAAGAGTATTGTACAACATTAATAGCAATATTGCACAAAAACAAGTAGCTTGTCACGATTGAAAGCGAGTTTTGTGCTTTCTGGAAAAGTTTCAGAAATATTGCCAAGAATAGAGCACGTTTCTAATTTTCAGCCAGTTATTTACCAAATCATCTTGACGAGTCTGGATTCGTAGTTGACGATTTAAATTTTTTAATTTTAGTCAAATCGCTTTGGACTATAGAGTGTGGAAGAAACAAAACCATTAAATTGCTAATTAAAAATTCAACATTCTCTCTGGAATGTTTTTTAGAAGATGATAAAGACCGCAATAAAAAGTTTAATCAACATTAATTTTAAACGTGTGATCGATAAATTTTCACGTAAAAATCGTAGGCTAAATTTTTATTGAGTAAATTTTGACATACAGCGACAGTAAATTTTTTTAGTTCGCCTATCACCATTACCAATCAGTTTGTGTCAGTAAATACTTTGGCTGCAATTGTGTAAATGCAAAAGTGTTTTGTGTGTGCAATTGCATTAAATTTCTTTACGTTCTGTTTAAAAACCCCCCACACCTCTGATTCCCTGGGGAGAAAAACCTCGATATTCCAATTGTGACTAGATTCTGAGATTTTTACCACCGCACCTAAGCTGTGTTGTTCAAAAAAACTTTGGCCCCCCCCTTGAAGAAATCCTGGCTGCGCCACTGACTTCGGGCAGAGGGCTTTTGATCTAGTTAGCTGAATGATCCAGTTAGCCAAAAAGATACAATATTTAAAAAAAGATCAAACTGATTAAGTCATCATAAAACATCAAGCTTTTTAATTGTAAAAAAATTGTTTCTGCGAAAAAAAAACGATATATAGTAGTCTTTTTCAAGTCCGCTGTAAGTATTAGGTTTGTTGGTTTTTTCAACTTCGACAACAGATTGTCATGTTCTATAATTGCCTCGTCCAAGAAGATCCCGTGCCGTGCGATTTAAGGGATTTTACTGTAAGTTTCGGTGCAAAAGTGATTCTGTAATCCAAAATAGTGATCCAGATAAGATGCGTACATTTACATAGAAAATGCACATTTGATTCGGGTCTTAGAAAAGTGATCCATCTAACCGAATGATTCAATTATCCGTGAGGCAGTTAAGAGGAGTCTACTGTATTGCTTATTCTCAGACAGAGCAGTAGAGTGTGGCCCATCGCTTGAACCATAGGTCTGCAATTTTTGTTAATGATAAAGGCATTTTTTGGAACACTCCAAAACACAAAACTTCCCACTCTTCGCTTTAAGTTATGCCATTGCTTCCAGATGGGCATAGCTTTGAATACACCTGAAAGTCCTCTTTGGAATATTTTTTGTTGATTAATATTTTTCATAAATATGTCTCCAGCTTTGATTCTAGAGCTGCGTCATACGCAGTTCATCAATAAAGTTTTTGAGAAGAAAGACAACGACTAGCTAAAGCTTACCTGATAGCAAGTGTTGATAAAACTCTTTCACGTTGTCATACAAGCCAATTCTCACCCCGCAGAAAGCGACTTGCCGTTGCAGCCCGGCAGCTATTCCTCCGTACAAACTGAAAAATCCATTAGCACGTACTCCTTGTACTATGGTTCCTACGAGGCCCGGATTGGGGCGGCTTAAAATGGCCGCAGCTCCCGATTCTGCCCGAACAAGACTTTTCGGTTTAAATCGAAACTTATCAAACAAACTCATATTGCTGGAAGGCTTGGTAGAAAAGGAAGGCTTTCCGGTTAAATTTGTTTTTTTTTGCAACTGTGAACTATGTATACCGGTCTTGCTGCTTGAGGACGCTAAAGATTGACCACGAACCTGAAACATAAATTTATAGTAAACGGTCAAAATAATGGTTGTTGGCTGAGGAAACATGATGATGTGGTGTTGACTGGGGAGACATCATGATCGGTATGGGACAGGGGAGACATAAGGATGGATGTTGTTTGGAGGCATATGGTGATGGGTGTGGGGGGGCATAGAAATGGGTGTGGGATTGGGAAGCACAATGATGGATGTAGGCTGAGGGGGACGTGATGGTAAGTGAGGACAAGGGGTCATGGTGTGGAGTATTAGCTAGGGGGGAACATGATGATTGGCGTGGATATGGGAGTTATTATGGCAATGGGTGTAAAATGGTTTTGCTCACAACAAACACAATAATTAACAGCTGGAGAAAAAGCTACGAGTTTAAGACTTGCCAAACGTTGATTATGACGAAACACACAAGCGTGTTCAATTTAGTAAATCTAGATTTCTAATCAGAATAACAAAGAAATGTTCACAGGCGCATACCTGCAACCAAACCTTCACCGTGTCAAGTGGAAATGTCGCCAAATCAGCGGTGCAGCCTGCAAGACCGGCACTCGCTATTTTTTGAGATAACGATAGATTGAAAGAATCTGTTGATGCAACCATTTTTTCTGTTTATGTGAATTTTGAAAAGTAGAAATATGCTTACAAAACAGCTTATGGAACCTACAGAAAACAACATTGTCAGTGGTTATTCGGTTATAGCACCCAAAGTTGGCGAAAACTTCAACTAAAATCAAAACCTTTCTGAACAACTGAAGCATATTTGTGACGTCACAACGTTGCTGTACGATTAAGTGACGTTGTTTGAGAAAGAATCAAAAATAAAATGAATAAAGATATATGTGAAATACGAACAAGGCATGTTCAGCACTGGGCAGGATCAAACAACCTCGACTGATGAAGTAAGGACAAAAATTAAATCGAAATACGACATAATGACATCATGTGCCTTTCCATCCCAAGTAACAATAGCGAATGTATGGTCGGTAGATGGTGACAGCGAGCTACTGCATCCAGCGCAAGAACTGCAATATATGCAAGAGGATGAAGCAAGCAAGGTAGTTTAAATATTTGCATAATAATATACATGTCTTCTTCTGCTCTATAAGCGAGCCAAGGTCTCTTGTGAGGGTTTGGTGTACTAACTTCAGCTGATCAAGTGAAGATTCTCTGAATTGTTTATAAACTTAGAACCAAAATCAAATGAAACCTTTGTCAGACCTGTATATTATAAGACTTGATGATATTTTTCTTTGATTGGCCGGTTCTAGCAGGAAATCTAAACGGCACTAGGATGGTGGCGCCTGTTTGATCTGGAGCAGTTTGATCGCTTTGCGGGCGTATTTCCTATTTGGGGCCATTCTAAGTTCCTGGTTTTGCCTAGAGCGGGGGTGTGTAAAAGTGCGCGAAGTTGATGTTTCTGCAGTCCATTCGTAAATGCAAATGTTGATTTCAAAAAGAAGATCCGCTGTATTGATGTAAATGGAATCCACTCAAATGTCCGCTTTGATGATATTTTACATTTCATAATGATGGATGATTTATTTGAGTGAAAAATATGATCGGCTAGCACTTGCGTGCGTGTAAAAATAGACCGCCAACGCCATTTGAAACACACAATCTTAGAAAATAAAAAGTAAGCAAGCCTTTTTACTTTGGATTTTTGCCTCCCCCACTGTGTTTACTCTGGCGACGGCACTGATCTGTTGAATGCTTCCTACAACAGCAATGATGTTTCTTAGATTTTGGATTTTGAGAAGCTTGAAAACGACTTGATGAAGAATGTTCTTGGGGAGGAAAATTTTGAAATAAAAAGAGAAAAGTATCACGGAAGTAACTTGTTTCCTTCGTTCAATTATTTGCCGGTACCAGTTCCAATAAACATTACTAAGTAAGCTTTTGAAAGCTATAAAAAGCAAGATAATGTGTAAAATGTTGAAGGTAAATGCTTCATACTGTTATTCTGGCTACCAGGTATTTTTGATAAATTCATTTTATTTAGCTCTTCTGGTAATGATAACGTTTATTTAAGTTGATACAAGTTCTTACCGAGCATGCATTTGAAGATATTGAAGTTTTTTGCATGCTCGGTAAGAACTTGTATCAACTTAAATAAACGTTATCATTACCAGAAGAGCTAAATAAAATGTACATGCTTCATGTTACTGGAAATGTAAACAGAAAGCAAAAAATGGGGATATAAGGTAATATACCTAGAAAACATTGCTTTACTTGTTTGTTTTATATTGGTGACAGTTGATTTTTTCTACATGAAAGGGACGTTATTGAATCTCCATCTTTTCCACCCACCCATGCCTTTTTGGTACACTTAGCGATTGCTTTGAGATTACCGGCAGTTATGAGCCCGTGATTTTGTCATAAGTCAGAGTTATTTACTTCAGATCAAACATGGCGTCAAAAATGCACCAGAAAAATCAGTATCATGCAAGTTCGAAACGACAAGACAAGCACCAGTACCGATCTTCTCAGAGACAAAGATCCGTCAACATAGAATCTAAAAGCACGACAAGCAACAGTAAGCTCAACTAGATACATAAAAATAATTCATCTCGATATCGCATGTATACTTTTTATTCTGTTAGTCGCCGATCAATTTTAGCAATTAAAACAATGTTGTAAATTTGGAGGCTGCGTGAAACCGTAAACCAAAGCAGTAGCGTTCTTTCTACTGAAGACTTTTTAGAGCTTTCTTTGGCTAAATTGTGAGAGAAAATGATATTTAACCGTAATTTATCAAAGTTTTTTATACATTTTTGAATCACTTGAAGTCATGATGCAGACCAGGGATGCACGTAGAGCGAAATTTGTAACTTTTCTTCCCTAAATTCAAGCTAATTGCTTCCAAGTTACCTCGCTCAAGAAGTAATGTAGCTCAAGGCATACATTGCTACCAGAACGGCCCAGGTATTCAAGCACGAGCCCTTATTTATTTTTATCTTCTGTTCACACGGGCGGCCATTCAAACGGGCCCTTAATCAAGATCGGGCGGTAAAACGAGTATATACGGTATTATAAATTTTTGGCAATATTTTCTAAGGTAACAAATCAAATGACCGTCGGAAGTCCAACAGCGCCAAGCAATATGCAAAGGTATTGGAACGAGATAAATCAGAATTTGATAAGCAGTCTGCAAAAGCGAACACACGTGATAAACAATCATCGAAGCATTCCAAAAAATCCTACAAAAACTTTCCAAAAGAATCGTTTCAAAATCGATCACAGCTCCCGGTTACGATGGCGATTGCCCGGCGACAGCCTGAAAGCGCGTCAATAGTTGGCCAAGCAACACTTTTTGAAGCATCAAACGCTTTTGGAAAGATTGCACGCTGCAGCACTTCCGGAACAAAAAAAGAGCTGTGCGGAAAAAACAACGTCAAAAGCGATATTAGAAAAACTAATCAGACAGCTTTGCTCACGCAAAGGGTAGCCAGAAGCAACGAAAACCGACAACAAAACGGTACAGGTCTTCGATCAGGCGCGACAAGGAGAAATTTTGCAATCAGTCAAAGGGGAGATCAAAAGAAAAGAAAAATAGGGGAAAAGACGGTCAAGACTTTTGCCCAAATTGTTGCCTCCGGTTCGACAAGTACTAAACGTTAATCTCGTTTTCAAGAATGAAAGATAACTTTTTGCTATTGAATGATTCTTCAACATTTTTGCCAAGTGACTGACTTGCTAACATTAGCACTAATAAAAGATATTCCGCAACTTGCATGACTTGTTGTCAATATTTACTTTTAAAGATTAATGTAAAATCACAAAAAAGTTAACCAGCAACGTGCCGAAAACCCCTTATTAGTTTTTTGAAAAATTCTGAACCACCATATCCCCACATATTCTCAGCGCACCTCACAATTTTCATTACTACTTTCTAGCTTCGCGGTTTTGTACAGGGACGGTACGGCAAAATGGATCTTTTCTAGATGTTACGTGGCCAAAACCACAAACTTGATTCTGCTTTTTAAAAGTTCATTGCCGTACCAACGCAGATGAGAGTTTTTAATCCAAAGAAACAGCATCGCGTGGTTGAAAAATTAATGAACTTTGGTTTGTATCTCTTTTCTTTTTGAGAGAATTCACCGCAATGTCTGTGCAGAAAAAAAACAAACCAATTGGCAGATTTTGCGACTAACGACTCTACGTTTTTGCCAGCAAATACTCAACTCTCCAATATATCTACTCATACGTAGAATTTTAATGAAACTAATTTTACGATAGAGCACTGTTATATGTAGAACTTTTTTTTGCTATTTCAAACGTTGATGTTTTTCTATTTCAAACGCGTTCTAATCGCGTGGTGACAACACCTTTAAATCAACCAATCATGATGCGGAATGCGCCCTACGTCAGACTCCATCAAAACAACACCCATTTTTTGCCGAATGACGAGTTTCCGATCTAGCAACTCGCCAGCAAGGGAATCGTTGGAAACTTTGTTGCGGGAAGACAAAATAATGTGGGATTGTTGAAAATTTTGCCGGCCGATCAGAGTTTGTCTCCCAAATTTATTTACGGAACAGTAAGCTTCAAAGAACGGAATGGCTTCATTTTTAAACCGAAAAAAAGGTAAATTTTTTTTTGAGGAGATGAAATCAACACTTTTGATACCAGATATTACGTGTATGTAGTCCAACTCTCGCATATTTCGAGGGTTGGTTTGGTGTTTTTGACATTCACTTCTTACCATAACATTTTACGTCGAGGACCGCACTGGCTCGCCGGTCGTAGATAGCATACTCATGTTTCAGTTTGCAGGGGGCCATGTACCCCCTTGTTGTTGCCCCTGATCGCCAGTCCTTTCATGATAACCAGTTTTTAAAACACAAGAAAATATTTTAAGCAAAATTCCAAGTATTCTTGAATTTTTTTCGTCTACTATTTTGAAGAACTAGCTGTTGCGTATTTTCCTGATATGAGTGAAATTTTACCGAATCAACTGAAACTGCTTTATCATAAACGCCACTGCATACTTGCCATACAAACGAGTAATGGAGTTAACTTCAAGTACATTAGGTCAATATAAGTCACCGGTAGGCTGCATTAACTTCTCAAAACATGTATAAGTAGGAGCACGTGCCAGGCAGCAAATTTTTCGTCATGTTAGTATTTTTTATCCGTTAACTAAAATATTTCTCCATTCAATACTAAATTTCAGTTTGCTACAGGCTATATCCAAATAAAATTAAGCACTAGGATATTTAAAGCAACGCATTGCATTTTTATCCTTCAAACACGTAAGTAGGGATATAAGTAGCTATTCGGGCCTATATTAGAATTCTGTGCTCAAATACTTTGTTTGAAATGCTCCGTATTGCCTTAAAAAAGTTAACTGCCTGTTGTAATCGACCAAGCAGAGAAAATCATTAAATACCATTCCCAAGAACATAATGCCACAATCATCATGAGATTTGAGCACCACAATCGCCACATAAAACAGCGCTTCAACCAAATTCAAGCCCAGAAAAATTCTAGAATTCTATTTCAAATCAAACGGTCCAGTCGCTCGTTGTACTTATTTGAAAAAATGCACCGACGCGAAGTAGAAGTTGGCGGGTAGAAGAACACAGATAGCGGAAGGGATACCGAGGTTTGAGCCACATTTCGAAATGTTGAAAACTCACCGCAACAACGTGCGAGGCCGAGCATCAAAAATAGGTCCGTCTAAACCAGATTGTTGGCTAAGCTAGCCTGGATTTCCTCACTAAAAACGATTTTAACATTTTTATAGTACGAGCTGTTCTACTTTCACTTACCTATCTGCTGTTACTCTGCATATACATGTTACTCTGCAAGTAAATACTAAATACATTGATGATCATTCAATAATGATGGCAAAACATATTTTTCACGAAATAGGTTACGTAAGTTATATGACCAATGAGCATGAAGAAGCGTGACTAAATGTTCTGCTTTTATGGCTACGCTTTTGTGCCTGATTTAGTACTACGGTGCCTCAGTAAAATTTCAGAAAAAGTAAGTAGCGTTAAAAATACATGAACAAAAACAGCACTTGGGCAAACACTGAACTTGCGCAAACCCTTTTTTTAATTGTCAAAACTAAGTCACAAAAGCGATAGATTTAATATACGTATCGCTCATATCTCCACGGTCATCTTGTTAACCAACTAAAATATAATCATGTACGAGTGGAAAGTTTCATTCGTTGGTTGCTTCTCAGCTTCCGTGCGACATGACAGTAGTTTACGAGATGCAAAAGCGAAGAGGCAAGATGGTGTGCACATAAGTTACAACAGTGCGTTGTAAGATTGATCTGCTAAAGTCTGCGAGTATCTTGACTTAAAAGCTAAACTGTTCATCGATACTCGGGTTTTTGAGCATTCACATTTAGATATGTTTTAATGCTCATACCTCGTTAGTCTCCCTCCCTCCCTCCCTCCCTCTCCGCCCGTTTTACTACCACGATTAAAGCTCTATAAATATCATTGTCTTTCAAGTTACTTAGAATCCATTCATCTAAGATGATTACTAAATGTTGGTGATTTATCACAAACTTGCAGATATTAAACGTTGAAAGCAACGCCGACAAAATTAACCAATCAAAAGCAGGTATACTAAATAGATAAATTCAACAAGCCTACTTTTATGACGTGTGCCTTCACGTTAATTACGAAACCAAGTCTTGTTTGGCTGGTGCATCCAAACACTGTCTTTGGCAATGTTTCATGAGTTTTGAGACAAACGAAGACAGGGTTTTGTGTGAGAAAAAGTGTATAAAAAACGAAGCGACTCTCTACAAACAACAATTGTTCGTCGGGAAAACTCAACTTTCCTGTTTTTTTAAAGACTAAAAAACGGGGATGGGCAAGCTTTTTCGCAGGCGGCCCAATTTCACTCATGATACGGCAAGCTGGACCCTCTCAAAAATCTATGTTTTTCGAAAATCAACCGTGATAGGGCGGAGTTTTAAAAGTGAATACATTTTTTATTTCGGATCTGAGAGCAATGGCCACAAGTCACATGCAATTAACAGTTATAGACAGCTGTTTTGATACGTTAGCTAGCTTACGCCAAACATGAGCAGCTAAGAAACAATGCCGTAAACAAAGCACTTAACACAAAGGGATTTCTCAGCTTGAGACAATTAACTTCCCTAACAAGGCCCAACATGTTGCTAAATTTGCTCATTGCCATCACGCGTGGAAAACCATTGCTGTGCAAAATTTTCTCATGAGTTGACTACAGACCTGAGTTCTCAACGCAAAACAATGAAAAGCCGAAATTTTCATAGCAAGATCTTGCACGAATGATAATTAACTCGAATTAGAGCCGCTTAAAAGTGCAAAATAGTTTTAAACGTGCAAAAAAAATTCTCGAAAAAAGGTTTTTGGCATGGAGAACTCACTGCTTCTGAAAACAATGCTGGGCGCATTTTCAAATTTAACTGCCAATTTTTCCTTCAAAAATTTCCCTATTCAGACATCACCACTTCGAAACCTGCAATCAGACGCTGTTTACAGGCTGCTATCTATTGATAAATTATTGGCAGTTTTTGTTCCAAAGCAATGTATTGGGGCATGATGTACAGAAAAATTTCTTAAACAATTTCGTTCTTATTTTAGAAAGAGCTCAACGTGCAAAGCAAGGAACAACAATAATGCTCGTTCTTATTTAAAGTATTTTGAGCTTGAATCTCTGACGCTGCGTTTGCACATAGTGGTTTTCGCAACCAGGAATTAAAGTGTTTAGAGCAGTTTTGAGACGAGGTTTCGATGCTTGATGCTGAGTGCAAACAGAGCGACGTACTCTTCGCACTCAATATCAAGCAGCGAAATCTTGTCCCCAAACCTGCTCTAAATATGGGTAAGAATTTTGCTGCGTGGTTGCAAAAATAGCTATGTGCAAACGCCGCCCAATGCAGTGTTTCCCAAACTTTTTCACCAACGACACACTGTGGAAAAAAGTAACATTTGATGACACATTTGTTGGAATCCAATAAATTCCTATCAGATTATTTTTGTCAATAAATGAAGAAACACAGCATAGTTATACTGATGGTTTCTAATCAAGACCCATTCCACCCAACAATGATGTGGCAAGCTAACTAAGCCTCTTAAGTAATAATATTTAAAGATGAAAAACTATATATTAGGGGAAAATAACCCTAATTAAGCCGTTTTTTACTTTTGATCCACAGCTGTTACAACAACAGTACTGCTAACGAGAAATCAAACTTGGTAAACATTCATATTTTAATTCATTACTTTATAGATTTTCTTTAGACTTTAAATAATCTCGTAAATTTGCCCGAACGTGGGCAAGGGTGACCATAACTGTGCATGCTGATACCGTAATTGCGCATCTCAACTGTATCCACATTTTGTAAAAGAAAGCTTTATATTCTTAAAACTTTGGAAACCGCTCACTGTTAAATTTACAGAAATTGTTAACTTGAAGCATTGTTCAAATCGCATGTACACCTACAGCCATACAGAGGGAATTTTTCTATTGGGAAGGAGGGAGCTGAAGGCATTTTTTTGGAGATAAAGTTATCAAAAATGATTTTGCAGCTATTTTCAGCTTTAAAAGTTGGTGAAGATTTTTTGGGGAGATTATATTTTAGAAAGTTAGTGTTTGCCTGTTTTTCAAATTTTCGGGGGCTGATAACAGTCTCCGTCTTTTATGCTTACGTCTCCAGCATCATCAATGTACCCAACAGCAGAGCAGCAGAAATCAAAATGGCGAAATAACAGCAACAACATTTTTAGCATCTTTTTAGAGTTTTTAGTTTTGTTTTTAGCATTCTTTCTGCAGGCACACTTTGTTTTGGTGTCATGCCTACAAGAAATAATAGATATTTTTTTTGCATTTTGACCACACTTAAGCTTTCTAGCATGGATTTAGCAAAGAGAAATATATCCGACGGAGAAAGGTAGTGGAGTGTTGTGGAAAGATGACGGTGTTTCTGGCAAAAAAGTTTTAAAAACTTTTCGTCAAAAACCAAACTTATCTATAGTGACTTTTCAAATAAAAATACCTCTTTGTCTGTTCAAAACCAAATAAGTCGTCCAGCGAAACTGATTTTTGAAAGGTCCCATAGTTGAGCAACTTGCACCACCAAGGTACAATCATTGCACAACTAATGAATTCGGTAGCTGACATGGTTAAACGGGTTCTGTTTTTGCACTGCTGATTGCAGACCAGTACCAGTTACAACATATGACAGTATAACCTCTCATTCTCACCAGCCTAAATATTCACTCACCAACTATACACACGCTAGGAAAACATGCGGTTGTTAATGTTGTCGAAATTTAGAAACTAATACAGTATTATTGCAACAGTGAACTTAGCAAATCAAACACACAAAGCAACCGCAATGGTGTGGCATGCTGGTTGCTGCGTGTGTGGAGGGTGTTCCGGTTGATCTGCCATGTACGGAATCTTAGAAAAACAATTATGCGCGGTTACGAAACCTGGTTAACTGCGGTCATCTTCCCTTTAATCCCACTACAAGCTCACCTAACAGCACCAATCTAACATATACGAAGATCATTGTTGCCAGACGCAAATATCAAAGTCGTATTGTTAATATGAGCCAAATTAATAAAATCAACAGAAAGGAATACATCGAAGACACAGGGCAATCCTTTCAATATGATTTGATTAAACCATCAACAACCGATTGCTTTTGAGCGGAAGCAGATTTGCAGCAATCATACAAGGTGTACACCTGGTCAATTATAACTGTAAATCAACTATAACTTTACGAAAAAGAAAATTTTTAGCACGAAACAAATTTGAAAGTTTAAAGAAAGCAAACAAATCTGTTATGGCGTAAAACATTTACAGAATTTAAAGTATTTGTAAGTTAATTGGAAGTAAATAATATCACTTTGACAGACCGATGGCACCTGTAAACTAGATGCAATGTGGCCCGCGACGTAATATTTTTGTGGCCCACGTAAGAATTTTGCAGCACAGTGCAAATGCCTGGCCTTCGAATTTGGTCTTCGAAAAATTGTTCTCCGAAAGAAAAAAAATTTTGTAAGTTGAAATTATGTGAAAATAGCGAGCATCGCCGTGATGAGAATATTTATTTTTAAAAAAAGTTCAAGCAGCTATTGAGTGAAAAATGCGAAAAAATTCCGATTGAAAGCATTTTCTCCAAAAAAGAAATATATGCAGCAATGTTTTTCAGCCATTTCGAGCTACATCACACGATTTCCGGAGATCGTTGCCCGGAAAAGTGGTGATTTCCAAATAATGTCACTCGCCATCAACAGGTACAGATTTGCGTGGCTGGTCTGCCACGAAATTTGATCAACTGGTTTCCTGTGCTGGCAGACAAAAAAGATTGGGAACCACTAATATACGGTCTTGTCTGCTTAAATTTTTTTCAACAGAGTCTGGCCCGTATAAAATTCAGGTACATAAACGTGGCCCACAGCACTGAATGAGTTTGACACCCCTGTTTTAGCCGGAGGGCCGCATTGACCATTCATGAGTTGGTCGAAGGCCAGTGCTTAAAATCTTAGTCGATGGAACGATGCAAGTGCCTAATTTCGGGCTTTGAAAAGAATGGCCTTCAAAAAAAAAAGATCTTCAACAACTATTTGGACTGAAAATGAGGTGAATTTAAACTAAGAACTGTGATGGCTTCTATCGTTTTTGTCTCTTTAGTACGGCCAATGTGGCCACCCCTGTCATAAATTAGATAGATAGAAGTTTGTACAAGTGTTGGCTGGCCGCATAAAATGCTCTGGCGGACCGCAGTTTGCCCACCCCTGGCCTAATACAACGAGAAGTGAAGCTTTTACAGCAATATACCAGAAATATTTGAGTCAAAAAGTTTCCATCAAGCATTTTTTTCCATAGTGTTTTTTTCAATAATTATTTTTTGTGCCCAGCTTTTAAAACTTGCTATAGGGAGATTCATCAACTTTTTTTCTGGTGGAACCTGTTCTTACAACTATTGAAAGCCATCACTGCCAGAGTCTATCCTTTTATCACCCCAATACATGTCATATTGACATGTCACTTGCTCTATACGTCGGCAAGCATGTCGCAATTATTTCTTGAAGTTGGAAATCGGCTTTGTGCAGATGCTGTGATCCATGAAGATGTCGATACACGGGGCATCGCACGATAGTGCAATCAACGTTTTGATTCTCTGCGCCACACTTACATGCTGTAAAAAAAGCCTCAATCCGTTCACACATAGCCTATGTTTGTGCAGAAACGACCAATGCCGTTGCGAATCGGTTCAGTCTTGCCAAGACAAAACATATCAAAAACATTCCAATAAACGAATCCAGCATCAGGAATAAAAGTCCGAAGCTTGGTGGTGTTGTCCTGCCATTTCGCATTACACCACGTGGAGTATACTCTATATTGGCCGCACCAGAACGGGAAGGTGTCCCTTGTTAAGAGACTCAACCATCATGCAACAATACGGTAATAGCGGTGTTTCCCTGGCAAAAGTGAGCGCAACACCGAAAAGGTGCGTAGAATATGACAGGAAAAGTAACTAGTGAAATGGCAATACCCGCATCGCAGCTGCATCACGCCAGACATCCAAGCCATGAGTCGCTGAATAAAAGGTCCTCCCGTAATGTTTCCAAGTAGGAGGAAGGATTACGACTTGCGCTCTTACTTTGTTAGTAACGTCGTAACTAAAAAGGTTAGCAGCAAAATCTATGAAACTAATCCAGAGATTTTTCGTTGCAGGGAGCTAGATATATTAAACCACCTTTTTCATACCACACTTTTAAATGCCTTTCCCAAAACACGGCAACTCAAGGTCAAAAACCTAAAAAGCCAATAGCAACACAGTTTGAACAATCCTAATGATTGTTGTCGAAGTAGTGTTTGCACAAACGACTACCGCATTCCTTTTAAGAATACTCGTCATTTACAACAAATTATGTATTTCCGAATTGCAGCTCGAAAAATGGAATAGCCTAAATCACAATTTAATTTTTATCACTTTTAGACCTAAGCTTAGAATGTGGTGTAAGCTAATGGTTTCCAAACTTGTTTGACTGGATACTCCTTTTACTTCTTTAAAATAATGGTGGACCCCCAACAATTTCTTATTTACTTAATTCAGACTCAAAGTTCAGAAGATAAAAAACGCAGACAATGAAATAAATGTAAAAAAGTTGAATATAGAGTTGACCTACGCCTATACAGATTGACCAAGGCCGTTTAAAACAAAGAAAGTAAAAAGTTTGCTTGGAAGTTAAGCCAAACCTAGGGCTTTGTTTTGTTTTTCAAAGTAGCCTTAAGACCTAAATTTTTTTCTTTTAACCTGACCTCATTGTGCTGGAAGAAACTAAAATCTTTCACGGAATATTGTGAATCAAAGTAGCATAAGGGTTTGCTGGGTTTCATTGTTTCCATACCCAAAACAGCATTACAAGCAGCATGACACAAAACACAAACCTTACAAAAGATAACATATCAGTTTTTTTTATTATGGGACACATAGGCGTAGCCATGGGGGGCCAAAGGGGCCATGGCCCCCCCCTGAATTTTAAGTCAAATTACAAAACAGTATCAAACAAACAAAAACATAATTTTTTTGCGCCTCTGCAGGTACATTAAAGTTTACTGTTGACTTTTAGCAAGGGAGTAGGGAGGGGATTGGGTCAGGCGTGACTTTTTAAGTTTTTAAACTTTGTAAACCTTGCACCTAATTGGCAAAGCAGCATACGGGCGTAAGGGGCATTAACAATTTATTAAAATGAATATGCCAGGAAACAATAATGAGTATACCACCCAACCAATTTAGACGAGATCATCCCTGGACGCGTTTCGTCCTTTTGGACTCATCAGCAGGGCCCGTCCCGTCACAAGCAAAAGTAACCCACTCATTAACGTTATCCTTAAAAAAAATCCAACTATGCGCATGCAGAAGCACTGAGACTTCAACCGACCACGTATTGCGTTGCTTAACAGGGCGGGTTGACAAATTGGTTGATTTTGGCTGCATATTCACTGGGAGATCAGTTTACACACTGATCTGAAAAAGCAGATTAAACGCTGCATATATAGCCTAGCGCCTTGTCTTTGCAATGCCATCACGCTCGCGGCAAGTGCGTTGACAATTCACAAGGTGGGAGCCGGGCGATTTGTGAATTGTCAACGCACTCGCCGCGAGCGTGATGGCATTGCAAAGACAAGGCGCTAGGCTATATATGCAGCGTTTAATCTGCTTTTTCAGATCAGTGTGTAAACTGATCTCCCAGTGAATATGCAGCCAAAATCAACCAATTTGTCAACCCGCCCTGTTAAGCAACGCAATACGTGGTCGGTTGAAGTCTCAGTGCTTCTGCATGCGCATAGTTGGATTTTTTTTAAGGATAACGTTAATGAGTGGGTTACTTTTGCTTGTGACGGGACGGGCCCTGCTGATGAGTCCAAAAGGACGAAACGCGTCCAGGGATGATCTCGTCTAAATTGGTTGGGTGGTATACTCATTATTGTTTCCTGGCATATTCATTTTAATAAATTGTTAATGCCCCTTACGCCTGTATGCTGCTTTGCCAATTAGGTGCAAGGTTTACAATTTCCATCTTCGCCTATAATTTATAAACTTTCAAATGTTATCAAACAAGATGTGTACGTGTTACACACTAAATATCGCCCGAAGTTTTTCTTCTGTCGCAGTCGCGTGATGAATTGGCAATCCAAGCTATGGTAATTGCAAGAAATAAGCGTCTCGCTGAGCGCTTTCTTGTTTTATTGCGATGCGGACTACTACAAAGACGTCGCTTCTTTTGTCAAAACGTTCAACGTACCAGTGGGAGTGGTTTCCTTGAAATTTCTTAAATAGTGCGTTATACGTCACAATTGAAGTTGTACTATTAAAGCCGTTCTTGATAAAACTACATTAGATCAGTGAAATCGCATTCGCACTTTCTCAGTTTTGTTTAACAATTTTTATAGTAGCGACGAGCGTTGTTCATGAAAGGCAAATTGCCGTTATAAGTAAATGATGTCACATTAAAAGTTGCAAAATTTGGCCCCCCTCAATTTTTTTCTGGCTACGCCCTTGTTGGGACATTTTGATTTATTTGCGGTTTTTATAGTACTAGTTAGCCATTATTGCGCAACCAGTGCATCTCTTGATGCGCAGAACAACAATTTCTTTTGTAGCCATTACACTGTTGTGACGTCATAAAGCTCTTTAATAGTTGCCAATTGTGATAAGTAGAGAATGCTTCGGCGCAAGTTTAATCGGTATGATTGGTTTTTCATCTCCTGTTAATGTGGCATATTTAGCTACGAACATAAATTATCAAGCGTTTGTTAACTTTTCGAGTATCTGGTCGCTTCTGGATCCACACCTGACGAAACACAAAACTAGTACAGCAAATCTTATTATAAACAGATAGACTCGTTCTTTCGTCAATTTGTTTTTAAAACTTGACGTTTTGCTCCCCTTAGTAACCGGATAGCTTCCTCAGAAAACGGTAGATGTTATTACCAATGTAACATATAAACTGTTAAAGACAAAAATATCAAGGCAAGCGAACTGTCAAGTTTTAAAAAAATTGTCGAAAGAACGACCCTACCTGTTTGCAATTTCAATATACTCGACAAACAAAAAATGTCTGCTATATCTACGATAAATCTTTTCGTAACCAGGTTTTTCCATGGATGTATAGAGTAATAAAGGCAATCTACGCGCTTTATATGCATGTTCACGCGAATGATGTGGTTATTTCACAATGTAATAGTATTGCAAATAATAAAAACCTCCCTCCCATAATAAGGTTTTAAAATAGATCTCGATTACTATAAACTCTTTGAGTGGTACATTGCAGGTTTTTCCATTATACAAGCGCACTCATAAAAGCGATTCAGTCAACTAATAAAGAGCTTTATGACGTCACAAGAGTGTAATTGCTACAAAAGAAATGGTTGTATCGTACGTCAACAAATGTGCTTGTAGCCTGATAATGACCGGACTAGCAATATCAAAACCACAAAAAGTCAAAAACCCCATTGATAGAAAAACATTGGCGTTGCACCATTTGTAAACTCAGCACATCCGATACTGCTAGAAACCAGTAATTTTATTTAAAAAGCATAGAAAAAATGTTTATTTTGTTCATGGTGTATTTTTTATCGTATTTTTATTGGTTACCCGGTAATCTTGTAGGTAAAAAAATAATCACAAATTTTGTATTTGACGTTCATTTTTTCGTTTCGCCATTAAAAAGCAGCACACGCACAACGACTCACAGTTCAGTTGTGACAACTTGCAAAAAGACAAACGAATCAGAAATAACGCACACGGGAAAAAACTAGCCAATTGAGAGAAAAATCAACTATTTTTAAAATAATTAATCAATCAATGAATTTGTAACAAAAAAGAATAAAGTTAGTTTACATCTAAAAAACTAAAAATGTTTTGTGAATCTCTTGAAACTCCCCGGACACCCAGGGGTCCGGGGATCACAGACTGGATACATTGGTGTAGACAGTTTCATGCACTCTCACTGCATTACAAAGATAGCTGGACTTGCTAAATTCATTAAAAACCTGCAACACGCAGAAAACTTTTCAAAACTATTCACAAGAGCTATAAATATGAAATTAAACTCATAACTAACGGTAAAATTATCTATAGATGCAATATTTGCATTCGTAACACTTAACAAAGAACAACAGTGTTAAAAGGCAAGCTAGCATGATAACAATGAATAAAGCAAACACTTTCAAAAATTCAGGCAAGACTAACAAAAAACAGTAAATGCAGTAATGTCATGTGATTCGCTAATCAGAAATAATTGAAGTCGAATTGAGCTTCTAAAAGATTTATTGAAGCGCTAGTCGATACCAGTACCAAAGATCACAAGTGTTCAGCGATAGAGGAGTTCTGCAGCATAATAAACGCATTCTTTATGACCTAGCACTTGAGTAAATCTGAATACCGACTAATATTCCGCCTAAATATTCCAAAAATATCATAAACAGATACAATTGTTCTTTAGACAATTTTGTTGGTAAACTTGACATTTTGCTACTCTTAGTAACCGGCATCTTTCTCAGAATACGGCAAATATTATTACCAGTGTAATATATAAACTGTTAAGCATAAAACTATCCAGACAACCTATATCATTAAACACTAAAAGTTATTACTGACAAACCAGGCAATTACATAACAACAAAAACATTATTACATCATAGAACCAGGGGTAGGCACAAGTGCAAGGTACATAAAGCATCAATTATTAGTGGTAAACGAACTATCAACAGCAGAAAATTAGCACCATCATTACGATTAATTACATTTGGTAAGCAAGCCTTTTGGTCCACCAAAACACCTTCTGCGACGCGACGCCTGTGTGCATGTCACTCTGACTTCAGTATTTTGATGTCATCCAATCTATTCGATGATCGAAATTTATAACATGTTGATTCAATGTTGAGTTTTTACACCCTGTGACAAATATTTAAGGCCACTCAGAAAAACTAGCTATATTAGCTTTCTAAAACTCATTAGTCTCATAACAGTGCATTCTGTGTCGTCATATTGCTTAAGAGCATTTCTCAGGCTCTTGCGCATTCACTGCAATGCATTTCATTTGCCAAGTTGCTTATAAGTACTGCAATATCAACGAGTACTGCTAAATTGATCGACAAATAGTAGGAAAATATTAGGAGCAAAATATGAGTAAAAAAGCGTCTCTCAGTACAGCACAAAGAGCTCAAATCGTTGCACTCAGCAAAATGAAGTTGTCTGAGAGTAATTTGGTAAAAAGTTGAAAGTAAGCAAGACTGCTGTCCATAATGCCATCAAAAAATTCAAAAATGAAGAAATTTTTGCAGATAAGAAAAAAACACGACGTCCCAAGATTTTCAGCTACCGAGATAAGCGCTTAATGAGGAAGATAGTAACTTGCTTACCTATGACTTCTGGTGAAAAAATCGGTCTCAGCTACAGAAAAGAGAATGTAAAGTGAGTACAAGGACTGTCGAACGTCGCCTATTTACTGAATTTGGACTGAAATTGCACAAACCGGCTCGAAAGCCACGTTTGACTGAAGACATGAAGAAGAAACGCCAAAGATTTGCCAAAGCACATGCTCACTGGACTATCGATATGTGGAAGCAAGTACGGTACTCTTTTATGATGAATCTTCGATGAAACAGTTTTCTGTGCGGAAATACAGAGTGTGGAGACCTGAAGGAAAGAGATATGAAGAAAAGTACACCACTCCAACTGTCAAACATCCCCCGAGTCTAATGGTGTGGGGTGCTATGTCAGCTATAGGAACAGCAAGTCTGTACTTTCTCCCTCCCAAAACAACGATGGACGGCACCAAATATGCAACATTGCTTAAAAACAAGCTGCAACTTCAAATGTCTGTGCATAATTCTTCAATATTCATGCATGATGGGGATCCATGTCATCGGAGCTGGGCTGTGAAGCAGTTCCTGGAGCAAGAAAATGTACAAGTTCTGGATTGGCCGGGCAACAGACCAGATCTTAAACCTTATTGAAAATTTGAGGAATTTGATGAAGGTCAAAGTTGCCGAAAAGTATCCTTCCAATCTTAATGAACTTCAGCAAGTTATCAAAGAAGTTTGAATAAAAGAATTGAACTCAGAATACTGCTACAACCTCGTTAGCAGCATGCCACACCGAATGCAAGCAGTGATAGCAAACAAGGGTGGTCACACTAAATGTTAAAATTATAACTTTCTTGTGCATCATAATTGAAATTTGTGCTTAATCTAAGCATGTAATGAATAAACTTGATCATAAAAGGAGAGTTGTACAACTTCTTATGAGTAAAAGTAAAATTAGGTCACTTACCCGACAAAATTAGTGAAAATTAGAATGTGGTCTTAAACTTTTGTCACAGGGTGTAGTGTTGAAAGTATCAAACGCATCAACATGTTCCCGTTGCCTGGCTTCGGCCCTACCTTCTATGTCACCTACATAGGCCTACACAGCATTGCAATATCGGCAAGAAATTTGCTGAACCAAATCACATTTTTGTTCGAAATCAATAACATGTTTAGATTTAAGAAACAACGAAGACAACGCGTGATGTGATTTTAAAGCCACTCCGACACCAAATTACTTTAGCCAAAACTCAACAAATAATTTCGGAGACAACTTGTACGAAGGGAATGAAAGTAAATCGTTTCAGTTTTTCTTTGTTTTTAGTTGTACGATTCTTCAAGTATTTTTTGAAGTTGCATTGGTTAGACGATTCTTCAAGTATTTTTTGAAGTTGCATTGTTTACTAGAATATCCGTAGTTTTTAAAGTTTCTATGATATGTAGGAATTCTTCAGTCTTTTTTTTGTTGCATATGATTTTGTCAGCTCTGCTGTACGAGGTACGAGCTACACTTACTTTTTGATTGACTGAATGACGAGGTGAATATTGAAAATATCTGTCCCTGTGTGTTGGTTTCCTACGCACGCTTGTTGCAAGTGATCTGTCTTTCAAATTTTGAACATTTTAGGCAAAATTGTCGAAAAAACGATTAAATCTGTTAATGATATCAATATAACCGACAAACCAAAAATGCCTGCTAGATTCATTTTAAAAGTAGCCGAAAATTCCGACATTAGCCAAAATCTAATTTGTACCTGCCAAGAGATGTCAACCGACATCCAAATTTTGCCGAACGTTAGCACGTTTGACAACAATTGTCCAGATGCAAAAACTTATTTTGAGAGTCAGACAGCACGAACTTTGTTTCATTAGAATCGCGATTCTTCCTAAACCGAAAGTAATTAATCGTCATTCTCTCCGAGGTCGTGAAGATCACACAATCAAACAAAACTACCCCAAACTATTTTTCTATTTGTGGTTAGTAACACAATCAACAACTTTTTCTTACCAAATTGTCGTCGAGATGCACGGTTCAAATATAATTACAATGCTGTGAAAACAGTGCTCTTCAATCTATTTAACGTCTTGGTGTCCCAGCTGTTACCGCCACTCCTCTAAATTCCTTGAAAGACAATGACTTGAGCTTTGTGCTTGAGCGGGCAAAACTGATTATGCTGAGTGCACCGCTCGCCCCTTGATTATGTTTTTTGTCTTGCATGCGTCTCGGGCTTTCTTTATTGGTTCGTCGAAAATAGCGATTACACAGTAAAAAACGAGCGATATATACCAACTGTGTGTTGTGATTTGGCTAGGCTTATATTGATAAACTAGCCGGCTTTGCCGGCATCGCCCGGCAGAGATCCTTCATCAGTAATGTCCGGGCTTAGTATTTCGGTTCAACCGGCTCTTGTGTGAGCAGTAGCGAAAAGCTAATGAATTTTATGCACTTTCACAATTCTTCTACACGAAATTGTGATCATCATATCCTCTTATTCATGACTGGCAATGCTCACAAAGAATCTTGCCACAAATTATCGTTAATACTAAGGAAGTGAGGGAGCAAGGATTGTACATGATCAAAACTTATTGTAGCGGCAAAATGGTGCTTGCTTTCACAATTAAAGAAAAAACTATTTAATGGTAAGCCTATTTTGCCAATTGGTGCTGCCGCTTTCCCATTTTTATTTGTGGTATTAAGTTCCTAATTTGGGTGCGCTATTGGTCTTGTTTCCGGCATAGCCATAAAAGCGGCTATTGTTTTCTCTATATTTAGTTTTACAAATTGTTATGGTCATGATTTTATGATGATTTTTTCTTAAACTTGGGATTTTGTTACCATGATGTAGAGCAGAGCATCCCAAACTTTTTCGCTCGCGACCCCTTTCAATCTCCTAAAACTTTCCGCGACCCTTCACGGTTAAAATGATAAACAGTGCAAAATATGCATTTGTGATAATCATTGAAAGGCAAAAAATAAAAAAAGCTACAGGTACTCAAAGCCTTCTAATTTACACTTAGGTAGCTTATTGGAAACAAAACAAAAAGCAAACACATTTAATGTAATGAGTGCGGCTGCCTTCTGCTACAAAGCAAGTCCAATCCTGGCTCGATATTTGTTAATACTGGTCTCAAGGCGGTTTCAATGTCGCTTAGGCTGAAACGGTATTTTGTTTTGATTGCCCTCAACGTTGAAAACGCTGACTCGCATTGATGCATCGAGACAAACAGCAGGAGTGCGATTACTGCTGAGTCAGATAATGATGAATATTCCGCTCTAACGCTAAGCCAAAAAGTGTGAAGCTGTTTTCAGAAAATTCAAGCTGCAACTTAGATTTAAAAGATAGATCAGCAAGCTCTTCCTGAAATTTAAGAGAGAGGTGCTCGGTACTTTGTCCGTCAACTCATCAAGCTGAATGGTAAATTTACGGCTTTCTTTAATTCGTAGAATGAGTTGCTCGCGTTGATCTTTGCCTATTTTGGAAATTCGCTTGGACACAGTATTGTATGACAATGAAATTTTTCGCATTTCATTGTCATACAATACTGTGTCCAGGCGAATTTCCAAAATAGGCCTCTTTTTTGCTGCGAACAATTGCGCTCATTTCAATTGCAGCTGATAGAAGAAAATTTCGCCAATGTTGTAAAGTTTCTTACTCTTTGCAATTAACAAGGAAGCCTCAAACGATGCTTGTGTATACTTCCCTTTATTTACACATTTACTTTCAAATGATTGTCTTTGTCTTTTCGATGTTCGCAGAAAGCGATGAAAAACTCCACAAGCCTGTTGCGGTGAGAATCATGCTTGGTGTGAAGATGTCGTTTTAACTTGGCCGGCTTAAAACTCTCACTTGCCACCGCTTTTCTTCAAATCAAACAAAGAGGACCGTGTTCATTGTTTTCCGATATGAAAGCGAAGCCATACTGCAAAAAACTGCCTTTATAAGTTTTTGATTTAACTAGCCTCGCTTTTCTCATTGAGCTTTCATGGATCTGCCAGTCAGTGTTGCATCTACCTCTACCGTTGCTTCAACATCATCTGCAGTAAGCTTATTATTGTTATCGTTCGATTTTTTTAACCAGCTATCCATTAATTAGATCAGTTTTTTTATATTTAGCTACTATTCTCTCGTCTGCACAGCGCTATGGCGTCATAAACTGAAGTGATGAAGCAAAAGTGATGCATCCAGTTGTGCCACATGATACCAAAGTGACGAAACAAAAAAGTTATGCATCCAGTTATTCCACGTGATATGAATGCGGAAAAGTCCATCCGCTGTCAATTAACAAAGTCCCACTATTTGATACTATAGCTAAGCCTATTTACGTAGAATCTACAGCTAAGTTAAGAATGATGTTTTGCACAATTGCAATAGTTTTTAACGATCATCAAAGGTTAGAGAGAGTATACCAATTTTACACAAAGTACTGCATATACTATAGTTACTATAGTATATGCAGTATAGTATGTGCAGCTACTACAGAAACTATAGTATATGCAGTACTTTGTGTAAAATTGATTAACTCTATGCGATCCCTAAACATCATTACGCCACCCCCCAAGGGGTCGCGACCCCCAGTTTGGGAAGCCCTGATGTAGAGTATAGACATAAATGACATAAATACCATAGCAGGCATGATGTCAGCATAAGAAAAAATCCTTGCTTTATAGTATATATATATGACGGCGTCACCCGAAGAGCCCCCGTCAGTAACGTCGAGATTGAGAGTGTCAGTTCAGCCGGCCAAGCCGGCTTTACCTATCAGGTTCTTGTGTGAACAGTTACCAAAAGTTTATGCGTTTTCTGCACATAAGATGCTCACGACGTTTTGTGCTCCTTTTCCTAATAGAATTTCTCATTTCAAGATTCTGGCTATGCCTTAAGTCTATGTGCTCTATTCATTGCTGACACGAACCCAAGGGAGCCTTGCGTTTCCCGTAGTTTGGAAGTAGGGATTACCTTTGTGATATTAAGCTATTCTAAAGCAAAAGGGCAAAAATGTCTTTCGTGTGGTGTGATTTCACACAGTGACGCTGTTTTCTTTGACTTCCCCTTAAATTTTCTTAAGTCCTCGCTGGCTACGCATTATGTAGCATGCTCTTTTCTTTTTGCTTGACGTTCCCTGAGGAGTGTAAAGTGTCCTTGCTTTTCCTCAAATGTTTGGTTTAACTCCGGTAGCTCTATAAAGCTATTATAAAGCAAAATACCAATAATATCTTTCTTGTGGTGCGATTTAACGCAGTGACGTTGTTAATTTTGATTTCGCCTCAAAATTTCTTAAGTCCCTGCTGGCTACGCATTGTGATTCATATTTGTTTTTTCTTGCTTGAGTATGCTTGCTTGAGAAAAGAGTCCTTGCTTTTCCCAAATTGTCAGGTTTGATTCCGGTAACTCTATAAAGCTATTTTCAAGCAAAATAGAAAAAATGTTTCTCCTAACTATGGTGCGATTTAACCCCGGCAGGGCGTACCATCACCAGTGCCTATTTAAAACGTATCAATTAATGTAGCAGCGCCGGCTTCACCGTACAAACATTTATGACAGCAACAACGAAATGTTTTAGTAAATATAAGCAATAGTTCCTGTACATGACATGGTGATCTTGTTGGTCTATTAATCAAAAGTGACGATACAAGATGTTGGCTCAACTCCGTCAATGCCAGCAATTGATATAGGCAACACAGCAGGTTGAGGTGGTAAAAAGATAAACCCTCGATCCCCATCTTTTTCTTGTGTTTGACCTGGATCGTAGATTCTCTGCCACATGCGAAGAATCAAAAGTGGAAGTATTCGAAAAGAAAGAACGATGACACAAACTACCATTCGTAATTTTTAGAAATATAATGGGGGGAAAACATAGCCAAAATTAATGGCGTCACCCAAATTGTGGTCGTTTTGACAATTAAAGAAATGAGCTATTTAGTGGTAGGCCTATTTGACGATTTGGTGGGCCCGCTTGCGTATTAATATTTGTGACATCAAGATTTTTGCCTGCGCTGTTTGTTTTAAATTCGCCCATAGTATAAAAAGGGGCCATGTCTTTCCTCTAAGTCATGCAACCTATTACAATTGGTGCCTATCAAGCTCTTTTCAAACAAAAACATTCTCTCTAATCCAGTGTCACAAATTGATGCTATTATTGTTTAATTTTGATCTTTTCTTAAATTTTGATTTTTGTTACATTCAACTTTGCTTATAATCCATACCTTCCTACTTTTAAATAAAGATTAGTGTTTTATATCAATACATACAGTATATCCTTGCAATTGAAAATATCGGTAACGGCCTTGACCATTCATGTTCGCTATCAAAATGATAGTGGATAATTTTGCTGCCTGCTACTGTTATCACTATATAGTGGCAAGCATTGAATGTCATTTAACACTATGACCTAACAGTGCGTCAAAGCTATTAAATATTACGATCGCTCTTTACCATTTTTTTGTTACTGCAGGCGAATTAATATGAAATAACGTCTCTGACTGCGTGGATGTTCCTTGGTCCTGGCAAAAACGCCGCCATGCAAAGAACAAATAAACCCGAAATGAAGCACTCACAGTTCAGTTATAGCAATAGCAGCGGCTTCCATTAATTATGTCGAGGTTAAGAATATCAAATCAGCTGGCTGTTGCGCCAGCCTAACGCAATTGCGAAGAAAATTCCTTTAACATTTAGATCATTTGTAGTTCGACACTTACATTTTGGTGAAAACAATAAGAAAGGACCATCTTTTCCCCCTGGTCTTTTTCTTGAGTGATCACCAAGTGTAGTGGTTGGAGCGTCCGCTTCGCAGTCGGTAGACTAGGGGTTCATTCCCCTTGTTGAATCATACCAAAAGACTTTAAAAAATGGTATTCACAGCTTCCCTGCTTGACGCTCGGCATTTATGGGAGGTTGTAGAGAACAAGCCGGCAAGTTCGCTTGTTGTGTCTTTGGGCAAGGCACTTAACGGGACGCCCCACCTTTATGTGGAAAACAGGCGGCCCAGACACCTCAAAAATGGCAACTCCCAAGCGAGTGCGGACGTCCCGTCCAAAATATAGCGATACAATTCGCTTTCTCGTGAATGGAGGATAAATATGAACAAATACAAAAAAAAAAGTGTTTTGCTTGGAGTAGGCTACTAATTAGAATTTGAAGAGACTTCATTATTTGATGAATGTTTTTGAATAAGTTGATGGATAATGCTAAATATCCATGCTCTCGAGAAAGAATAGACAAAATGTATCAGAGGATTTTGTTTGGAAATTGCAATATTGTAAGGTGCAGACACAAAAATTTTGTGTGTTTTTAACCGGTAGACTACATTTCATAAACCTTTAGAGACCTCAGTTTTTGATGGATTTTTTTGAAGATGTCGACAGATAATGCAAAAGAACCATGCTTGTGAGGAAAGGTTGTCAAAATGTACCAGAAAACTAACTTTGTCTAGCAAATGCAAGCTTGTTAGGTCACGTACGATAATTGTTCAACTAAAAATGAAACATGATGCATGGCAACCAAGTTTTGATCAGCCATTATAACCTAATCCTTAACCTTAAGTAATTGGAGTCACACATTGGTGGAAAGGAAATTTCCTAAGCTTTTAAAGGACAGTAATTGTTTGTACTTTGTTATAACGTTTTTATATTAAAATTACTTGTTTTTACAGAGCTTACCAGTTTTTGAGAGGGAAAAAGTTACAACACAGGTCTTAAAGTTCCGTTTTTTCAGTATAAAAACAAATATTGGTTGTGCATATTGTACACTATCGCAATTTTTATTTTTTGCTTTATTTTAAAATATTTTATTTGCCATATTTATTCTCCAGGCACGAAAAAGCGAATTCTATCGCTATATTTAGGATCGGATGTCTGCAATCGCTTGGGAGTGGCCATTTTCGAAGTGTCTGGGCCACCTGTTTTCTACATAAAAATGGAGGTTCCCGTTAAGAGCTTTGCCCAAGAACACAACAAGCAAACTTGCCGGCTTGTTCTCTACAACCTCCCCTAAATGCCAAGCACCAAGCAGGGAAGCTGTGGATAGCATTTTTTAAGTTTTTTGATCTTTTGATATGACTCGAAAAGGGAATTAATCCCAGGTCTATCGACTACAAAGCGGGCGCTCTAATAACTATGCCATCGCAATTGCCTTGAAATAACTTTTAATTTGTTAAAAAAACTTTGAAAATCAGGTGAGAAATCAGGTCACAAATCAACTTTTGAGTAAACTGTCACTCACTTTTTGAGGTAGGCCTAACTGATTTTGCACGGAGGGTGCAATTTTTGTAAACATTTTCATATCATGATCTGCGGTAGCCAGACTTGTGTTAATCGTACGAGGCATATAATGGCATCATTGAGTCAGTTTTAAGCGTGCAAGCGAAAAAGAGAAGACAATGCTGAAAAGGTTTAAAGGCTGGTTTCCATTAGGCGTAGCGTGAAAAATTTTTTGCTGCTCTAAAATTTTTCTTGCTACGCCTGCAATCTACGCCTAATGGAAACCAGCTTTTGAAGTGCCTAAATAAAGAAGTGCTCATAGTATTGATAAATAAGCTTCAATTGTTGCAAAATTGTTTTTATCAAAAGCAGCTTGTATTGTGGCGACCAGTGATCGTTGTAAATATACGCATAACTTTTCGTTTTTATTTAACCACGTCGCTATGACGTAATAATGCTGCGGTTACGCTTTGTTTTCTTTGTGTGTATGCCAGTGAGTTAGTAGAGTGATAACTTAGAACGAGTAGCTGAATAAAACTGGTTGTTGATTTATTGATTGATTTCTTTATCAGGAAGTAGCTATATTGGTGACCCCAGACTTGAACATGGCACTAGAAAATGAAACCTTAAATAAGTTAGCTGAGGCGATTAGTGACCTAAGTGCTAGCACATCCGTAGCCGCTTCCTCGAGGCTTTCAAACAGCCAGACAACAGGAAACCAAGACAGTGACTTGACAGCAATTCACGCAGTCAGCCTCAAACTGCCAGAATTTTGGACAGATGATCCCGAAGTTTGGTTTGTCAGGGTAGAGGCTCAATTTCGCTCTAGAGCCATCACTTTAGATTCAACAAAGTTTGACTACGTGGTAACGGCACTGGATAATCGCACAGCGGCTGAAGTAAAAGCAATTATTTGTCAGCCACCACCACAGAACCAGTACGTCGCCCTTAAAACAGCTCTCATTTCTGCGTTTGGCAAATCACAAACGCAAAAAGACAATGAACTCTTTAGTATATGTGGACTTGGAGACAGAAAACCATCAAGTCTGCTCAGGAAAATAGAATCCCTTAATAACGATGCAGACACCTTGCGGCGAGCATTTTTCTTGGCCCAACTTCCATCCCAAGTTCGTGCTATTTTAGCATCACAGAAATTTGCAGATATTCACGAGCTTGCTTTAACAGCAGATCGCATCGTTGAAGCTAATAACTTACCTCAACCTACGGTGAACACTATCAATCGCAGGAAAACCCCAACCAACCACGTTAAACGTTCCGGCCCAGTGACTGACCAACCCTTTATCTGTTACTTCCACAGACGATTTGGTCCAGATGCTCGCACTTGCCGTCCAGGTTGTCGGTTTGCAAAGCTTTTGGAAACAACCACTAACACCAATCCCAACTCTCAGGGAAACGAGATAGCCGGTCGTCATTGACACCGGCGACCGGCATTAATTCCATCAACACCCTCTCTGTGTGGGACCGTCAAAATGGAACATCATTTCTTGTTGATACCGGCGCTGACATCTGTGTTTTTCCAGCTTCCCCCAGGGACAAAAAGACCCGACCTCCGGGTTGCAAGCTCACCGCTGCCAATGGCTCCAATATTCTGACGTGGGGCCATCAATTACTCTCTGTTCACCTGGGGAACGGCCGCAGTTACACACAAGATTTTCTTTTGGCTGACGTCACGCGTCCTATCCTAGGAGCAAATTTTTTCAGTGCAAACAATATAGCGATTGATTTGCGTGGTCAGCGTCTTATAGACTTGAATCATGGATCAACACTCCCCGCCACACGCGAACCCAAACCTGCCAGTCTTTTAGGTTTGAGTCTGTCTACCCCCACCGGTTTCGACAAACTCCTGAAATCCTTTCCAGAAATATTAGTACCACAGTTTACTTCTACAACAAATAAACATGGCGTCGAACACCATATTATTACTACAAGCCCACCTGTGCATGCTCGTGCTCGTCGTTTACCCGCCGATAAATTGGCACAGGCAAAAGTGGAATTCCTTCAAATGGAACAAGCTGGCATCATACAGCGCTCCCACTCCTCGTGGTCTTCCCCCTTACATATGGTTCCGAAACCCAATGGAGGTTGGCGTCCTTGCGGCGACTACCGCCGTCTTAACGAGACAACAGTTGATGACCGATATCCCCTCCCACATATCCAGGATTTTAATTCTAAATTAGCAGGAGCTAAAATTTTTTCTAAAATTGATCTCGTCCGTGGTTACCACCAAATTCCCATGGCAGCTGACTCCGTCCCCAAGACCGCAATTGTCACTCCTTTTGGACTATGGGAGTTCCTCCGAATGCCCTTTGGATTGAAAAACGCTGCACAAACATTTCAACGACTTATGGATGGCATTTTTCGTCAACTTGATTTCGTTTTTGTCTATTTGGATGACATTTTAATAGCCAGCTCTTCTGATGATGAACATTTTGATCACCTTCGACAAGTTTTTGACCTCCTTTCTGCTAACGGTCTTGTTATCAACAAATCGAAATGCGTTTTTGGAGTTACCGAACTCGACTATTTAGGCCATAAAGTCACAATTAAAGGGATCCAACCTTTACCTGACCGCATTAAGTCTATTCAAAATTTTCCGATTCCTCAAAACAGACCCGCTCTCCAACGTTTTTTGGGACTCATCAACTACTACCATCGATTCCTCCCTAATATTGCCCATAAGCTGGCTCCACTGCACCTCGCGTCCAGTGGTCGAGGAAAGTCAATAGAATGGTCACAGTCTTGCCAAGAGGCATTCGATTGCGCAAAATCCGCTTTAGCCCACGCAACTTTACTTCACCACCCTTGTGCCAATGCGATCACTAGCATTACAGTAGACGCGTCGGACGTTGGATTGGGTGCTCAACTAGAACAGTTGCATGAAAAAACGTGGGTCCCTATTGCATTCTTCTCTCGCAAATTATCTTCCGCCGAGCGAAATTACAGTGCATTTGACAGAGAACTACTGGCAGCTTACGCAGCCATCCGGCACTTTCGTCATTTTGTGGAAGCAAAACCTTTCACTGTCTATACCGATCACAAGCCCCTAACCTTTGCCTTTGCAAGTTCAGCAGACCGCTCTCCCAGGCAATCACGACATCTTTCCTATATCGCTGAGTTCACCACTGACATTCGCCACGTTCATGGAAAATACAATGTCGTCGCAGACACTCTATCTAGAATAGAATCTGCAGAACTGCAAGACATTGACTTCCAACAATTGGCAAAAGACCAAGCAACTTCTACCGAAATCTTAGCTTACCGTACCGCTATCACCAGTTTATCCCTCAAAGACATCCCTCTAAACAACACTGTCTTATTGTGCGATCTATCTTTAGGAAAACCACGTCCCGTTGTTCCAAAAGAATGGACATTCAAAGTGTTTCAAACAATTCACTCGTTGTCACATGCTGGCCCACGCCCAACCCAACGAGCCGTGGCGGATCGTTTTGTTTGGCACGGCATGAAGAAAGATATCCGACGATGGTGCGAGGAATGTCACGCCTGCCAATCGTCTAAAATTCATCGACATGTCCGAGCACCCCTTACTCACAGGCTACCGCCATCAGGTCGTTTCAGAAGCCTACATGTTGATCTAGTAGGTCCGTTGCCCCCCAGCGAAGGTATGACGTATCTCTTTACCATCATCGACCGCTTTACTCGGTGGCCAGAAGCCATCCCCCTTCCCGATTCCAAAGCCAAAACATGCGCCAAAGCTCTGATCAGACACTGGATATCACGTTTCGGTCTCCCAGAAGACATCACGTCTGATCGAGGCGCACAGTTTACTTCCTCACTGTGGATCGAACTTGGTCAAGTCCTTGGAGTGCAGTTACACACCACCACCGCTTACCATCCGCAAGCTAACGGTATGATTGAAAGGTTACACCGTCAACTCAAGAGCTCCCTTAAAGCTCGGACTACAGACCCGTATTGGATGGATCACCTTCCTTTGGCACTGCTCGGCATCCGCGTGGCCTGGCGTGAAGAACCGGGATGCTCCCCAGCAGAATTGGTTTATGGTTCCAGTCTTCGCCTTCCAGGGGAATTCGTCGACCAACAAAATTCTAGAAATACCCAACCCTCTGAAGATTTTCTTCGTCACCTTCAACGTGCAATGCATACATCACTACCAACACCAGCCATTCACCATTCAAAGCCATCGTCATACATTCCCCCCACACTCATGCAAAACAAATGTGTCTACCTACGTGTTGACAGCCATAAGAAACCATTACAGCGTCCCTATAATGGACCATTTCGCGTTATCTCAACCGGCGACAAAACTTTTGTGCTCGACATTAACGGTCGACAAGAAAAAATTTCTGTCGATCGATTAAAACCAGCATTCATTGAAAACCATTCCCCTCCTAGTGTCGCCACTTCTTCCACAATGGACCCCAAAACTCCATCCATGACAACCACCCACCCTACCAGATGCAGAAGACAACGTCGATTTCCCAGACATTTGAACACTGACTACGTTTGCGCAATGACGTAGCACGCCGCTCCTTATTGCTGGGAGGGGGCCATGTGGCGACCAGTGATCGTTGTAAATATACGCATAACTTTTCGTTTTTATTTAACCACGTCGCTATGACGTAATAATGCTGCGGTTACGCTTTGTTTTCTTTGTGTGTATGCCAGTGAGTTAGTAGAGTGATAACTTAGAACGAGTAGCTGAATAAAACTGGTTGTTGATTTATTGATTGATTTCTTTATCAGGAAGTAGCTATAGTATCTCCTGAAAGAGCGTTTAATCGCGTTTCTGCTATGAGTACTTTTTGAGAAAGAACAAAAAAACAGATGGTGCAATGAAGCGTTGTTTGTGACGTTATTTTAGACCTCAAACAAATAAAAGGTTTGGAATGTGGTAAGTCGGAAGCTGGTTTTTGTTTGAACAAAAAGCGGTTGTTTTGTGTCAAGTAATGCAAATTAAAAACAAAAGATTATGGTGCTATCATTGACGTCACCAGCACCCTTATGACACTGATGATTTTGGTGGTAATCGATCGTGCCAAGTTTGATGCTTGTACCTCTAGCGGCTTCAGGGGGTTTAAAACAGATAGACAGACAGACAGAATTGAGCTTTATAGTATAGATTTTTTCAACAATTCCTCAAACAACCAAACAAAAATATTGGTCAAAAAGCGGGTGGCTGCTTGACTAGATGATCTAAAAGTTTCTTCGCAGCCCTAATAGTTGTTTACAACATTTCAATGCTACTTTATCCCATCTGCTTCGATTGTTATTTGTTGCTCTTTTAACTAAAATGAAATTTGCTTTGTTCTGCTTATTTTAGTTATCTGTGGTTGTATCCTACGCGTGAAATCCTAATCCTGAGCTCCTTTGTGCCACACATGTGCTGATTGGCGCAAGCAGGCAAGTTGTTATGAATAAAATCAAGAAACCTGAAAATGCGATCGTGGAACTTATTCCTCTCATTCAAATCAAAAGGTGCGAAAGGTTTGGGAGACTGTGAAATGAATTTTCTATCTTTTAGTCGCCTGTCATGTAATCTTGTATCCCTGCAGTCTTCGCAAGTTACATGGCTAGGTTACACCCAAAATGTGACTTGAGCTTTAATCTAAACCAGGGTTTTTTTTAAATTTTTTTACCGCGGACTACTAAAGTAATTTCCTTATTTGTCAAGACTCCTTTGCAGCCTAGTCTAAGAAATTTTACTCTGAAAAAGTAGACAAAACATCTAAGAACATTTTTGCTATACGTTTATGGACCCCTTAAACCTTTTCCATAAACCCTTTAAGTCTTGTTCACATACTAACATACTGCCAAGGAATCCATGGACCCCAGTTTAAGAATGCCAAATCTAAACATTGGGTTTGCTCGAATCTGCTGCATGTGATGTGACGTTTTGAACACTCAACTTACAGTTCTTTCATGTGGCAGTGGCTATTTCGCTGTCGACGGCAATTTGCCCTTGGAATCTATTTTGCCGTGATCATTCACGTGTGTTTGTATAGCCAAATTTGCTATCATCGCACCAGTGACTCTGTGGTGTAGTGGATAGAGCGCTGGTCTTGAGATACCAAGGTATCGGGTTGAATCTCAGCTGGCCAGGGCTTTAAAAGAAAGGCAGTGTACACTGAAGGGGCAGGCCCGGTATGTAAATGTACGGGGCAGTGTACACTGCAAGGGAGTGTGCAGGGTGGGGGATAGAGACCTGGGGGTGCAAAATTTTTTTTTTTGGTTTTTAAAATTGACCAATCAGAGACGACCAAAAGTCACATGTTTAGTACGTTATTAAGATTGACCAATCACAAACAAGTCACGGCAAAATAGTCTCTGAGGGTAAATTGCTGTCAATGGCAAAATAGCCACTGCCCTTTCATGTAGGCTATATATACCGGTAGTTGTACACCGACATAGCATTTATTGCAAGGTGCAAGCACTAGTTTGACAAGGCTTAGTCTGCATGTTGCATGCAATGTAATGCTCTGAGCATTTAACGTCTCAAGTGTTGTTTGTTTTCAATGAGTTAAGTAAGTTCTGGTTTTTATCATCAACCTGCAGTTTTACCGTACCTGCTTACGATGGCAAATGTGGTACTTAATCCATTTTGCCATTTTATTTATGAAATTAAGACCTATTTTACGAATTTTCAAATTTTTCTTTGCCACTTTTTAAAAATTTTATGCAACTTGAGAGATGCCCTTTTCAAATTGAAAATTTGTCCAGTTTGAAGTTGGAAGACCTTTTTTCTAGATCATCTTTTTAAAGTCATTTGTTTTGCCCAAACTTGCTGCTTTGGTAGTTCTACTTAGTGCAGATACAAGTCTTTGATGTTCTGCAGAGTTTGCCTTACACAGTGTTCAGTTATGGGTATTGGTTTTGGGTTAGGTTTAGAGTTAGTTGAGTTTGTAAGATATGGTCATGGTAATTATGCTCTTTGCAGACATGTACCATTTTTCCATTCTGATTTTGCACAGGCTTTTTTGAAATCAGCTTTTTAAAGTCAATTGTTTTATCCAAACATATCTGCTCATGGCTTGGAATAATTTTTGATTCTGAATTTGCCTGATGGGAGGTTGAAGACTTTTTTTGGTGATCAACTAAATACAGCTATTACTGTTTAATTTAGGCAGTGGCTATTTTGCCATTGATGGCAATTTTCCCTTGGAATCTATTTTGCCATAATCATTCACGTGTGTTTATATAGCCGTATTTGCTATTATTACGCCAGTGACACTGTGGTGTAGTGGATAGTGCGCTGGTCTTGAGATACCATGGTTGTGGGTTCGAATATCAGCTGGCAGGGCATTAAAAGAAAGGCAGTGTACACCAAAGGCGCAGGCCTGGTATGTAAATGTACGGGCAGTGTACATTGGAAAGGAGTGTACAGGGTGGGGGATAGAGACCTGGGGTGCAAAATTTTTTTAATTGGTTTTCAAAATTGACCAATCAGAAATGACCAAAAGTCACATGTTTAGTATGTCATTTAGATTGACCAATCACAAATAACTCACGGCAAAATAGTCTCTGAGGGTAAATTGCCGTCGACGGCAAAATAGCCACTGCCTTGAATTTACTTGCATCTAGAAAAGTCTTGTGGTGCACTAGGACATCACGGTGGCTACCGTATTTTGGGAACCACTTGTCTTATCTATTCATTGGTTAACTGCTAGTGTTATTGTGATGCTAATAGTAGCTACATGCTCAAGCCATTGAAGCACGTTGTACTCTTTAATCATGACAGACAATGTCCATTGCACTCATAAAATGTATATTTTATCTCCACATTTTTTCTACTGCTTTGTGTCAAGCAGTAGATCTGTGACTATTTTTAAAGTTTTTAATGTGCATTGATAATGGAAATGATAAATGCCACGTCTTCTGACCACAGAGTAGGCACTTCAGCTGCTATACCACCATGATGGTCCTATTAGCCACTAATGCAATGTACTTGATATTTGCTTAAACCTTAACTGACATAAAGGTTAAGATTATCCTGATAAGAGTTGGTAGAAGTAATTTTTGTAGCGTAAGACTAATTTAAACTCAAGTGCATAGAATGCATTAGCTAGTTTGTTAGCTTGCCAATATTTATGCTGTTCAGTGGTTTGTGTAGGAAACTTTCTGTGTTAGTAAAAATGACTGGTAATTTTTTGTTTAAAGTTTTATCTGGGAGTTTTAAAAGAAAACATCTAGTCCAGATATGCTCTTTTCAAAAGTGCTTTGGATCTTCATATGTGTCTCCATTTCAAGATCATGAAGTATATGATGGTCATCGTACAGATTATGCTGCTCGAGATGGACCTGTTTTGATGCAAGGTAGCTTTTATAATTTTTATTGTTTTTAAGCTAGTTAAGAGTGACAAATGATGTGCTGGTTTGATTCTAGTAATCAGTTTAATTGTGGTCGTC
Organism: Trididemnum clinides; assembly: GCA_963675345.1. Lineage (NCBI taxonomy): Eukaryota > Metazoa > Chordata > Ascidiacea > Aplousobranchia > Didemnidae > Trididemnum > Trididemnum clinides. The sequence goes on from OY776286.1 coordinate 12,866,818, forward strand.
ATGGTTTTCTGTTGGTCATTATTTTGACAAATTGCTAACTGATTACAGCATGTCAACTTGCCAACAGCATATCAAGGTGCTTGCTTCCATACAACAACATGTGCTCTTTGCTTGAAGGTTTTTGATAGATTTAAAATTAATGTTGGTTTAGTCAAATGTAATAATGTATTATTTTATGGCAACATAGATTAAATTTACAGTAATCGCATTGTTGTGTCCTTAAACATGGCACCTTGCAATTGTTTGGAAAATAGTGAAAAACAGTGACCCTGGTGGGTTGGATCAAGATTACTGTTGACTTTTTTGGGAATTTCATGAATCCAGACTCCTCTTTCCAATCTTTTTTGTGATACTCCTCTCTGATCAACTGTAGAAGGGCAACTTATTTTCTCTGAAATCAGTTCTCATTGTCTTCTTTACCTTACTGTCTCTTTGTTTTTTCCTTGCTACTTCATGTCATCTTTTGATGATAAGTGCTAACATTTATCCAAATCTTGGCTCTTGCTCTTTTTTGCACCAGCATCATGACCAAGAGGGGCAGGTCAGGTCCATACACCTCACAGTTCAAACTTCCTCTTTGCTTCAAATTTGTAAAGTTGTCTTTCTTGGTGTATTTCTGCCATTCCTGGGGTTACCATTTCTGTAAACATTGTGGCTTCCACTTTGAAGTTTATCGGCATGTGTGCCTGGCTACAGTCTAGCAAAATTGACTTTGCTCATATACTACTTTCTCACTTTGGTATGGTGACATCCTATCCTTCCTTTTCCTTGTTGCTTACTCTTTTATAGTTCTCTTTTTCTTGCTCCTCTTCACCCAACTCTTGTCTTGATATTCTTCGTTCCTCTTTCACTTGACATGATCAGAGTTGTTCAATTCAATGCAGGATGCCATTTGCACTAGATTTGTGAAACTACTCCACTTCATCTCAGGTTCTCCTTTTGACCTGATTTATATCCAGGAGTGCAGCTTGAATTCCTTTTTTGTCAGGATCCCTGGATACACTTCACTGAAATTTGATCACATTCACTCACAATCTGGCATGCTCTTCTTCAATGAATTCGATAACTAATTAATAAAAAAGTAAAGATTCTGTTTATTGCTTGATTTTTTAGTGTTCATGCATTTTTCCTTCAGGTCTTGGTCAAAACTTTTTAGCATATGCTGAGTTGGAAAAAACTATGAGGAAATAGTGTTTGCTGTTTGCATGAAGCAAATATAGCAATTTTAGGTGAATTATTTACTCCAGTAAATTTATCAACTCCCAGGAAGAGATTGTGGCATCAGAAAATCGTAGGCTTGTAGATAAGCCAAAGTATAAGGAATAATGGATATGCATTGCAGGAAATTTTGCGGATTATATGATTATTGGTGGTGGAGTGATGGGACAATCTCTTGCCTACAATTTGTGGAGAAAATTGGAAACTATGTCCATGGGAAAGGCATACAAAACATTGGGTACTCCAAGCATTGTTGTAGTTGAAAAAGATCCGGCAGTGAGTAGCTTGTTGCATGCATTGCTATTATTTTGTTTCAAATTGAACTCATTAATTGATGCACGACATTTAGGCGAGTGCAATTGGTTGCAAACAAACTAGAAGTGCCCATCTAGGCACCTGGCAAATTTGGTGCTGAACAAACTAAGTGGTGGACCAGCTAGACACCAGACAAACTCGATGCTGGACAAACTAGGCATAAAACTAGTTAGATGTCAATGACTTCAAACATTGGTAACTTCAAAAAACGTTCAAAGCAGAGCAAGCCTGTACCTGATTCTTTAGACTGGTAACTGCTAGACACATAGGCTTTTGGATGTACGAACATAAACTGACAATTAGACACGTTGCTATCCTTAATCTCCATTGCTCCCCTACCCCTACCAAACAATCGAATGTACGAGGTGCATGCAGTAGTTGTTGAAAAATCAAATACAGAAACATCACCAAAGTAAGTCAGATTTGAAGTACAGTATAATAAACAGATTGCTCAGAATGCAGCTGATTAAAAGGCTTTCACAATATCCACCATGATATTGTCAAAAATGTCATGCACCCAGTGTAAAAACCTTTGCATAGAAATTGTTCACAAACACACGTAATAATTGCTGTAATATTTTATTGACACAAAACGTATAAATGTGAACAAGAGACTACTCGATTTGAATTATCATTAGACGTTTCGGTTTTTACTTATAAATAAATGAGATTGAAACGATTTGGGTGTAGACTCAAGCACTTCATGGTGATGAAGATCGTAAGGTCCCTTGTTTTTAAAAAGTTAACAACTGTTCCATTTTTTATGCTCCAAAGTTTGGAGTTAGCTATCGAAAGATTGCTGGCTGCTAGTTAGATGTTAAACTGAGCATTGACCTAAGTTGTTGGGTTTCTTGAAAAAGACGCTCTTTTAATTACCCTTATTTAGGTGGACCCAAGTGATTTGTACATCGCTGTGGTCTAGTCCAACTCAACACTAAAAACAAAACTCCAAAGAATTTCCAGAATTTGTGAATTGAACCTACTTGGATGTTTAGTTCACTGCAGTGAAGAAGGTGCAAATCATTTTTGTTACTGCTTATATATCTGAAAGCCGTTCCACGATCAACATGACATCAAAATGTTGCCATCTAAATGGCATCGTAAGCCTCACACGCGTTGTTTACCTTTGATTATTAACAAGGCATGTTTTTGTAAACTCGTGATCTCTGTAAAAATTCAATTTGCCACAAACTGATTAACACCAACAAAATTATGTTTGTTGTCGAAACACAGGCATGTGCATAGTTAACTTTGGATTGCTTTACTTTGCATGTTTTTCGAAGCTGGCAACTTTTAAAGTCATTGTCGTTAGTTTGTTTCTTAGTTGGTCCTGCGCTTCACTCAGTGGTTCCCAACCAGGGAGGCAAAATTAGATTTCACGAAAGGCGAACGAAAGGTTGCAGAAAAACCGTGATATAATTGATACTTCCAAAAAGTTGAGCCCCTCAAAAAAGTAATGTAATGTTTTGTCATTAGTGTTCATTGTGTGGCGAATATAGTGAACATGGGCAATGGAGGCATTACAAGGCGAAGATCTTGTTTTTTCTTGGAGATGAAATTTTCAAAATGAAAATTTGTGCCAAAATATTTTTAACCGGCTAAATGATACCTGTAAATATAGGGTAGGTGAAAAATAGCTTCAGACAGGGCCGTGAAGGTAGTGTAGTAGAAAGGATGGCCAACACTGGCCCAACTGGTCAAGCGCCTATTTTTAGACGCTTAGTTTGTCTCGCATCTAGTTGGTCTGGCGACTAGATAAGCGCACTAAGCTCGTTCGCACCTAGTTGTCGTTATTGCTCATTGATGTGTATGAGCACATATTCTGCTTGCTATTCTCTTGAAACACTGGGTCACCCCCATTGATAGACTGCTCAGCCCCACCAGGGCCATCACTTGTTCAATATTTCAAAATCATACATGTCTATGATGTCCAAAATCTGCTATGTCTGCAACGAAAAATTTAATTGTATTTTGATTCTAAACTTTAAAAAGTTGAACCAGAAAAAACTTTCCTCCTGAAATCTAAAGATTCTGGACCACTGTGGTTAGCATAAAACCACTGAATCTAGCATAAAAAATGTTGCCCCCGATATTTTTTTGGTGATTATGCTTTTACTTCCAATCTGGATTGCACTACGACTTTACATTGTGGTGTAATTGCCGCTTAAACCAGGGGTGTCAAACTTATTCATTGCTACGGGCCGCATTTACATACCGATACGTGGATTTCGTACGGGTCAGACTCTGTTGATAAAAAATTTAAGCAGGCGAGACTCTATATCAGTGGTTCTGGTCCCCAAACTTTTTGTCTGCCGGTAGAAGAAACCAGATGATGAAATTTTGCGGCACACCAGCCACGGCATTATTTGGCGATCACTCCTTTTCCAGGCAACAATCTCTGAAGGTCATGCGGTGTAGCCCAAAATGATGCTGCTTTTCCAAAAAAAGGTCATTGCCGGTAATGCCAGCCGCGACTTTTTGCGGTTGTCGACTGCCACTTCATTCACGTAGTCTCATCTTAAATGATCCCAATTTTTTGCAAACCAAATTCGGGAACCCAGCATTCACACTGTCGCACAAAATCCTTACACAGGCTACATTTTGGCCGGTGGGCTGCGAGTTTGATACCCCTGGCTTAAACAACATCGCAACAGATACTTATTGCTTTCGTGCATGTGGCTACTTGTGATCCTTCATCGCTGCATCGCTCAGAATTCATTTACAGGCGCAACACATACTGGTTTCATAAACGTTTTTGGGTTTATTTGTGGAAACAGCAGAACATTGAAGGGTTGTGCTATTTACAAAACCTGCATACTCGTCTGTTACATAGTGGCAAAAATCATGTTAAGAGTTTTTTAAGGGCTTTTTTATTAGTCCGCTTTTTTCAGGTTAAACGTCTAGCAAGGAATCTGTGAATACTGTTTTTAAAGTCTTTGATATGACTCGACAAGAGAATTGAACTCTGTTCTTCCAACTTCAAAGTGAACGCTTCGGCCATTTGATCACTCTGAAATTGAATGTATATTGGTTATGATGGAGAGATTATCTCACTTTTAGTTCAATGGTGGTTGGCTGATGGGCTCAATGAATGATCGAAATGCTGTTGCATTGATACAACAAATATATGCCTTCCACTTAGATTTTCTAATCATGCTTCTAGCCTTAGCATTGAAAGTTGAGCAGATAACGCAAAAGTGTTTCTGTGTTTAGATTAAAAGTTCTGTCTAAATGATTTTTTTATTCAGAGTTTTACTGTGTTTTAACTTTTTTAGCTTTTGCAATCTTCCACTGCATTGGCAGTTGGAGGTATTCGAACCCAATTTTCACATGCCGCAAATATTAAGTTATCTTTGGAATCAGCGGAATTTATGAGAAATTTGCGTTTGGTGAGCATTGATTTTTTTGGCACCAGTATTTTTCCATGAAGCAGCAGCCATTAGTCAAGTGTGCTTGATGTGAACTTAGTTGAAGTAGAGGAGGGTAATGATGCGAAATATACAGGGTGGCCTAGCGAAGTGTAGACAAACTAAGGTTACGGTTTTTCAGTAATATTTAGGTTATCAAAGATAAACTGAAATATCAAACGAAGAAGATATTTTTGTATTTAATATATTGACAGAGTTATTCAATATATCCTCCTTTCACTTTGATAGGCCGACGGAAACGAGGAATTGCCTGATCACAGGTGGCATGCACAGTTTCAGAGTCAATTTCTGCCCAACATTCCTTCAGTTTTTCCTTATGGGCAGTCACATTCGTGTAGGTTACACTGCAGGCCTTCTGCTTCAAGATAGGTAAATTGTTCGTAGTTTTCTTGATCGCTCTATAAGCTTTTCAACATCATCTGTTCAAAAAGCGCGTTCCATCTTTTGGCTGTGCCTGGTTCGTGATTGTTCAATACGAGCCACGATGTACTTAGAGGCAACTCTTTTTACATATGCTAACCTTGAGAAAGGCTTCAGAGAACTTAAGAGTTATGATTTTTTCCTCTAGTTCTCACCACATTTGTTTAAAACAGCTAATTGCTGTTTATTGTATCAAGGGCGAAAGTACGCAAAAATCTTGTTGGTGGTACAGAATTTTAATATAGCTTTGAAAAAAGCTGTTTGAGCCATAAGCTTTTCGTGACGCTTTCATCAGTGGCAATATCGCATCAATAGGGAAGATATAGAGTGAGTAAGTTTTAACACTTACTCACTTCTCAGCAAGCGAAAAGACACCAAACGAACAGTTTATCAATCACATTGTCGAGCGGCCCACGAATTTCTATCATTCTTCGACACAATCACATTCTGCAGATATCTGGTATTGCTTCATGGAAGAACGGAATCAAAGTCCAAGATCAAAAATGAGCGACTACTTTTTTCACTCAGACGTGACCGTTTCGGCAGCTCTCAGTGATACTACAAGGCATATTCTGAATCCCTCAGATTATGACTTATCTTACACTGAAAGTTTCGTGCTGTCGCATGGTCTCAACTTTGAGTTGCCACCCAGTTATTTGTGCAAAGAAGAAATTTTCGCCGAATTTGAGTCATTGTGGGCACAGCTTTTACATCACAGTGCCAGTTCTGTTGAACAACGCACTGCTTTAAAAGCCCGACTCGCCGACCTTGCAGATTTGTATTGTGACAGCACGATAGATTCACGTGACTTCACAATGCACAAAGAGTGCTCGTGCAATCAATAGGTCACGAAGGAATGATATTATGTGCACTAAACTTTACAAACACTCCAGCGTTGTCCTTTTAAACAAAAGCGACTTCATTGATAGAATGAACGAGACTCTTGATGATCAATCGAAATTTAAAAGACTTGGTCCGGTCTCCAGCAATGACAACACAGCCAGCACTGAATCGCGCCTTCAGAAGCGGTTGCTTGACTTGGTCAAAGGGTATCTTATGCCGAAGTGGATATACGACGCAATACGACCGACTGGATCGCAAAGACCTCGAATGTATGGTTTGCCGAAAACACACAAAGAAGGCATTTCACTTCGCACTATACTGTCTATGATAGGTTCGCCTCATCATGAATTTGGCAAGCTGACCCATTACAAGTTACAACCTTTGTTGGAGTGGTTTTCGTCACATGGCATTTCAGATTCGTTTACGTTTGCAAAGATCATGCAAAATCTTGACATCGACCCTAATGTCGTCATGTGTTCTTTTGATGTGTCCAGCTTGTTCACCAACATTTCTTTTGATGAAACCATCAAAATCTGTTCAGATGCCTTTTACCACGATTCTGATTTACAACCACTCATTCCAAAGGACGTGTTTGTTGAATTGATGAAGAGCGCTACATTCTTGGTTGAGTTCAGCTTCAATAACACTATGTACAAGCAAACAGACGGAGTAGCTATGGGATCATCACTTGGTCCGGCTTTGGCTAACATCTTTGTTGAATATCATGAAGAAAAGTTATTTTCTCAAATGCAAAAGCTTCCAGCATACTTCAGATATGTTGACGACACGTTTGCCATCTTCAATCACGAAGCTGAAGCAGATGATATCCTGACCAAACTCAACTGCCTTTATCCATTCCTCAACTTCACCTTTGAAAAAGAGAAAGGAAATGTCTACCGTTTCTTGATGTTTACGTCGAAAGAACAGATATTGGCTTTGAAACCAGTGTATATCGGAAACCCTCTTACCCGCCAGTATTTGTGTTGGGAGTCCTTTAGTGCTCTCAAGCGTAAAATAAGTCTAATATCTACATTAGATTAGTGCATCGAGTCCTAATGATTTGCGGCAAGCGTAGGCTCAATAGAAAAATAGAACGGAACACTCAGATCACCCGAAAAAATCGCTCAATTCTCCACCCTTAAGCGATTTGGCCCAGAAAAGTGCCTGGTGTGCTTGAGGGTCCCTTGGATAAGTAAGCCCTTCACAAACGTGGAAAAAGAAGTCAAAACCGCCGTGGAAAGCTGCTATGGCTCCATCGACACCCGCTTGGTCTTTACGTCAAAGCGCATGCTGCTTGTGTCCCGCAAGGATGTTCTATCTACCACTCAGAAAAGTTCAGTCCTATATGAATATAAGTACCACTGTGACAGTCGGTACGCGGGACGAACATCTCAACGGCTACAGGATCGCATCAAACAACATGTTCCGCAATGGTTAATACAACAATTGACCCGTCCACGCCGATCTCAACCACAGATCGTGCAAACGAAATGACACCAAACCGGATTGTGATTCTGCCTTTGATCAACATCTTTTAGAAAATGATCAATGTGCAGTAAACTATGATGACAAGCAGTTTTCAATTTTCGCCACAGCTCGCAGCTCTTTCCACTTTAATCCCTTAGAGGCTGCTTATATCAAGACCCGGCGTCCGGCTTTATGCAGACAGAAAGAGTTTGTTTACACTCTCAAACTCTTTCGATAATCGCGGCATTTGGCCTCCTGCTGCGCTTTCTTTAGCTTTCGCTATTGTGAAATCTTTCTTGGGCGCGCTTACAACACTAGCGCTATCATTGGCTGGTCTGATTGCCTAAGGTCCAAATTAACCACATAAAATACTTATTTTATATCTTCCTTATTGACGCGATATTGCCACTGGTGAGAGCGTCACGAAAAGCTTATGGCTCAAACAGCTTTTGTCAAAGCTATATTGAAATTGTGTACCACCAACAAGAATATTTTAACATCTTCAGGTAAACATGTTGGTTAATTCTGATACCATCTTCGATGAAAATGAAAGGGGTTTTGAGAAATTTTTGATAATCTAAATATTACTGAAAAACCATCTCTTTAGTTTGTCTGCACTTCGCTGGGCAACCCTGTAGTATTATTTTTATTTACAGGAATTATTTTTGGATTTCCTGTTCAATTTTAATTTCCCTTCAAAGCTTTTGTAAAATTAAGTGCTATTTTCTTAGTTTTACATGCAAAATTTTGATCTACCGCGCATTACATAGGTGAAATATAGAGTTTTGCTAATGCATGAAATCTTCATCAAAGTACTTTTTTTGTAATCTGCCTCAAGTTTGTCTCCAAAAAAAGAGGGCAAACTGGCGAGAATCCTTCGTTGTTCAAACTAGAAAACCGAGTCCGCTAGTGAGAAAAGTTTAAAAACGCCTGCTTTATGTTCGAGTTCATTGTATTGGTCGCCTACCATTCAAATGGAAGCACATTTTAATCAGTTAGGTTCAAATAAAATCAACAATGATTTAGCGTGTTTCATTTAGAATTTAAGTACGGTGCGTCATCCGGACCCCGATGTACAAATGAATTTTCAAGGTTATTTGACTTTGGCTACAGAAAGTGGTGCAGGACGGTTAATGGATAACTACAACACACAAACGTATGTCAGCGTTCATTGTTATTGTCTAGTTTATATAAATTCAACGTTTAAGTGGGATTTTCTGTCCATTAGCCACGAGACATTTTCTTTTGTATATTCCAATCTTTGAATCATGAAATTCGAAGCCAAATCCATGTTTTATTTCTTGATAGCGCTGCAGATAGAAGTTTGCTGCACGCCCCTTCGTTTTTGACTTCCCTTGTGCAAGCTCACTTATTTTTTGAATTAAGCATGTTTGCTACATCATTTTTATCATTGAAAACGAAACTTTCTTTAATAATCTAGTTAAAATTTTGTTAATATGGCTGCAGTTCGTGTCAATGCCTCTAGGAAACTTGCATTAACTACGCCATTCAGATTTTATTTTGCCGTTTTATTGTCTCATTTTATTTGTATTGGTGATGTTTCTTACGCAAAATTGCAAACTCACCCCACGTTTTTATTACTGCGCGACAGCTCAAAAATCTTTTAAAAGTTTGCTATTGAGTGAATCTCAACAGCAGTTTTGCAAATGGTGCGGTGCCATTTGCTTGCAACAAGTTTTTTATTTTCATCTTCCTATCATGTAGAACAGCCGGTGCGAAAGTTATGCTCTTGTCCAAAGAACGTTTGAAAGAGACGTTTCCATGGATGAATGTAGATGGTATTGAATTGGGTTGTTATGGATTGGAGCATGAAGGATGGTTTGATCCGATGTCTCTTGTCAATGCGTTCAAAGTAGGTAATCTGTTGTTAGAGGGTTTACTCGTTTGCTTGCCGATTTTCATGCTTTCTAGGTTGTATGCATTTGTTTGATAACTTCTGAAAAGCACGCTGTAACCGTTAAGAAATTAATTGTTTTCTGCTGTTTATATAGATGTAAGTAATAGTCAGTTCTGCTCATGGTTTGAATTAATCAGGTTTTTGCAAAATCTCCAGATCATTTTCATGCCTGCTAGGTTTGTTTGACATGTTTTTGTGCTTCTGCGCATTCTGAGATCACTATTCAGAGTTCCAGATTAATCAAATAAACAGATATAAATACTGACTAAGCTACTGATTAATTTTGATTAAAAAACAAATACATGTCAATGAAGTATACAGGTAATGCGAATCTGTTGTTGTTGGTTTACCCCTCCTCTTCCTTGGGATGGAGGTATGGCGCGAACAGCAATCCAGGTTCACGTCATCAACCTAATTAAATTAGGCTAGGAGAAAAGTGGCAGCCCATTTCAAACCGGTAGTAAATGCAAATTACCGACTGGTAGCCCCACCACCAACAAGGCAGACTGCCATTGGTGGGTACCCAAAAGTCGCCTCTTACGACATGCTGGGTGAGCAGCTTCACTATTCTAACCCGGTGAAGCACGAGTAGTGCGAATCTCGCATAAAGAAACACAGATATTGATGGTTTGCTAATAATGCAGAAGCTCGGAGAATCACTTTCGTAATGCTCTTCGAGAAATTACCGCTTTCTTTCCATCTATTGTCACAGCGTTGCTAGGCCTTTTTCCATTTCACAAACACAGCGCAATAAGCCTGCGTTTGAAAAAGCATTTCACATTGTAAGATAAAATCAGTTGACTGAACTTTGGATGGAAGGGCATCCAAAAAAAACGATAGGATCAGATGCTGGCTGTGGTGGTATTAAGCCAGCATCGATTGTCGTCATCCAAAACTGTTAGACCAGCCATCCCTCAAGGTGCCCGATGTATGGGGCACGTTGAGATAACGTGGTCTGCGGTTTGATCGGTGGCACCACACTCGCGATTCGGCGATGGAGCGAGACCCCATTTGTACTTGGACAAGTAAAAACGCCCAATGCCAGTCCGCAGGCGATTAAGCTTACCCCAAGATGTTCTGGGCAAGCCCATTTTAACGGGCCTAGAACTGGCCCTGGGAATGAAAACATGGAGTACGGATGTGCGTTTAGAATACTCTGCGCTCCATCTATAATTCGTCCACTAAACCGCGCGGATGCGTAGTTTAGATAGAAAGTAACTGAACAATCGACTGTAATTCTGCTTTCGCGAGACTAACTGCAAGTTCGATACTCGTTTTGACGTTAAGAATAACAAAGTTAAAACTTTTGAATTGGCCACTAGCAAGCCGTTCAAAGAAAACTACAATATTGATTTGTCCAGTTATTCCAGCATGAAGTGTCTTGTGAAATTTGTTTTTTGACGCCAGCTCATGAAAATATCTTTTTTAATGTGGAAACTAAACTCTTTTGCTCCCGCGTGCATTGCGAAAAAAGTGTCTGCAAGGTGACAGAGCGAAAAACTCATGATTTATCATAGTCATAATTAATCATCATAAAATACCCCAAGTTTGTAAATCGTTACTCATCTGTTTACTTCTACATCAAGTGTAATGTATCGTTGAAATCTCTATTTTTTGAAGATTTCAAATATGATAAAAACAAAACAATTTTTTTTTGTTTGAATATGCGAATTTTATGCTAATTAGCCTTCCAATTGGTGCTGAGTTGTCTTCGGAGTTAAAGTACCTTTATCAAAAATCACTACAAATTTTATTTTCTACCAATTTTTTTAGAAATGGTCGCTAGGTGATGCTAACGAAATAAGCTTTCAAGGTACATCAGTCAAAACTTACCTAAAAGCCTAGATTTTCTATAATTTGCAACACTCTTGAGGCCCATGATCTTTTTGTTAACCGGTACTGACCGGTACCAATTTTGCTAGTTAAATTTAGTACCTAAAATATGATCAGTCATTATCTGCTCGAGGTTACCCAAAACCATGTAGTATTAAATATTTTTAAAAAGGGAATTTCTTCAAGATTCAGAAAATATCAAGTTTAAATAGAATATGTTGTCATTAGCAATGAAACAGAAGCTTATTTACACCCCTCCCATTTGTTGGGAAACAAGGGGGATACAGCAAACTTTGATTTAGAGAAGTCAAACTTCTGCTAGTTTTTAAACTTGTATTTCAGTTTCTGTCTCCTTGGAAACTTGATACAAAATCACGACTTTAGTGGTGAAATGTTTGCAATTTATTTTATCTCTTTATAGGGTGTAGTTTTTCTAAAAATTATAATTTACTGAAGGTAGGTCAAAACATTTCTGTGGGTTTTGAACTGTCATGATGTACAGTGCCCATTTTTGATCAGTAAATATCATGTACCGCTGAGCCTAAACCACTTAAAGTTGTATATTGCTGGAAAGAAAATTTTCTAAGCTTTCAGATGAGACTGGTATTTAGCAACATATCATATTTTTTAAAAACTAAATCTTTTTTTTCTACCTACCATACAAATTTGTTTGGGGGGTTTTGAGGGCCCCTAAAAATTTGAAAATTGTAATAGATAAATTTTATCATTATTCCTTGAAATTTTGTCAAATGATGCCCCAAAAGAGTAGTTATCAGACTGTGTTAATGATAAAAGCTTTGGTTTCGTGGTAAACATGTAATCTCAATTTAATTTCGGCTCTTACTGAAAATTTAGCATTTTTTGTCGTCTGCAACTGGGCTCTTGGTGTTTTCAACCCTGTTTGGTTGAGAAAATCCAAGAATTAGGGCACAAATTGTACATCTTCCGATGCGTCAGGAATTAAGGGTGATGTTTTGAAAATCGGTTGAGAAATAGTCACCAATCCATTTTTTAGTAAGCTAATTTTGTAACTCAATTTGAAAAAAATTGAGGAAAACATTGAAAACACGAGATCATCAATTGATGATCGCGGGGGAGCGAAGGAGTTAAGCGATGAAAAATAAAACTTTTCCTAGATGATTAAAATTTGTTCTTTCAAGTTCCCAGCAGTCAATGCAATTATTGATCTTTTACACATTTGTTACTTTCCGGTACCCAATGCCTGTGCAACTAAATGCGAGGGTTTTATTTATTTCCAATCCATGCCTTGATCGAAAGCAGCGTGTTGGGCGGAGAGATGCGAGTTGTTTTTCAACTCGTTTTTTTTTACTCTTTGATGTGGTCATACACTACTGTTTTCCTAAAACTACTGATTCATAGACGACTCGATTATATCGAACATGTAGTCCAAACACTAGTGTGCTACATGCACATGAAGTAAAAGTTGGCTTTAAAGGGAGAATACCCATCTTAGCTGGTTACCGCTAATACACGTGGCTTCATTTTTTTGCCTGTTTTGGGATCTTTTTATATATTTTTATGCTGTCTGGGGTAGACGCATTGTTGAATGCTGATAACATTGAGACCTTATTGTTAAAGGTAGCAGCTTTCAAGCAGCACTAAGCAAAGCTTGAAAACTCCGGAAGCACAGTTAAAACATTGCTTTTGTAAATCTGAAAATTATAGGCCAAGGTGGAAAATTATAAAACCTTGCGCCTAATTGGTAACGCAGCATACGAGCGCAAAAGGGCATCAACAATTTACCAAGGTCAATATGCAAAGAAACAACAATGAGTATAATCACTCAATCAATTTTGATGAAGCCATGGTCTCGCCAATTAGGTGCAAGCTTTTATAAACGAAATTCCTGCTCTGCTCGGCTTTGGAAGCTAGTGCGCTTACACATTCCAAAGTTAAAAACTCCAAATTTATATTGAAACCGTAGTCAAAGGAGAGGTCCCGCCAATGTGCTTTCATTTTTCATGATTGTAGATTGGGGTTGTGCATTCTGCGGCCCGCGGCGTGAAATTTTGCGGCCTTCGACGGCAAACCAATCAATCATGTCTCGGAATAACCGATCTCCAAAAGAAAGTCCCCACACCTAAAATTCGAAAAATTTCCGGTAAATGATGTTTTGAAAATATTGATGTCAAAAAAAAGGCTTTCACCACCTTTTTTGATGAACCCCGCCACCAGTTGTTGCTTCGAAGCTGGCGCTTAGAGACGTGTGGATTACGAGCTGTGACTGGCCCTAGAAATTTTCAAGAAGTTTGAAATTGGCCCGCCTGCAAAAAGGTTGCACGCCCCTGATGTTGATGATTTATAACTGTCATGGGTCGTTTTTGTGGACTAGTTAGTGAGCATCTTGTTGTATTTTACAGAATAAGAATTTGTCTTTTCCTATTATTAATATAACTGGCGAAGTGATTGGTTTTAAAAAGGAAGTATTTGATGAGCCTACTCGCGTGACGTTTTATGATGAAACATCGACAGATGTTATGGAAAGTCTTCATGGTGTATATGTGAGCCTATTCGTTTCTTAATTTTGCAGCTTTCATAACGGTAGTATCGCTACTGGCCTATAGTGGGAATTGTCACAAACCCTGCCAAGCCAGCGTCTGTCGCATATCCATCACCGAAGTGCCGTTTTATTGTCACCTTTATTTTAATTAATTCACCGGAAATGTTAAAACTAGGAAACTCCGCAGCAGGATTGGACAATACTTACCATATGCTTAGTTTCGCTGCCCTGCGAGTGTTGACAATTAAAATGTAATATGTTGTGTTCAATTAAGATGGCACAGATGGCAGAACAAGGTTTTTGAAGTATCTTCACTGCCATGCAGCTCTTGTTGTTTAGGACATCATTTGGTTTTAGCGGTTAATTCGTTCAAGTTGTTAACACGCTTTCCATTTTCCAGATCAACATTAAAGAGTATGAAAAGCCTGTTTATGTAAAATGTGGCCTCATATTCAATTGCGCAGGACCTCATTCTGGAAAAGTTGCAAGGATGGCTGGTATTGGCGTAGAGGAAGAAAATGCGCATCCACTATTAAAGTTTAAAGTATGCTTTTTGTCCCTTTTACGACTTATAATCTACATTTACTTTCTGACGAAGTATACATATTTAACTCCAATTATATTCGGATTTTTTAAATACCGGGCGTGTAGCCTTAAGAAAAGTTTTGAATTTTCAAACAACTATGTCAAGAATTCTTTTCATACGTCCTGTGGCCAGGGCATTAGGTACGGTACAGGATGGTATTCCTTGGTCCATACTTAGTCGTACCGGAATTCTGTACTTTACTAAAATATCGTACGAAATAGTACGGTGCGGAATTTTTTCCGTCCCGTATCACCGTACCTTTCTGTACCAATTATTTTGCTGAATTTTCGTTCTTATGTAACAGTAAATGTGTGGTGATAAATCAGCAGAAGTAGAGAGCGTACGATAGTAAAGAGGATAAGTATCGCGCTGTGTACTTCTGAGTTCTAACATTAGTTAATCACTCACTCTTGGGATAACTAAATCCCCTCTAATAAAACTATTCTCTTAGCACTATTCCAGTATCCCACAGGAATTTTACTCGAAACTAGAATCTACAATTTAAGATAAGACAACGCCCTCTCGAGTAACACAATCTTACTGGAATCTACGATCTAGAATAGCTAGTAATCGTAACAACGCTCTATCTATACACAAAACGTCAAGTTCTCGAAGGTTCAAAAGATCATTTAACCATTTCTAATAAAATAAACAAAGACTATCACATGATTACATTGCGATTGCAAAATACAATTGTTACATCACAAAACAAATCTAGAAAATTCTACTGAGTTACCGTAGTAATAACTTGAGTTTTACGCTATAATAATGCAATTTTTGTTATAGCCGTGAAGTTGGGACTTTGTGTGACTTGTGGTTTCAGCAAAGCAAGCTTTTTGAAATCTTTTGATTAGACCTCCGAAAAGAATTCGGTACGATACAGAAAAAATAACACCGTTTTTCCGCACTGTACCGTAGTATGCCAAAAAATACCGTACGTAATTTCGTACCTTACTTTTCTTTAAAATTTAACCGTACCGTACCCAATTGTCTGCCTGTGGCAAGCGGACTACTGAGTACACGTGGTTACGATTTCAGATTTCCTAAATAAAGGCAATCTGGAATTGAAAATGTCGCTCGCTAATGAAGCTTTGTTTGAAACCACTGCTAAGCGGTAGAAGATGCTTCGTGACAACCTTTAATTGACGACGGTATTACTGCAGTTGCCTGTCGAACCGAGAAAACGTTACGTGTACGTGGTTCATTGTCCCGACGCTCCGTTGTTCGATCTTCCGTTCGTTATTGATCCTTCCGGTTTCTATGTAAGGAGAGAAGGCCTTGGTGGAAAATATCTATGTGGCATGTCGCCAACAGAAGTAAGAAAGTTTTGATGAATAAGAACTTAATGATTTAGCAGCGATAGGACGCTGGTGAGTGAGTTTTGCGATCGCGAGAAGGTGATTGGAAGCATTTTTCCGTACTTCATTGCGGTGCTAATGAGAAAATGCACTGGGTCAGCTGAAGACTTGCTACCCGCTTTAAAGTTGGGTCACTTGTAGAAAAGCTGCAAACATTTTTTATGATTGAGTTTACTGATAGCTGCCTCGAACTTGCGTGATATAAGGCTTTAAATACCCCAGGTTTTCTACAAAGTGACTTACTTTTTTTCCTGTTCTCAGGTTAGCCAAAGCTAAATGGTCTGTAAGAATATCGACATTATTTTGGTGTGTTGGCTTTGAATTGAATCATAGGAGTTTGAGAAGATTTTAATACTCCTAAGGCTATTGCTCATGCGGCCGTTATCAGAGGAAAAGCAGGTTAAGTGAATCCAACTGCTTTGTAACGGCCAGCGTTTGTTGTAGGATGAAGAACCCAGCACTGACAATCTCGATGTGGATTACGATTTTTTTGAAGATAAAGTGTGGCCAAAATTAGCATCAAGAATACCAGCATTTGAAAAATTGAAAGTAAGGTTTTTGAACAAAGCAGTGAAACGAAGATTATGTGAGTTCTTGCGTAATCGCGGTTTTATTTACGCTTTGAGTTTGACTAAATTGCTTTGTCGACCGCAATGACATATATCGGTGACTGCTAACCCAAAGATGTTGTTGTTTCCCGACCCGTTCATAGGAATGGGGGCATGGCGAAAGACCATGGAGCCCCAGAAGTCGGGGGAACTCCCAGGGCCTGGACCAGAGATCGTAGAAAGGCAGAAAGTCGCCAAAGAGCGAGCGGTGCAAAGAGCCCGTAGCTGGACAGTGCAGAATGAGATGAGAGCTGTCCTGGGACGGGTGTCCGCAAGCGCTGCAAGAAGAATTCTCGACTCTGCCAATCCTAGAGAGATAAGAGCTTAACAGTAGGCTGTATCCATTGCAGCGAAGACGAGAGAGAACACAGCGAGCATAAGCTCCTCGTGGAAATCGAGGGAATCTGTGTATCGAAGAATTTTGATGAGACAGTACGCCTCCAGTTCGAGAACAGAGAAGAGTGGATACGAGAGAGACTACAAGGGATTGCTGAGGGCACGAGTAGCGCTCCCCGTCTGGCCAACTCATCAGCCGCGTCGTTCCCCGGGAGAAACGAGTGTTTGGGGACCCACTGTAATCTAATAGGACAGGAGGAGAGAGAAGACAGTTCCTCCAGACCTGCCAAAGAAAAGATTGAGGAGGAGACAGAGTGGCGAGGACAGAGCTAGAGTCAGATAGTAGGAGAAGAGAAGAGAAGTGGCAGACTTGTTGGTGCTGCCGAGACCACTGAAGAGCTTGCAGAATGGCACAGACTTCAGCGGAAAACTTGAGTATACCGGCCTGCTGAAAAGGAAAGAGAGGCCTCAGTGCCACAGAGAGAGCAGTTGGCAAGAACGCCGGAGCCACCTTTTCCAAGAGTAAAAGGAACAGAGCCGTCTGTCCAAAGACTCTTTTTTTTTCTTCGTATTTAGATTTGCCATAGATATGCCTTTCTTACCTCACAATTGTTTGTGACATAATTTAAGTAAGTTCCAGAGTGGTTTCATAAATCTAGTTTCTTCGAGGATTTTCGTTTGCCAGTTACATAACTCATTAGTGATGCTTTTTTTTCGCGTGATTTTGTTCCAGTTTTTTCCAGAACGCCTCCTAGTTATGTATAACCCCGCGAGATTTTTACGATTAAGCAGTAGTAGTTGAGCGATGTAATTAGAGAAGACGTATTGTTTTTGGTGATTTATTGCGGATTGTTGGTGTCACAAGTGTCAGACAATTGTTTTGTGGAATTAGTTCGGTCGGTGTCTGGGTATATATTAAAGTGATTTTCTTTGATCGTCGAGCGAAGCAGTTTAAAGTTTTAAAGCATGTTATGAATACAGTTGTTCTGTTGTTGATCGAAAGGTGCGTGGTTCAATCATCTTAGTAGAAGTCAATCTTTTCCTAGCTATTAAGTTGCGGCCACACTTAATTATTCGAGCGATACTAAACGTCGCCTCAATTTTAAGAATAAAATTAAAGTTGAGATAGGATCGAAAAGTTCTATTGCAAACGCAACAGTTAGGATGAACGTTGCTGCTCATTACGGGAAGGAGAAGAATGAGGAGACGAAGACGGGCAAGAGAAAGGCAGAATAAGAGAGAAGACAGGCGATCGATTTTAAAGAAGCTGTGTGTTGCCTTTCTGCGGACCACCACGTTGAGGCGACTGTTGATTGGTGCGGTAACCCAAAGATCGCATCTTCACTTGGCAGTCTTCCAGTTCATCTTGTGTTCGATGAGTGCAATAAGTTGTGTCGTGTGATTTGTAGGTTTACGGTATGGATCTGTTTGTTGGATTTGTTATGCTTTTCTTTAAAAAAAATTTCTCATTTTAATGTCATGCACGCTGACCAAAATTTTCTTTTACAGCTCGTTTCGGCTTGGGCTGGTTATTACGATTACAACACATTTGATCAAAACGCCGTGATAGGTTCTCATCCTTACTACACCAACATGCATTTTCTAACAGGCTTTAGGTGAGTTATGTGTGAACTGAAAGCGATTTAACGATGTCGGACTAAGTATCTTCGCATACTTTTTCATACAGTACTGGACTTGAGGCTCTTACTTCCCACCAGCAATACAGTCAAACCTCGGTTTTTAAACACGATTCGTTCTGGAAGGCTGTTCGAAAACCGAATCATATTTTCCCATTACAAATAATGTAAAAGAGATTAATTCGTTCCATGCATCAAAAGAATAACTTATTTACCTGCTTATACTATACCCTGCATATGATAGTATAAAACCATTTATTGAAAGAGTAAATAAAACACAAAAGTGTAAATAGAACGAAAAACATAACTAGTAGTATTAATGTGAATTTAAAAAATGCAGTTCTGTATTGTACATATGTACACCTTTTTTGATGCAAAGTGATGGGAAGAAAGGGCTGAGATTTTTAGGATGGGGAATCCCCTTTTATAAAAACTTCTGTTAACTCTAAGGGTGTTTCTTCTACAGGGTGGGCCAATAAAATGTTACCACTTTTTGAATCCTTGCTATTTCCAAAATAGATTTTTTTTATTCTCAAAAATACTAACAACAAAACATTGAATTCTCACACCAATGGATCGCAAACAATATACTGTGAAGGAGAGAGTAAAGATCGTGGAAGCATATTTTGAATTAAAATTGGTAACCCAGACTCAGTGACGATTCGTCATTGACGTTCCGGAAAGAAATCCTCCATGTATACTCACAATCAGACATCTTCGAAAATTCAGGAAAACAGGATATGCGACCAAAGCGAATAAAGGACATAGTGGTAGGCCAAGGTCTGCGAGAACAGCCATTAACACCGAGATCGTGAGACAGCGTCTGGAGGAATCACCAAGAAAATCGACCAGATGTTTGTCAGAGGGAGACTGCCCCTCTCAAGGACCACTCTCAGACGCATACTGAACACAGATCTTTATTTCTTTCCCTACAGAGTTCAGATTTTACAAATTCATTGATATTAAATGTTGGTTTAATGTTTCTTATCACAAATCTTTGAATAAAATTTTGAATAAATTCACATTTGAAAACTTGGGTATGATTGAAAAGTGGTAACATTTTATTGGCGCACCCTGTATTCTCTATCTCTTTGGTTCAGGCAAATCTTTCTCTTTAGTTTCTTTCCTTTTTTTCTTTCATTAAAAACTTGTCCAATGTTTACTGTTTTTGCCTGCGTTGTAAAATTTTTCTAAAGTGAGACGTGACATTATTATTGAAAAGGTTTACTGCTTTATTTGCTTTATTCAGGGTGATATTTTTTCACAAATGCTTGCACATCACCCCAATTGGCACAAACTTTTATGAATGAAGCATTTGGGATATTCTCTTCAATTTTTTCCTCATCTTTAGAAGATTGTCCTCGGCCAAATTCTTTTGTTGTTCATTTCGAATGTATACAAGCTCTTCGGTGGTAAGCTCTGTTCTGTGGTCTTGCACCAACTCTTCAACATCTTCACCGTCGACCTCTAAGCCCATACTTCTTCATAAAACAATAATCTCAACAATAGCATTTTCCTCAACATCAGCAGCAGGAGCATCTGCTTCAAACCTCTCAAAGTCTCGTTCTGGTACACAACCCGGCCAAAGTTTCCGCCATGCTGGATTTTTATTTCTGCAGCTAACTTGGCTCCATGCATTATGAATAAGATTAACACACTTCAGAATAGTAAAAAGATATTTCCAAAATTCTTGAGTGTCATTAGTGACTTGAAAACACTTAACGAAACAGAGCTTTAGTGTAAAGTTTTATAAAATTAGCTATGATCTGTTGGTCCATTGATTGTATTAGTGGAGTTGTGTTAGGTGGCAGGTATTTGACCTGAATAAAGTTGAACTCATCAACTAAGTCATTTTCCAAACCTGAAGGGTGAGCGGGAGCATTGTATAACACGAGAAGAGATTTTAATGGCAACTTTTTGCCTTGCAGGTATTTTTAACACTGGAGGCCAAAACTTCATGAATCCATTTTACAAAAAATTGTCTAGTCACCTTTGTATTACCACGCCACATGACAGGCAATATACTTTTCATAGCTTTATTTCTTTTAAAAACTTTTGGGTTATTAAAATGATACACTAACATTGGTTTGACCTTGAAACCCCCACTTGCGTTACCGCACAGTAAAAGAGTTGGTCTGTCTTTCATTGGTTTGTGTCCTGGCGATGTTTTTTCCTCCTTAGTAATACAAGTTCTGTTTGGCAGTTTTTTCTGAAATAACCCTTTTTCATCTGCGTTAAATACCTGTTGGGGGAAATAGCCTTCTTTCTTGATAATGCCATTAAACTCAACCACAGTTTTTTCCGCCGCTTCTCCATGCCTAATTACGTTGTGTATTTTACTTATGTTCATAAATTTTTCCAACCAGCCTCTACTAGCCTTAAATTGACCGACGCGATGGCGTAGTGGTTAGAGCGTCCGCTTCGCAGTCGGTATACCTGGGGTTCAATCCCCTTGTCGAGTCATACCAAAAGACTTTAAAAAATGGTATCCACAGCTTCCTGCATGGCGCTCGGCATTTAGGGGAGGTTGTGGAGAACAAACCGGCACGTTCGCTCGTTGTGCCCTTGGGCAAGGCACTTAACGGGATGCGACGCTCCCACCTTTATATGGAAGAGAGGTGGCCCAGACACCTCGAAAATGGCGACTCCCAAGCGAGTGCGGACGTCCCATTCAAAATTAACGATACAATTCGCTTTCTCGTGAATGGAGGGTAAATAAAGCAAATAAAAAAAAAAAAATTCAAAAGTATCACCACGTCTCCCAGGGTTTATCTTTACTACATCATAAATTTCTAATGCTTTCTCTCAAATGAACGATTCGCTGACATTGTCACCTCTTAATCGTACCTCATTTTTATAAACCAGCAACAACTTTTCTACTTCCTCGAATATTGGTGGTCTTTGCTTATTAATAAATCACTCCTTTTGCAACATTAGCCCCCCTTTATCACTTCCTTGTTCTTTATAATTGTAGATATAGTTGACTTTGCTATACCAACTCTCACCGCAAGATCAGACACAAACGCCATTTTCATGTTTTGTGATAATTTCTTTCTTCACTTTTACTGTTCTTACAATTTTTCTTTTTCCTTGACCAATGTCACTTCTCGCTTTCTTTGCACCCATGGCTAAGGCTAATGAAGAGAAAAGAACGTTCAGTGCAATAAAATTGTAAATGCACAGCGCAACAATGCATGTAATAAACGTAACAATAAAGCACATCGTAACAACGAATGTACTCTTATCTCGTACGGTGGTCGACTGGAAAATGTTTACCTTCATGTTGGCAGTCAGGTGTCGCTGTTGCTCTTTTTTTGTTCGAGGACCTAGTCATTTTCATCTCGAATTTTCCGTTTAAACCGAGGTTTTGACTATTTGGGTAACTTTCTAGCAGGTCTGAATGTTCGTTTTTTGTAAAAACTAGTTCAATCTTTTATAAGTTACCGGAGCTTGGAAAAAATGTAACTTAAAATCTAGCGTGTTATTCCATTTTTAGAATTGCTGGAATCGTATATTGACTTAAATTTTTATACCACTATTGAGATGTGCATCGGTTTATTATTAGCCTAGGAGCTTTCTGCAAATGTTTTATATCCCAAAATATGCTGCCTCAACATTCGCCAGACTTGGTAGGTGTCTTGGGTAGCATGCAATCAGTTAAACGGCGTTACGGACAAGAACTTTTGCCGGCTGCTTTTTGGTGATTAATGCTTTAAATTTATTCTCAGCGGCCACGGAATTCAACAAGCATGTGCGGCAGGAGATAAGCTAGCAGAGATGGTCGTGAAGGGAGTTCCTAAGAACGTTGAAGTTGCGGAGCTCGATCCTTTTTCGTTTAATCGCATCATACAAAACAAACCATTAGTAGAATTCAACATCATATGATTTTGTACTTTTTATTTGCATTTATCGTAATTCGTCCTAAGTTATATAATTTATAAAGTTTAAAACTGTACTTTAGTTGCATTAAATCGCGTTTATGCATTCATGCCGTGGAACTAATCGCATTTTAACGTACTTTCAATCAACATGGACAGTAGTCTCAAAAATGCTATTGTTTGCAAAAAAATCTCTTCTGGGAGATTTAGACAGCGACACGCCCGATCTATTATTCTTAATTTCCATAAATGATTAACGGGTATACGTTTGTCATCGCAAATTTATCGCTCGAGTAATTTATTTCAGTTGCAACTGTTGGTACAAAATTATATCCAAAAGCACACTTCAATCATAAATTTCCCGTACAATTTACTAGTCGCTTTTTGAAAATATTTCATTTTTAATATACTTCGATAAGGTAATTTTAAGCTTGGCAGCATAAAAATGTGTCCTTCACATTGTTTCTACTTGCTAGCTTGAGGCGGTTGGAACATTGATTGTTTCGAGGCGGCCCGAGAAGGCGCAAATCCCAGCAGTTTTTGAATGTTCTGCAAAATAGTGGACGTTTGAATTTTGCCACTGGCTTGGTAGTTTGAGACAACAGTAACAAAAAAAGTGATAAGGAACGCAGAATTTTAAGAGATTGAACAAATGATCTTGCGGTCTTGGAATCGGCAGTTATGCTTAGGTATTTGTGGTCGGCGCAAGCAACCGGAGCTTGAAAGCAAGCGCCGGTTCCGCTTGGCCTTGCCGCATACACGGTAACGCTGGACTCTCAAAACCTTTCGACTACAAATGTGGTGTAAACAACAAATACAACTCCTACCGCGCCATGTTGTTCTCAATTTTAACCGCTAGACAAAACCAGCACAAAAAGTTTAATATGAATTTCAACGGTTGGTGTTATTTCAGTCTAGACTTAGAAGCAGATCTATACCTGTCGAATAGACATTGTGCATAGAATATAAAGAAATATAAACGAGCAGTCCGTGTAATCGTCGCCCATTAAACCACGGTGAGATAAACCTTGAAGCAGTCCAATCGGTACAAATGGAAGCTTAGCGACAACCCGTCCTTCAAATCTAAAAAAGACATTGGAAGATTGATCATTCCAAACTTAAGTCACTTTTAATCTTCAAGCATGTTACTGTTCTAAATCCGTTCTTTCTCTTGGAAGAACTGCAAAGACCACAGCCTTGAAGTTCACTGTAATACTTTTAGATCTCCAATTACATCGTTAACTGGGCTGATTTAATGATTACTAAATCAACCACGAAGCGGGTCTGAGCTCATAGATCTTGAAATTACAATCAAACAAGTTTTGCCGAGTCGGCAGAATAAGAATATGATCCAAATCAATTGACATATGTATGGTAACTCATCCATGCAATTCTTCAGCGGCCGGGTTCCAGTGTGTGTGTGTTGTTAGAATTTGACGTGCTAAGCCATATCTCAATACCTCTATCTTTACCACGGTGGTAAAGAAAACTTAAAAAACAAGTGTTCAAACCTGCTTCGGAACAACCAAAACTGCATGAGCAGTACAGTCAAGACTGGAAACTACAGTAACGTCACTTTATCACACAGTGAAAAAACATGTAGGTGTTGGAAGTACTAAACTCTTAATTGAGATAGGCGTAGCTTAACACTGAGCTGGGAGAGCTTCGCCAAGAACTTTTTCTGTTCTAATACAGTCATGAACAAAAGTTTAAGACCACTATGCAAAAGCGACGATTTTCAACATTTAGCATGTGATTGCATCAACCATATTTTATTGTTACATCATAAGTTTGTTTTCTTCATTGTGATTCATTTCGCGCCAATTTTTACTTCTGTCCACATTTCCTGGTTGATTTTTTTGCTATTTACTGATTCTTTTGGTGCCTAAAATGGGCAAAAAAAAAGTCTCTAAGCGAGGTTCAGAGGGCTCAGATAGTTGTCTTACACGACCAAAATCTATCTGAAAGGCAAATATCTGCTCAAATGGGGTGCAGCAAGACAGCAGTGCATCAAGTGATTGTGAAGTATCAACAGGATGGCTCCTATACCGATAAGAAAAAGACTGGAAGACCGCGTGTCACCACTGCACGAGAAGACAACGTGATGAGGAGGATAGTTGTAAGATCACCCATGAGTTCAATGAAGAAAATTAGGGCCGAATTGTTGCGCAGAGGTCGTCGAATTAGTCATATAACCGTTTCCGGGCGTTAATCCAAAAAATTTAATATGAAGTCATACAAACCAGCCAAAAAACCGAGACTTACTGCGGTTAAGAAAGCCAAACGTCTACAGTTTGCTAATAATCATCAACATTGGACAGCCGAGCAATGGGGGGAAAGTGTCTTTTTCTGACTAATCCCCCTTCCAACAGTTTGTGGTTCGAAAGAGGCACCGTCTGTAGACCAACTGGAAAACGTTTTGATGAGATACACCATACCAACAGTGAAACACCCTCCTAGTCAGATGGTTTGGGGGAAGGCTATGTCCAGAAATGTTGTCGCTGCTCTCAGTTTCCTGCCTACAGGAACCACTATAAATGGGCCAAAATGTGTGCAAATGCTCTCAGAGAAGCTAAAACTTCACCTGCAAGTTTACAATTGTCAAATATTTATGCAGGATGGCGCCCCTTGCCACCGTTCCGAAGTTGCAAAAAAATTTTCTGAGTAGCAACAACATTGACCTTCTCGAGTGGCCAGGAAACAGTCCGGATTTAAATCCCATCGAGAATTTGTGGACCACCATGAAAAATAAAGTGTCGGAAAAGCAACCATTAAGTGGCGCAGAGTTGGTAAAAGCGATAAAGGAAGTCTGGGTAAAAGAAATATCCAAGCAGTACTGCCAAAGTTTGATCGAAAGTATGCCAAGAAGAATTAAAGCTGAGATCAAAAACAGAGGAGGCCACATAAAATATTGAGAATCAGAACATTTTTTTGTATATGATTGTTTAAACTGTGTTGTACTGTCTTCCATGTGTTTATGATTGATTAGGTGTGAAATAAAACAATTTGCCAAATGTAAATAAAGTGTTATACTACCTTGTGCTTAGAAACTCGTAACAATTTCAAGTGGTCTCAAACTTTTGTTCATGATTGTAAAAACGAGATTAAAAAGGTGTTAAAGAATGAACTTTAATGTCAAAACAAATTAAATTAAAAATCATTCCAATTTTCGTTTCATACAGTTTGGTGCCTTTAATCAAGAGAACGAAGAGTTATTAACATTTTCAAGTCGCGTGATGTTAATTTCCCGAAATTATCGTCGCACGGGCTTGAAAAATCCTAGTTTAGGTTCAGCAGGTACGAGTTTAATTTATTGATTAGTCCAGTGGTTCTCAAACTTTTTGCGATGCGACGCATTTAAAAAAGCTTGCGAGACTTTGCGACGCACTAGACAGCATCCTACAGTTTAGTTTGCCGTACTGCGACATAAATGTAACCCATAATTTACATAAATAACTGCCCCTATGCTCCCGAGATTTTGGATTGATCTGTCATCTTCAATCGTAAAATTACGCTCTTCTAAGTTTGTAACTCATCTTTCCTGTTTTCGTCCAACATACAACTGAATGCCTTATTCTTTATATATTTTTCGCCAATTAAGTTAAACTTCTGCAATTTGATTCTTGAATAACAAGTCAGCCGTTACAACAGTGTATTAAAAACACTATTGTGAAAATGTCACAAGAAAGTAAGAAAGGAATCTACGATCAGTTTTTTTGACCCAATAAAACCTAGACTTAATGGGGCAAAACCAAAATATTCCGCGACGTCTTTGGAAAATTGAAACGACGCACAGTTTGAGAACCACTGGATTAGTCCAACTAGACAAGTCGGCAAGCAAATTAAGCAATTAAATTCCCGATATACAAATAATTTGGCGTACCCATAGTGTGCAGCGAGCTTACCACTGAAATGACTATTGCAAGTCAAATTGGTATAAATGTCAGTTCCAATCGCCAGCACTTTTAATCTTTCTTTAAAAGCTTGGAAGTTGTAAGTACAGTTAATCCTAGTTGACAATTCTCCAGATGCGATAAGTGATATGGATAAAACGTGATCACTTCAATAAGACTGCGAATTATCGCTGAGTGGCCAAAACAGCAGCTACTACTGTAGCATAGGCCGCGGCAAGTTGTATTTAGCGAGACTAGGCTAGTCTCCTTGGAACTATGACTACAAAACTAAATTCTTGAACTCACGTGACACCATGACGTAAATGTGACAGATGAAGATAAGGCAATTGAAAAACAGACTAGGCACTTTTTCTTTGTACCTCGAAAGTTAAAACTATTTGTTCTCTTTATGGAAGACTTTAAAAAGTATGAAGCCAGGTTTTCCAATTTTTTGGCACTAGTTGATTTCGTGCTTCAGTGCTTGGTTGAACAGTTGTCAACTCATTTGAAGCAAGTGATAATTCAACATTTTGGTGTCCATAGCTAAACTAAAATTCAAGACATACATGTGTATACTTATATTGCTAGTTCCAAGTGGTTACGATTGATGGAGAGCGTCTTACAAGCGAGAAACAAAACAACAAAGCGAGTGCTGAAGGCGCGAGGCTTCCGAAGGGAGCGATGCTATTGAGAGGTATTTTCAAATTGACGGAGCCATCTCCGGACGCGTTTCGTCTTTTTGGACTCATCAGCAGGGCTTGCCAAGGGCCAAGAGATCCCCAATAGCATTAACGTTGACTTTTATAAAACAAACTAACACAACGCACAACACTCACGTGCCGCTTACTTTTGAACGAGGTTCGTTTTGACGTACTGCTAGCCACTCAACTATGGACTAAAACTGATATCCTTATGTAAAGCTGATCACCCAAGCAGTGATTAGGCATAAAAAGGTCTTCCAAAGGTTACAAGCTAATGTATATACTTACATAGAATTTAGTGTTCCCAACAGAGCGGTAAAACAGAAACCAATAGCAAACATTGATTTCATTCGCACTGAAGACAAATCTCTACTGTTTGTTTTTAGTTTCTCTTCCTCTAAATCCATTCTACGTTTCCGAGTTTTATTTGAAATTGCTTCGCCAAAAGCTTCTTTGCGTTTTTCCACTAAAACATAACCCGGCATTATTGTATTTTCCTCTAGATCGGTGCTTCTTAACATAGGGTAAGAGAAATTTAGGCGAAGCTTGTCAAAATTAATTTAATAGATCTCAAAATAAAGCACAATCTCGGCAGTTCAGAGGCGTGCATTCCAGGGGAACGAGCTTTACACTCCCTAAAAACTTGAGGAGGGTGGTCCAACCAGATGATACTTTGTCTGCTCCACCACATTTCGCGAGATCAAAATTACGCTTTGAAATAAACATAAAATTTTAAATGTTCACTTTTAAAATCATGACATCCGTGAATAACTTATGCGATGTTTGCGAAATAAGTCATTTCAGGAGCATGAAAAGTCGAAATACAAGCTCGTGACCAAAGTTAAGACTTATGCTTCCAACATAAGCCTACTACTTTGAAACTTACAACCAAGCTATTTTACCTTGGAAAGAGCACGTGAAGTCTAGAGCTGGCCCCTTCGCACACTGCCTGGCCTCTCTATGAACCAAAACCGTGGTCAAAAAAGGTACACGAACTACGGTCTTCTTAATTTTATTTTTCACTCGCTAACCAAATTCCTGCACTAAGAAGTCATTTTCGATATAAACAAATATTTTTTCTCACGGAAAAAGCATTTTCTTAATTTTCGGACAACTGCTCCCACCGAAAATATTTTTTTCAGACTACAAACTTGCTCTAAACCGTGGCTCAAGTACAACGGCCTCGCGGACCCTTTGGCATAAACTTTATGCCAACTTTTTTTGGTAAATTAATGAGTAACTCTTGCACACACCAATTTCATATCAAGGCACATCTTTCAAAAGAAAAAAACAGCAGGTGCAGTTCTTAAAACCCAAGCAATGTTTTCTGATGCACTTGTCATGAAACTCACAAAATTTTGCACTTTTGCTAAAGCAATTGTCCTTTTTTTCGATAGATTAACAAGTTGGGCATATTTTCACTTCAGCTGACTGCTAAATTCGTTGTAGTATACGCCTAATTGTCAAAATCTTAGAGGAAACACTAGTGCTGTCCCGTATGGACTACAATAAGCGTAAACCCCCATAAGAGAAAAGACAAGCTGCCTCAGAAACACAAGTTGTAACCTGAAACTTCTAACGACGTTGCCTCTATAGAATTAGGAACCAAAATAGTCCTCTTTTAAGCTGAAAAGCCAACAATGTTAAATAATTTTTGCCTCCAAATATTTTCAGTTTTCTCGATAGTGTGAACTACTAAGTAAGAACTTTCTACGTCATGAGTGCGAACGCTTTAAAACGCGTATTACAGGAATTCTTTCGTCTCACATCGATGCTTCTTACTTTTTGTCAAACTGGACCCCCTGAAAATACATACACCTACGCCCTTGCGGCGGTCCTTTAAAAATACAGGGTGGCCCAAAAGTTACTGACTCATATAACTCTTTTGTTTTTGAATGTTTTTTTTATTTTTCAGAGCATTTAGGACTACCCTTTCGACGTCACTATGCGCAGATAGAGCACCGATGAACGAACCCTCATTGTACAGTGGTACTTTGAGCTTCATGGGTCAATTTCGGTAACGCAGCTTTCTTGCCGTTGACCTTTAAATATCAGATGCCACGAGCAAAAACACGATTCAAGGAATAGTTAGCCGTTTTCGGGAGCAGGGTATGATCTCTCAAGATCTGGAAGGCCTCGTACGGCGAGAACTGTTGAGAATCAACAAGAATTGGAGCGAAGCCTGGAAGAAAATCCATCTGTTTCAACCAGGAAAAGATCGCAACAAATGGGAGTTTTAGGCAACCGTGTCGAGAGCTCGATGTTGTTGTTGTTGGTTTACCCCTCCTCTTCCTTGGGATGGAGGTATGGCGCGAACAGCAACCCAGGTTCACGCCGTTAACCTAATTGAATTAGGCCAAGGGAAAAGTGGCAGCCCATTTCGAACCAGTCGTGGATGCAAACTGCCGACTGGTAGCCCCACCACCAACAAGGCGGACTGCCATTGGTGGGTACCCAAAAGTCGCCTCTTACGACATGCTGGGTGAGCAGAGCTCGATATCGCTCCATAAATCAAAATTTTTTAGAACCATGGGAACAGGCCCAACAAGATGGAGCCACTGCTCACACTGCAAGAGAGACCATTCAAATGCTCCAAAACATTTTTCAAGATCGAATCATCTCAAGAGCTTGCAAAATAAACTGGCCAGCTCAATGACCATACTTGAAAAGTCCCGATTTCTTCCGGTAGGGCTATTTTAAAAGGAAGGTGTTTTTGAATAAACCTCACACAATAAATGATTTAAAACGCATTATTGAGGATGAAATAAAAGCCATAAGCCCAGAAATTTTTTCAAATGAAATGCAAAATGTGTTGAATAAGGCCAATCAGTGCGAAACTGAAAATGATGAACACTTAAAAAACGTCATTTTTAAAGACATTTGCAAAAATGTATATTGCCAAAAATCTTGAAAGGATCATTTTACCTACTGCTAAAATTTTGAAAGTATAACTTGAGAACTATAAAAATTATTAAAGATTTGAATGGGTCAGTAATTTTTAGGTCACCCTGTATTTAAGGTCTCCGATCAAACTTAACCACTTGATTGTGGAAAAACGTCACTATATTGGTTCTAGTGGCCGCTGGCGACCGCAACTTGTTCCAATACAAAAGAAGGGGGGTTAAGTGATAGGTAACACTACTAAACGCTAAAACTTTTGAAGATTTGCTATCCTATTGCCTTGATGAAAACATTTAATGCCCGAAAACAAGGTGTAAAATTCAATCCTTTGGTTAAGGTGAAAATTGAAAAAATAAGTATCGTACGTTCCTTGTATATCTAAAGCTAGCAGTGAGCAAACAAAATAAAAATATTATTGTTTGTACGTTATTCAAAGACGATACAAGAAACAAAACACAATTAATTGTAAGGTTTATTGGCATGCTATACATTACATAGGTACACTATTGACGGAGGTCGATTCCAGTACATATCGATTGCGCGGCCTTTAGAAACTTACATCTTTTGCTTTGTCGATCGACCTCAGATTTCAATTTCTTGTACTTTTCAGTTCGATATACGAGTAACCACGTCAGCCCTAAATGCAAAACATAAACACAATTGTGGTAAAATTTTTAATCATAGGATCCGGCAACGAAATTGACAGTGACTAAAAGATTCAAAAACCTAGACCTCAACCTCATAGATAGCGTAAAAAAACAGTAAAAAGTGTAAACAGAAATCCATAGGCAAAACGATTTAAAGCACGAAAAGTAAATTTTACTCAGGAACCCTGTTTATTTCATACATTTCGTGAAAGAGAACAACTTTACTGGCTGCAATGAAATTATTTGAAATGGTTTTTAAATTAGCTGATACCTTTTAACTATTAACTCGAACTATTCAGTCCGCTACTCTAGTTATGTACGAGATATTATTGCTGTCATGCTAAAACTTAGTAATCCAACTGTACGTTCAGCCAAACCTCACGACAACTACGCTGTTCAATCGTTAGGAAAGGCACTTTCCCTTGCGGTAGAAATGCACCGCGAACACAATAATCCTGTATTTTTACAGTACAATAATAGAGAAAACGATCATAGTCGTGCAGCTTTTTGGCCCACAGCTATTTTTACTCGTAACACCGAGAAGCAACACTGTTTTTTCTTATAGTGAAACAACCGACTAATTAAACCGGATTAATATTTATTTTTTAAACATTTACTTGGCAGATTTTTTGACTTAAAGAGTCTGGTAAATTTGCACAACCATAGGCAAAAGTGTTCGTAGTTGTGCAACCTGATTCTACAGGTGTGCAAGTCTTTAAGCTCATTTTCTTAAAACACTAGAAACTACTGCACAATCTTTTTCTTTTTCTTGGTATGGGCAAGATCTTTCGTTTTGGAGAAACTTCTCAAATTATGAGCTTTTCACAGGCCCTTTTTGGTAGTCTTTAGTCAAGCTGGGCCACCGCGACGGGTAGACTGCTTGACCTCGCCACCAGTCTGCCACATGAAGATGAAGGCATGCAATTAAGTGTCTCACCCAAGGTCACAACAAGCAAGCTTGCCGGCTCGTTTTCCATACTATCCCTTTTGTGCTAAGCGCCAAGCAGGAAAGCTGTGAATACTATTTTTTAAAGTTTTTTGGCATGACACGACTAAGTAAATGAACCCTAGGTCTACCGACTGCGAAGCGGACACTTTAACTTCACCATCGCACCGGTTACCGTACAATCAAATCGCAGAAATCATGAACTTGAAGCATGTATTTATATCGCACGTAATCCTAGAGCCACAGGCGAAACATTTTGTTTTGTATGGAGGGGAAGATGTACAGAGGCTAAAGGCATTATTTGGAGATCAAGCTTTTTAAAGTAAGTTCTCTGATATTTTCAGCTTCAAAACAACGTAAAAAACCTTTAGTTTGGAGATCACCTTTTAGAAAGTGAATATTCTGCCCACAATTCTAATTTCTTGTGGGTACAGAAAACAGTGCCCACCTTTCATGGCTAAGCCAACAACATCTTGAGTGTTCCAAACCGCAGAAATTAAAAGGCAAAATTACTAATTAGCAAAAAAAAGTGATAGGCATTTTCAGTATCTTTTTAGGGTTTTTAGCATCCTCTCTAGGGGCAAACTTTGTTTCATCAAAATGTTTGTAAAAATAATGGACCTTTCCTTCCAGCACTTTGACAAAATTCAGGTTCCCTAGCTTGGGGTCTAGGAAAGCGAAATATGTCCGACTGAGAATCGTGTTACCGGTAGCGTACTTGAGTAAAGGTTTCAACGTTTCAGGAAAGAGGGGTTTTAAATGCTGTACGTCAAAAACCAAACTTATCAATAGCGACTTTTGACATAAAAATGCTATTTTACGTGTTTTAAACAAAATATGTGGCCTAGAATAACTAAACTTTAAAAGGTTTTATAGCTGTACAACTTGTACAACTACGCAATTACCAATCGCATAATCTAGGAATTGTGTATTTAACGTGATTAAAAGGGCTTTGTACTTGCACTCTTGTTTGCAGACCCGTAAGATCTGCACTACCTGAGAGCTTAACTTCTCACTGTCAGTAGTCTGACTACACAGAATGAAAACATAAAGATGTTAATGCTGTCCAAATTTACGAAGTGATGCAGCATAACCACATTTTTGAAATTAGCAACCAAACACACAAAGCAGCCTCTTGTGTCTGATGGTATTACAGTGCTCGCTTATCATTGCAACAGTTCTTTGGAGGGTATTTAGGGTAATCAACAAGTTACGAATTTTAGAAAAACATAGATGCACAGCTATGGTTATCTTCTCCTTTTACCAATATTATGACTTACCATGACCGATGAATAAAAATGCGCCGTACATACCGACTCACGAACAAATAAAAAAATGAACGGTAGCACTTACCTTCAGCAAGAAGTGCTGTTACATTTGATATAAAAACAATCAGTAAACTATCCGATAACATTTTGATTCTACAGAATTACTACTAACTAAAGAAACCTGCAACTCAAAATGCGTTCAATTGTGCATGCAATCTATGTGCACTAGAAAAGCATAATACTATAGCGTGACTGTAAAGTTAAACTAAATTTTAGTATTAATTAAGTAAACATAACTTATGCTTAACTTTTGTTTACATTGTCTTTGAAATTTTTACATCACCATTTAATATAATCAACCAAAACAAATGAAACACATTTTAAACAAATACATGTGCTTTTAGTGGCCAAATTTAATCATAATGTTAAATGTATACAGGTTTTTGCACCTACATAGCACAACGAATTACTTCAGAACAAGCAACAGTCAAATCAGCAAAACTTTCACCAAAAAGTAGAACAAACAAAATACTTGAAAATTTTGTTCACAGTTTGGATGACTTTTGCTTTGAAAAACATTGAATCAAGCGGGACATCAGAAACTAGATTATAGGAACAGCAAACAAATCTAAATGTAGTCTAAGCTTAAGAAAGTTTCGCTTGCAGCTGAGGCTGACTTGTTACTACAAATCAAAACGAATTCTTCTAAATCAAATTTTACAAAAAACCATCCGTAAACGTGATAATGACAATTACACTACGTTATTTAATGTTTACTGTGGCAAATAAGTCATTCCAGTTTCCTTGCTGGTAATTCGTACTTCATTTTCAAGTAAATATTGTGAAGAACTACTGCTTACACTCCTCAAATGTCTACGATTAAATTTATCATTGCATACTTAGCATATCAGTAATTAATCAATTAATTACAACAGTCCAATACGATCTAAACAATTAAGTTTTACTAATCTTTCAAAATTAGAAACATTATTTTGAGCCAAAACCTTAAAGCAGAATTGCTTGACATTGGAACTTAAAGCTGCACTGGCGCTTCAATCAGGTCCAAGCAAAGTGCGTTTTATCACAAGTAATGAAGAAGCATTTCTTCACTGCAAATAACTCGTTAGGGCTCTGAACAATCTGGTTACAGTATCACACCAAAATGAAGTCAATATCATAAAACTATCATACGATAAAAACGCAGAAAAGTTAAAAAAATCTAGCTAAAACAAAATGCTGCAGTTCGTATTGTATTATCTGAATAATACGATTAGATTTCATAAAAACAATGCAGCTCTTTTCTAAGGCTAAGCCAAACTTTGGATAGTTCACTGCATTACATTTATTCTAATCCAAGTCTTCTTCTGTCATTGTTCGATTAACTTTTGGTTTGATGTCTTGTCCTCCTTCCAAGCTAGCTTCATCATCGTTAGCTTCAAACATGCTGTGCATTAAACTTTGCAACATTCCTGCAGGTTTCTTTTTTCCAGTTGAAATGCCAAAATATCGCTCAGCAATTTTTTGTAAGTAATCCGAATAGAGAATATCTCTTTGTAACGATATGCTATACTGATCACACAGTATTGTAAACACAGTAAGTTGCCGTTTCTCTACTGCAACTAACAAAAAACAAAGAAAATTTATTAAAGGATATTTAAAGGGGGGTCCTTTTCCAACTTGGGGGTGATGTTCAGTATAAGCAGAAAAAACATCAACAGCTACTTTGTAACTTTGCAGGCAGAGAAGCTGTAAAACAGCTTGAGCTAAAAACAAATCAATTTCGCCAGGAAACCCATGGTTCACTGATAATTCTTGAAGCATTTCGCCAAACTTTGCTCCATCATCAGCATACAGAAAGTTTTGTCTTGCCTCAAAATACATTTTATTTTTCCAATATGTAAGAGCAAACTGTTTACGTAATTGTTTATCACCAGTTTTCGGAGCATTTTTGCATTTAGACGACCACATGACAGATCGTTTGTCAAAACTTTCAACTTCTGGCATATCACCAGGCATAAGACTGTGCAACCAAGCTAAAGTCTTGATTATATCATTGGTGATTTCTTGAACATTTTTTTCAAGTGATTCCACATACAACAAACTTAAATGAACAGCACTGCCATCTTGTTTGTTTTCAAAGAGAAATTTGGCACCATCTACCATGAACTCTCTTGCTTTTTCATGTAGTCCTTTTGTGTTGTATCGATAATACAAAGTAGTGTAGAGCTGCTGAGCTTCATAAAAATTCAAACTTTTCTTACTTGCTTCTAATTTTTCTTCAATTCTGTGCAAGGCACACATTTTAGGAATAAATAAATTTGGCCTCTGTGAAAAATAACCAAAATAAAAACTTTTAAGTTTACATCAACAAGATAAATTCAATACATGCTAAAATAAATTGGTTAACCTGCAACATAAAAAAACTACTCTGATTTTGTGGCAAATCAAGCGAAACGCCAAGCCTACTAAAATTAAAATTAAGAAATACCATGATGGAAATAGATGGTACTTTCCACTTAAACCAACAGATACCTTTCAAAGTCTGCTGTTTTCTCAGTCACTATTTTTTGGAGTAAAAAGACACTGATTACCAAAGCGTAGTAGCTATTCTGTTTATTTTCAGTAGCCTATTTCTGAAAATACCAGTACTTTAATTTTCACATACTTTTTTTCGTTTTCAAACTTTTGCAAAGGTTGGACTATCACCTAGTTTATGAAATAAATGATAGGCTTTCCATTTTAAGCCATTTTTTTTGCAAAATTGGCAATTGCCTTGAAAAGTGTCAACTTCATGTCAAAAAGGTTAAAGCACATTTTTTAAAACAACTAGAGGTGCACTCTATACATAACATACTAGTAAGAATTCATTTTTGGTGCTTCTATTACAAAAGGGGCTAAACTTTGTACTTTAGCAAAGTAAAGCTTGTTTAGCAAAGTACGCTAGATCTAAATATTTGATGCACTTTATCTTAAGCTGACAGCTAGGATATTTCGGCAGGGCTATAGCTAAGGCATAGTTGTTCTTAAGCCATGACAGATCGACAA
Source organism: Trididemnum clinides (assembly GCA_963675345.1). NCBI lineage: Eukaryota > Metazoa > Chordata > Ascidiacea > Aplousobranchia > Didemnidae > Trididemnum > Trididemnum clinides. The sequence continues at coordinate 12,902,585 of OY776286.1, forward strand.
AGCTTCTTTGTGGGGTAAACACCACCAAAGTGTAGATTTCACCAATTTGGCTAACTGGCAATTGTTTCTTTAATGATGATGATAAATGGCTTAATGCTTTAAGGAGACAAAATAATGAACAAAGGAATGGATCCCTTTATTAATGAAACAAACTGAAATAAATTTAGTGTATAGATTTAAAAAGTGAATAAATTTTGAACTTGGCAAATTGAACACGTTTAAAGCAAGTTTTTAACTAATTTAACTATTGCACACAATCATAAAGCAAAACTAGAAACTTAAAATGTGCACTAAGTAACCGAACACCACAAATTAAAAAAATCAAATTAAGTTACAGAAGAAGATGCACTGTTGGATGAAGTGATTAACAAAATAATATAAGTCAATAGTTCAAAAATAGTACAACGCAAACAGGCTTGAAACTACTACATAGCAGCCACAGAGGTTGACATGAGCATCCTGCCTCTAAGATCTGATGTGACAAGAAAACATATAACTTGCATAACATTTAAAATACATCAAAAAAATAACATGCAAGTCCAGAATTTCATGCTGAACATTCATTTATTAAAGATACTTGTAGTCATAAAAATATCTTTTGCACAAAAACGCATAAAATAAAATAGATTTACAGTCAATGAGTATATGCAAAATTTTACATTTTGTAATATTTAAAGCAGTACAGAATTGAAAGTTTCAACTAACCTACTTGCAATGGTAAATTCTAATTTTCCATTTCATGAGCAAAAACGATAGTTGACAATAGTTTTTGATAGCAAAGTAAGTCCCAAGATAATGTTCCTGGTCCCAGAATGTAAGCAATGACTGGAAGAGATATCATGGACAACCGGAAATGATGCAGCAAAAAAATGTGAAAAAGTAGTTCAATGTCTAAGGTTGAAATTTTTGTGCTGTAATCGATGACACACAAAATCTATGCCTATAAAGACTATAAATAAGCCTACATTTGCTGACCACTCTAATTAAAAAAGTACTAAACAGCAATGATGGGCAAGCACTAGAGGCAACATAAATAAAAAGAATTGAACAAAACATTCACTTAAAAACTGATTCTGTCTTTGAAAAGTGGAAAAAAAATTAAAATATATAATTGTTTCTACTGGAAAAATATTTATAAAAAACCAGTAGCTATTTTGCCATCAATTGGATTTTACCTTTGGAAGCTATTTTGCCATCAATTGCATTTTACCCTTGGAAGCTATTTTGCTATCAGCCATTTATGATTGGTCAATTTTAATGATGTATCAAACATGTAACTTTTGGTCCTTTCTGATTGGCCAATTTCCATATAAATTAATAAAATTGCCTTTCTAAGAGTACACTCCCCTCAGTGTACACTTCACATACTAGACCCCTCCACTGTACATTGCCTTTGTCTTAGAAGTCCAATAGCTGAAGATCCAGCTGCAGCAAAGATGCAGTTGATCTTAGGCTGTGCTGAACTGGCGTATCGATAGCTTCTTTGTGAATCACCAGTTGTGGCAGTTACCAGTTGAGTCAATTGGTGATGGTATGCTTAATGATGATATTCCATGGCTTTGATGCTCCACATAAATAAAATAATGAACAGAGGAACAGAATCATTTTTTAATAAAATAAACTGAACTAAACTAAACTCAACAGATTTAAAACTAAATACCAAAAAGAATTTTAAACTGAGCACACTGAAAACAATTTAACACTAGAAGCCCTGAATTATTTCCCTACCTATAAGGACAGATGCAGTCATTTTTGACCGGTTATCTGTAAATCGGTTTTAATAAGTTCTCTCTTTCACTAATTTTGACATATACTGTATGAAAAGCACAAAGAAACTATTCTTGCGTATTTGACATTTTTTTGATTAATTTTTTGACATTTTTATGATTATAATTAATTAAGTAGAAATACAAGGTATACAAATTTATTGACATTCAATCATCACAATTTTTGCATTTTACAATTGTTACTTTTTCGGATGTGTGTTTGCCACAGCATACTTTCCCACAGTTTTGGCAAAGAGAGCTAGATTTATTTCTACATGCTACAAACTGGCACTCTTTTCTTTTCCGTGCTTGGTGTGCTAAACCACTGGTTCCCAGCAATGCAATGCTGACTATGTGATCCACTGCTGGAGAAGGAGGTATTGAGCCCACTCCATCTTTTGGTTTGCAAAGTTCTTTTATAAGCTAAAGCATAAACTGTCTTCTTGATAATTTCAATTTCATTGTAAGGCAGTAAATAATGTAAGCATTTATGCAGGCACAGTCAATAATATTAAAAAATACAGCCACAGGCCATCTTCTAGTGGAACTCTTGCTGGTATGGTATCGAGCCATCTGGTCCAGTACATCCAGGCCCACCTTGGACTTGTTGTAATACTGTATTGTCTCTGGCAGTTTTTTCTTGTGGCACTGATCAATATTTACGTTTCTGTGCATTGAACTCAGGATGCAGACAACTTTTTTTTTTATTGCTTTGTATATTGTCAAGCTGCAACAGGATGGCGAAGAAAATATTTCAGAAGCATATAATTCCTTGTCTTTCATTATCAGCTCAGTGCTTGGCACTTCTCGTCGCTGTTTCCGTATAGTGCCAAGGATTGTTGTTTTTTTTCTGCTTAAGTTCTTCTGCTAGCTTTAGGCTGGTAAAGTAGTTGTCGGTGGTGACATTGTAGCCCTTTTTATAATAAGGTTGTAAAAGGGTCAAGCACACATCACCTGGAAGGTCGCTACATCTGCTTTGGCTAGGATCTATTCCTAAATATAGTTTGCCATTGCACAAGTATTTTGATTGAGCATTAGCCAAAAGCAAGAACTTAATTCCAAATTTGTCTGGCTTGTTAGCCATATATTGTATAAAAGGACAACTGGTTTTGCATGGGAAAAGTTGTTTATCAATAGTCAAATCGCAGTTTGGCACATAGCATTTCTTACAATTTTCTATGAAGCAATTCCACACCTTTGAAATCAAGCAAAATTTGTCAGTTTCTCTCCTTTGCCTCCGACTAAAAAAGTCATCAAACCTCAAATGTTTCATGATTTCCTGGTACCTATCACGGCTTATTGTATTTCGAAAGATTAGTTGTCCCCATTCCTTGCTCCAAAGTTGCTTTACTGGTGTATTCTTCCCGACCAACACTCCTCGAGCGATTTGAAGACCTATAAAACTTTCTAGCTCATCAACATGTAAATCAAAATCGTCATTATTTTTCTTTCCGTGGTTGATAGTGTGTTTCTGAATACACCTGAGCATATGTTCATCTATAAATAAATGAAAAGCACTGTAAGGGCTACCGTTTACTACAGATCTATGACAATAAGACGTTGGGCCAGGACGTTCCGAAAACACATTGGACGAAGATGCTCTTCCCAGACCTGGAGCACCTGTTATGTTTTTCCACACAGTTTCGTTTCGTGCGTTCACCTGTCCGGAAGTATTTTGAGATGCTGATTGATTCCTTTCAGAAAGAAAATCTATAGAAACAGCAGCAGAGCTTTGTTTGTCTTCACCGCTGTCGGTATCACTGTCACAACTTTCGACACCAGCACAACAATTGGAAACAAATTCTTTATCTTGCAATTCAGTTTCCTTATTATCATCACAGGAGTCATCAAGCTGATCAGTTTGTAACCGCTGAAGTACTTGCTGGACACTATAATTGTTGCCATGATTTGTGACTAGAAAAACCAGTTTGTCAAAGACGATGAAAAAACTCGTAACAAAATTCCTATACCTAAGACATTATTTATACATAATGCATTTCTTCAAATCTGTAAGAAAAACTTGAGAGATTTTAGGAGGTTGTCAATGCGCTGTAATAAACTATCTATTTTATCTGCACACACCACTGATGAACTCTATGCTACTAAGAAAGACATTAGAACTTTCAATGACCAGCCATTGTTCGAGACAGCAAATAAAATTCAACTTTACTTCAATGAAGCCAGCAGAAATAGTAATTATTTTAGTTACTGCTTATCAGTTATCCATTGCAGCAGTGGCCAATCGTAATCTTATTGACACGTAAGGCATTGCTTGTAGAAAAACAAACTTTTTTCTCCCTTCTATTATGCTTTAATATATCAGCTTAAAGACAAATTGTAACCGTTTTAAGAACCGGTCATGTTTGACCAGTTCGGGCTTATAGGTAGATATGCAAAATGCTCCATTTACAAAAGCTATAAAAGAAAAATTGTTTGACTTACCAAAACATCATCCAAAGTTAGGAAAAGTCAAGGAGTATGAAAAATCAAATAGCGAAAATGCCAAAAATATGAAGCGTCAAAATCTAAAATCGGTAAAAAATGACCGGTCTGAGCTTCTAGTGTTAACTATCCATGCAAGGCATCTAAATAAACTAATGGGTAAAATGCTTAAAGCAAAACTAGAAGCTCAAAATAAAGTACAAATGAACTGAACAGTTCAAACTTAACAAATGAAATCAAGCAACAGAAAAACAGGTGCTGTTGCACAAAGTAATTACAACAACTAAACTTCAAAAAGTACAATAATATAAAAATCGGGTTTGAAACTACTAGAGGCCTACACACTTTGCTCTTTAAAACCTAAAGGGAACACTGAAGCAGACATTTAAAAAAGCAGTAACTATTTTACATTAATTTACATTTGTATCCTTATAGGCTAATGTATAATTGAACTGTTTAACACTGATTAATGCTTGATAAACATGTAACGAGTCTACTAAGGAGTCAGCCACATTGCTGGATTGGTGAAATGGGTTAGTAGTAAAACAAGATAATCACAAGAAATGGCAGATCAGCAATTTAGGGTTGGAATTAGGGTTCAAATAATGATTAAAGGTGGCTGCACACAGCATACGTTTTTCTATTAGATTTTACAGGTTTTTGTCTGATTTTCTCAGTTTTTTTGTCCTCAAGCGTTGTTAGGAATTTTTATCAACTTGGACAATTAGCATATGTGGTATTGTACAGAACGTTTTGTGATGAATCAGTAACACCTGGTTTTGTATATAAAACATGTTTTAGTACTTTTTATCTATTGCTACATACTTTGCCTTTGCGGACTAATCAGTTGTTCAAATAACATACCAGTAAAGTGTAAGGCATCATATACTGGCAGGCTAAATATTTGAGGTGAAAATTTCTGTACAAAAACGCTTGAGAGCAAATACAGCAATGTACAAAACTGGACCAAAATGTATACTATAGACAGAAACTTTAAGGCTAGTTCAATCATTGCAGCCAATTCTTCAGGAGACCCTATGTGACCAGAGTAACAATCTTGAACAAACACGATGGCGTAGTGGTTAGAGCATCCGCTTCAAAGTCGGTAGACCTGGGGTTCATTTTCCTTGTTGAGTCATACCAAAAGACTTTTAAAAATGGTATCTACAGCTTCCCTGCTTGGCGCTCGGCATTTATGGGAGGTTGTGAAGAACAAGCCAGCAAGTTCACTTGTTGCATCATTGGGCAAGGCACTTAATGGGATGCCTTGCCTTTATGTGGAAAACAGGTGGCCCAGACACCTTGGAAATAGCAACTCCCAAGCGAGTGCGGACATACTGTCCAAAACATAGTGATACAATTCACTTTCTCATAAATGGAGAATAAATATGGTAAATACAAAAAAAAACAATAACTTTGTCATTTGAGAGAAAATATCAAATGGCAGAGTTGTGTGCAGCCTAGCTACTAAAGTTATAGGCAAAGAGAGATTTCGGGGTAAAATGAATACAACTACAGAAATTCCGGGGACAACTCTCACCCTAACTCTAGTCGTAACTCAAACTCCAACTCCAGTCCTAATCCTAATCTTACCCCTGTCATAACCAGTGCTTCCACAGAAAATTTTTCTATATCCTCATTTGGCTTGCAGTTTGACATATCGGTTGGTAATTATTTTGCCAAATAGCTAGATAACAAACAACAACCGTAGATTAGTAAAAACAGTCGTAGTACAATTATTTTGGGCCAGCTAAACACGCGCTAAACCAAAGAACACATCAAAGCAACAGCAAAAAATAGGAAACGGTAACAAACGGTATACTTTGAGATGCACAACTTCAACGTGTATAGCGCATAACAAATCAAATTAGCAGAGGTGGGCACTTTCGCAAATCGGTTCGCAAATCCGCAAATTTCGGACTCCCGTTTCTATTTTCGTAGCCTATTTGCGGTGAAAAAACTGAAATTTACCGCAAATCCGCAAAGCAATAGGCAATGTTGCCTGTTCCGCGGTAAAACCGCTTGGAAGTGGACGCTCTTATTTCCTGGCTTGGAGGTTAACGTCCGGGTGTTGACGACCTTTTTTTTGGAGGTAAACGTCTGAGCGACTGCAAAATTTGTCCTCCATAAAAGAAAGGTCATTACGCGGACAAAATAACATTAAATATTGCGGTTTAAGTTTGCGGAACTGCAAAAAGTTACCGCAAATCCATCGCAAACTTGCGGATTTGCGGTTGTGGAACACCTCTTGCAGTTTTGCTGAATTGACTGTGAATTTGCGGTGCCCAGCACTGCAAATTAGTATGCCGTTTTGCTGCACCTAATTAAAATTAAATACATATTTGTTCTGTACGTAAAGTAATATGCATAATAATTGATCAATATAAATATTAATACACTCTTCGAATACTTCAGTATTGTATATCAGAGTCTAATAGTGGATAACTCTCTCCCAGTTTAGATCACGCTGTTTTCAAAGATCAACTCAGCCGGAATTACGTTACAAACAATGCATAGTTACATATGCATAATAACTGCACTGTCTGTGCGTCTCATAAAAATAAATCTAAATTTTTGTTGGCGGTCACAGGAAACACAAATAGTTTATTACTCACATGTAAAAACATTAAACTGTGTCTTGAACATACGACGTCCACGATCACGGATTATGTCATTCTTACCGGGCTACTTGAATTCTCGCCTCAAAAACACTGAGCCGCCACATCTCCACTGAAGAAAATTATTTCCTTCCATTCCCATTTTATAAGCAAATTTCTTTCCTAATTTTTTACTCATCTTTCTCTAAATAAATAAAAAATAGGTAGCTTTTTTGGCAGCTTTTCTAGAAAGTTTGCACGGCACCTAAAATACAAATATATAGCTTCAATGCTCAACGGCGGCCCTGAGAGATTGTTCAAATAAGTGCGGTGGCAATCGAGATTGCTGTTGAGCCATTAACAAAAATTAAAATAAGGAAGAGAACAAGCGCTAACACTAGGTGTCCAAACGGTGTTAAGTTTCTACAATAGTTTTGTAAAAGCATTGCTATATTGTTGATGAAGCTGGCTAATCATGGCAACCCCTCAGCATTTTGCAAGGAGTAAGTATGGAACAAGGAAGGGAGAACTCCACAATAGATTTTATGATTTTATGGCCAGCTCTGCAGCAATTCCAGCAGTACTATTTTTGAACTGGCTCATGTGGGTTAAACCTGTTGGACTGTGAACGAGTGTTAGTTGTTTCCTTGTGAGTACAAAACAAACAAGTTCAGCGACATAGTCAGAAGCAATTTTTTTCTGTGGGAGAGCCAAAGCTTTAAAAATTGTTGTGTTACTTTTTTGAAGATTATTGTTTAAAAGATACCAATTTTATTGGCTTAAAATGTAGGAGAAAACCTGCTTTGAAATTTATTATTATTTTTTTTTTATTTGCCATATTTATCCTCCATTCACGAGAAAGCGATGTATCGCTATGTTTTGGACGGTAAGTCCGCACTCGCTTGGGAGTTGCCATTTCCGGGTCACCTGTCTTTCACATAAAGCTGGGGCGTCCCATTAAGTGCCTTGCCCACGGACTCAACAAGCGAACTTGCCGGCTTGTTCTCCACAACCTCCCATAAATGCCGAGCGCCAAGCATTTAAGCTATAGATACCATTTTTAAAAGTCTTTCGGTATGACTCGACCAGGGGAATAAACAGATCTACCGACTGCTAAGCGGACGCTCTAACCACTACGCCATTGCGTCGATTTCTTGAATATGATCAAATTAAATTTTGAGAAGTGATTAATTTCGTCCCAAAATGCCTTTATACTTTAATCAGATTCAAAAAAAAATTGTGGGAAGGCAAGACTCCTGAGGCCTCCTAGTTACGCTAACGTATTGGCTTACAAATAGACTATATATAGTTTCCTCCCCAGAGTGCAAGAGTGGTTCGAAACAGCAAACTACTCATTATCTCATCCTGAACTGTCCTATCTACAAAGTTTCCAATGTAGTATGATACATGATCAGGAAATACTGGATATTCTTCGAATACCTAAATTAAAAATGAGCTCAGTAAATATGCTCACAGTGCCGGCGCTAGGCCAGCTGAGGCCCCCCCGAAAACTATACGTGGGCCCCTTTATCCGCAAACAAAGTGAACCGTAAAAATTATACAAAATGCGATTGCGTCCAATTTTGCGTCTACGTACCCTAGTTTGAAATCTACGTACGTAATTTGATACGACATTTTCGTACGTAAATCGCATCGTATTCTGTGTAAAGCCTCCTTAAGCCAATCGCTGGTCGATGAAGAAACTGACTCTGACTCGTCTAATGAAAATAAATTTAATACAAAGAAGATAACGTATATTTAATACAGGTTTCAAAATGTTTTTCGGCGAGCCTTTTCAGCAGCAAACACATCAATTATGCGGTCGAGATCTAAATCTCGTACGCAAGAGCTTTCTATCGAAATTGTAGCTAGAGATGTTAGCCTTTCGTCCATCATGGTGGATCGATGGAAGGTTCTGATTAGCTTCAGTTTGCTGAAACTTCTCTCAGCGCCAGCTACTGAGACCGGGCAGGTCAACAAAACTCGAAGAGCAATGGACAAATTTGGATATACTTCCAGCATATGCTTTCGATAGATATAGCTCAGAAAATCGTTGGCTGTTTTGAGATCTTCTTTATTTTCTTTCACGATGACCACGAACCGTTCCAACTCCTCATTCATTTCCACAGGGTCAATATCGCCCATTGTTTCATAAAATTTTTGGCATGCATTAAGTAAACGATTGTGCCCGTATACTTGCAATAAACTTTCTTGATTATAAAGAAAATTAAAAATTGCACCCACAGTGTGCATTTGCTCGAAGCGTTCTTTTAAAGAAGATAGAGCATGATCCATTAGTGGCAAAAAAAAATTTGCTTTGAATTTTTCTTCTGGCGACATCTCGCTACCTTCATCTTCTGCTTCGTATTCGAACAGCCTCCTTCTTCTTCTGGTTCTACTCTCAGCGAAACTCCTCTCAATTTGCAAACCTTCAGCAATTTCACGTGCCGTGGCTACCGCGCCGCTGTACCCGTCTTCGCGATATTTCTTTAAAACTTCCTCAGTTGCTTTGATTTCTTTTTCAACTACTTCCATAGAAACACCAGTGGTTTGCATAACTTTGCTCGTCTTGTTGATGTGAAAAAGAATATCATGCCAAACTACAATTGACAAAATGAAGCTCCATGTTTCAATTCGAAGTATCAATGAACGAACATCATTGATTGTTTGACCATCTTTTTTTTCGAAGCAGTAGTTTTCCAATTCCTTCAATGCTTTTATCACTTCAGCCAAATGGTATCGTAAAGGTGAGATGCAATTGATGCGACTCTCCCAGCGAGTAGCTGATTGGGATTTGAGTGAGAGCGGAACATTCTTTTTTAGTATCGTCCATCGTTGCGTTGAAGAGGAAAACAGTGAATACAATTGCGTTAACACACCAAAAAATACCAATGCTTCAGTAGAAGATTTCACACTGTCGACTACAACTAAATTAAGCGAATGATTAGCACACGAAACATACAGCGCTTTTGGATTGATTTTCAGTAATCTCGCTTGAAAACCAGCTTCTTTTCCTTTCATGTTCGCCCCATTATCGTAGCACTGGCCTCGACAGTCAGCAAGATCTAGTCTTAATTCTTCGGAGCGCTTTAAAAAGACATTGAGCAAACCTTCGCCAGTGCTGTTATTGACACTCAAATAGCCAAAAAATGCCTCTTTTACTCTTGCACCGTGTTCATCATCACATTGAACGAAACGAAAAATGACGGTCATTTGTTCTTGATGTGATATATCCGGAGTACAATCAAGAATTATAGAGTAATATTTGGCTTGTTTCAGCTGCGTGAGAAGTGCGTTTTCAGTTTCTTTTGCAACTAAATTTATCAGCTCGTTCTGAATACTTTTGCTCAAATAGTGTTGCTTAGTTTTGTGCCGGATAATCCTATTTTGCAACTCATTCAAGACGAGATCTCTCTTCGCCAGTAGTTCAAATAAACCCAAAAAATTTCCATTTTGCGATGATCCCAGTGTTTCGTCGGATCCTCTAAAAGCCAAATTTCTTTCACCCAAAAATATTACGATGTCTATTAGACGCTCCAAAACATTCCTCCAAAATGTTCTTTCTGCAAGAAAAATCTTCATTGCTTGTTTATCCACCGTAGATTGAGTGTTAATACCCTCCTTAAGCAAAAGCCATTGGTTAAAACTCTTTTTATGAGAAGCACCGTTTTCATGATCCTTTAACTTCTTGGAAAACCCTTCCCATGTATTGATGCCCCTACTAAACGGACTAGCTAAGTTGCCAAAAAGTTTGCAGCTGAAGCAGAATGCTTTGTCAGAATCTTCAGAGTACATCAGCCATGACCGAGGAACAGCCTCGCCATTACTCAAAATGCGTTTGTAATGAATAGAAGAAAATCGTCTTCTAGCTGCGTTGTATGGAAAATTTGTTACAACTTGCCGAGGTCCTCTTCTGATGATGTCAACCCGTTGCGGATCTGATATGACGTCAGGCCACTTCGCTGGGTCCCTATGGAGAGGGTCAAACGAACTGTGGGGAAGTGACGATGAAGTATCGATGGCCGCATTTTTTGCCCCCATAGACGTACATGGCACTGATGGTAGATTTAGTTCAACCGATTCACACAAGACATTTTCTGATTCTGCAGTTGACGCTGCTGCTGCTGAAACTAAGCTCAAAGTATCGCTGATAGGGACGGCTGGCAAAGTAGCACTATCTGTTTCAGTTTCTGCTCTGCTAACGGAAAAAAACTGTGTTAATTTGGTAAGCTTTTTAACTGATTCCTGAGCAGCAGCTGCTTCTTTTCTTTTCTGTGCTCCACTTTTATGGCGTTTCATGTTTCCGATAGACTATTTTTAAAAAATAGCTTCTAAATTATATATGCACGTAATTGGCTATTTTCAACTTCGAATTAACTCTAAAATCGATTAATATATTTTAATATATTTTCAACTTCGAATTAACTCTAAGCATTGTCACAATTAAACTATAAATATTGAAAAACTAACTTCATATCTTTCTTAATCTAAAAATGCAGTAATCTATTTACTGTACTCTGTTTCCTTCACAGTAGCTGCAACCAACGAACTGGTCAGCTTTTTGGCAATTAGCTTCAAAAATTCATCATCTGACTATGACGTAACTATACGGCTTCTGACTGACTAAATGGTTGTAAAGTTACTTTTAAAGGCAAAAGCACTCGTTAAGAAAATTTGACTTATCTTATACGATACAAATGAGTCAAAGCGTCGAAAGCAATCAGAATCGAAACATGAAACAGTAGATCAAAATACTCAACGTCGAAACTTGAATATTGGTCTTTGGTTGGTATTCAATGGGCGGGGCCCCTGACCAGGCCTGGGCCCCCCCCCCGACCGGGGGGTTCGGGGGGCGGTTCCGCCGGCCCTGTATGCTCATACTATTTTTTTCCCTAAAAGTGCAAGTACTGTGGATTATGAGCCTTGAAAATTTATCTTTTCTAGAAATTAGGCAGTATAGAGAGTTGTAGTTGCTAGTTAGCAAGTTTCACACAACCTCCTACTTTAGGGGACCTGGCTCCAGCCTTACACCAAGGTAAAATAAAAAAAAATACTCAAAAATGATCAACAACTTCATACTGTACAACAATCCATTACAACTTGTCAATTACCCGCGACCGGTTTCGACCTAATTTTTTACAGTCTGTATTTTGACATGACAAGTTAGAGTTTTAATTTTTAACTGGGCTTATTTTTTTGTGTATATACTGTATATATTTTCTTGCAATCTTCCAATTTCCTCTTTCATAGATTTTATGGTTAAATTTTTTCAAATGATAAAATTTTCTTCAAAGTGGAAGCTCTGGCGCTAGCCAATACTGTCATTGCCCAAACCCTGATTCGCAATCACGCGAAATGTCCAGGTTTCAGTAGTATTCATTATTCATTTATGTGGAATGTTTATCGAAGATTTCGGCATTTTAGTATAGACTATAGATTATTCCCGCAAAGCAACACACGATATAAACAAAGTTTGCCAAAATTTATTTTCATTCTTTTACCTTTGAAGACGGTCAGAATTTTTTTTGACATTTTTTAGTCAAGCCAGAAATAAATATGAAATGATCTAAAAAAAAGATAAACTAATTTGTTCATTTTGACTGAAAAGATTATTTGTAACGCCGCCAATATTTTGCAGTAATATCTTCTATACGTTTCAAAGCCAACGAGCGCAATGTGAATCTGATAGTAGATTTTTTAATTTACAGCTACATGCATATTGCCTTGCAAAAAACACTCTTTCTCAAACCTGACTTTACTTTTTCTTTCATGTTTTAAACGCTTTGCTTCGTTGCCGTCAATCGAGCACACAACATCCGCAAAAGCGTTTTTATCTTTAAAACGAAGTGCAAAACGCAGATCTTGCCGATTGTGTTTTTCCGCAAGCAAGCAAAAAAGTTTGAATTTGCAAAAAATGTCTGACATAGTCGCAGTTAAAATTTAGCAGCCTAACCGTTTTCAACCAAATATTTTAATGCAAATGGGAAATAATAATGATAATTACGAAGAATGTTTAAATAAAATTTGCTGTGCAGTCTTGTGGACAGCAATAGTAAGGTATTAGATAACAACAATGAGTTCACTCTCTGTTCACCGATGTACCTGTAGAGCTACATCCAGTTGGTCGTATTGCGTAATAACTTTCAAACAAAAGCGACTACCTCGATAACATGAACGAGACTCTTGATGATCAATCGAAACTCAAAAGACTTGGTCCGACCTCCAGCAAAGACAACACAACCAGCACTGAATCGCGCCTTCAGAAGCGGTTGCTTGACTTAGTCAAAGGGTATCTTATGCCGAAGTGGATATATGACGCAATACGACCAACTGGATCGCAAAGACCTCAAATGTATGATTTGCCGAAAACACACAAAGAAGGCATGCCACTTCGCCTTATACTGTCTATGACAGGCTCGTCCCATTGCGAACTTGGCAAGCTGGCCCATTACAACCTGTGTTGGAGTGGTTTTCGTCACATTGCATTTCAGATTCGTTTACGTTTGCAAAGATCATGCAAAATCTTGACATCGACCCTAATGTCGTCATGTGTTCTTTTGATGTGTCCAGCTTGTTCACCAACGTTCCCCTTGATGAAACCATCAAAATCTGTTCAGATGCCCTTTATTACGATTCTGATTCACAACCACTCATTCCAAGGGATGTTTGTTGAGTTGATGAAGAGCGCTACATCCTCAGTTGAGTTCAGCTTCAATAACACTATGTACAAGCAAACAGACGGAGTAGCTATGGGATCATCACTTGGTCCGGCTTTGGCAAACATCGTTGTTGAATATCATGAAGAAAAGTTATTTTCTCAAACTTAGTAGCCTCCAGCATACTTCCGATATGTTGACGACACGTTTGCCATCTTCGATCACGAAGCTGAAGCAGATGAATTCCTAACCGAACTCAACTGCCTTTATCCATTCCTCAACTTCACCTTTGAAAAAGAGAAAGGAAATGTCTACCGTTTCTTGATGTTTACGTCGAAAGAACAGTTATTTGCTGTGAAAGCAGTGCATACTAGAAACCCTCTTTTACCGGCCAGTATTTGTGTTGGGAGTCCTTTAGTGCTCTCAAGCGTAAAATAAGTCTGGTATCTACATTAATGCATAGAGCCCTAATGATTTGCGGCAAGCGTAGACTCAATGAAGAAATGGAACGGATCAAGAAAATATTACTGGACAATGGCTATCCTAAAAACGTTATCAACGCTTAGATCGCCAAGAAAATTGCTCAATTCTTCACCCTTAAGCGATTCAGCCCAGAAAAGTGCTCTGCATACGTGAGGGTCCCTTGGATAAGTAAGCCCCCCACAAACTTGGAAAAAGGTCAAAACCGTCGTGGAAAGCTGCTATGGTTCCGTCAACACTCGCTTGGTCTTTACGTCAAAGTGCATGCTACTTATGTCCCGCAAGGATGTTCTACCTACCACTCAGAAAAGTTCAGTCATATATGAACATAAGTGCCACTGTGATGGTCAGTACGTAGGAAGAACATCTCAACGACTATGGAATCGCATCAAACAACATGTTCCGCAATGGTTAATACAACAATTGACCCGTCCACGCCGATCTCAACCACACAGATCGTGCAAACGAAAAAACACCAAACCGGATTGTGATTCTGCCATTGGTCAGCATCTTTTAGAAAATGATCAATGTGCATTAAACTATGATGACAAGCAGTTTTCAATTTTTGCCACAGCACTCAGCTCTTTCCACTTTAATCCCTTAGAGGCTGCTTATATCAAGACCCGGCGTCCGGCTTTATGCAGACAGAAAGAGTTTGTTTACACTCTCAAACTCTTTCAATGATCGCGGCGTCTGGCTTCTTGCTGCGCTTTCTTTAGCATTTCGCTATTGCGAAATCATTCTTCGACGCACTTTGCAATACTAGCGCTATCATTGGCTGGTCTTGATTGCCTAAGGTCCAAATTAATCATATAAAACACTTACTCGATACCGTCACTGATGAGAGTGTCACGAAAAGCTTATGACTCAAACAGCTTTTTTCAAAGTTATATTAAAATTTTGTATCACCAAAAAGAATTTTGCGTATTTTTGATACAAAAACGTTATAATCAAGTACCGTACCAGCAATTGTTGTCTTTTGAAAGCTTAGGAAATTTTATTTCCAGCAATCCCAGCGAGCAATGTATGGGCCGCAAAGTGGAAGACCAGACAAGGAGAAAGTTTGTTTTTATGATGAAATAGCGAGTGAGTGGGCCTTGGGAAGTTTCAGTGAAATCATTGTTTCTTCGGGGGTTTTCAATGGACATGTGGGAAAATGTGCTGAGAGTTTTGAAGGTGTGCACGGGGGGTATAATATTGGGAAAAAATGCAGAAGGAAAAAGATTGCTGGAGTTTTGTGATCAAAAAAAGCTATGCGTGGCAAACACTTGGTTTTATAAGGCAGGCAAAAGGAAAATCACTTATAGTGCCGGTGGATATGAAACAGAAATTGATTTTGTGCTTTTGGGAGAAAAATACAGAAAGTATGTAAGGGACGTGAAAGTGATTCCATGGGAACTTCAGCACAGGATGGTGGTTGTAGATCTGAATAAAAAGCTTCTAGAAAAGGTTGTGAGAAAGCAACAGATGATACAAAGAAAGATTTGGAAGTTGAATCAAAACCTAAAAAGAGTAAGATTTGGAAAAAAGAGTTAAAGAACTAGTAAGCACAGACGCGCCTAATTTGTGGAAAACTTTCAAGGATGATGTTCTAAGGGCATGTGATGAAGAGTGTGGAAAAAGAAGCCTAGGAGAGATCGAGCAGACATGTGGTGAAATGAAAAGATCAAGGATACCATAGCAAGAAAGAATCGGCATTTGAAGAGCTGTGCAGGTTTCATCAGAAAAAAATAAGACTAAATGCAAACGTACAAGAAATCAAATCAGAAAAATTGTTGCTAGAGCTATGAGAATGGAAGCTAATCTGGAGTTGAATAATTCATATCAGAATTCTGATAGTATTTTCTACTTCCTTCGAAGAATGAAAATGGAAGGGAAGGATGTGGAAGGAGAATGTGCTCAAGAGAAAGTAATGGACGATTGGGTTTTATTGAAGAAGATAGGGCAAAATTTTGGAAGGAGCACATGGAAAAGATTATGATTGAAGAGAACGAATGGGGCCAGATGGTAGAAACTAATGTAGAAGAACCAGTGGAAATAGTGGCTCGCAATGAAATTGTGCAAGCAATGCAAAAGATGAAATGAGGAAAAGCAACTGGACCATCTGAAATAAGTGTGGAGATGATAGTTGCAATTGGCGAAACCCAAGTGAAAGTGGTGATGGAAGTGTGTCAGCGTGTATCGGAGTGTGGAGGAATGCCTGGTGAGTGGAAAACTAATGTGATTGTGCCTATCTTTAGAGCAGGGGTTCCCAACCAGGAGTGCTCGCACCCCTTGGGGGTGCGAGGCAGCATCTTAGGGGGTGCGAGATGGTCATTCAGATTTTTGTGTTGCATTTTTGTCCTGTCATGCTCAGTTCATCATGTGCTAATAGTTCTGCACAATCAGTGTCTAATTACAGCATGCCTAATGCGCGGCCTTCAATTCAGCCCGAACAATGCTAATCTCCAAAAAAAAAGGTCAACACACGCAATTTCAGCCTAGACTTCAAAATCGGCTCACATCTTGACCAGGGTTGCCATATTGGCTTTTTTTAGGCCAAATTCCTTGAATTCGTGTCGCGGCACACCGCCCAGTCAAATGCCGCTCAAGAGACGTCGAGTGGTATCACAGGCGTTTGCGAGATCGGTGATGACCTTTTTTTTTTTGGAGATCACCTCTGCAACAATGGTGAGGAAACTGCGGAATTTCCCTGCTTCAGCCTGAAATGGTACCGATCTCCAAAAATGGCAGCGTATATTCACGATGCACAGTTTGGAAAACACTGGTGTAGGTTAAAATTGTACTTATGACGTTATTAAATATGTTTGGCTTTTTTTTGGCTTTTTTTTTACCTCATTTGGCTTTTTTTGATCACTGGGATCTGGCAACCCTGATCTTGACCCGGGACGTGTTAAAATATTTTAGGGGTGCAATAACATATTAAGACATTTTAGGGGTGTGGGCCATTACAAAGGTTGGGAACCATTGCTTTAGAGGAAAGGGTGATGTGACGAGCTGTGGATCATACAGAGGAGTGAAACTGCTAGAACATGCCACGAAAATTGTTGAAAGGGTACTAGAGAGGCAAATACAAACACTAGTCAATTTAAACGAAATGCAGTTTGGATTTATGCCAGGAAAAGGAACAGTAGATGCAATATTCATTGTAGGAGAATGCAGGAGGAATATCAAAAGAAGGACAAGAAGTTGTATATGTGTTTTGTTGACATGGAAAAACTTTGGATAGAGTGCCAAGAGAAGTGATGGAGAGGGCCATGAGAAAGAATGATCTATCAGAAGTTATCGTTCGGGCAGTAATGAGCTTGTATGATGGTGCAAAGACAAGAGTGGGAGTGGAATCTGCATAGTCAGAGGAATTCGAAATAAAAGTTGGTGTACATCAAGGATCTGTGCTGTCGCTACTATTGTTTGAAATAGTTGTGAACGTTATTACAGAAAATGCAAGAAGGGGTGTGATTAATGAATTACTATATGCAGATGACCTTGTTCTCATGAGCGAAACCATGGAAGACCTAAAGGAAAAATTTTGGAACTGGGAGGATGCACTGGAAAGTAAGTGTTTTAAGGTCAACGCCAGAAAAACAAAAGTGATGGTAAGCGGGTCGGAAGGAAAATTATTCAAAAGCAAGATAGATCCATGTGGAGTTTGTGGGAGGAGAGTCATGGCCAACTCAGTGTTGTGCATAAAATGTGGAAACTGGGTTCATGGCAGATGTGCAAAAATAAAGAGAGTTACCGCTAGCTTGGCAATGCATTTTATTTGCTCGAAATGTAAAGGAATAATGGAAGGAACGGTGGATTCGATGGAGAAGTTGTGCGATGAAGTGGAGACAGTGAATGGATTTTGTTATTTGGGAGACAGACTAAATGTTAGCGGTGGTTGTGAAGTGGCAGTTAAAGCAAGAGTAAGAATCGGTTGGGTAAGATTCATGGAATGTGGAGAGTTATCGCTTGGAAATAGGTTTACTCTAAAAATGAAAGATAAATTTATCGTTGTTGTGTAAGATCAGCAATACTGCATGGAAGTGAGACATGGTGTTTGAAAGAAAATGAAAAAGCAATTTGAAGGAAAACAGAGAGAGCTATGGTGAGAGTCATGTGCGGTCAGAAAGTTGTAGACAGAAAGACGACTGAAGAACAGATGGACATATTGGGGTTGAAGGAAACTATAGACCGGTTAGCAACAGCGAATGGAGTTAGATGGTATGGACATGTGTTGAGGAGGGATAACGATAGTGCTTTGAGGGTTGCTCTGGATCTTGAAGTGACTGGCAATAAAAAGCGAGAACAACAGAAGAAGACCTGGAAGAAGCAAGTGAAGGAGGAGACAGAGAAGATTGGTTTGAAAAGAGAGGATGGCCAGAATCGAGACAAGTAGTGAGACGAAGTGCGAGCAATTGCAGAAGGAATGGGATAAATCCGGCCATCTCTACTAAGGGGACAACACCGGATAAAAACTGAACTGCTACTACAATATGTAACTCCAATTACTTGAGGCTAAGGATTAGTTTATAGTGGCTAATCAAAACTTGGTTGCCATATATCATGTTTCATTTTTAGTTGAACAATTATCCTACTTGACTTAACAAACTTGTAATTGATGGACAAAGTTTGCTCTTTGGTACATTTTGACTACTTTTCCTCACAAGCATGGTTCTTTTGCATTATCTGTCGACGTTATAAAAAACATTCATCAAAAACTGAATTATCCAAATGTTTATGAAATGTAGTCTACCGGTTAAAAGCACACAAAATTTTGTGCCTGCACCTCACAAAATTGCAATTTCTAGAAAAAATCCTCTGATACATTTTGTCTATTCTTTCTCGAGAGCATGGATTTTCAGTATTATCCATCAAATTATTCAAAAACATTTATCAAAAAATGAAGTCTTTTCAAATTCTAATTTGTAACAAATTCCAAGCAAAGCACTTGGTGATCACCCAAAAAAAAGACGATGGGGTAAAGATGGCCCTTTCTTATCGTTTGCAACAAAATGTTGAGCTACATATGATGTAAATGCTAAAACAATTTTCTTTGCAATTAGATGAGGCTGGCACAGCCAGCTGATGTGATATTCTTAACCTCGATATAATTAATGGGGGCCCCCCGCTATTGCTATAACTTAACTGCGAGTGCTTTATTTCGGGTTTGTTTGCTCTTTGCATGGCGGCGTTTATGCCAGGACCGAAGAACATGCACCCAGTCAGAAACGTAAGTTCATATTAATTCGCCTACAGTAACAAAAAAGTGGTAAGTAGCGATCCTAATATTCAATGGCTTCAACGGACTGTTAGGTCATAATCTTAAATGACATTACAAGACTTGCCACTATATAGTGAGAACAGCAGCAGGCAGTAAAAGCATACACTATCATTTTGATTGCGAACATAAATGGCCAAGGCCATTACTGATATTTGCATTTGCAAGAATATTTGTATTGGTACAAAACACCAATCTTCATTCAAAAGTAGATAGGTATGGATTAGAAGCAAAGCTAAAAGTGATAAAATCTCAAATTTAATAAAAGATTAAAATTGAACGATAACACAGGCCAACAAAAAATTTTTGGCATATAAGGTAGGGTGACCATACGTCCTCTTTTTGGAGGACATGTCCTCCTTTTTGGTAAAAAGTAATTGGTCCTACGAGGATGTTTAAAAATGCCTTTTTTGTCCTCCTTTTTAACAAAAACTAATTTGGTCATCCAAAGTCGTTCAAAACTTCCCTTTTTACGTTTACCCTGTGATTAAAAAATTATGTCACTGCATATTAGTTCAAGTGATAATAAGTTTAACTGGTAAGGAATGATAAAAAGGAGTTTCCTAACGGTCTACCTCAGACTGACTGTTGCTTTAGGTTTGAAAGAGTAAAATTACATGAAAAACAGTACAAATATCGGTAAGTTTCCAAACTGCATTTCTTGTATTTTACGCAGCGGAGATACGGAGATAAATTTTGCTTTGTTGTTCTGGTCAATTGACCTAATTTCAAAGAAACCTTTTCGGTACATATTTATTTTAGTTTAAAAAATCAAACAGTATTTTCAGTTGAACTGTTTAAAATTATCATTGCTGTGATTTTTGAAATATAAAACAAAAAGCTAAAAAATAAATGCGATATGCCAAAAAGAAAATCAAAGTTTACTGAAGAACTTCAACAGAAGTATCCATTACGTAGAAAAGGACGAGATGAGTTCGAAGCAGAATGCATTACGTGTGGCTACGGAACTTTTGTTTCTGTAGCAAATAAAGACAAACCGAACCCCATCGCACTGTTTTTGCCTTGGGTCCAAAAGCGCACCGTTTCTGTACAATGTTTGCACACCTTGTGGGATGCTCAAAGCTTTTCTTGGTCCTCTAACTTCATGCCAAAGTAGGCTTCATAAGCTCTCTCGGTAAAATCTCTCACATTGAATCGGTACCTTGCGATCATACATTCGCCACAGATGTAGCAAAATACGTCTGGATCGTTTCGGCATTGCTTTCGCTTAGTACTCATTTCTACTACTTTCTCATATGCAGTTTTACTCAAGACAACGTAGCAAAATTTTCCAGCAAATAAATATTTAGTACCCAATAAAATGTTCGCCGAAAGGCAGCAATTCATCGTTCATTATGTCCTTAAATCTACAAAATCTAGCACTTTAGTTAGCTGAATAATACATGCTTTCCACACTATGCTGCGTTTAGGCTTTATCATGGTTGTTTTAACGCACAGAGGAGGACGAATAACTCTTCTCTAAGAAGGAATATAAAGATAATAAAAAAAACTTTTGATAGGAGTAAGTCGTAAATTTTATGGTTTTTAGCTGATAGTAATGCTCTAAACCGCATCAAACTTTCATCAGTCATCAACATTATGGCTTGTTTTTATACCAATCGATATACATGTAGGTTGTATGGAATAAATGGACACTAAACTTTGAGTGGGAAACCAGTAATATTAAGCTATATTAAAGAAGCTTCGCATGCTTGAAAATGCACCGTGCTCAAGCAAAATTATAAAAAAAAAAAGTAAAAATATCTCCAAAACTAGACCCAATTCGGCAAAACTAAGTGCATTTTCAGACTCAGCGCCCTCGATTTAACCCTAAAACGACTCGACATTCTTTGCCTTTTGACAATAAATTTTTTTGTTGGCCTGTGTAATAGCATCAATTTGTAACACTGGATTAGGGGGAATGTTTTTGTTTGAAAAGAGCTTGGTTGGCCCCTATTGCAATTGGGTATATGGCTTAGAGGAAAGACACTGTATCAAGGTGCAATAAGAGATTGTTTATTTAAGTGTTCTGTAAGCATGCTGTTTTCTTCTGTCTTGAATCCTTTTACAAAGCACTGCTAGGTCATCATCTTAAATGACATCACAATGCTTCTCTTCTTCGTATGGAGGAGCATCCAAAAAAAAAACCGATGGGATCGAATGCTGGCTGCGGTGGTGTTAAGCCAGCATCGAGCATTGTCAGTCAATATCGTCAGACCAGCCACCCCTCGAGGTGTCCGATGTATGGAGCACTTTGAGATAACGTGGTCTGTGGTTTGAACGGTTCTGCCACAATCGAAATTCGACAAGGGAGCGAGACCCCATTTGTAGATGGACGAGTAAAAACGCCCAACGCCTGTCAGCAGGCGATTGAACTTAAACCAAGGTCTTCTGGACGAGCCCATCCCAAGGGGCCTAGAACTAGCCTTGAGAATGAAAACATTGTGTACGGATGTGCGTTTAGAATGCTCTGCGCTCCATTTATAATTCGTCCACTGAGCAGCGCGGATGCGTAGTTTAGATGTGTCATTTAATAATTTCCACGTAGCAGGCACAAATAGGCATCTAGACATCAGTCTTTCCTGGGGCACATCTGGTAACCCAACTAATTGACCGTGTAAAATATGGTGTAGGTCCAGGGTGCCACGCTTGGCCAAGGAGAGCGTCGCTCCCAAGTGGCGAAGCTCAGCTGGCTAGATGCCTGAAAGGATTGGCAGGTGGTCCGTTAGCGTAGGACGCAGGCATTTAGTGACAATGCGCAAGGCGTCATTCAAAACACTGTCGATGAAACGGGTGTGTGCGCTGCCACAACGAACTGGCGCACAGTACTCAGCTGTGGAGTAAGCCAAGAATAGGCAGTTGTACACAGTATTTTAGCGCCAGCGCCCCATTCCGAGCCCGAAAGTCGCTTCAGAAGCGTGACGCTGGTAGGTAGTTTTTTGCGCAGGGTTTCGAGATGGTGGAACGTGAGTGATCTGTCCAGTTTTACCCCAAAGTAGGTTGGAACCGGGCAAAATGACAAGAGTTTACCACTAGAGTAGAATTTAAGCTCACGTTTGGCCTCTTGATTGTGTAAATGAAAGACCGCCGTCACCGGTTTAGCTTTGCTGAATTTCAGCCTCCAAGTCTTGAGATAGGCTGATGCTGATTCTCCAATGCTTTCCAACATATATTGAGAACAGCAGCAAGCACCATAATTATTCACTATCATTTTGGTAGCAAACATAAATAGCAAAACTTATTACTGACATTTGTAATCGACAGGCTCTTTGTATTGGTACAAAACACTAATCTTCATAAAAGAGTAGAGAGGTGTGGATTATGGGCAAACTTGCGTGTAATAAAACGCCAAATTTACAAAACGATCAAAATATAACCATAATAGCATCAGTTTGTACAATTGGATTAAGATGAAACGTTTAAAAAGAACTTACAAGCGCCTATTGGAATAAGTTACATAACTTTGGTGAAAGACATGGCTCCTTTTAACACTATGGCCTACTACTTACTCTTTTAAAAAGCATGAATGATAGTTTGTGACATCATTCTATCTTTGTGAACACTACCACTCTTGATTCATAGACCAAGATTGCGTGTGCAGGAACTATGGCCTATATTTTCTAAAACATGCCGTTGTGGCTCTAACAAATATTGGTACGGTGAAGCCGGCGCAGCTGCTTTAATTGATACGTTCTAACTCGGTACGGATGATAGCATGACCTGCCGGAGTAGAATCTCACCATACTTTCGGGAAAATTTTTTCTTTTGCTTGATAATAGCTTGCTAGAGCTACCGGGATCCAACCTAACAATTTTGGGAAGAGCAAGAACTCTTAACTTTCCTTAGCACACCTAAGCAATGAAAAAGGAACATGCAACATAATACGTAGCCAGCAAGGACTTGAGAAAGTTTGAGAGAAAATTAAAATTGTTGATATTTTGCTATATAATAGCTTTATAAAGCTAATGGGACCAAACCTGAATATTTGGGGTCTCCTGGGCACGCCAAGCAGTAAGATAAGAACATACAACGTTATGTGTAACCAGCAAGGACTTGATCAAGTTTGAGGAAAAATCGACAGAAAACAACTTCCCTATGTGAAATCCCATCGCACGGAAAAAACATTTTTGCTATTTTGCTTGAAAATAGCTTAATATCAGAAATATGTTCTATACTTCCAACAAAGGGAAATGCAAGGCTCCTCTGGGTTCATTTTTGCAATGAACAAAGCACATGGACCTAAAGCATAGTCGGGACCTTGAAATGAAAAGTCCCTATAAAAAAAGGCAACCACGTTGTGAAAATCTTATGTACAGAAAAAACATAAACATTTTGTTACTGTTCGCTCAAGTGCCCGATGGATAAAGCCGGTTTGGCCTGCTGAATCGACACTTTCAATTTCGACGTTGCTGATGGGACGATTGCCGGGTAACGCCGGCATATATAGGCTATATTATAAAGCAAGGATTTTTTCCTTTGCTAATATGCTGCCTGGTAAATTAACTACATCTATGCTATAAAGCAATGAAATAACATCCCCAGTTTAAGAGAAAATCAAAATAATAACATAGGCGTAGCAATTTGTAAAACTGAATTTCGAAAGAACTTATGCTTGAAAATGGGCTCCTAAAAGAATATGGAGAATGAATTTGGGCAAGCCATAGACGCTTTTGGCGCTATGCCGAAAACAAAGTAAATAGTGCAGCCAAAAGACTTAATACCACAAATATAGATACGAAAGGGGCCGCACCAAATCGGGAAATAGGCATACCAATAAATGGTTTATTTCTGTAATTGTGAAAACAACCACCATTTGGCCGCCACCATCAGTTCTGACTGCGTTTCATTACCTCTTCCAATACACTTTTTAAAAGTATTAATGGTAGTTTGTGGCAAAATTCTTTCTTTTTTTTATTATTTGCTTTATTCATCCTCCATTCACGAGAAAGCGAATTGTTTCGCTATATTTTGGACGGGACGTCCGCACTCGCTTGGGAGTTGCCATTTCCGAGGTGTCTGGGCCACCTGTCTTCCACATAAAGGCGGGGGCATCCCGTTATATGCCTTGCCCTAGGACACAACAAGCGAACTTGCCGGCTTGTTCTCCACAACCTTCCCTCAATGCCGAGCGCCAAGCTGGGATGCTGCAGATACCATTTTTTAAAGTCTTTTGGTATGGCTCGACAAGGGGATTAAACCCCAGGTCTACCGACTACGAAGCGGACGCTCTAACCACCACGCCATCTTTGTGAGCATAACCAGTATTGATTAAGAGATTGAGATTATCATCACTACGAGTGCAAGAATTACGGATGTGCATAGAAAACACAGTTTTTTTGCTTCTGTTTGCGCAAATGCAGGATGAGTGAAGCCGGCTGAACCGATATTTCAAACCCCGGCTTTACTGATCGGAGGCTCTGCGGGCGAAGCTGGCAGAGTGGCTAGTCTAGTATATAAAGTGCAATTATGTCTGTTTGTTTGTCTGATTCCACCAAACTATTAGACGTGCAAACATCAAACTTGACACCATTAATCAGCTCCTTGGGGTAAGTGCCATAAAGGGTTTTTGACATCACCATGACGTCATAATTAAGGATAATTTTAAAAATTGCATTTTTGGACCGAGGAAAGCGGTTTTAGGCTTAAACGAAAGCCAGTACCAGACTTACCAACTGCAACAATTTTGCTTCTTTGCGATGTCACATGACGTAATAATTAACAATTAATTGCAAGATTTGTTTTCTTAACTTACTCAAAAATACGAATCGTAGAAACGCGATTAAAAGCTTTTTTGGGAGATCTTATGCTTTTTTCAGAAATACGGTATCAAAAACGCAGTAGTTTGCTGTATGCTGCTTTTTTCACTTGTTTCACTTTAATTGTATCAGACTTATCATGATATCAAAGAGCGAGTTTCAAGCGTTCAAGAAAAACGAATATGAAGCATGCTTTAGAATGCTTAAAATGCTTAAAAAAGTATCTGTTGTTGAGTAGTAATTCAACTTACATTGTCGTCAAATTTTCTTTATCTGAAGCACCTTGTTAATATCTCTCGAAAAAGCGAGTACTCGCGTTTCTACGGTCTGTAGTTTTTGAAAAATACAGAGAACAATTTGTACCATCAAGCGTTAGCTGTGACGTCATCTTGCACTCCGGAAAGATAAAAGTTTTTTGAAGTTGGTAAGTAAAAGGCTGGCTCCCGTTTGAGCCAAAAACTATTTTCCCCTATCAAGAAACGCAAATTAAAAAATAATATCTTTGATTATGCAGTCATCATGACGTCACGAACCACCTTATGACCCCTAGTCCGAGAAGGTGATTAATCGTACCAAGTTTGATGTTTGTCCAGTAGTTTCGGAGGAATTAAAACAGACACACTCATACACATAGACAAAATTGCACTAATTGTGTAGATTGGTTATTTTTGTTGTTGTTGACAGGAGAATGCTGTAATATTGAGTGTAGCCTACCTCTCTGATAAAAACCTAGTTTCCATATCGTCGTTTTTTGTGCTTTGAAAATTAATGTAGCTAGGGTGCAATGCTGGCTGTGCTAAAGATGTTTTTGAGTTTAAGTGCAGTGGAAGTATTGAGTGCTACTAGTCAAGATGTACTTTAGAATTTTGTTAGTTTGTTTTATGTTCTGTAGATCGTGTTATGTTTTAAGTTAAATTGAGCTTTTTTAAGCAAAGATCAAACACAAAATCGTCGTTGTTTTCAGCTTCTGTTATTGTGTCGTTGGGTAAGGCACTTGACGGGTATTTCATTTTTATGTGGAAGAAGAGGAAGGAATCAAACAGTCTACCCCTACAGGGATGTCTAGAGCCTGTGGTGGTGGCCCGTGAGTCCAACGAAGACCAACGAACAACGTACAGTATGAGCTGAAGTGCATGAGTTAAAAAAAGAAAGATCTAGCTCAAACGATAAAGGACCAGGGATTTGTATTTATTTGCTCAATTGTTTTAATCATACAGTCCCGGGTAGACTTAATTGCGTAGTTATAACCGAGGAAACAAGACTTGATTGAAGCTTAAAGTTAATCCTTTTCTTGCAGTGTCGTATTAGTTGCAGTAAGCAGCAGTGATCGGATGCTACCTTTGTTTCATAGTCTTCAAAACAACAAAAACCGGTACACGTGAGCCCGGGAGAAACTCCAGGGCCTTCGCTCTTCTTTCACCACAACAGTCAAAGTAAAACTTCTTTTATTGTGGACAACTTAGTTTAATTGAAATTTAAAAACTAAGTTAAAATTAATTGTAAATAAATGAAATAGGAAGGGCAAAAATTTACCTGAGGTTTTCTTTATAAAACCAAATTGATTGAACTTAGTGCAGCAAAAAAAAATAAATTTTGTGTACCAAAACGATAACAAAATTACTTCAACATATAGAACGTTACTTATTTAGCATTTGGAGCGAGAAGCCGGCTAATCAAATGCAAACCTCGCTCGGTTTAGGCAAAACGCACGCGAATTGCATTCCAACTTCTAAACTACCAAATACCAAACAAGAAGAAGAATAGAAAGTACGCGAGAACTAAAAGGTTTGAGTTCAGTTCAGTAAGAGCACATGGAAAAATTTTTTTGCGATTATTAAGAAGCCGATTCTGTAGCAACCTCAAACAAGGAAATTTCGCAGACAAATCCTAACTTTAAATCTAATCTTAACTCTAACTAACTTTAATCCCAACCCAAAAACTGATTGGCAATTCCAAGGATTTTCCTCCGCCTTGTAGTCGTAACTGCGATACCTCTGCATAGGAACGTAACCAATATTTCGGAACGTTTTCCGCAGATTTCCGCGTTTTACTATATTGCGTAGTAATTCGAATAAAAACAAGGTATCATGCAAAACATTTTCCCATTGCTAAATAGGTAAATTTCTTAAATCCAAGATCAAGTTTAGTTCCAGTTATTAGCTTGGCAACAAGCAATTTTTTAAGTATACTTTTCCTTTTGTTCTCAAACTTTTTAAATACAACTTTAAGTGAGTGCCTTTGTGAGCACTCTGAGTGTATAACCGAACGCTCGTTTTGAAAACATGTCTAGATCGGAAAAATGGAGCCGTTATGCTAATGTAAGCGAACGCTTCTGGAATTGCAAAATTCTGGTCGCAAGATTTCGAGTTCAATTCTAAGAAAGTTGCGTTGCCTGCGACGCAATCAAAGGAAACTGCTGTATGACTCATGTTGAACATCCAACTCTCCTCTCATTTCGAGCGAGATGATTTGATTTAAGTTATTTTTTATAATCTCACCGCTTTCATTAAGGTTTGCCGCCAGCAATATTGTTGCAAAACAAAAATAAGCAACGATAAGCCCATAGCACGATATTGCCACTACAGGCCGTAAAGCAGACCAAACATAGAGATGGAAACGAGCAGTGGTCTCATGAGAGATTTAATTTGAGCTTATACTCAAGAGATTGCAGAGAAGGCTGCAGCTGTCAACTAAATCTTTCCTTCATAGCGAACTACTTCTTTTCTTTTGAAGCTAGCCCTCTACTCCCCAACATCATTTCGGTATAAAGTTGTAACGAGCAGCTGGAAGATGGTATACTTTCAATTCATCTTCGTTCTATCTGCGAATAAGAAAAGAAAGTGCAAGACAAGTAAGTTTGATTTCTGAGTGATTAAGTTAACGTTGAACTGAGAGCAGTTACGGCCGAGTACGATTACTTATTTAGGCCTTGCAATATTACCAAATATTTCGACTTTGCTGCAGTGGCGTATGCAGGGCAGACGAAGAGCGATGGCTCCGCAAATTGTATAATAAAAGTAAAAATATGTAAAATAAGGTCTTTATGTCAGTTGGTGGACCAAACTGGGCGATATTCTTCCTTTCAGGTCTGTTCAAAAAAATTTTTCAACCTCACAAAATGTAAAAAACATTGATTTTGACTCTAATTCTGCAAAAAAATTTTAGAATGTCGGTCTCAGATTTGTTTAAATGCTACACTAGAAAATAAGATTGAGCTTGCTCACTTAATGCTCCGTCCTCCTCCCCCCATTATTTCTTTCTGCATACGCTAGTTCTTCGTTGGAACTATTCGCTTCAAAAATGTAACTCAACACTTCCACTGTACCTTCGTGGATTTAAAGCTGCACTGGAAACTAGGGTTTGCTTTAATCCAGGATGCGAATACAAATGAACTTGGTGATTTTGCTGAACTAGAAAATAAAATTTCTATACTCGTACTTGAATAGTATCCAAATCAATTGTACACTTGCAATTGACGAATCGGGTTGGCTAGACCCAACAGAAAAAACAGGGCAATACCACTAATTGGGGAAATATCCAGGAAAAGACTGAAAGTAGTTGTTTAACCCGATTTGGAATGAACTTATTTAAAATTTTGCCAGTCTAGAATTTGAACACCAACTGAAAATATTTGTAAATTCGAAAAAAATTGTTCAATTTCGCAGTCTAGGTATACTTTGAAGAATTTATACAAAGCTTAAAAGAGCACTCTGTCAAAAACAAAAAATTCAGTCACTTTACGTAAATGCCAATCAAAAATTTTTATATGTCAGTCTTTTTGTAGCTTTAATCCAAAATAAATATGATTGGGTTCCGCACTTGATAAATAATCCAGCCAAGGTGCTTTGTTTTTGTAGGCAGAAAAAAAGTTTGACTCATAGAAGGTTTCAAAAATACATCTTTAAGACCATCAGGTTCCAGAAACGTGCACTTGAAATAAGCAATGGTATCATTCGGATCGAGGGAGAAAAGGTTAAATCACTGTTCTCTGAACATGCAGTCTCGATTAAAAAAGTTTATCACTTGATGGGTTTACAGCAGCATTTGTCACAACTACTTTGTTGTCTCTGAGCCTGTTTATCTGGAACAATCTTCTCTGTACAAAATCTGTTTACAGACAATACGTCAAAATCCTTTTTTTAGAAATTCCTTCTCATCAATTTAAAGCACAATCGAAAACTTGCTATTTTTAATCTCCACCTTTACGTAAAACTCAGGCTAAGCGTTGTAAAACTAAATCAAGTTCTGTTGGGGAGTCTGCTTTCGACAGGACGATATTTTTAAGAAAATGCCAGCAAGAAAGCCGCCACCTCCACCTGGCGTCGACATCAACCTGGATGACAAGGATGTACAAAAAGCAGCATCCATGATTCAGAAGTCCTTCAGAGGTCACAGAGTTCGTCAGAAACTGAAAGAAGATGGACCTCCAAAGTATATTGTAGCTATAATGGAAAACAGACTAGATCAGAGGTGTCAAACTCATTCAGTGCTGTGGGCCACATTTACATACATAGATTACATAAGGGCCAGACTCTGTTGAAAAAAAATTTAAGCCGACAAGACTGTATAACAGTGGTCCCTAAAATTTTTGTCTGCTGGCACAGGAAACCAGTTGATCAAATTTCTCGGCACATTACCCATGCAAATCTATTCCTATTGATGGCGAGTGTCGTTATTTGAAGATCACCGCTTCTCCGGAAATCGTGTGATGTAGCCCGAAATGGTGCTAATCTTCAAAAAAAAGGTCATTGTCTCTCTTGCCGTAACCTGTAATGCTACCCGCGACTTGTAGCTGTTCTCAACCGTTACTTCATGGCAGCATTTTTTCAATTTTGGCAGAAAATTTGTATTCAGTATTACGCACTTTAAAAAGACTCGCGGCACACAACGACACACAGTCTAAGAAACATTGCTGTATATATTTCTTTTATGGAGACTAATGCTTTCAATAGAGATTTTCTCGCATTTTTCACTCAATAGCTACTTGAACTTTTTTTTAAAAATAAATTTTCTTATCATGGCGAAGGTCGCTATTTTCACGTAATTTTAACTTAAAAGACTTTTTTTTCTTTTGGAGAACAATTTTTCGAAGACCAAATTCGTAGGCCAAGCATTCGCACTGTACCACAAAATCTTTACGCGGGTCGCAAAATGTTACGTCGCGGGCCACATTTGACCAGCGGGCCGCCAGTTTGACACCCCTGGACTAGATTATAATTTTCTGTCATCTTTTATGTGATCGGCTTTGTTGTAGTAGTTGAAGAATAAAATCCGATATGAGTTTAAAAATGGGATGCTAAGATGGATGACGATACGTCGTACAAAACAACGTCTGAGTGTTTTATACTTTATAAACGAGTTTTTTTTGTGGTTATAATCCGACACACTACTTTGACAAAGATAAACCTGTTGCGAAACAGGGACAAGCGCGAAAACAAACAATGCGTAATTCTGCGCAGTTGCGCTTTAAAACATATTCAATTCATAACAGTTGAAACAATTCCATGATGCTAGCAGCATGAAAATGAGTTTTCTTTACTAATCTGAGCAGAATTATGATAGCCAGTAAACTAGTGAACACTTTGTTTCAAAACGTTTCGCTCTATACTGAAAGCATCATCATTGTAATTAGTAGGTAACATTTTAATTTCAACTGATGATGCTTTCAGTATAAAGCGAAACGTTTTGAAATAAAGTGTTTACTAGTTTACTGGCCATCATATTTCTACTCATCTTTCATGATGATTTGGTAAAAATCACATAGTAATGAGTTTCAGAAAGTAATTAGTACATTATAATGACGTACAATTTACAATTGTGGCACAATGTGCACCATTGAACTTTAGATGGTTGTTTGAATCATCACATAATTTAAATTATTGTGGTTGTTTTTATATAATAATATCAACCACTTTTTACAGGTTTATTGATGAATTGCAAGACATCGACGTAGTGGAGGACAGCGCTGCCAGAATCGATTGCCGATTGGGAGGATTTCCTGATCCCACAGTGACGTAATAATCAATTAATAAACAATTAGTTTTTCAACAAAAAATTTGAACATTCTGGTCCTGCTTAGACTTCTCCAACCTATTTGAAATTGGTAAAATAAGAGTAATCTTACAATAGTTTTGGCAAAAGCATTCAACGACATACCTACAGACATAATAGCTACCATACATTTGGAGCTTTGCAGTAAATTCTGCAATAAATACAACAATAGTTGAGCATTTACACTGAGTGTTTAAAAGTAAAGTAGTCTAAGCTAAAGCGATTGTGAACTACAGATGGTTTAAAGACGGACAAGAAGTAAAAGAAGGCGTGAAATACAACATTCAGTTTGAAGATCCTGATATTTGTGCGCTTGTAATAAGGAATATCAAAGCTGAAGATGCTGGCACATATACTTGCAAGGCGTTCAATAAATTCGGCGAAGCTTTCGATTCAGCCCGAGTCAAGTTTTTGTGTGAGTAACGTAGTGATAGCGCTTTACTTTTCCAAATGAAAGCTTTTACAAATGAAACTTCTAGTCTCTTGCGTCAATTGCCACATTCCACCGAGATTATGACGGGAAGCAGATAGATGCCATGGAAACTCGGCAGTTTCCTCCAGACACTTGGAGACGCTGCTTGAAAATAATCTGGTTTTACTTTAGTCATCTTCCATTCCCAAATGCATGAGATCAGATGAAATTTTTAATCAAGATTTTGTTTTGTTGAAAAGAATAACGAACGTCACAAGTGTAACCAAAAAAGTATATAGAGAGGTTGAGTTTTTTCAGAAAATTTTGGTGTTTTGAAACAGAACGTTTGCCAAAATTTTCTTATGCTGATTCGTGTTTTTAATTTTTCAAGTTACGCGAAATCTCTTTGACAACAATTTAAATTTGATTTTATGCAAGCAATT
The DNA here is from genome assembly GCA_963675345.1 of Trididemnum clinides. NCBI lineage: Eukaryota > Metazoa > Chordata > Ascidiacea > Aplousobranchia > Didemnidae > Trididemnum > Trididemnum clinides. The sequence continues at coordinate 12,934,451 of OY776286.1, forward strand.
AAATAATTTCATTTTTTAGTGATGGTAAAGTTTATGAAATCCATAATTTGAAAGAATGCCCCTTTTGTCCTGTCGGCCGTTGCATCACCCCTGCAAAAAAACTTGGCTAATTAGCTCTAAATTAGGTTGATACTGGTATCGGGCCCAACAATTTGGTAAAGACCATGGCTTATTCTACTTTCCTCCCCCAATTACGCCCATGACAAATACTGATTGTAACTGACACATATTCACTGCAAAAATAGGCTACTTTTGAATTTAGTTGTTTATAACGAATAAGAGGAAAGTCACAAGCAGCGCAGCTAAGCAGAGGAAACTGCTCTGAAGTGCCTTTCTTCAATTGCGCAACAACATAGACATTATGAGGTTCAAACACACAATAACATAATCACTTATTGCCTTGTGGTAGACTGAACTGATGTTTTGCATCTGTTTTAAAAGTAATGAAATTCTCCACAATTTAGCACCAGCGAAAATTGACAAAGGACCCCCCAATCAAACAGTTAAACCAGGTTCTACTATCACTTTGATGGCAAAGATCAGCGGCGAACCTGAGCCTGACGTAAGTAAGCTCAAATTCATGCGTATTTGTTTATTGCGATGGGAATCTCTTCCGAAATTAAACTTGATCAGCGACTCGATGGCGCTTTGATATCCAAAGTACCGTAGCAGCCTTCAGTCAAGGCAATACACTAAAATAAACACCATTTCTAGGCTAAGTAGGCTACAATGAATGAAAGAAGGCGGTTTAGCTAACAATTTTTGGTTAATTTTTGTTTCAGAAAAAGCATCGATTTTATGAGTAGCTCAAATTGTATTTTTAACTCATGCTTGAACCATTTGAGCTTTATTTATTGTCAAAAATCTATTTAAACCCGCAATCGAGGTGTGATAAAACGTTTGTGCAGTTATCTTAAAATTTTACGAGATCTCTGCTCAGTTGCAGGAATGGTAAGTCTCACTACGAATTCGTTGCCAGTTAATGGCGAAAGTTAAATTTAAAAAATAACTGAGCATTTAATCACGGCTCTTGTTGTTCCTGCTGCTTATCCTATAGTACAATGAAATGCTGAAGCAATCACTATCAATAGCTCCTTTGTTTTCCCCCAATAAAACCACTGTGAATTTTTGGTCAAAATATGAGCTAATTTTAGGCCGCATATACCTTTGCCACACGAGTTCTAATATTAGGGCCAACTCAATCAAAGCTTAAGAAAACATGCCCTCAGAGACCTGGACTAATTTTGCCTGCACGCGCTGTTTTGCATTGCTTTTCTTTTATCTAAGCGGAATATTCTCGAAGTATTTCATTTATTAACATTATTCTTATGGACAGGTGGGCTGGGCTAAAGATGGAGTGGATATTGACGAAGATGACAGGATCAACTACGACATAGACGACGACACCACCGTGCTGACGATCAGGAAATGCACCAAAAAAGATGCTGGAAAGTACGAAGTGTACGTGGAGAACGACCAGGGATTCGATCACTCGTTCTCGCGTATTGACGTGAAATAACTCGATTATCAACACCGTTCAAATTACTGTTTTCAAACCAATTTAAACCAAAACAATTGGAGATTTTTTAAAGTGGGATTTCAACTTTTTTCAGACCTCCTAATAACATAGAGATTGCCATTTAGGGATCTACGTTTGTTGTAATTGAATACATGAGTTGTCATAAAACCTGTGTTGTTAAGGATTTTGTGCGGCAAAGCTACCGGTATCTATTGTAGCAGTGCGTTGTTGAAAGCATTTTTATCTTCCAGTCTTGCGGAATAGGCATAAAACAATTATTCAGCTGTGCACTGAGCAGACTGGCTGTTGAGTTTCAAAGCGCTAGTTGATAAAATGCTCGGAATTACTTCTGATATATTCACGGGTTGCTGGAATCCAGCCAGCAAGAGAAGTCACCGTAAACTTTTAATCAAAATATCTAACATTGTCATTTTTCCAAGCTTTTGTTTTGTACTCGTCCTCTTCGTCGTATGGCAGGGTATCTATGATCCAGGTCAGACACAAGAAAAGGATGGAGACCAAGGGCTTATCCTTTTACCACCCCAACCTGCTGTGTTGCCTAGATCAGATGCTGGCAGTGATGGAATTGAGCCAGCACCTTGTTTCGTCATTCAAAACAGTCAGACCCATTATTCCTTGAGATGCCCAATGTATGGGACATGTTAAAATAATGTGGTCTGCAGTTTGTTCGCTAGCGCCACTCTCGGATTTCGCTGAAGAAGTGAGACCCCATTGGTGCATGGACGAACCGAAACGCCCAACGTCAGTACGCAGGCGATTGATTTTGACCGAAGCTGTTCTGCTCAAACTCATTCCAATAGGTCGTGTGCTGACCTTAGGAATGTAGACACCGAGCGCTAACATACTCTTGAAATACTCTGTATCCCATGTCAAGTTTGTCCATTGCGCAGCGCGGATGCCCGACTTAGATAGATTGTACAATAGTTTCCGCGAGGCAGGAGCAATGGTGTAGTAGTAAGAGCGTCCGCATCGCAGTCGGTAGACCTGGGGTTCATTCCCTAAGTCTAGTCATACCAAAAGACTTTAAAAAAGGGTTTTAACAGCTTCCTTGCTTGGCGCTCAGCATAAAAAAGGGATAGTGTGGAGAACAAGCCGGCAAGCTTGCTTGTTGTGTCCTTGGGCAAGGCAATTCACGGGACGCCCATCTTTATGTGGCAGACAGGTGACCCACCCGTGCTTCACCGGATTACAACTGTGAAGTTGCTCACCCAGCATATGGTAAAAACGACTCTTGGGTACCCACCAGTGGCAGTCCACCTTGTTGGTGGTGGGGCTACCAGTCACTCAAGACTGGTTCGAAATGGGCTGCCATCTTTCCCCAAGCCTAATTTCAATTATATTGACGGCATGAACCTGAATTGACGTTCATGCCGCATCTCCATCCCGAGGAAGAGGGGGGGGGGGGGGGTAACCACAAACAAACAGGCAGGAGCAAACGGGTGTCTAGATTGCAGTTTCTTCTTGCTAGTAGCCGGCGGCTCAATTAGCTGGCCATGCAGAATGTGGCCAGGGTCCAAAGAACTGCAATTAGCCAAGGAGAGTGTCGCTCCTTGGCGGCGAAGCTCAGCTGGCTGAATGCCTGAGAGAACTGGAAGGTTGTCCGTTGGAGTGGGACGTAGGCATCCAGTGACAATGCGCAAGGCGTCATTAAGAACGCTGTCAATGAGGCGAGTAGGCGCGCTGCGACACCAAGCTGGTGTACTCAGAGGTTTTTTGGAAATGCCAAAAATACTAACTACGTATCAAAATAAAACTCGAAATTACATTCGACAGTTTCCAATAGAGTTTTGCTAGAGCCCGAAATATTTTGCATCCGAGACGTTTGCAATCAGCTGCGACGCTAAGTACTCAGAGGTTGAGCAGATCAGGGACAAGGCAGCTGTGTGCAATGTCTCGGCACCAGCGCCCCATCCTTAACCCGCAAGTCGCCTCAGCAGCGAAACCCGCGTGAATAGTTTTTTGTGCAATGCCTCAAGGTGATGACGGAACGTGAGCGCTCTGTCCAGTTCCACACCAAGATAGGTGTACACCAAGTCTAGTTTTGTACTCGTCATTTATCACAATGGTCATTTATCAAATTACTACACGAAAAATATCAAAACAACTTCAAATGAAAAGAAACGTAAGAAACAGGCGGAAATAGCAAAGAAAATACGTTCTACTTGTTTCTCTAGATACAAGATCCACACTTAGTCGAGAAGGTTGGAGCACGGTTTAAGGCGATAATGATCTTAGTTCGAGATGATTACGTTGCTATACCCCTTGAAAAGGCACTTTACGGAAATTCTCCCTGCTTGGGTGCTTTGCTTGTGATAAAAACGCAATGTGTCAGTAGAAATATTAGTCTTCAAGTGGGTTTAAACTCAACGATACATTATTACTGGTTGTAATCAGTAAAAGGTTTCGCTGAACCGGCGCAAACAAACTCAGACAGAATTTTAGCTTTGAATAATGACTTGTCAATGCTTTCTGGTTGCTTTATTTGAAAAGCGCCTATACACCACCCCGCAAAACACTTATGTAATGGCCACTGCAATGCAGTCAGCGCCAATTGCAATTTACTGCTCCAACTGTCGCATTGCAGAAAAAACTTCCTGTAAATTTTATAAGTAACTTCTTCGCATAAATTTTTCTTGCCTGCTTAGACGAAAAATTATGCACGTTCGGCAAGCGCAGTCAAATATTGGAACTCCGAAAAAGTTTATTTGTAGGTTTATGGCACTTGGTGTGTACTAGAGAATAAAATAAAGCTAAGGGTAGGAATGAAGCCGCTCAGATTGAAACTCAGCTTTTAAGGCTGCTCAAAGACGCTTAATAGTGTAGGTTGGCACGGCTTAAAAATGTTCCCAGAAGTAAGCTGTTTATTCACCTTGTATCAATGTTTCTTGTTAGCAAGCCAACAAAACAAGGCCTGTTTCCAAATTCTATCACTTGTGACGTATCACAGCTGATAGCCTGAAGTTCTGTATTTTCTCTCTTTTTCACATGCTCTTGAATCAGCGACCGTCTGAGTCTGACATGGTCGAACACTTTCGAGAAACTGATAAAGATGGCGCTAAGCCAAATTATGACGTCAGTTACATACGGACACTGTCTCTTCCCATTCGCATTCTTCGCAATGTACATAACAGCACCAATGAAAGCGGCATCGACACCGCTCTGTTCGCTTTACGGTGCGGATTGTGTAACCTCGGGAGCAGCACAAATTTTCGCACGAATTCCGAACATCATATCCCGCCGAATCATTGCAGTATCGGCCGCGAGTTCCCAAGATGTGAAAACGTCGACGAGGTGTGCAGTAGCTCGGAGAGTAATCAAAATAAATCAAATCTTCAACGCTGTACAAACTACGGGTTGAATCAGGATGCTCGACAACACGGTTGCCCATAACCGCTGTGTTTCTGTGAGAAAATGATGCACAATAAATAAACCATTGCGCAAGCCTAAGCAAATTGCCAGTAAATGGTTTCTGAAAAGTTGAATCAAAAGACTAAAAATTTTCCAAATGGTTGTTCAAGAGATAAAAACGTTTACATTTCTATGAAAATAGACCAAAGCAAAAATAAACGTCACTATAGCTACAGATTATCTGAATCCCAAACCATGTTCAATAGCGGTTGCAGCACTCGCTTTGTAGAAGGTAAACTTGGACTCAATTCACTTTTCGACTCATACTAAAGACTTCAAAAATAGTATTCACGGATCTTGAGCATAACGTTTAGCAAAATAGTAATACGTAGGATAAAGCGTGAAAAGGTGTCTTCAATCCTAAATTATTTTTGAATAGGGTTTCGTAATGAACTTTTAACGGACAGCAATTCATTCATTGTTTTTTTTATGGGAGTAGGAAAGGTGAAGGACGCAATCAACAGGAAAAAGGATAATAACTAAAAAATTAACTACATGGGGTGCAGGCAAAAGTCGTTAACCGAAGGAAAAATTTTATTGACAACAGCGTTTGAGTAAAACAGAAATATGATGTTTTACTTAGTACTCACCCTGTATATTGCGATATACGTACAGCGTTGAAATATTTTTCTTTCATTGCGAGGCCGACTGCTCGAAAGTCTGGTGTTTCCCTCCAGCAAGTCCTTTGGCTGCAAGAACCAGATGTTCCGTGGCAGCGACAGTTTTCTTTCATGTTGTTGGAAACAACCTGAAATAGGTTTGCTGTCACGATCTAGAGGATGCAATGTCAACAGTTTGTATAGATGGGCACAAGGGGTCAAACAAACGAGAAAAATATTTGCAAATTGACGCTAAATCTAAAAGATTGGAGGGGGAAATAAGTGAATCCCTCACTCCACTTCTGCCTGTGTGTTTGTATGTGTGTATGTGGTGTGTGTGTACTACTGCTGTGTGTGTGTGTGTATGTGGTTCACAACAAAAAACAAATTTCAGAAAGCGGATGTAGATGGGGTGGGCATTATATAGGTGCTGTATTTGCAGGCAATTATTTGTTTACTTGTTTATTAAATTTCAATGTGTTAATGTCAACATTGACAATAGGAACTGCATTTACAGAAATGAAAACGACGCCAGAAAATAATTGTTTGAACAAATACGACAAAGCATGTGAAAAAAATAAGCTTTTATGGAAAAATGTTACGTGAGAATCATTTTTGAAACTAATATCTAGCATCTGATATCACTTAAAATCTTGATCTAAATTAAAAATGCTCTCTGTTAAACAAATTAAGAATCGAGCCTTATAATCTCACAAAAAAGCAATTTAAAATCAGATAAATCTCAAAAGGCTATAAAATGGCGAAAAGAAAAATGACTAGATAAATATACCACTACTAACTTCAGATTTTTGTCCACCTACATCAAAACAAGAAACATGGTTGAATTTTGTAACTTCAAAAAAATGTGCACTAGAGATTAATTGTATCTTAAAAGTGATCTTATCGTAATTCTGCATTGATATTTTATTGCAACCTTTAAAGTCACTACAAGCAAAATCAATCCTTTACTTCATTACTGAAGGTAGAACCACCAAAGTACTTTAAAGCTGTCCTTTTATGTCTATTTTACTTACAATATTAAATTTGTTGTGCTTTGTTGGAAAATAGAAAGAAACTAAAAAATCATTTAATTTTTCCATAAACGCGCTACTGATTTACTGCTTATGAAACAAAAAGCAAGACAATGTTGCATAAAAAGTAAAAAATACTAACCAGCCTTCCTACTCTGTTGTTGTGCGATATTATTCTTGAAACAAAATCTTGTTCTTCAACTGAATCAAGAAATTCTCCAGCAAATTCCATTCCATAATTGATGTTGTGATTGCAGCCAGCCCGTTCAAAATAATTAACAGGATGATTAACATTCGAAGTTTGATCTTCCATCTGTTTCTAGATATTGTAAACAGCAGTTAATTGTAAGTTTGTTTTTGAGTCTATGCTGTTGATGTTAAGCTCTCCTTTTCCTGGGAGAGAGGAACGTCCAAAAAAGAATATCCGGGTTCACATGGCATGACGAAACATGATGGTACTCGGCAAATCTTTTTCAAACGGTACTGAACACATTACACATCAAATCCATAACAATACAGTCTTAGGTGCTTATTGTACAAATGCTAAATCACACCAGTGAAATTGTAGAAATCGATACCACTTCTTAGAATGGACTCGTCAAGTGTCCTTTCAAATCAAAAAAACTATTTCTCTAATCAATCTCTAATCCGATCTGTCTCGCTTTAGAAGCCCGGTGAAATGTCCCCCTGCGGGTGCTCGCTAGAGGGACCACTTTCCCAAGATTATTAAATCACAAGCACATATGTGAAAAAACACTTTTTATCCTAACATCATATTTGAAAATGCGCGTATATGATTAATCACGTCAGTGCTAGAGATCGCTTACACGAAACTCTTTTCTTTCACTCGCAGTAAGATGGGGTCGGTCATTTTGCAAACATCTACATTCCTTAATCTTCCCAATGCTGCACGCATGAGCCACCTGGTGGACAATCCCGGCGGATGCAATCGCATGAGAGAAAGCAGTTTCACGATTGCCTGAAGTGAAAAGAAAATCTCATTACAAAAGGAACTTGCACTAATTAACGTGATCCACCAAGGCCAAAATTATCAGTGCAAATATTTCATTTGTGAGATCACTTTGTCTTGCATTGCATTTCTGATGACATAGTATGTAGCAATCTACCAGAAATATCGGTGCTTTAACCGGTTAGCTGTTCATCCAATGCACAAGGAACTATTGGGCATCTAAAAATGATTATCAGCTTTGTCGGTAGCGGCCTTATCATTTTATGATCGGTAGGAAATGGACTGCTGCTTTTCCCTAACTTGATTATTATGGGTTTCATTGCATGATTAAGCATACGGTGCCGGACAGGATGATACGTTTCAAATTTTTCCTCTATCTATGAGAGATGAGCGAAATTTCATCATTCATAAGAGCATTGATTGATCCGCTGATGCAGATACAGTGATAGTAATCAAGCATACACTAGACTAAATAACGAGATTATAAGTTATTTACGAAAAACTAGCCTTGCATGGCACAAAAATAACCCAAATTTTTCTTTCAACACAATTCATAAACTCTTCTGCAAACAAGTTTATTTCTCTCTCTCTCTCTCTTTCTGTTTTTCTCTCTCGTCCGTTACCTTCAACATCTTCTTACTTTGCGTGTAGTTATATATTTTACCAATCATCTCTATTTTACTTATACTGTATTTCTAAAATCTTTTGACCTAACCAGCTGCGCATGCGCAGAAGAGGCGTTAAAAATCATTCAAAAAACCAAGTTCTTTTTCAACAAAATAAGCTAAGAGCCTTTAAGCTTTGTCGGTCGAAAAAAGCAACTCAGTTTAGAAAATAAAACAATCAAAATCTGCTGAAACTCTGTTGGCTTTGACGCTTTAATTTTTTTTCAGTGGTTAATAGACATTTAATACGGCTGTAGCTTTCATTACATAGAATGGTTGGGTTCCCCCTCATTCCCATTTTCTATGTATCATGTGAACAAGAACATTTACGTTACTTCAGCATTGTGATGACCAAGAGCAGTATAATTTACGGCATCTTTTTATTGTTGGTCATGTAACGGTATAAGACACAGTGTCAGAACTGTAACTGGCACAGATGATGGCAGAGCGGTTCTTAACACTTGTTCCATGGATTTCCGTAAATATTTTCAGTGCTCCGGCAACAAATACTCAGGTTCACTTCTCAGTTCTTATTTTAAAACAGAAAATCTTGGTCCAATAAACCAACACGTAAGTTAATTACCGTTTAAATGTAGCACAAATCCGCTTGACTGAGGCAATTTGTCTTTTGATTCTAATTCGCTACAATTCCAGCGATGGTGTTTGAACTGTTCTTTGCATTCATGAACAGCAATTTGCATTCCCTAAAAATATCAAGAAATAATGTACTATTTACCGGATGTATCAAGAAATAATGTACTATATACTATATACTTTTTCAGGGATAATTCTAACAGCAAAACTACTGTCAAAATGATATATTAATTCTGATGTACGAAGCAAAGAAGAGAAATATAGACGATCTAACAAATGTGTAAGGTTTCGAACCCCCTATGTAGTGTATTCAACATTGGCCCAAATGGACACTTTTTACAAATATTTTTGTGTAAGAATCGGTGTACTGTGTCCTTGCAAACTATACACTTATATAAAAGTGTTACCCAATTTTTTGTGACAATTACAATGTTGGATATACTCAAGTCAACGACTCCACTCAAGTCAATAACTCGACACGAGTCAACTCCAGTAACGTTAAAAACTACTCCACTGGATTTGAGTCACATTTGCTCAAAAAAAATTCAAATCAACTCAGGAATCAACATCAGCGCCTGGTGATTCGACTCGAGACTCGAATGCTATGACTGGAACTTGAGTCAAGACTCGAATGACTGGATGATAATGAATTTATTGGCATAAAAAATGTTTTTTACCTTGTGATTTCTACGTAATATAGAACACAGAAAAATGTGAACCATTGACAATTTTACGTAATATTAAATATAGAAAATGAGAGTGAGCAATTCCTATAGACCCGTGATCTCCAAGCTATGGATCGCCAGCAGTTTTAGGAGGTTGTCTGCTGCTTTAAAAAGTTAACCTCCATCGAAAAGTCTTCATTTTGGAGAGAAACCACTTTGAAAAACTTGATTGCCAAAAGGAGGAGGTACCCATTTATTCAGGATCGCAAATAATTGCAGACTTTGATTTTCGTCTAAATTTGATTTCTCTAAATACATGAAATTCGGGGACCACAGCTATAAGTTATATCAATTAGCATTACGACGCTTTTATAGCGAGAAGATGTTGTCGCTTCTCTGACTGAGGAAAACAGACGGAAACCTCATCTCATAGCATCCTCCTCTCTGAATGCTTGTGACTGACCAAAGGCTTACGAAAAAAATTACTTCACGTTGATTTCATCAAAATCATAAAATTCAACAGTAGCTTTGATTTCAATTGTCTTTATTTTTAAGTTAAAAGATGTAAAATGATTAGGAATGAGAATATTTTACTCTAGTTTCCGCAATAGTCCAGCCAGATATTCTTTTACAGCATTCTGGAATACGACGTTTTTATTGGCAAAAAGACGATAAACGATTAGTATCAGTTTGGTATTGGTCTTTCACAAGCGCTTACAAAACAATAACTTCTTGAACCGTAGCAACCACTAATCATATTAAAAGGTTTTGGTATTTGTCGGTAACAACAGCTCAGTTTCATATTGCATTGGCTGTGATCGATAAGTTTCGAGTTCAAAACCTCGTGCATTTCGTGTGGTTGAGTTCTTGAAAGACAGTGAAAGGCAATTTTTCCCTGATCGGCGCAATGCTTGCAGTAGAAATACACTGCTCCGATAGCCTACGCCATTACTTACATGTATCAAAAAAAAATCACGCAAAACTTAGCGCTGGCAATTACTGTTTGGGGAGGCTCGAATCATTTTAAAAAAAGATTGGACTTGACTCGAGTCGTTTCCACGAAATGACTGGACTCAACTCGAGACTCGACATCAGTGACTCGATTCGAGACTCGACTTCAAGCGACTCGTTCCCAACCCTAGATAATTGATTTTGTTCTGAGTTTTTTTTCGAGTTCTTATTGCACAGCCATTGCATTAAACCTAAACCCTAACAGCAATCCAAAACTATTTGGGTCGAGTCTATCAGACAAAACCTGTTCAACATCTGTTGAGTAAAGAGATTTGCTGATTCATTCATTACCTCGCACTGTCGTGAAGGAAACAAATTAAAACACCGGAGCGATGGCGTGGTGGTTAGAGCGTCCGCTTCGCAGTTGGTAGACCTGGGCTTCATTCCCCAAGTCGAGTCATACCAAAAGACTTTAAAAATGGTATTCACAGCTTCTCTGCTTGGCGCTCAGCACATAGGGATTGTGTGGAGAACAAGCCGACAAGCTTGCTTGTTGTGTCCTTGGGCAAGGCAATTAACGGGATGCCTCCATCTTTATGTGGCAGACAGGTGGTGGGGCCAAGCAGTCTATCCATCATGGTAACCCAGTCTGACGAAAGACATGCAAACCGAGCATGAGCTCATACGCATGAATGAATGAATCAATTAAAACTACTTAGGAGTTGTAGCTGAAAATCTGGACATGTAGATAAGATAAAGTCGCATATTTCGTAAGTTTACATAATGGTTGATTGCCAGCAAGCAGCACACCAATTGCGGACGTAACATTGTGCCATCGCAAGGCAACTAGCACAACATGCTTGCTTGCAAACTATGTATTTTTACTGTTAAGTATTGCTTATGTAATTGGAGATCTGGATTGCTCTGCACCACGCAGCCACATCCTCATTTGTAAACCAGATGTCGTGAGTTCCATGCTTGCATGATGACGGTGTTGTTCGGCCTCGAGAAAAACACTTCGAGGCAAATTCTCTTACTTGGCGGTAGCGTTGCAGCGGAATGCACTCTGCCAGCATTGCCGGCAGATCCAAGATGGGTCTGAAGTGCAAAGGTTTTCGTCCATGGAAAAAATTTAATATAAAAGCTGGTTTCGATTAGGCGTAAATTGCAATCCCATCGTGAAAAATTCTTTGTTTCTCTATTAAGTTTTAGGCACGCAAGCGAGAGCGCCTGCAATTTACGCCTAATGGAAACCAGCCTTAACTCTCAAAACAACTTAATTGACAAGTCTGTCAGCGCTAGTCAATAGGCAATGACTGCATTTTCTTTTTCCTTTGCAACATTGAATAAATGATTTTATAAAAAATGTCCTACCTGTATCGCAGAGGCAACAGAATGGGGTTTTTGGGAGCACAAATGAGCTTGTCTTGCTGTCAATCCAGCAGTGTTTCCACAAATAGTGTTTGAATTTATCACATAGTCATGCGTAAAATCATTTTGTTGGTATCTGTTGGCTTTAATGCAACTATAAATGAAAAAAGATGGAAACAGATTTCATATAATTGTAGATGCTGAGAGAAGAAGAACGTGTTTATTTCGACTGATGATACAAGTCAATTTTCTCTGCTTTCACGGCAGAATTTTTTGTTTCACATTTTTGTTCTCCAGACCTGTGGGACACCGACAGTGATGCTGTACAAAGGACGAGCTGTCGAGACCTGCTTTGGGATTTCCTTAGCTATTTGCATCGAGTGGAGTGCCTGTGTTGAGTTGCTGGCTGGTCAAAAGTTTGCGTTGAAGGTAAACATCACTGCAAAAATGCGATTAAAGAAAGGAGGTCAGTGCTATTAATTGAAGTTCGATTCTCAATTGGGTTACTTTGTCATTTAAGACCTTAAACTAAGTGGGAGTGGCAGGTTTGATTTAAACCAAAAGTCTGAAATGAAGTTGGAATTTATAAATTACTCTTTGTAAGAGCAAGGTGGCGAAAGCGGGAAAGCATACACTAACAGAAAAAGCATTTGAAAAAATTTACCGACACTTTCAAAGCAAAATACCATTAAAAATTGACACACATTTCGGGAAAGCTGACGCTTTGTCTATCCTAATTATGACCTTGTTTGGATAGCATGAACCCAGTCACCCTCTTTCCGAGCAGCCTGCTGTTCCTGTAAACTGCTCATCTTGATCATTGTAAATTTATTAATATGCTCGGTAAATGTTCATCAACTAATCTTGATACTTACTCAATGATAAGAATAACAACACAAATTTTCATAAAAATTTGTTGTAAATCCACCATTGTGTATCTTCTGTCCAAGCAATTGCTTCGTTCTCAGCTCATTCAAACAAATGCAAGTTTATAGAAGCAACGAACTACACAAAAATTAACAAATATTCTTCAAACTGATTGCTATTGTAATCCTTATTTAATTAATCTGTAGAAATTACCTGGAATTTTAAAATGTTAAGTTTAACATAAACGGAAACACGTCACGTAAGACACAGATATGTGGAGAGATCTCATCATCGTGATTTTCCTAGGAAATAAAGAATAAAATATCTCACAATCACTCAAAGCAACGCTAAGAAATAAATAAGCTAGTTAGTTTTGATCTCGTAGGAATATGTAATGGACATGAAAGCCACCACGATTTAGATCTTCATTAAGATGTTATCCGGCTTCGAAAATAAAATTTTTCAATACCCTTTATCTGATTCTGAATTCAGTGCAATGGTGAGAACTGCGAGTGTTGGTGAAATTTATCGGTCAAGAGCCACATGTAGATGGCATCGCGATTGGCGCAAGTCATAGTTTGCGCTGAAGCAGAAGCTTTCAAGCAAATACCGTTTTTGCTCGGCTAACCGTATGCAACGAAGCGCTCTGAGTGCTGAACCCGCTGGCTACTAACTGGAAGTTGAGCGCTCAATCCATCTCGCCATCCTGCCAACAACTCACTACTTAGCATGAATAAACATTTCCCACCGAAAGCCCATTTTAGTGAGGAAATTATCCACTGCAGTCGCGGGTTCTGAGCAAAACTGTCACACTTGAGAAGCTTGCCGATTTGAAAATTTTTAGCTGAAAATGCATTTCTTCAGTAACAGCGGCACACAGGCGAGCATTTTGATAACTAGTTTTGCTTGCTTTTGAGAGTAGTGGTATTTTTTTTATCTATTCACGCGTATGAGCTCATGCTCGGTTTACATGTCTTTCGTCAGACTGGGCCACCACGACGGGTAAACTGCTTGGCCCCGCCACCTGTCTGCCACATAAAGATGGAGGCATCCCCTTAATTGCCTTGCCCAAGGACACAACAAGCAAGCTTGCCGGCTTGTTCTCCACACAATCCCTATGTGCTGAGCGCCAAGCAGAGAAGCTGTGAATACCATTTTTAAAGTCTTTTGGTATGGCTCGACTTGGGGAATGAAGCCCAGGTCTACCAACTGCAAAGCGGACGCTCTAACCACTACACCATCGCGCCGGTGAGCGTAGAGGTCAACGATGGTGTTGATGCAAAATTAAGACAAATAACCTACACAATTAAAAGTGTATGAGCTGAGAGGCAACGAAGATCTCTTATAATCAAGTTGTTTCCTAATACAGTAATAGCTGTGTCGATTCGACGCAGAAATGCAATATAAAGAAATACTACAGTTGATGTTTATTCATCAAAAAGAATTTCTTAAATAAAATTATTTGAATAATTTTGTTCGAAAAAGATTGATAAGGCTCAAGTCCATTAACCCAGAGTTTTCTCTCGCGTACTATCACGATGCTCCTAAGCAGTTGGGCAATTGATTCAGCTGCTTCGATTTAGATTTCAATAGATCATATTTTTAAGCCGTGAGACATGTTATTGGGATACCAGATAGAGCATCACTGTTGTCTATTTGTTTTTACTGCTGCATATTCTGGTTATCTTCATGAAACAGGGCAGCGATTTTATCAATAACCTGCGGGCAATAGAAAAAATCATATGTCAAAAATGCAGGTATCCAAAAGAAAAATGGGATCGCCAACACTCATACGGTACGACTCCAAACAAAGCTATGTTGCTTTGTCTAATTTGGTTTCTAAAACAAGCACGCTGTTTGTGAAAATGATACTAGCTCACTGTTGTCAATACAAAGCTCTTATCACAAGGAAAAAGACCCTAATCAAAATCAAAAACTACAACTTAATTAGAGGCTTGTCTATTGTTTTTAGCTTGTCTACAAGAGGGTTATTAGTTGTAAAACTGAGTGGGACGCGTTTCGAGAAAAGATAGTAAATTCCAGACACAGATCGTCGAAACAATACAAAAAATCTTTTAAACACTTGATATCACAATTACTCCGATTAGATGAAATAAGATACATTCAAAGTTGTAATACGCTTTAGAATGAAATTGTTAGAAAAGCAACAGGTTATTTATGCTGGTGACTCGGGGTGTCGGAGGATGACGCACATCGGCAATCACAAAAAGCATTTGTCCATAAAAACACGTATCTAATATTTTGTATAAGGTAGACATCTAACACCTATTTGTAATTTATACTATCTGTTGAAAAAGCTTTAAAACATCAATCAATTACGCCTGTACATATCATTTACCTGAAGTGATCCATGACAACATGATTGATAAACGGGTGGCCACTGTTGTCACGATGCTTGTTGTGACGCGTACAACTTACTCTAGAAAGCTTGGTATTTCTTTAACACCTAAGGGGCCAAAAAATGCCGTTCCGCATGGTCCACTGTCGCGTTGTCACATCTCGATATTTGGTGATAAGAATAATAAGAAGATATTTATAAACAAGAACTTGCAAGGTAAAGCAAGCTGCCAGTCGTTAGCACTTTATATCAGTAGATTGCCTCAGCAATCACTTAAAAAACTTTAATGAAAACCCTTGTCCAACTCTCATCCCTAAAAGAAACATTGTTATAACAACTTTCACATTCACTTAGTGTAGAAATGCTGACGCTGTGCTTTTCCAACTACACGTCTGCAACTAAAAACAAGGGAAATTGTTTTTGAAAGCCTTTTCCGAGTGCACGGTACTGGATTGCTGATAAAGAGCATTTTTCCTCGCAGTATCGCGAAAAGTTGAGACACGATAGCTTGTGTTTTTTTGCAAAGGAAAATAAAGCAAAAGCTTTTATGCTTTGCTTGCTATTGCATCAGAGAGCCCGTATTGATTGCTCTGTGTTAGTTCAAGCCAGCCAAAATGATGAAATCAAAATTACGATGCCAATGCCTAAAAGATACGGTGTTGAAAATTGTCGAAGCGAAAATCACTGCCCCAAGCTATTCGGTAACATGATGAGCTTTTGTTTTGACGTACTGGCTATTAGGTTTGATAACGTATAATTCTCCCCGCACACAAAAAAACAAAATTGTTCCTGTTATTACGCAGCAGTAATGAAATTAATTGCAATGGAAATTAAGAATGACTAGTAGCACAATTATTTAAATTGTAAACTTCCTGACATGTTGTAGTGGATAGGATAAATCGACTATTGATCTCAAAAAGAAAAATGGTGAAAAACAATTTCTTCAAAAAATATTTGAGATCTCTGTTTAACTTAGAAAAACATTGGTTCTGCGCGTATAAGTAACCATTACTAAACCGTTTGCACCATATGGAGCTGCGTAACCAAGAAAAAGTTGGTAACCAATCGTGGGAGGGGATGAGATTTAATTTTGTACTGGCAAAGATGCCGTCATTGAGATTCGTACTACAGTTTTGAAACATCAATACCAAAACCCAAACCAAATGGTTGAATTGCAGCACATCCAACAACATTGCAACTGGCTTTGCATGATTTCACTTCAACGACTTGATGAAGAACAAGCGTCTTCAGGAAATTGGTTTGGAAGGTTGCAAAAGCAACTCCTTTTTCCCAGCAAGCAATTCGTTAAAGAAATTGTTTGATATACTCCATATCCTCTCTATTCTTATTATCTTCTAAAAAACGATAGTATGTTTCGCATGTACGCAGAAGTATGATGGTATTAAGCTTTAGGTCTTATTTGTGATCAGTTTAAGGTAACTGGGGGCTACTGGCACCATATAGCGCGGGGCCCCACTGACCCTGATAAATGGTTGCAACTGACGAGTCTCTAGTGACAAGTGACATAAACATAAAAAGAATGAACAGAAGACGCTTTGCCTGTGACTTCAATCCAGCATTTCAGCGGTTGGAAAGAGTGGAAAATAAAGAAAATTTATGACCGTTACGAAGTAATACAAGACTAATTCGACACCTCTGCGGATGTTGTGAATGTAGTTGAGATCCACCTTGAATTTACACGGATCGGATTTTGATACAAAAGTTTGGATGGGTTCCACGCTACGGATTTAACAAATGCTGCCCAAAACACAAAAGTTTGACCGGGTCAAAGCTATCGTTTTTGTTTGAGCGAGTTTACAGCTACTGCAAATAATTGAAAAACATTAAGGGCAGATACTAAACCAAAGTGACACAAGTGATTTTCTCATGATACAACTTGGACAAATATATCGAGTTGTTCAGAGTATTAACACTTTGGTGTCACTTTGGCTTCCAGCGAATAAACTTTTGATTAAGGAAAAACGACGAATCTTTGATCTAAGGATGGGGTTTTCAAATTTTGTGGTCACGAACCCCTTTATCATCAGCCCTGCGGATCCTTGTCTAAGTTTTGTTTGGAAAGTCGCCATTTTTGAGTGTGCAAATATGACCAAACCTGTCAATTTCTTTTTAAATATTCATTATGTCAAATTTCCATAAACAGTTAGATACGTCCACGTTTGTTCTGACGGTCGATATTTCTAAAATCCGGAATGACCAACTAACTTCGACGAATAGTTATCAAAAAACCGCGGTTGACCCTGCCTAAAGTTAGTAGTGCCAACCATCAAAATATTTGATCAAAAATTTAACATGCAATCAACAAAATCAATTGCTTCTAGCACTATCAAAAGTCATCAAAGCATTCACGGAACCCAGTTTGTAAACCACTGATCTAAGGGATCAAAAACAATCAAAATACTCAAAAGAAGATTCGAAATGCACAATTGTAGTTTACTTTTATTAATCGATAAAACCAAATCGTCACCTTTATAAACTAATACAATGCCGTACCAAAATTATCAAGCATTTATTCCGAGATCACTAAATCAGATAATTAGATTGTGAACAAACTTGCGAACTCATTCATAAAGCGATGCTCCACAGCAGCCGGGAAGAGAACAAAGAGAAAAGGATCTTACTCTCTCTCAAATTTTTAAAATACTAGCGTATCGGAGAGTGGAAGATATTTTTAAAAATTAATGTCAAAAATGAGTGAGTGCCTTTTTCGACAGTTTTCCCGAGGAAGATGTTGGCGGTGGCAAATAACGTTAGGGTGGACGGGTTTAAGCCAGGAGCCACGAAAAATTTAGGGGCCATGCAAAACTTAGCGCACCCGCAACATTTAGGGATCTTTCGTGGTTAGCAATTGTGATACATTGCTGTTAGACTTTACTATTTTTTCAATCCTCTATTCAAAAAGCACATCATTTAAAACTGACTTAGCATTGTATACAGTGGGCTCAATCAAGGTCGATCTTGGTTGCCTTGACTGTATCAGCTTGGCTTGTACGTCACAATTTTCATTGTTTGATTAGAATGATTTGTATTATTGGTTAAAGATTAGCAACTTAGCCTGCTTCTTATTTTGTAACGCTGCAATGATCACAAAACCTAATTGTGGCAGATGGTATGGTAATACAAAATTAACGCTTTTGATGCAGAAAGTTCAATTCAAATATGCCTTATCAAAACAGTAGCCTAGATTTAATTACAGATGAAGTATATAGTGAGTCTGAATTACTACCGGTATATTAAGAATCGATCGCCTCCTGAGGTGCTGCTGTCTGATCTTTATGTTTGACTCATAATTAGCTTATCGGCAAGTGATCATAGGGATATGTCTGTAGTTGACTGCCGTAACATAACAGTACAGTTATACATGGTGATACCAAAAGCCCAGTAAGTTTAGAGCCGTAAAAAGGCCACTTTTTCTCTCCCAAAAATCAAGTTGGGTGTCCTTTAGCATTAGCAATTTTGCTATTTTGATGTTTTTTATTTTCCTCTTTTAACCTGCCAAGCTATCGATTTTAGCTCTTTGTCCTGGTGCATCTTTACCCCAAAAATTAAGTTTGCGACATCTTTTATCTTGTCAATTAAGGCATCGCTCGTACCAGAATTTTTTCACAATATTTATTTGTTACTCCAAAACCATCAATTTTAGCAGTGCGTAAGCCTCCAGGTATGACTGCCCCCTTCCCGCGGCCGGGGTTAGGGGCTGTCCTAACCTAACACTATCTTGAACTCGTTGCGTCGATAGCGGACAAGCAGATGAAAACGTTGTTTCTATAGCCAAGGTTGAAAATTTTTGGTTCAACTTGCACATCCTCGTCAGTCGCCATGTTACAATCGCGTTTTTTGAACAAGACGATTTACGACACTTATCTCAAATATGCGGAATCAAACAAGCAGTACACACATAATAACTAAAAAACAAGAAATTATCCGGAAACTGACACTAATCGCAAGTAATGTTGCCACCGGTACGGTGTTTGTAATGTAACTTCGCAAAGATTTAGATAAGAAAGAGGATAAAGTGTTTGTAAAGTAGGTGATGTAGTTTATGAAAAGATCAAGTCACTCACTCATGATAAGCAATTAATATAGAGGAGGACAAAAACGTCCGGCACCTTAAGAAAAAAAAACGAAAAGAAAATTAAATCGTCCAAAAACACCGCAACTAATATACATAATAGCAAGTGCTATGATCGCCTTAATAAATCGATTCACTTATGCCAAAAGGCCTCACAACTAGATTGGCCGCGGGGCTCACATACTGTTAATCCGCCTCTGGATGTTGGCAAAATCTTCAAGAAAAAGCTGCTTCTCCAAATTTTGTTCCTGGCTTTGCCCTTACACTTTAAACAATGTTGAGTTCAATAAGTTTGGATTCAAATTTTTAAAGCATTTTGCTCACTAGTAACGATGACCCAACACTGTTCACTGATCAGCTGATTAGTAATACAAACAAGCAACGCTGACAAACTATTATGTTACTCTCTATTAGCTCGCCATTTCGTTTGCAAAAGTCTCTGCTGCAAATGCCTGAAGCTTTTCTCATTCGCGAATAATCTTCTAAAACGACGCTTGGATAAAAATAACTTTTTCCCAACAAAATTTTGCTCACTTATACTATATTTAACAATTACTTTCGAAAAAGAGGATGGTAGGCTGGAGAAGCGATGGAAGAAAAAGTTATCTTAATAGATTTTGAGGCGTCTCAGATTTTTTTTTTGCAAGACCTCGTATTTGGCGTCTTTTCAGGTGTTTCTTTTGTAATCAATTCAAAATTTTGATTTCTTTACTAAGGCTAAAAATAATCATTCATAAATAGGCTACTAACAAAAAATAAAGGACGAAAACCCATAAAAATTGAGAATTTCTTTTCCTATCAAGCTGCAGTAAATTCGGATTCAATTTAAAAACACGGTAATAATTGATGACATACATCTCGTACCTAGAGTATTTTTTCACACATTCTATTTTTTTCATACTTTATTTCTGCAATGCTGAAAATATCATCTGCACGTAGGTCACACATAAATCTATCGCAGAACGACCTTCCAACGCTGCTGAATATTGCAAATGATTTGCAGAGAGCCGCATACGCTGTTCAAAAATACTACGTAAAAGGAAAAAATACAGCTTCCCTCTCGAAAAAAGTTCAAAAAAAGGCTTCGCAAAAGTAAGGGTATATAACACCAATGCTGTTTTCCAGCGAGTTCACATCTACATTCTGTATTGTCACAAGGTAGCGGGCAAAGTAATTCTACACAATAAGCTACAAATTCTCGATTCAGGATTTACATTTCTCTGGCTATTTACAATATTTTCGTCTTAGATCAAATTTCACCGCTTCGAACCGATTATGGGAGAACCAACCTGGTTAATTTAGTTGAATCATCTCCCCGCACCATTTCATTTAAAATTCTAATTTGCTTATTCCTCACAAACAGCTGCTATATGGAATTAAAATAATTCATTGCATGTAAAAATTACATGTTGCTTTATGACTTAATTGGTAAATCATTTATAATCCAACAATTGACTAAGAAAACTATGGCAATTATACCATATGGTGACAGTGGTTGGCGTAAGCTCTTAACAGTTAGCTCTGCCGCTTGTTTATACTAGATAACTAGAACAAATCTTACCATAGAACCTCAAATATAGAGTCGTTTTTATGTTTTTTATGCAATACCAGTTGTGATTGCTTTTCCTCCATTCAAGTCAACCAAAATTCAAAACACGTTTAGTTCTAAGAAAAGCAAAAATAATCGGCCCTACGCAACCTAATATCGGTTTTGATTAGTTTTAACGAACACGTTTTTCATAAGAGAATTTTTCGTCTGTGAAATCTTGCGTGCTTGTAAATCTGCTGTATATGATATATGCTTTTTCGTCAATCACATTAAGCTAAGTAGGTTTTCTTGTCAGTTTTGAATGACCAGAGGAACAATGTCGCAATGATACGCGTGTATTATCATGACAGCAAGTGCTGAAATAATGCGCACGACACCCATCCAACTTTGAACAAATCAACATATCTTGTTTTCATCAAATTTTATCATAATCCAGAAAATACGACAGTTGAAGTAAATTGCTTTGATTTTAGCCACGTGTAAACCCACTGCAACAAAGAGCTCTTGGCTTTCGACTATACGACAGTCAATAACGGTATTCGCTAGATATAATTCTTCTTGGTTGTGCTCTTGTTAGGAAAAATATATAAGAGTGACTTGCGGCAAAAAGGAGATGATCGGAAATCGACTGTTCAATGCTTGCTAGATTGCTGCGGAGTTGGACTCCTGTAAAAAAGATTTTTTGGCAATTTTTTTATTTTGGTTGGTTGCCGCACTTGCCAAGGAAATGGTCTGCGCCTGCAATTTCGAACCGAGCCTGACTCGAAGCTGTTTTTATAAAGACCGATAATCGCTAAGTCTCTTGGGACTAGAGGAAAAGATGGAGACCAAGAGTGTCCAATACTTTTACGGTTCGGGCCACATTTCACTAATGTGAAGTTCTGACGGGCCCACAACAGCGGTTCATCAGGCCTAAGATAGGGTTACTATGTTTAAAATGCAAACCAGCGTTCTGAAGTCGAATTTTGTAGTAGACAATTGTTACAAAACCCCTCGCGACTGCAAAAACTTCTTGCCCGGGCCTAATGCGCCCGAACTTTGTGCACCCCTCATGGGGATTAACTACATGGATAACTTTACAATCTCATGTGGATAACTTTAAAACTAAACAACGCTTTTGCCAAGACGAGTTGCACATTGCCATTATCTATATTACACTTTTAAGAAGATTCATATAAAGCTGGTTACGACTTTCTAAATTTCAGTTGTAGTAAACATTTAAAAAAGTTTATCCTGTACATCTGTGGGCAGGTAGAGCGCTCTTCTTTTGAAGCTAAAAAGCAGCTATGCGTCTTTCCAAAGTGCGTCAGATACTTACTCGCCTCGACTGATGTTAGACTAGGAAAGAAGTTATCCAATTTTATCGATTTTCTCCAAACTTGCTCGACCGCTTCGCCCTGCGTATGAAATTAAACGTTTGCGATCTGCGGCAAGCGAAGTGTCCCGCGGACAAAAAAGCGTTCCAACATTCTTTTAATGAATCGGGATAAATCGGCAATTTTGCTTTTCTTCTTAAATTAGGAACCAAAGAGCAGTTACTTCTTTCTAAAGAGATTGCTCATCTTTGAACCTACTAGAGTAGGCCTACTGCTCTTTTGCCAATTTCTGGAAACGCTATTAACGACATCCAAAAATATTACTTCTGAAGACATGGGTTAAAAACTCAGCTTTTGTACAGAAATGTTTTTTTGTGATTTCACTAAACCGGGGGGGAGGCGGCAAACCTTTAACGCCTAAAAAGCCATTTGGACCAGGCTTTCACTGAAAACATTGGGAGCAGCAAATAAGACCTTATTTTTGGAGATAAACTTTTTGAAAGTCATTATTAGTCTGTCTTTGCTTCAAAAAACTCGGAAGAAAATAAACTTTTTTTGAAGTTATCTTTAAAAATTTATGCCTTCCTTCTGCTTTTTTGCCTGTGCGTAGAACAGATTTTCCCAATGAGCAACAGTTTGCCGACTCTTGTTCCAAAATCTAGACCAGGGTGGTCCAACTGGTGGCACGCGGGCCACACTGTAGTCGCTCAATATTTTAATGCAACCTTATTTTCCAAAGATATAACAATTTCAAAATACCTTATACGTATTTAAGATAAACTGCGTATAGTTAAGCATCTTTGCGGCCTGGTAAATATCCTTACATTTCTAATCTAGTCGGTCTCTAAAAAAGAAGTTGCACCACCCTAATCTAGACCATCGTGGTATCCACAGCCGCTTCGAATTTGCCAACACATTACTGCTGACACAGCGCACGTCAACAACATGCAGTGCAAGAACCTTTCCCCAAGTCAACAACGTAGTCATCGCTAGGTTCGAACTTACAATCATTATAATCGCAAACAACGCTCCGATCCACCCGACAACGCCGTTGACAAGGACTTCCATTAACGAAAGCTCTTTCTAGCAACGATACCAGACAAGAATGAGCTTAAGACGCGTATTTATTACAAGATGCATGCAGTAAATAAACGATTCAAGGGCCCGACAACGTTTATGTACAATTTTGAAATGCGTTGCTCAAAGTCCTATTCGGATAAAAATTTCGGGGCGAGATTTGAAACAGAGACAAGCTGCTTGAAATACCGGCATCTCGCTTGCTGAGGAGTTAGCGACATGTGCTCATCACTGGTGGTTTCGTGTCAAATGTGAAAAAGCTCAAGTAATCACAATTTTGAATCTTCATTCTTTTCAGAGCTTGTAAGAACTATACGACTTTTTGGAGGGAAGAGACTTTCTAAATACGGACCAAGACCCACGACCTTCGACCTTAACGAGCAAACTTTCTTTGTCGCCGATTTAAATGATCACAGTTTAATTAGCGGAACACTGATCACGTTTTAAGTCACATTGCTTACAATTAAACAACAAAAAATAAACAGTGATGTGAAATTAAATTGACTTACAGTAGCATGCAAGAATATGAAGAGAAAATAAGATTATTGCTGATTACTGACGAGAAATACATTAATTGCAAGAAAAAGAAAAAAAATAGATAAACCAAAATAATTAACATTACTGAGGCGCGTAGTTCACCACTTAACATCAGCATTGGTACAGGGTCTAGAATAGAAGAAAATTTAAAACTTCGAACATCATTGATACGTTAATCTCCAGAAAATCTATGCCTGCCCAGGAATAACTTACCAATGACACTAAAGTTTTTAATTGGAAAAGACGTGCTTTGAAACAAAATAATATCATTCAGCTATGGCAGCTTTTAGTGCGATTTCATTAACCAAACTCCGCTAAAATTAAAAACACATAACACCGTTACTCAATACTTACATCAGTACTCACAACAGTACAGTTAAAACAAGTTCTTTTAAATAACGACACCACTAACGACTACCCTATATGTTAAAGCAGCGATTCACAAAATTTACAAAACGCGTGTAATAAAAGTTGTAATTTTAGTTATAAAATGCTAGACACCAAATGTATCTGGGTTTAAATTTCGGTGGAAATCTGAATTAAAAACACTGGTCACTAAAAAGCACGATAATTGCACAAGAATTATCAACTGAGAAGTAAAAAAGATTGGAATCAATTGCTGCGAAGCTCTAATAAATTACATCCAAGCTTTTACATCTGAGAAGGCTGGTGCTTTGCCACCTCCACAAAACTGCCTCTATGCAAACAATAGTAATGCATATTCTCATGACACTCTTGTAAACAGAGGTACCTTTAGAACGGTACCGATACTGACAATCACTTTAAGATCTGTAACGCAGGAAATGCATAACAACAATGAAATGTAAATCTACCATGCACTGCATATAACGTTGCATATCAAGCTATTCATGCAATTCTATACAAAAGTCGCTTAAATCAAACAAAGCGCATCGCCTCGCAATGTGAAGACATATGGATTAAGGAAAACATGCACAACATTATGACGTCACAAAGGGAACGCCTCGAACCGGGCGATACTTTAGCAATTTCATTCCAAGTCATTGCCATTGATTGGCAGGTGCAGGGAGTTGAGTTTTAGAAATTAGGAAGAGGTCGTTTTTCGAGTCAACACCGAAAGCTGCGAAGTGCAGCCACGCAACGGATAGAATGGGTCGTAATCATTGACTTGGCAAAAAGACCTTCCTATCGTTTAATGTATGGTTCTTATAACGTACTTAAGAGACTATCCAGCAACCTACATCTGCATAAAAATTGCGTGAGTTTTCACTAATCTCAACTTCGAATAACTACTTGTTGTAAAGAGAAACAAATGGTCGCAAATGACGCAGAAATGTCGAAAAAGTTAACAAGCAAAAAATACTGATGCAAATTCACTTCATAGAAACCGGTTCCGAGAAATGACTCTACATCAAGACTGAGAATTACTGCCATCACCGAGATTGCTTGTCTGCAAACGCATGAGCTCCGAGAAATTTTTTGTAATAACTCGGCAACGATGATCTGTGCTTCAGACCTGGAACAAGAGATGAAAAATGAAGACAAATCGCCAATCGCAATGTCACGCCAGAAACGTGAATACAGCTGCAATATGAGCTCGGCCAGTAGAGAAAAAATTGCGCTGGAACGAAAATGATTCGACTGCTATGAAGTCCGCTTCGCACTCTGAAGATCAGTTGTGCGACCCTTTTGTCACTTTTATTCAGAATATATAAAGGTATTTATGGAACTTGTGCTTGGTAGAATGTTTGCAGCTTCATATGTCATCCTGTTCGAATTCATTTGGTAAAGATTAATCATCATGCATAGTTTGCAAACTTACTTAAACCACCTCGCAATACCAGGCTAGTTCCGTGGAGTCGAAAATGCAATATGGTAATTGAAGTTCGCATCTTATCATCAACATGGTGACAAAAACAGCCATTGCCATTTCATACTTAAGTTTTAGACTCATATTGAAATTCCTTGTAAAATTACAAAGAGGCTTCACCAGCTCGTGATGTCGTTGCTGTGGGAGCTAACAGCGGCTTCGTTTTCAGGTCACGACGCTCTATTTTTAATCATGACTGGGTACAATCGTTTTGCATTTCACTCTTCACATTGTTCCTACTGCTCAGAACCAACTAGGAGTATGAGTACCATCGTCAATATCTCAAATATATCTCGACATGGTAATTGAACCCAGGTCTAGCGACTGTGAAGAGGACGCTCTAACCACTGCCACCAGGAAACAAGTGCATCAAGAGTAACATCAAGGTTATAGTTATCGCTCGAAACAATGGTTTGGTAAACTTTGAAAAACTGGTGGTCGGTCACGGCCGGTCCGATTACTCCGCCACCAAGTTATAACCGGTAACAGTACTACCATTTCCTACCTTCACTAGGCGCTGCTGGCAGTTTTTCTTCTTCGCTTTTCTCTTCTTGGTGCAACGTTTCAATCTCACCACTGTTTGATAGCTGAATAACAGCAACCGGTTCTACGTCATAATCAACGTGTGATACCTGCAAAGAAACGAATACAATACGTATTAACTTTCATTTTCTATGAAGCTGGACAGAGTATCTGAAAACTACCTGATGTCTAGGCTTAGAGTGGTCCCCAAACCTTAATACATCAACAGATTCGCCACTTGAAGAGATCATCCGGTTCGAATCCGATAACAAACGTCTAAACCGTGCGCACTGGCCCAAGAGAGTATAAGTGGCGAGCTATGAGCGAGCGCTAAGTAAATTACGTCTTCATTCTTTGATTGCAGAATAGCTTTCGCAGCTGTGCAATGTATGAAACAAGTTTTGTCATCCTGCTTCCACGTTTCATGTCGGAGAGCGGTTAGTGCAGGGTATTTCTGCTACAAACATTTTATTCAGAAAGAAATTTGACGCTGGAGCGCAACGATGCTACGTGCTTTATGAACTGCGACGCGAACAAATTCATGGCACTGCACAGTGTTGTTCACCAGCTTATCCCTTGTTTTCGACCAGTGCATAACATGGTTTTATCTTGTCAGACCTCTTTCGTGTCCTGTAGTCATCGCGCATCCCTTCACATTTTCAGTCACCAAAGCGGCTAATTATGACGTCACAGACCCTGGAAAGTCGATATAAAATACTGACACAAGCGCATAGCCGACGCGATAGTGTATTGGTTAGAGCGTCCGCTTTGCAGTCGGTAGACCTGGGTACATTCCCTAAGTCGAGTCATACCAAAAGACTTTAAAAATGTTATTCACAGTTTCCCTGCTTGGCGCTCAGCACAAAAAAGGATAGTGTGGAGAACAAGCCAGAAAGTTTGCTTGTTGTATCCGTGGGCAAGGCACCCAACAGGATGCCTCCATCTTTATGTGACATACAGGTGGCGTACCCGTATTTCACCGGTTACAATGGTGAAGCTGCTAGCCCAGCATGTCGTAAGAGGCGACTCTTGGGTACCCACCAAAGGCAGTCCGCCTTGTTGGTGGAAGGCTACCAGTCATTCACGACTGGTTCGAAATGAGCTGCCACCTTTCCCCTGGCCCTAATTCGATTAGGTTGAAAGCGTGAACCTGGATTGCCGTTCGTGCCATACCTCCATCCCGAGAAGAGGCGGGATAGCAACAACAATAACAACGCACAAGCGCATGGGTTTAAAAAATTGCCCCTAAGCTTTCTTTGATCAAGCGGCAAAGCAAAGTATTACCTGCGACTATTACAATGAAAGGTTAATTTAAAAGCGATCTCTTTCGAGTTCATACAAAACTGCTTTATCACGGAGCCCGGTGCGAGAGATACTGTTTTGAACTTACCTTTTCGCCTTTATTTGGCACGAAAGTGAAAGATTTCGAACCGGAGTGCCAGGTATTTCGACTAACTTCTGTAAATAATTAATCAGTGTTAGGCACAACTCAGCTAATAATTGAAGTAAACTTGTTTATACGAATGGAAGGTGCCGCGATGGTAGCGCAAATACGCGACGCAATAAATCCATTACTGCAGTCTTCTAGCATGCCGTATTTCAGTATGCAAAACGAAAGCAACGTGCGACGATGATGGTAGCAATGTGATGGCCTTATAAAAGCATTCACAAGACCTTTTAAATGGCAAGGTCGTCTGTAAGCATTTAGCCAAATCGTCACCTTCGAAACGTAAACTTGATGGAGAGTACAAGAGCATTTTTATCAAACTTCGACACGTTAAGAGGTGTTTTCGTTAACCCTTTTGATGCAACGTTCGGATATATCCACAAATTTTACATTGCCGTTTACTGCGACGTTCGGATTTACCCCACGATAGTATAAAAACATTTTTCTATTAAAAAAATAGTATCAGCAAATTTCAGCTACATTAAAAATTATAAAAAAACCCCCTCAAAAATTCCTAAAATTAAAGTTTTTCAGAAAATTAAATTCATTCTTGGATATAAAACAAATAAAAACATTTAAATACAGTAAAATAACGTTGTTTTTAAGAGGTTAATTTTTTTGGTCATAAATTGCAATTTTTTAAGACTACTGAAAATTCTAATTACGCAGCAAAAGGGTTAAACAACTGGGAAAGGAGCTCTTTTGTTGCCGACATCAGGTTTTGTACAGATCGGATCAGTCCAGTCTACGTGATGTAAACGAGCTATGTATTTAGGAATAGCTAGTGCACCATGTAATATTAAAGCTAGAGAGAAGGCGAAGTCAATACAGACAACAATCAGGCTGTTCACTGTTCTTCGCTACACGACACAAACCAAGCAAAGATGTATCTGCTTAAGCTAATCGTGAAATGCAAGCAAGCCTATTGTCAAGCGTGTTTACAAACTAGGCTAACAGCATTCGAATGTCAATACAACTCATTGCGAAAAGACGATATTGATCGTAATTAATCGCAAGTGCAAATAAATGAAAAGCAATCGTTGCATGATTACAGATCCATCTTCTTATCCAACAGAAAAGAAAAAGCTTTTTCCGCTGGTTACAAACAAACAAAATCATTGAATTCAGACCTGCTTGGTAGTAGGCACGACTGGTGGCACAGCGCAATTCTACAAGAAGCAGGAAAATTGCCGTCGTGTGCCTTTTGCGACAAAAGCACAGCACTATGCAAGCAGTCTATCCGCCGAATCTCGATTGCAAAGCGAGCATCCAGTTGGACCAAGCTACCGTCGATCACTGCAGTGATAAAACGCGACTCACCTTCTTTCTGCTTGCTAGTGCTTCGCTTCCTCATTTGTTTTATCTGCTTGTGAAGCTTTTCAATTTCCTTTACCGTTTCCTCATTTTCATCATGCGACGTGGTGGTTTCGTCGTTTCTGCGACGTGATGTGGTGGTTACTTCATTTTTATCACGTGATTTTGAGCTTTTGTCGTGCGACTCGTCGTTTTCATTGCTTTCATCGCGCGGTTTCACGATCTGCAGACAAAAAATAAAAGTCTGACGCAAATTCAATCAAAAACCATGTAGCAAATTCCTGGTGCGAAGACGCAGCGTTAGATGAAAAGACGGCGCAAAGCAAAAAATCTACTGTACGAACAACAGCTGTGCTAAGCTAAGTCCAGATTTTCGCGGTAAAATCATTTTTTCCAGGCCGGGATAGAAGTCAAGCTCTATTTGCTTCGATAGTACAATCTCGTCAGAGAAAGCATCAGCCACTATCTGGTTGATTTTCAACTTCTGTTCTAACTTGATCGAACGTGTTAACTCGTCGCGGAGTGGTGGCCATTGACAGCTCACGATGACTACGTTGTCCCACCCACAGGAAAGGCTCGATGATTTTCTCTGCTTGACGGATTCATACAAGTAGTAGCATAATGCTGTCATAATATCAAGCAATTCCAGCGCAATGCTGAAACTACGAAAAGATCTGGAAAACTGTTCAATGCTTCGCGCCCCTGCCAGTCTGGCCTATGGAGGATAAAAGAGCAATATCGAAAAAAAATACACAAACTCCAGTTTGTAGATATTAAAATTGCGTACTTGCTTCACTGATGACGGATTTTGGTCGTTTTCGAGGTCACCTTTATTGTCTAGTCGCTTGATTTTAATATCGATTTTATTTGCTGCTGACATTTCATCGATGCTCATTGGAGATATGTTGAAGCTTTCGGCAATGTGTAGATCGAAATCATCATCCTGCGTTTAATGAAACCTTCAGCCGTTACATATTTAGAAGCGAATGTAGTAGTAATGCTTTCTAGGCTTGCTGTCATGAAGGCTTTTATAAAAACTTGCTTAAAAACATTCTTCTGGTGCCGAATTACAATTAAACGGGCGTTATAATACGTCGACAGTAATTACATGAACACTGCAACGGCTTAATAAAGTCGAGTCAGGTTCGAAAACGACTGGCAGTGACGCACAGGCACTGGACAAGCACGTCTACGCCGGCAAAAGCCGAGAAAAAGAGCTAGGCTTTTACAAAACCACATTGTACCGTTGCTGCAGTCTTCAGCGTATCACCAACTCCCATCGCTTGGCCAGTCTTCATCACAGCATTTGCTTCCATGTTGCCTACTGGATCCACAGGAGCATCGTCATCAGCGACGTCACCAGTCCGTGTCCCATTCTCCGGCTTATCATCAAGCTGTAATGACTCCTCACTTTCGCCATCATCAGGCTTTCTGGCATCGCCATACTCAGCGAAGTCAAGTTTCTTAACATCATCAACCTGCACGACTTCATCGCGGCTCATCGTGGCAACAGTTTTTGCTTTCACAATGTCTTTCGACTTGGAGACGTTAATATTATTTGCTGTTGCATCATCGGAAATCATTACATCATCATTTTCTCGGAGGAGCCGATCAGCAGTAGTTGGAGAGTCTGCTAAACGTTGATCTGCATCGAAATCGGATTGATTTAAAGATGATTGCTGAATAAAAAAATAAGCCACAGTTAAATTAAAATTGTTTGCATAACATAACCTAACAGATTTTTAGTGTTTCCTAATTTCCAGGTTGAACACGTTATCATGAAGCATCACGAATCAGAAAGAAGTTGTCGCTTCCGCAGTGAGGGGGAGTTCGGTTCGAATCCAACCAAAATCATTTGAGCCCTTAATGCCTTCTGCGTCATTATTAAAAAGAAAACAAGAGTATAACCTAAATCGGCAACGCATATTAATCACTATAATCGATAGATAATGCAAGCTTACAACAACAGCTTCAGGATCACACATCAATGACTGAGAAGGAGGTAAGAGATTAAGATCAACAACTCCATCGTCATGACGAAGATCAGGAGTATGAGCATGTTTGACACCTTCACTTCCTGAATGCTTTATGACCTGATGATTAAAATGCGATAAACTGATAGACTACTTTTAAGGTGTAGGTCACCTATGCTATTATTGATCAGAATATTGATGTTCTCTCCTCATCCCCAATTTGCACATATCTCAGGAAAAGACATGCACTGTACGGAATGGTCGACACTGGAGAGAATAAAAAATTAGAAAAAGAATTAACAATTAACACCAGCCAGGAGTACCTAAATGAGTTGTAATACGCACGCACGCACGCACCCACCCACCCACACACACACACTTACCTGTGACTGTTCTGGAGGAACAGATGGCGAATAAATATTATTTTCGTTGGAGTCATCACTAAAATGAGACTTAGTCTCAGGTTTTGCTGGAGAAGCAACGCACGACTCGACTTCACTGCTAGAATCAATGACGTCATTAGACTCTACGTCATCGAGCTGCTGAAGCGCGTCATCAATCGAGTTCAAGACTTGATATGCCTCATCGTTAGCATCTGTCTCCAGAACATCATCAATGCATTTCACTGCATCTTCCACATCTGGAAGATCTTCACTCGCCTTTCTGACATCTTCTATAGTCGCATATCCATACGTTTCGTCAATGCTCAGCTTTGGAGTGGCATCATCGCTCCGGTCTTTCATCTGGGCTAAGTCATTGGCAGAAAATTCTTTCTATAAATTACCAGCAATATCGTTTAGTCGCAGCAATTCCTCTTACGAACTCTTGTGACTTCGCATTAAAAAAGTGTGCATGCGCATCTTTGCAATTCTATACATTTTGATAAGCTGGTCTGAATGTAAAATCTCGATCATGATGTTAAGTTTAACTTAAAGTTCAAACTTCAAAATAAAAGCTATCACTTTTGACGATCATTCACTGCAATTTTACGTGCACCACAGATGAACTTAAATGCTTGGTCTAAGCGTAAACCAGGTTTCATGGGTAGCGATAAACATGACGGGCCAGTTGATGCATGCAAGCACATTATCAGGCCTGAGAAGTAGTTTACTCCAACATGCCGAAAAAATAGGTCAGAGCAATTATTGCTCAAACTATGCCGCACTAGAATGTTCAGTCGACTAACCTTGTCCAATAGCGCATCGGCGCTTTCATACCATGGATGGGTTTTAACAGCATAACTGTGAATGTGCAAAAACATGCAATCATGAGGGCCACACTGATGTTGATTTTACTTGACATCTAGGGATGAGCAATTCAGAACAATATACTATTCTAGAATAGTTAAACCGAATCCAGAATCCGAATCCGAATTCTTTTTTTGCAATTAGCATCATCAACATGAAAGCATTTATTACAAGTTTAAAACAACAAAAGCACAATCAGAATACGAGTTTATTGCAGTGCAATACATTTAAGCTTTCTACATGTTTGCCTGTGTGTGTAAGTTAGTTTTTCAATCATTGCATGCAATTGATACTTTTACAAAAAGAAAATCTGTGACCAAGCAACGTGATAAAGCTTGTAAGCAGGATATA
Source organism: Trididemnum clinides (assembly GCA_963675345.1). Taxonomy (NCBI): domain Eukaryota; kingdom Metazoa; phylum Chordata; class Ascidiacea; order Aplousobranchia; family Didemnidae; genus Trididemnum; species Trididemnum clinides. Next base: position 12,966,746 of record OY776286.1, read on the forward strand.
AACCGAATCCTATAATCCGGTTTGAATTGGTATTTTGAATTCGGATAGTTTAGGATTCGAATCCTTCGGATCCGTTATTCTAAATTGCTCATCCTTATTGACACCGTTGAAAGATGAACGAAAAAAAGCCCACGGGGCATTGCCAAAGACCAAGAAATCCCCTAAATTAGAATCAGAAACCGAAAAACAGGCCATGGACCTGCACCAACGCAGTGCTTGTAAAAAAACGGTAATGTGGTCTTACAAAGGTGATTCTACCAATCATTGAATCTACACGCGAGGTCGCTTGATAAACACAGTTGAAACACTCTCAATAACGCTAGGGCATTTTAAATTCAGTATAAAGTTCTTCGACTTACCCGCTTTATAACGCTAGCCCGCGGTTTCGGTGCTGGTGTGGTTGTAAGATCGCTTGAGTGATTCTGCGCAAAACATGAAGGTTAAAAACTGTCAGCTGGAAGAATGTGAGATATGACATCATCTTCTGTGCAATGACCTATGCTCTGGCAGCAGTTATAACTGCATAATAGAAAAGCTGGATCTTTGATTGTAGAAAGTGGTGAAAACTATTCAGTTTGTACAGATAATTTTAGGTAGCAGCCACTAATACAACTAAGATTATCAAAGAAAAGACAATGATTAATCACAGATTCTCGAGTCTCAAGTTTTGATTTTCAACGCAGTAGTTCGGATATCGTACTCCAAGATCTTTAGAGGACGCTATGAACTACCTGCAAAATAACGGCTGCAACTCTGCTTGGAAGCACAGTGTGAATTGGTACATATAGGTTCACATTGCAAACTCAGTCAAGCAAGATATGAGATCCTATAGCAGAAAAGCTACAATCTAATTCAAACCAATCACGAATGCAGATTTAAACGAGACTTCATTGCCTACGAGGTGGATTGACTTTAGGAAATGAACAGCGAATAGTTCCTCGTAAGATATGAGGGGTGAGCAGCTTCACCTATTTGCCCGGACTTTCACGATTTAACTCGTCGCTGTGACGTAACACTAAAAAACAAATTCAACCAGAACCTGAAGGTTTTCTTGATCCTGCTCATTTTCGTTGTTTACTGGCGGTAATGGCGCGGTTCGTCTTCGGATCGGTTCTAAAAACAATTACAATTCTACATGATTAAATTCGAAACTAGTGAGCACTTAAGTGAAAACGCAAGGTAAACTTGTAATATCGAGCCAGTAGCCTCTCGCATTGTACAATCTACAGTGCTTGCATAGCCAACTTTTTACGATCTACTGTATCTTTGCTGAAAATACTTAAGTCTTTACAAATGACAAGTATGACATTACGGCAGTTTAATGCAGAGGCCAAATTATTAAGTCGGATACAAATATGAGTGTCAACTGGGTCCAAATTCAAGCCGAAAATGGCAGCTTGAAAGACGACGGACCCATTTCGCCATGCCGCTGATCAACTTCTTCTTTCGTCGTTTGAGCGATTCGTTCTGAGCATTACGCAGGAAGATGTACATACACGGCGTGAGCGCTCATGCTGTTTGCGAGTCTTCAATTAGACTGGGCTACCACGACGCACCACCCGTGCTTCACCGGGTTAGAATAGTGAAGTTGCTCACCCAGCATGTCGTAAGAGGCGACTTTTGGGTACCCACCAATGGCAGTCCGCCTTGTTGGTGGTGGGGCTACCAGTCAGCAGATTATATCCACGACTGGTTCGAAATGGGCTGCCACTTTTCCCCTGGCTTAATTCAAGTAGGTTGATGGCGTAAACCTGGATTGCTGTTCCAGCCATACCCCCATCCCAAGGAAGAGGAGGGGTAAACCAACAACAACAACAACAACAACCACGACGCGCAGACTGCTTGGCCCTACCACCTGTCTGCCACATAAAGATAGAAGCATCCCTTTAAGTGTCTTGCCCAAAGGACACAACAAGCAAGCTTACCGGCTTGTTCTCCACACTATCCCTATTGCGCTGAGCGCCAAGCAGGGAAGTTGTGAATACCATTTTAAAGTCTTTTGGTGCGATTCCCCTTGGGAAATGAACCCTAGGTCTACCGATTGCGAAAGCATACGCTCTAACCACTACGCCATCGTGCTGATCAACAGAATTTTAGGCTTCAATTAATTTGAAATGAAAATAAACAAAGGAAAACAGAAAAATTGCTCAAAAATGATTACCACTAACGTATTATACCATTCAATCCATTACAACCTGACAATAGCCCACGACTTGTTTCGATCTTATTACGTCTCATCAGGCGGGTGCAAAAGATGCACAACAAATATTGTATAGTACATACGCAAACAGATTTGCTACTGTGTGCAAAAAAATGATGCAAAATGTGAGCAAAATAACACAAGACCTGTATCAAGGGAGTCCAATTAAGGACACACACACATGATATGGGCAAAAAGTCACAACAATAAGCCCTAACTGGGGTGTGGGATTATTACCAAGACTTCATCACTCTAGAAAGTATAGAGAGTGCAAGTTGTTAGCTAGCAAATTTCAGGCAATTTCCGATTTGAAGGGATCTGCCTCCAGCATCACAGTAAGAAATTTGCTAACTAGCAACTAGCACCCTCTATACTTTGCAAAATAAACAAATTTACTCGTTCAGCTGAACGAGAAAGATAAGTATTGCTTAATACGAGATCTCGTTGCTACATCGGAAGTTTGTTTGCACATGATACCAGTGACTGGCTAGTTACCAATTAATAAGGTAGCTTAGAAGCACTATCTCGAACCTTCCAAATATTCGTGATTAACTTGATTACGCATATGCTTGTACGTGTCGAATCCAAAGTGCAAGACAAACAAGTCGCTTGAAATTAACTTAAACTTGGAATGATTTGACAGCCGCGCCCATAACGCTATTGACTCAATTAGCCTTTGGTAAATACTTTGCGCGCACAGAAATGTGAATAGTAGGTCTTGTTGGCTTTTTACCACGAGCAAGAAGGAGAAGACAAACATGATTATGAAATCATAAATGTGGCATCCATTTGAATTACTCCTACTTTTTCGATAAAACATAAAACCGAACTTGAAAAAATGATGACAAATGGGGAGAATGTGCTATGACAATAACATCACGAAATATTGTTTCTAGTTAAAAAAGTGTTTCCAGTGAAACGATTTTTAAACAGTCCACATTCTATGCAAAAGCTCAATACGCTAAAATCATTTTCACAACACAAGACGATACTAATTACATATAATGTCCAAATAAAAGCCTTTCAATTGTGCGAAGCATGGCTGGCACAGTCTCCGTGGTACACCTTCTTAGAACTCACGAAGTCAACATAAAATATGCAGAAACAAGATGGAATGAAGCAACTTCAGTAAAAAAATGATTCTTAAACAATTTACAATCAACCTGGTTGACAAGACCCTTATTGACAAATGCTTCAATAACCGTGGTTCTGAAGTATTTAATGTGTTGATATTGACTATTTCTTTGTAACTTGAAAAACTTGACCTGAAAATTCACTCGCTTCATCAATTCCTGTTGGTTGGTTGATTGTAAGCATTTGTCAAAAGGAGTGTTCGAAACGAAAATATTTCGAAATTTCGTTTCGTTTCGACACAAAATTGTCTTGTGCTGGTTTCGTTTCGAATTAACTTCCTCAGTGAAGAATTTCGTTTCGTTATGCGCTCGAAACCAAACCGTGAAAGATTGGACTAATGCCGTGTGACGAACATGCTTTACAAACGAGCCGCACTGCGAACACACCGAGCTGCCATTTACCATCATCACATGAATTTTCGAAGGGCGACGGCACATATGAGTTACAAGGATGTTTCGAAACGAAATTGCGTTTCGCCCCAGAAAAATTTGTTCCGAACTCTCCTATTTGTCAAATGAAGATATCAACACTGTAAGACGAATTAAGGCAAAAACTTAATTAATAATAGCACAATCAAGCAGTGAAGACTTAAATACATCAGTTGATCAAGGTTAGCGGTTTCGAGGTGCATAAAAAACGAGATGAAATTGTTTTGTAAAATCTCTATTTCAGAAAAGTAAGAAAGAGTGATGATACAACGACTTTAATTGTTACAATTCAGTGTCGCCACAATCTGTGCAGCATGAATACAGAAATTATCAATTCAAAGTCGTTTAGCTGCTCTTAAACATGTCTTTAGATCAGTGGTTCCCAAACTTTTTAAGTCACGACCAGGGCCGGATTTAGACCATGAGTGGCCCTAGGCTATTCCATTTGTGAGGCCCCTCCAGATTTTTCAACTCAGAATTTCTCTCTAAACAACATAACATGCCATTGCTTAATGCTAAAAATATGAGTACATTAAACTGTTCGTTCTTTTCATTCTCTCCGCATTCATGGGTGCAAATTTTTAATTAAAGAAATAAAAATTTAGTTAAGACAGTTTTGCTTTTAATTTCTTTTTCTTTATCAAACAGCCGTTACAATAGTTGTAGTTTATTAACGAGAACATAAGAAATAGTTACAGCCATCAAATAGAGTAACACTAGGCTATGAAAAATTTTTTCTAGCTTTCTTCAAAGCAAAAATTTATCAAAATTTATCTGTTTAAGTTTGTCACTCTTAATGCACAAAATGCTCAGTGCAGATAACTTTTCTTGAGACCTTGTGGATCTCAGTTCATTTTTAATACTTTTGAGCCTTAAGAAAGATTTCTTTCCTGAGCGGTAAGTGACCATTAAGCTTAAAACAGTCTTAATATTTCTTCCACATCGCAAATAGTTTTTAACGAAAGGCAGTGTAAATTTTTTCCTTGCACATAATTTGATAAAGGTCTCCATGGGACAAGGAAATAGATTGCTTTTCTGTAAGCCCCTGGCTTTGTGCTTGCTTCACGTACAAATGAAAATGTAGAAGTTCATCAGTAAGTTTCGGGTCAACATTATCAGTAAGTTTCTGGATATGCTTCTTTTAAAAGTTTTACGCCTCGTACAATTTCTATCTTAGTTGCTTTCAGAATAGCAAGAAAGAGGAACATTGCTACAATGTCACTGTTCTTCTTAACGATAGCTGTTCTTCTTAAATCGACTTTAAATGCATCAAGCACAAGAATAAAGAAATTTATTCCTTACCTATCTTTTGAAGAGAATACTTTTTAAGCGTCAGGTGCATTTCTTTGTCTCCTAGTGACAGCTCTGTAGTTAATAATCGGGAAGGCAGCTTTTGCTTGCTGATCAAACTTATCTCTAATTTCGCTTAGAAAGTGTACAAATGAACTGTACAATTCGGCACAAGTACTTGATAACAAATGAGATTTCTGAAGGGCTTTGAGGTTCCTACGAAAACACAAATTCCAATTTTTCCATTTTTTGCAAAAAGTTGTTAGCATGAAGCCTGGTATCACCCTTCTCACTTACATCGCAGTGCAAATGACTGAGAGCATTAGTGATGGCACTGTAACTTTCCAAAATAGCTTCCATGGCTTTTGCACGTGCTTCCCACCTAGTATCTGATAAATGTTTAGGCACCTTTGATTGAGATTGCAAAAATGATTTTAGAACTGCCCACCTCCTTGTGGAAGATAAAAAAAAGGTGTAAATTTTATTGATAATGCCAAAACAGTTCACTGCATCAAGACAGCAATCAACAGCTAAGCGGTCCACCAAATTTAAGGAGTGGCCAGCGGATGGAATAAATTTTGCAAATTTATTTGTTTCTAGAATTTTTAGCTGCATATCGTTGTACTTACCAGCCATGTTTGCATCACTGGTGCAAGACTGCCCTCGGCATTTTTAAAAATCAAGCTGAAGCTCAGTAGTGAGATATTTATACACTAAATCTGCCGTGCCTTCCCCAGAATGGTCTTCCAGCTCAAGGAAAGTTATAAATCTCTCACTCGGTGAACCGTGTACAGGAGACGAGCATCAGATAATCAAAGTTAAGTGATCGGTAGATGAAATTTCGGGAATAGAATCCACAGAAAAGCTGAAATATGCCGCTTATTTCACGTCAGCCACAATTGGCTTCTCAACTTTTTTGTCCATGAGTTGAATCATCTCTTCGCAAATAGTTTTTAACAAATAAGAGGGATTTGCTGATCCTGAATTTCGGTAACGATTGATATGAGAAAGTAAAAATGAATCAAATTTTGCTATTAGTTCTAGAAGATCAAGATAATTGCCGTTATTACATCCAAATCGTTCATTGCCCCCTATAAAAGATAAGCCTCGTTCTGCAAGAGTGCAGATTACAATGATGATTCTTTTCATTACATGCCACCAATACTGCTTGTCGCCGAATAAGGTGATTTACCCGCCCTGTACCTTAGTGACCGGTATGACATCTCTACAACTTGAAAATTTGTTCAGTAAAGTTCAACGGCTACCTTCTATGTCCTATCCTTCGGCCTAAGGACTTACGCTTGAAAAGCTAGGTTACCAGCCCACTCTTTAACAACACAACTCTATCAACACATGAGCTGTTGCGCGCACATAATCACCGACACCATTATTATAGCAGCGGATAGTCACCTTCCCTTGTAGTGCCTTGGCCCTTGCCTTCTAACTCTTCACTCTTATCGCTTGTCTCTTCACCTCCCTTCTTCTTTTTTTCAAATAACCCACCCGTATATAAACTTTCCATGCGTAACGTAATAGAGAAACAATTTCCGAATACTCCAGAGCTTGACCAATAAAAATTACTAGAAACTAAAATTAACGAGAAAAGGTTTGTAGACGGGGGAATATCGGAAACAGTTTACCCAAACAGCAAGTAATAAAATCGCTTAGAAAATAAACAAGTAAGGATTTGTTTATGGGGGGAGTATCGGAAACAACTACCAATAAAAATCGCTTCGAGAATAAAATAAATAAGGAAGGGTTAGTATACAGGGGAATACCGGAAATAATTACCAAAACAGAAAACTACGTCGAGACGGGATAATGGCAGAACTATTTCCAAGATTATTACTGTTACACTGCAGTTCTGCTTTTATTTGCCCCTCCAGGTTTGAAGTAAGCGTATATCCTCGCTTCCTTGTTAGGTAGGTCAACATGGCATTTCTGTGTTTTTTTGAGTTTTCATGAGCTTGGATAAGATAAGAGATGGGCCAGACATCAAAACCATTAGAAGCTGAAGCCGAAAAACATGCATGGTTTGGAAAGAGTTTACGCACAAAGCAATGTACCCATCCTTTTGCGGGGGAATATACAAGCCACTCTCTGCTATATGTTTCACCGTTGACTTTCGTTGAAAAAACAGAGCTTTTGTGCAAAACCTGGATTGCTTCTTCTACCCTCGCTTCGAACTAGAAAATTGTCCACATCTCTGCTGAACTTCAGAAGGGCTTCTGTCTGTCTAGTAGGCTATTTCCTCATATAATAATTCTTTCCACAAACCAGCGACCTTTAAACTCAGTGTATGTGTAGATCTATGTTCGGCATCATCTGCATAAGTATCTGAAATATCGTAGGAATGATTTTCTTCACCAGGAGTGAACTGAAAATTTTGACTATTTCCACTACTTTCATGTGTTTCTTTTTCCCCTCCCTTTGCAGCAACTGAGTTCTGAAGTATATTTGTATTTTCATTTTCACTGGGCGTGGCTGCTTCCTCATTTCCAGGTTGCTGTTCAATGTCCTGCATTGCTTTTTTAATAAGACTTTCTTCTTGTTCTCGGATCTAGCGTTGCAATACTGCCGAAATTCATTAAGAATCATCACGCGGGGCCGCATTGAAAAGCTTCGCTGTCCGCGAGTTTGACACCCCTGCATTAATTAAAGTTACACAACATAGAAGCTTCCAGCAGAGTACGCATAATAATTTCCTTTATTATGATGCAAACGACGAAGCAATGGCTGTTTACATCGTGGTTGAAACCAGTTGTGTATAGAATTTTCTAGTCTGAAAAGCTTGATATATTATATTTTAGGTAGGGATTACGCTTGTCAAGTTTTTAATAGAATTGCAAACTTCGGAATCGAATTTCGAGGCCCTTGGATGTTGAGGCCCTAGGCTTCAGCCTGCCTAGCCTATTGGTAAATCCGGCCATGGTCACGACCCACTTTTAAAAACGTAAATTTTCGGGTCCCACATAATTCTTCATGTACTTCGAAGTACTTGGAAAAAAGTGCAGTGAAAACAAACATCCATTCAAGATGTTAATTCACTTTTAAATTATTTGAGACAAAGCATGCAGTAATTTAAATTTTGAACGACTTTCGCGACCCACTGAAATTACGCCCACGACCCATAGTTTGAGAACCGCTGCTTTAGATTATTTGGCATGACATAAAAACTATCCTTGTTGAAACCTCTCATTTATTCTAAATTCATTCAACTTTATTCGACATTTCCTCACGAGAAATCGTTGGCTAAAAGCACAAGCAACGCTTCCTTATTGCTTTCCTGTATTGACCAGCTCGACGTAATTACTTTATTGGCAAAGAACTACAAACAATGCTGTCGACGATAGAAAATTTACTGCAACGCTTTTTGGTTCACAAAAGGTAAAAACATACAGATGTCCTACAGAAACCAAGGTCGACTATAGCTCTCAAGTCTCGTACATTTATAAGACTAAGCCAATTGATTCCCCCTCCTTAGACCGACCCTAGCATTCTAGAAGCAAAGGAGGTGGGACAGAGAATATCAGAAACGTGCTAAAATCAAGCACTTTAAACGACTGGGACATGCATGGTACCTGGTACGCAAGCGGAGCAACGACAAACTAAACATGACAAAGATGTCTAAGATCAAGGTCCTCAATATCTGGCCAACGATGGTTTTAAAATCTGTGGCAAAACAGCCTGTTATGTGGACGAATTTCGCATTACAAGTGATCTTGCTGCAGGTTCCAAACTCGTTATCTCCGTGGTAGTCTAGGTCGAAGAAGCACAATCTGGACTGGAAACTATCCACGGATACAGCGATCGTACAGGCAAATCTCTCTGAGATTGCCGGTGGTTCAGACCTGTTGTTGTTGTTGTTGTGATTACCCCTCCTCTTTCTCGGGATGGAGGTACGGCAATTCAGGTTCATGCCGTCAATCGAATTAAAATTAGGCTAGGAGAAAGATGGTAGCCCATTTCGCACAAGTCATGAGTAACTGGTAGCCCCAACACCAACAAGGCGGACTGCCACTGATGAGCACCCAAGAATCGTCCTTTACGACATGCTGGGTGAGCAACTTTACAATTGTAACCCGGTAAAGTACGGCTAGGCCACCTGTCTGACAAATAAAGGTGGAGGCATTCCGTTAAGTGCCTTGCCAAAGGACACAACAAGCAAGCTTGCCGGCTTGTTCTCCACACTATTCCTTCTTTATGCTGAGCGCCAATCAGAGAAGCAGTGATTCAGACCTCGGGCGTGACAATTATAACCGACGGACTCGAATCGCCAGAAATTAAGTGACCAACAACTATACAACATCAACCAAAATGGAAAAAGCAGATACAGCTGTGATTCAAACAAACCTGCAGTGAGCAAAAAAGGCAACAAGTACTTTGATTAAACTCGTAAACAAACAGCAAGGATATACATGTCAAATACAACAACCTTAGGTTTACCAAAATCAGGTTTAAGGAATAAAAAATCTAATGAATATTCTTTTTGTAGGAATCGATGACAAATCTAGAACTTGTTTTTATTTCTCAAACGACATTAAAGATAAAATAATACCCTATTTCTCTTCAAAAGATATTTACTCTTCAAGAGATTCTAGAGATACTAAAATCGAATACCTTAAGAAATTCAAAGGAAAGCAGTAGCTTTCACTGGTTTTTACCATACTTCTTGACCAACCACCTCGTGATATATTTATCAAGAGTGAAGCAATGCTAGCCTGCTATTGTCGGCTCAAAGGAGCTCACTGGAAACACAAGGGCCATGGTAGAGGCCACTCACGCTCAAGCATCAAATTAATGACTGAGCGATATACTAAAATCACCACGTTGCCAAGAGACTCATTAGAGCCAGCATATTCTTTTCGGAAAAGGTTTGAAGTCAATTTACTTATACTGAGAGAAAAATCAAAAATGACGCAAAAGGAAAATACAAATGCTAATACTCCGGTACTAAATTGTTTTACGGATGCATTCAAAAATAGCATGTATAATATGCGCATGCATTTTAAAACGCTCAATGAAGGAGATATATCTTAATGATTAGGCAAGTATACAACAGCATTTCAATATCAGATCTGACTACAAGGACCATGGGAGCTCTAACACTAACAACAGTAATAAACAAACTTTATCTAAACGTAATCTGGAAGTTCACCAAAGAAATAGGAAAACTTGGAAATAAAAAGCAGTTTAACGACGCGGTAGGCAATGGGCCTTGATGACCTGAGCATGCACCCATTTGACACCGCGCAGTAACAATAACAACAAGTCTGATGATGGTAATTTGTAAAATAAAATAAGCAATATGCTGGATTATAATAAAAGGCTGAAAATATAAGAAAACATTTACTTGGCTTTTTCTGGACCTTTGCATAAATAGGTTCTGCAGGCTGCTTGGCATTGTCAGAAATTTCGGCTGATGACGTCGATTTGCTTCGAGAGCTGAAATCAGGAGGTGGAGGTCGAGGGGGTCGCGGGCGAGCAGGGGCTTTACGTTTTGCTCTTGGTAGTGCTGCTGGCAATGGACTCGGTGAAAGCGGCTCTATTACAAAAAGAGTAACACAGTTTGCTGTGGATAGGTAGCCGGTTATCGCTAATCTGCTACTGTCAATCTTTCTGTTTTGAAATGAGCAAAATGAAAAATACAGGATTTTTTAGGCGATTTAATCAAGGTTCACCACCTTTTCAAATAATTACAGTAAACAGCGCTTAAAAAACTTCAACCAAACGCAGAATTTGCAGTAAATTCACAGTATGTGCAGAGCAATACAACTTCACTTCAATATACCCGTATTCTTTTTTAAACTAAAACCATTGAATCAATATTAACTAACCGTGTTTTTCCGCTAAATATATTTCTCGCAAGTTGTAGTGATTTAACGAGTGATTCGAGTTTAGTTTCACGTGGCGCTGCTGCGGGTGGCGGAATTCAACGTCACTTTTGTTTTCTTCATTTACTTTCAACTTTTCTGCCACATTATCAAAGATATTGGATAGAGGTAGGTCAGGATTCACTCGCAGGATGCTCTGTCGTTGTTTCGGCAAACGAACAATCAAGCGAACTGATCCTTGCTGTAAACCAGCATAAAAAATACGTTTAAACAACGTTTAATCAATAATCACCGAACAATCTACTCTTAGGCTTCTCAACTCCCAGCCTGCATTTGACCTTTTTAGAGCGGCCCACCTTGCAATATGAAAATGGCTAGCAACAAATCAACAAGCGCAATTATGAGCATTGTTGCGTTTAAAGCATTTCCTAATTAAATACGTAGTTCTCACTTTCCCTGCGCTTTAATTATGTGGTAAGAGTAAGTTTGCGTCATTACGACGTCATAAAAAATAATCCAGTTTTTTTCAACAGGAACAAACTACGACTATCATTGAAAGTTTATCTTGTATTGTGGGAATGTGCAATGTGCAAAAAACAGCTAGTAAGTAGGTAATGGTCATTAAAATGAGTTTTCATCTTTGATGTTGAGAGTAATCTCAAATGTTTATTGATTTTACACTCGATTTCAACACGGTTCAAAATGATCAACAAACTAACAGGCAACCCATCCCAAAACTAAACTGCGGGCATTAAGGGCGTAGCCGACGAAGGTGGCGGCGTTAGTGCACTGCCCCCTTTTTAAGCATCTTTTTGAGAATATAAAAGCAGTTGAATCTGCTAGTCTAAAATTAATCCAAATTCGATTTTTGACTAAGCTCCGATGGCACGATGATGAGGGCTACCTTAGATTTGATCCCCATGTTAACTTACTTTGGAAAAGAAGTTTTTATTGTTTCTCTCAATTTCAACAAAGACTTTAGATGACATGACTTTACCCTACATTTCTCGTATGAAATACTAATTATAACTCATAATTTCAGTCAAAACCATTTCATTCAATCTAGGATGCTAAGCATACCTCAAAATATAACCTATGAAGATTAGGTTAACCGAAAGTTATGATTTAAGTCTAACTTTCTTTTTACCGAATCAAAAAGTTTTCCAAATATTTGCCCCAAAAATGTTTTCTACCTATGCCCCTTGCGATATCAGCTTGCTTCAGTAGGCATCAGAGGGTGTAGCGGTAATTGCTTTTGACTTCAGAACAAAAATCCCAAAACTCAAAACTTCGTTTAAACATTATCGATATTTATCTGAAAGGGTGTAGGAAATTTGAAGTGCTGTACAACTTCAGAACAAAGCATGTTTCAAAAGCGAGAGTGGCTTAAACGTGTTAGTTAAAAATCTAGCTCATTTTTTCTTCAGCATTCAATTAACTACTTTGGCTTCGGCCTTACACCAAAATGCCGACATACGGCTTCAAAAACATCAATGTTAAAATATGCATGAACACAACGATTTTGTAGCACAAGCAACAAAACTTTTTCAGTAAACAGAAAATAAAAATATATAAAGACAATTGGCATGAATAGGTAGCAACAACTGCAATAAAGTTGAACTTCAATCAAACCATTAATCCTGTTTGGGAGTTTATTTGATGTTATCACTTTTTCATATATAATAAAACTTACTGTGCATGCTAGTACAAGGCTTGGTACTGTGAAGTTCTGTGCAATAAAATGATACAATGTATGCGTCTACCTAATAAACCCATATAAGTGAACGATTATATTTGCAAAGTATTTGCAACTGGCAACGACTGCAAGCTGCTGCTTTGTTACATGCAAGAAAAGTTTCGGAGCCCACTCCAATAGTTTTGGTCAAATTACCAGACATCATCTTTCACTGCACATTAGCACAACTGCATTCTAAAATAGATATTACAGCTGATGAAGGTATCGGCAACTACTTTGTAGCTTGGTAGATCTTATCAATAAAGTGCAAATTTTCCAAGCATAAAATATCACTAGCAGGAAAATTGTTACCACAAAGGAAATGATACAAGCGTAATATCAAGTTATCTTAGGGCCACTTAAAAACGAAATTCAAGAATTTGACTAAACATTTAAGTTTGACATAAGCCTACAATGAAATGATCAAAGCCAGGCCCAGGCATGTACACAAGCACAAATGCAATGGAAGGCACGAGTCACAAACAAAAATATAAATGGGTCTTTCTTCAAGCTTTATTTACGTCAAGCTTGTATCTAAGCAAAGCGAAATCGTACCAAAAGAAAGCCTTACTCAGGACCTATTCTAAGTCGAGTTCTTACATACTACAGACAAGTTTCACAATATTGTTTCACATTAAAAGTTGTATCAAGTTTGCAAAAAAAATAATCACCTACTTCATTATTGGTGTTTATGGTTGGCCGGGGAGGCGGTGGCGCACGTTTGGTTTGGTGAGTTATTTTCTTTATTGTAATCATGCTGATTTTCATTTTTCCAACAGCTGCAGAACTTCTTCGCTTTTTAGTAACAGCAGCGCAGGACACAAAATCCACAGCATGCGTGCTTGGAGACAATTTAAACTGAGACAGCAAGCGAGTCTTAAGATCACTCCAAGGTGTGCTGAAACAAAACACATTACCAAAGTTTTATTTATTAGTAAAATCGTAAAGTCACAACACAGTGCAGTTTTAATTTTCTGCAATGGAACAGTACCAGTAAGAAGTGGTATGTAGAAGGCTTATGAAAGTTAGATTCAGCTGCTTCACAAGCACTTTAGTTTACCTACTATGTCATTTAAAGCAAGCCGCTTCACTGTTGCTCAAAAGACACGCTCCCACTTCTGTTGTGTCTACGCACATTACAGTGAAACCCCAATTTACCATTATCCTCATAATGCGACCATCGATACATTGTAACTACTTGCACACAGTCCTGAATGCTCCTTCACCAACTAAAATGCACCACATTTGGGTTTCATAACACGACCACCCTGTTGACACAATTACCTGAATGCAATTTTAAGAAAACTTGACTAATTGTGATACTGCAATAGCCTATTGCGGAACTGTCATACCAGAGATCAACTTCCTGGTAAATCCAACTGAAGACTTTAAAAACGGTATTCACTACTGCTCTGCTTGCTACAAACCATCAAAGTAGATCAGTGGTTCCCAACCGGGGGTACGAGACTGAACATCAAGGGGTACGAAGATCCTTGAGCCACCGAGCCATTTAATTGCTAGATTTGTTGAATAATTGCTAGATCAATTTAATCATTTTAATGTGTAGAATATATATTTTTACAATTTTAGATCAATTTCAATCAGCTAAATCTTTTAGTCACTAAAATTTAATAAGCTTATTATGGCTAAATCTTCAGTAGTAAAGAAGAGAAAATGGAGGGAAGAGTACACACATTTTGGCTTTACCATGACGAAAAGCAGTGATGGAGATGAAAGACCGCAATGCATTCTTTGCAACGTTTTGTTTTGCAATGCGAATATGAAACCTTCAAGACTAAAAGAACATTTCAACAATAAGCATGGAGGTGTTAAGCCTGGTCAAGATTCGGAGTCACTAAAAATTAAAAGAGTTTGCTTCGATTCGAGTGGAACTCTTCCAAAGATGGGGTTCGTACTAGCAGATAAGCCACTGCTACTTGCCTCCTACAAGGTAGCATATGAAATTGCCAAAAACAAAAAACAGCACACAATTGCTGAAAAACTTATAAAACGTGTGCTTTAGAAATGGCTGGTGTAGTTTTAGAAAAAGAAGCAAAACAACAAGTACTTCTCTCTGACAATGCTATATCGAGCAGGATTTCAGACATGAGTGATGACATTCTGAAACAAGTAATTACGGACATAAAAAGCAGTCCAACAAAAATCTCCATGCAATTAGATGAATCTACAGATGTTGCAAAATGTTGTCAGCTCTTAGCTATGGTTAGATATGCAAAAGGTGAAACTGTCTGTGAAGACTTTCTGTTTTGCAAACCACTGCAAACAACAACAACTGCACTCGATATCTTTAATTTGGTGAAAGAATTTTTCTTCAAACATGAGTTAGATATGAGTTTGATTGGTTCTATCTGTACTGACGGTGCACCCGCCATGTTAGGTAATCGTTCTGGTTTTGCTGCTCTCTTGAAGCAAGAATTACCGACACTAAAAGTTACGCACTGTATGATTCACAGACAAGCTCTTGCCTCAAAACGTATGCCGAAAAGTTTGAAAGATGTCTTTGACACATGTGTTCGGATCGTCAATAATATCAGAAAAAATGACACGAGTCACAGAATTTTTCAGTCTTTTTGCACCCAAATGGGAAATCAACACGATATTCTGCTGTACCACACTGAGGTAAGGTGGCTATCTCGAGGCCGAGTGATGTCACAATTTTTTCAACTTCGAGAAACAATCAAGTTGTATTTACAACATCGAAATTCTAATCTGGCTGCCTCACTTGAAAGTGATGAGTTCGTTCAAAGCGTGGCTTATATTGCTGATGTCATGCATCACCTAAACGAGCTAAACCTGTCGCTTCAAGGGCAACAGATAAATGTGGTTACAGCTTGTGAAAAAGTTAAAGCTTTTAAGCTAAAATTATCCCTGTGGTCTCGAAGAATTGAAAATGGAAACCTTGCTAATTTTCCTTCTCTTGATGAAATTGCAAATAACTCTTTGCTGCAAAATGTCAAAAATGAAATTATTTCCCATTTAAAGATTCTGGTTGATTCTTTCGATGGTTACTTTTCTGCTGGTGAATTGAATTATTACCAGCATTGGATTATAAATCCATTTCTTTTTGATTTAACAAAAGTGTCTGATGATGATAATTTGAAGGAGAACCTCATCGAAATGAAAAGCTGCCAAGAATTGAAACTGCTATTTGACAAATCAAAGTTAGAAGATTTTTGGTGTGCTGCTATGAAAGCCTTTCCAAGTCTTGCTATGGAAGCCATGACAGTGTTAATTCCCTTTTCAACAACTTATAACTGCGAAAGTAGCTTTTCAACCATGATGTATATAAAGAATAAGTACAGAAATCGTCTACAACTGGAAGATGATTTACGTGTTGCCACTAGTAAAATCGAACCATCATTTGAGCGAATTTTATCAATGAAGCAACAACAAATATCTCACTGAGAAGTGACAAACAAAATAACTGACAATTTATTTCTTTGTGTGATTTTTGCAATTTTGTGTAAATACAGGTTTAACGTTTAATTGACCAATAAAACCAATATAATTCAGCAATATATATCTGCAAAATTCCACCAGAATTTTTTGGGGGTACGAAGAATATTCTGACCTGAAAAAGGGGTATGAGCAGCAAAAAAGGTTGGGAACCACTGAAGTAGATAGTGAAAAGAAGCAGGTAATTAGTCTGTAATAATCATAGGTAAGATGCTTAACAGAAATACAGTAGATTCCGCTTAATCGGGCCACATCGGGACAAGCACCACTTGGCCCGATTGAACGGCTGACCCGATTATCAAAAGTGTTGCAGTATCCGTACCAGGGTTGTCCTTGGTACACTGGTTATCCCAACTAGCTGGCGATGACTAATGTTTGGAGGTTGCCCTCTAATTTTTCTTAGAACAACAATCTTTTCAGCAATTGTTAAATCTTTTCGTGGCATTTCTGCTCGGGACTTCACAAAATTTGCAACAAAACACAACAATTACGATGTCCAAGGGCATGAAATGACAAAATAAGTTGCTCTTGCATTGTTCAATTGTTACATAATAAAGTTGGCTTTGTGATATTGAGTTCTATTACATCACAAAGGCGGTTTTGCAATTACACTGGTGTATATCTGACTACAGTTGTCACCCAATTAAGCGGGATAGTGGCCCAATTATGTGACTTTAATGTAGTGCATTATCTTTGATGGGATTTTGTTCTTCACAATTTGGCCCAATTAAACGGCTGACCTGATTAAGCGGCAGCCCAATTAAGCGGAATCTACTGTACTCCATTTTTTGTGGCTGATGGGTGGAGAGGTTGAGCAGTCTATACATTGCGGTGACCAAGTCTAGCTAAAAACTTAAGCTAATATGCATACACACAAAAGAGAAAAACTACGTAGCACGTATAAAGAAGAATGCAAATATTTTCATTACTGATTGGAAATATTGTTGATTAACAAAAGTATTTAGCAGCTTGGATTCTACGGAAAAAAAACATCAACGGCATCAAATATCAGAATTGCTTTTCTTGCAATCTAAAGCCAATTAAGCAGCACGAAAAAATATAAATATGTTTTTACTATGCTGGGACTGAAGTCTTTTGCACACTGTTATCAGGCAAGAGTACATCAAAATGTAATTCATAGTCCAGATCACTACTTAATGTGGACTCCTCAGAACATTCAGACAGATTTGATTCATCACGCAGTGATGCACTTCTGCAAAAAAGTAAAACGCTAGTAAAAACTAATCTTGACTTTGCAAAAAACAATGATGGCCGTTGTATAAACTCAGTTTTAAAGTTTTTTTTATCAAAGGTATTGACGAAAAAATTGATGTCAGTAGTGCTTGTCATAAACTGACAAACTGGTAAACAAAGCAACTGTGAAAAATTGTCATGCTGTGCAATTTTTCTAGGGTATGCTACAAGAAATCAATTGATTTGAAATCTCTGATGCACTATACAAAATACTTTTAATAAAAGTCAATTAGGAAATTAAGATGTCTATTCTATACACAAGATATGCCTCTACCAGGTGCCCAAATAGTGATCTTTACAGCACACAGGTCTGTTATAGTAACAGGAACTTTTATGCACATTGAAGTTTAGCAGCTAAAGATTGATAGAAAGAAGAAACAAAAATATAGCAACAAGCATAAATCTATCTTGCAGCCTATATGGTGTGTAAAAAAACAATTAAGTTTAAAATTTTATTAAAAACATTTCAAATCACAACTGTTACTCTTAATCTATCATCACAAAATACTGCAAACACTACATTGACACATTGGCAATGCAAACGAGTAGGTCAGAGATTAACCAGTTTCTTTTTATGAGACAAAAACTAAAATGTCAGAATGGAAAAACGTTTTGTTGGTTGTACTACACTACCCTTGTGTTCAGACATGCCAAACCTGTCTGAGAGTTTACGAATAAATAAGCTAATTGCTTTTCAAAAAAGCAAAAACATGTTGCTACATTGTTGGAAATAAATTGAGTCACATATGCAAGAATAGTAGTGAAACACTGCTCTACAGAAAACCTAACATTTGTCAAAGTACAGCCAATCTGTGTAGGGTTGCCAACTTTGACAACTTCCAATAAAGAACACTGTGACTAGAGTTGCCAACTGTCCTTTATTTTAAAGGGCAATTCTCAATTTGCAATTGCGAAAAGTTGGAAAATGGAAAAAATTTGCAAAAGTACAGTCCAAACCATGGAAAACCAGGTGTTGACCTTTTTTTTTTTTTGGAGGCCAAGATGGAAAAAAACTGCTTGTGGGCATGGTGGCCTCCAAAAAAATTGGTCAACACCTGGTTTTCCATGGTTTGGACTGTACTTTTGCAAATTTTTTCCGCTCTCACAGTAAATTTCTTTCACCTCTAGAAATAAAGGACAATTCTAACTTTAAGAAAGGACAAGGACGGGCAGTTGAAATAAAGGACGATCCTTTGAAATAAAGGACGGTTGGCAACCCTAAATCTGTGAAACATGTAACTTACTCAGCAATAGACATCTTTCACATCTGTGTTGTTTGCGTTGAAATGATAGGGGTATACAAGGGAAGTAGTCTTTAAGTCTCAGCCTTTAAGACCAAGATGTAATTAGACAGTTTGAGACCTACAATCTAATAACAAAACAAACATATATTGTGAAAGCATTTACTCACTGAACGGTCATGAGGGTCTAGATCCTTGGCTTCTAGCCTTATGCCACAAGGATACTAGGGTTCTATGCAAAATTTTATCTAAGCTATCCTATTACGTGAGGCAAAAAATGGAGCCAAAACAAGAGCCAACTAGGGTCCAATTAAAAGCAAAAAAAACAAATTGAACTAAAAGAAATATAGTTGTTGTGATCATGACATGTCCACAATGTGTGCTCAGACAGATTATGATTAGCACTACTGCTGATCTACTTTGGGGACATTGCAGACATGTACTGTTCAGAAGACTCCTAATGATGAAAGCAAACTTTTATTAAAAGTGTTCTCTAACAAAACTATTTAATAGTATCACTTTAGTACCAAAAACAACCACAGTATAATATACAAATACGTATCACTGATAAATATTGTTCTGTTGGCTGAAGTGAGGTGTAGATTGACAGTGCCTTTCATCTTTCCCTCATACCAAATTGCAGCCATTAGATGCAGGCCCATGTCCCAACTTTTTAAATGTCTTTCATTCAATCCTTACATGCAGCAATGTTTTAGTAAATGTTTTCTGATGAAACTGGTGAGGTATAAAAATTAAGAATATTTTTGCATCTGTCCTCTACATTTTGGATACATTTGATTTTACAACAATCTAAGTAGGAAAGAAATTAATTAGGATAGAATTGCAGTTGAAGCCACTTAATCCAAATCAGGACAGAAAGTTTGGGCAACATACATAAATATATTAACAGAATCACAGAAACATGACAATTGAGGAAATTAAATCAATAGTTTTCATACCAACATAGTTATTAAATATTGACTTATATAATACAACTCAATTCAATCATCTAAATGGAGTTATACAGTTATATTTTAAGTTTTCATTAACTTACATATTTTTGCAATTATGTACACCATTTCTTTAGTTGGTAGTTTTAAAATTCAGAAATTCCTTAGAGTGAATTTTACATTTCAGTAATTCAATAATTCCATATTTTGGTTGGCCTATGTACTTTCAATTTCTATGATTTAGTAGTTCCATATCTTTGCATGAATTTTTATGTTTCAATAATTCTGAATTTCTGTGGTTTAGCAGTTTAATGCCCAAAATTTTTTAAAAACTTGTAATACATATTGTCAACTAAATAACATAATTTTGGGCTAAAATATCTTGTTGAGAGTGTTTAGATGCAAGAAAAAGTTTCCCCTTTTGCAATATTGATTTGATCTCACCATTGCCGTTAGCTAAACTACACAGCTACAAGTTGAGACAAAGCATTTCAACAATTTTTGATCACACAAATGAATAATGCTCATTTTGAAAAGTTTTCAGAGATAGTTGTCATTTTTTATACTTTAATCTCACTCAAACAAGTATCAGGTCAAAGGATGAAGTGTGATGTATGAAATTACATAAAAGCTCGAAAATAGCAGTTCTTAGTTCTTAAGCCCTAATACCCATACTCTGGACTCGGATAAAATTTAATTCCTCCTTCTTTATAATTGCTATGTATTCCAATACATCTTGTATTTCGTAAAAAAAATTCAACACCCCCAAAATCTAATTGTAATACCCCTTAGGGGTATTGAGGCAAACTTGAAGAACCCACGCTCTAAACTGTTTGTCATTTTTCTCTAAACTGCCAAAGTCCTGGAGTGTTTTAACACAATTAGTTCTATTAAGATTAGTTTATTTTATCAAGTGCTCCACATCATATTGGGCGTAACTATAACAGTATGTACCAGCGTACTGGTAGGCCAATAGTATTTAACAGTATACCAATAGTAAAATTGTTTTTGGAGCAGTCACTTTATTAAAGGAGAGCAAAGCATGTTATAGGATATCAAAGTCAGTTGCCACCATCCTAGGTAAATTGCACTATGTTATCTCAGCTGCCAACGCAAAAACCAATATATTACAGTTTCATCTTGGTAAGCCTAGTTACAGTAGCTAGGAAGATTACTTAATGACAAATGCGTCGGGTTTAATTAAAAACTATTATAAAATAATTACTAATTGTGTAGCATTTTGAATTTAAATTAAAAATGCTATGCCATGTGTAATCTTTTACAATTGTTACATACATGTTTTTATAAACCAGTAAGCTAACTTAATGGTGATTTCATGCTTCCTGCCTTTTGCTGAAATCAAAGATTACTTTTTTGCAATTTCTGGGATTATTCAGATGTGTTATAAGACTTAAAAAATTTTCTCCTTGTAAGGGCGATTGCTATTCCTTTAACACATGCAAGTTATCAACAACTACCAGGTTCCTTTACTTGAGTCAACTATAATCCTAATCCTAACCTTAAACCATGCCATTATCTTCACATTTAATCTAAATTCTATTCATGTGCATGTATTAACGTATATCGTTTTGCCATCGTCTCCTTTTTTTGTCCACTGCTATGTAATTTATTTCTATGTATGCTGATTTGGACAAAAATAAAATAAAATTGATTGATTGAAAGTGCTGATAAGTATTTTCGCGTAATTTAAGTGTTACAATAGTATATAATTCCACAAATCTAGTATTACAACTAATTCTTCAATAGACTCCACATACCTGCCTACTCCACTGCCAACTAAACTAAACTGACCTAATAAATATGACCATCGCAATGCCGTCCTTTTGATATGAAGGTAGACCCTATACAGCAAAAAAGTCGTCAGCAAAATCAAAGAAATGTTGCATAATCTGCAAACTTCAAACATGTCGCTTGCAATCAGTGTTGCCAAATTTTTTTCAGGTTTCTTGTCCAAATAGTATGTTGAACTACCTCAAAAATAGCCCAAAGCTTGCCTATTGAAAAGTAGCCCAAAATTTGCAATGTTCCGCAAAGTTTGTCCACACAGAGTGGTTTAAAGAACATTCCAGGCCCAGCATCAACACAGTGATATCTATCGATATGCACACCCCAGTTAGCCAGTGCTTCAGTTTGATTTCCAAAGAGAAAAGGTTTGTTTTTTTTGTTTTTGTTTTATTTGCCATATTTATCCTCCATTCACAAGAAAGCAAATTGTATCGCTATATTTTGGACGGGAAGTCCGCACTCGCTTGGGAGTTGCCTTTTTCGAGGTGTCTGGGCCACCTGTCTTCCACATAAAGGTGGGGCGTCCCGTTAAGTGCCTTGCCCAAGGACACAACAAGCGAACTTGCCGGCTTGTTCTCCACAACCTCCCCTAAATGCCGAGCGCCAAGCAGGGAAGCTGCGGATGCCATTTTTTAAAGTCTTTTGGTATGACTCGACAAGGGGAAGGAACCCCAGGTCTACCGACTGCGAAGCGGACGCTGTAACCACTACGCCATCGCGTCGGTCATCGCTGCTACGGTGGTTGCATTGTCCCACGGTGTTGATTACTTCGCCATTTATTCAGTTAACTTCGACCGCTTTCTAAGGATTTTATGTCAATTAGGGAAATTTTTGGACTGTGTTGCGAAAGTGCGCCAGCGACAATAAGAACCTCCGTATGAGACACTTTTAACTCTTTATACTTTTTTATACTTCGCACTTATTGTCACTCCATAAACAAGCCCAAAATAGCGCAACTGCATGACAAAAACCTGCCCAAAACACCGCAACCCGCGACTGCTAAATTTTTCTCACAACGCCAAATCCAAACTAGCCCAATTCCATGAAAAAACCGCGGAACTGGCAACGCTGCTTGCAATTGATCCAACTTATTTCCAGAGATATTTTTACATTGTAGTTTCCAAGTGGAAATGTGCAATTATGGTGACCTTACGGGATACAAACTGTGGATCATTGATGTTTTGCTGAAATTATGTGGGTGACTCATAAACGTTCTCGTTTTGTTCGTGCGCTCGTTGTCGTACTGTAATCGTTATTATAAATCATCTGTTGGCCTACAAACAGGTCATAAAAGAATAACCATAGTTGCACATCATGATGTAACAATACTGGGTGACTAAGCCGTTTGGCCAGGCGTGGTTCCGTCTGACGTGCGGCGGAGTGACCTAGTAAACAAGTATATAAAAAGAAGCATTGCTATTTTCGTTCAGAGAGAGGTTTTCGATTAAAAATTCAATTTCAAAATTCATTGGTTCAATTCCATTCGATTCGATTAAAATCAAGATTCGTTCTTTCAACGTCGTGTTGTGATTAAATACATTCGTTCTTGGAGTCAGACGTGCTGTGGATACACGATCCCCCATACAATTATCCATAAAGTTAGGGTCAAATAAATTGTCAAAATAGCAGCTTTTGAGTAAAAATCCTAAGAATATGCAGAGTTGCGGTCGACTTCCGACTGTCATCTAATTTCACTTTGATTTCCAATAAACCCGCCATTTTAGCATTGGTCTCAAATAAATAAAAAAAGTCATCAGTTTTTCCTCAGTGTCAAATGCACCACACCAGATTTCAGTCGCCGCAATGTTGTTTCCTCTCTCTCCCCCAAAAAAGTCTTCGGTTTTCAGAACAGTCCAAACTTCCTCAAGTCTGCTAATTTCTTGTCTTGCTACACCACTGCGAGGCTTATTCAAAGAGTTTCTCGACCGAAAAATCTCATGTTTGGTTTCAAATGTCCGAAGATTTTTTTCAGAGCATGCAACACATACATGTAATTCTGGAAGAACTTTTTGGACAATCAAAACATAGGCCTAAGCGCAATGCTATGCCGTTACCTTAAAACCGTCAGAAAAAACCAAGACAATGGAAAAATAAATGCAGTAGTGAAAAAATCACATTCTACTGAGAAACAAGGTTGCAGCACATTTTTCAATGAAATACCATTGAAACAAAAAATTATCAGTACTGTTTTAGATTCAAGCGCGAACGAATAATGCAAATGACATCTCTTAACAATTAAATCGAAGCTATTTAGCTAGCTTCATTTGGTTGAATAGACTAGCGGTAGTCAAACTTTTTTACAACTGTACGCCTTTCAACTTAGTTACTGCATGCATTCAGATCCAACACTGTATTAGTTTTAGGCTTACAAAAGAATACATTGTTACGAAAAAGTCATGCACAATGTCAGCAAAAAAACAAAAGCACATACATTATATCCAAGGCGATTAGTTGTTGCTGCTGAGTTTTATCCGCCAGTTGTGAAAAACGTGGCACTAACCGTGTTTCCAATGCTTCTTTCATAAGAGTATCAACATCTTTGATTGAGTTTTTCTTTTTCGATTTAATTTCAACAAGAGAAGAAAACCCTTGCTCGTAACGGTTTGTTTAAGTCATGCGAACAAGGTGGAAGTCGGCTTTTGAGGGAGAGTTTGGTATTCGAGATTGCTAAAAAGTGATACCCCAAAATCATTGTAGTTTGTAAAAGTTTAAAATTCCATTTTTTTCACCAAATCAGATCGCAGTTGAATAAGCTTATTGGTTTGGTAGTCCAAGCCAAAGCCTTCGCTCGTGAATGGTTGCACAATCCACAGTAGAGAATTCATACCCGAATAATTGTCTTCTGGAAAATAGACTTTAAAAAATTTTGTTGCAGTACTTCGAGATGCTCATGCACAGTTGATGTTATTGTTGATTCAAGGTTTGTAGTTTCGATTTTCCATTTACAAATTTAAATGAAATTGTTTAACAATTTAAAATCTGAAAAGTCGCATATTGATATTTTCCTCTACCATAACTTTTGCTTGAAGTTTACCTCTCAAATCTTGTGAATATTTGTTGTGCCAGTACTGGTAAACATACAACAGGAGAAATTAGGGTTGGTTGAGCCAATTTTTACTTTAATTCACAATGTGCTTGATTTATTTACAATTTTGTAATCTCGAATCGTTTATCATAATTACAATATTGATTTAATCATTGCTGGTGAAAACAATTTCATTTAATTTGTGCGAATAATTTTAAAAGACATCAAAAATGATGTAAAAATTGATTCAACTGACCCAATGAGTCGGGTTAGTCGTGGCACGTGATCCTGGGGCTATTGACCCATTTAAATGAAACATTTGTCTAGCTTCGATTTACATTTGAGGTTAATAAAAATTGCTTATTGTGTTCTCCCGTAACTAAAGTAATGCTAAATTTCTCCTATTTAATTATCTTATAGATGACTAGGCTTACCATATGTCTCGTTTTAGCCGGGACAGTCCCGGTTTTTAGGGTTTTGTCCCGGTCAGTTGATTTAAAGTCCCGGTTTTTCATTAAAACAGCCAGCACAGCTGGATCTACCGCATTTAACCATTTGCCCTGGAAAACAAAAATCATGAAAACGAACTCTAACATGATGATGATTTGGATCGGAAGTGACACAAAACAGGCAGCTATTGAGGTGTTGACCTTTTTTTTGGAAATCACTTCCATTTTGGGTGGAATGTAATGCTTCCCTACAAAAAAGGTCAATATCACCCAAAATAGAGATGCTCTTTGAAAATAAAACGAAAAAAAGGGGCAGTACATGCGTTGCTGCTGCTAAATGTGTACGGACTTTACCTTGTCAGGTGTAGTAAACTCAGTGATCAGGCATGTTGTTCTGAACCATCCCGTTTTTCAATCACAAAAATATGGTAAGCCTATAAATGACGATCTGAGCTATTTACTTTTCAAGTGGCTAAATATTTTTATATGACTGGGATGTCGAGCAGTAAGATTATATCCTCCTTTAACTTTTTCGCTCCCACGCAACTTGTGAAAAAAATGTCCGCAAGGTGGCAGAGCGAAAACTATCATAACTTGTCATAAATATGTAGTCATCATAAAATACCCCCAAATTTGTTTATAACCGGCGCGATGGTGCAGTACCGGCACGATGGTGTAGTGGTTAGAGCGTCCGCTTCGCAGTTGGTAGACCTGGGGTTCCTTCCCCTTGTCGAGCCATACCAAAAGACTTTAAAAATGGCATTCACAGCTTCCCTGCTTGACGCTCAGCATTTATGGGAGATTGTAGTGAACAAGCCGGCAAGTTCGCTTGTTGTGTCCTTGGGCAAGGCACTTAACGGGACGCCCCCGCCTTTATGTGGAAGACAGGTGGCCCATAAACCTCGGAAATGGCAACTCCCAAGCGAGTGCGGACTTCCCATCCAAAATATAGCGATACAATTTGCTTTCTTGTGAATGGAGGATAAATATGAAACAACAATACAAAAAAATACAATAAATTATAACTCATATCTTTACTTCTATAGCAATTGTTATATATCATTGAAATCACTATTTCTTGAGAATTTCAAATATAATAAAAAATAAAAAAATTTTTTTGATTATGCTAATGACCTTCCCCCTCATAGGTACTGAATTGTATTCGAAATGAGGGTACCCTCACCGCAAAAATTAGTACAGATTATATTTTTCAACCAATTTTTTTAGAAATGGTCGATAGAAATAGTTTAAAAAGAAAGCTGCTCTACTCGCACGCCTCTACCCAAAACAATAATATAAACCATGTACCCTCGCATTACCAAGGACGAAAGCAATTAAAAAACGCTTTACTTCTTAATAATTATTACTGTAGCGCAACAGCAGCGGGAACGTTGGCGCACCCGCGGTCAATGGTCCATACTCAACGGGCATGTATAGCCTATCGCCTGCAGTATTTCGATTGATAATAACATTTTCTGCTCTCTTGTCTCTGTTTCAGTTGTTTGGAATTTTTAGCTTGATTGATGCAACAAAGTCATATGTAAGTTGACGACATCTTTGCAGTAAAATGTCATGAAATCGGCTGGCAAAAGATTTAAGATGGTCGACGAGTTTGTTCTCAATTTGAGTAAAAAATACAGCATGACAATTGAAAATTACTTTCTATCCAAATTATCTTGAGTGCTTGCTGCACGTTTATCAAAAAAACTTTTTAAGGTCATTCCATCACGACTGCACATTTTGGCTGATTCACATTTTGAACAATCATTATCTACATCTTTGAAGCTCTTTCGAGAACATCAATTAACGATCTTCCCCGATTACTTTCACGTGTGTAAATTCGTGCCAATATAAAACCATATCATTCGACAGCAAAATCATATGTTGGCTAGTTAATCCTTTTATTTTTCCGACCCAACCAACCCGAAGTGGCTCAACTAACACTTTTTCACAACATAAAGTAAAAATTTTTTGTTGAGATCTCAGATAATGTTGCAAATTTCAAAAAATTGGCAATATTTTGTTAATAACATAAACTTTGATTCTATCATAGCTAACTTAACTAATTAATTTTGCTGTCTTTCAAAAATACTAAAAACTATTTAAGTTTGATCATAGAATTTAATATCTTGTTTCAAAATAAAAAACTTTTACCCAAAAAAGTTTGCAATTGTTATCTGTCATATGCTACGAAAAGATAAGAAAGAAGATGGCGTTATGTTAAGCCCCCACATAACAGCATAATATTATCCTAATTTGATAAGGCAAAAGAAAAGTGTGTCTCAACTAATCCAGTGGTTCAACTAATCCAAGTCTACCTCTATAGTTTAATTGTCTTGTTTTTTGCTGCATGACCTACAAATATGATTTAACATTTCCATCATGCAGCTGCTTACATCTCAAGACTTGTTTACTACACTCTACACAGTCTCTATACTCTCATACTCATGTCTTTAACCTAACTATTGCATGAGCCCTTCAACATCTTTGCAAAAGCACAAGTCATTTTTAATTGGCCTATCAAAAGACTAGGATGGCATTTTTTGTAATGACATAAATGGGCTATGCAATCATGGATCCTGCTGCAGGCAAATTCTATTGCTTTAATTGTGATTCGCGAGTGTAAATTTTCAGCTTTCACTTGTTAGTGACATATCTCTCATAAAGTTTTTTTTAATTTGCCATATTAACCTCCTGTTGCGTCTACTCCTGGAATCGAACCGGTGACCGGAGCCAGGATGAGAGGCTTAAATCCTACTGTTTTGTGTTTGCTCGGAGCCGGCTTACTTGTAATTTGTTCATTTGTGTGTGTGTGTGTGTGCTTTTAAGATCAGCTAGTATAATTACCACCCGGATTGGCATTTTTTTGAAACTAAATATGAGCAGCGCAGCAAAAATGCTGCAATTGTATTTGCTAAAACATTTATATTAATCAAAATATTTCAACTTTGGAATTGGGCGAAAACTTCTTTATAACCGTTTTCTAGTTTGTTTTTCGAATATCAATCATTTAGCTATATAACCCGTTCATGGCAGTGCTTTTGCCATTCATTAATAAAGGTGAAACGATAGGGGTTGCTGCTGCTTACCAGCTAAGAAAGACAGAGGAAAACGCGTTTCGGCTCTTATGTAGCGAAACTAATCAGAAAACACCATTCCGACGCTACACCTCCATTCGCGAGAAAGCGAATTGTATCTCTATATTTTGGACGGGACGTCCGCACTCGCTTGAGAGTTGCCATTTCCCGGGTGTCTGGGCCACCTGTCTTTCATATAAAGGCGAGGGCGTCTCGTTAACAAAGTTTTAGATTTTTGGTTCCGTGTAAATTTCACTAGATATTCAATCTGGATAGAAATTTTGATTTTGTTTTATAGAAAACCTTCGATTGTTAGTTGAACAGAGAGAGCAATCACATGATTAGTTTGTTTGAGCCAAATTATGGAAATCTCAAAAAACATTTTTGCTTATCCACTGCTTTATGCAGAAGTGGCATATTGCATGCATTACAACATATAATGAGATGTCCACATTTTGTCTTGGCAGCCAAATTTGTAAACGAACGAGCGTTAATACGCAATTGATTTACTTGTATCAATAAATTTTCTAACTTGTAGCTGAATTGCATTTTACGCAGCTTCAAAACTTTTCTCTCGAAAACCATTGTAAGTTATTATTTGGATCACTTTTGACAGCCATTGTTTTAACTTTCGCCATTTTTATTGCAGTTTGTAACATTATGTAATGAGCTACTATCACGTCATAGCCAAGACTCAGTTTGGGCTATGAATTCGTTAGTTTATTATTCTTGTTATGTCGAGCTGTAGATAGACTTCGCTTTATTAGACTGTGTGTCGGAATATTATACAGTTGATCCACTCCTACATCTTTGTATCATGAAAATATAATTTTTTCTACAAAAAAATTTTTAATTCAGCAAAACTTGACCGTTTAAACAAATACTTATTTCTTCAACCAGTGGTTGGCAACCTGAGCCTCTTTCGTTCTTATAGCCTACTACGGCTCCGGTTGACTAGGAAAAATTTGCACTATGAAGCAAGAATTCCTTCTGAGTGTAGGTAAATAAGGGCGAAAGATTTAAATCGTTTTCATTGATATTTATGGCTCAGCATGTAAAAACTCTCATTTCCAGCTGTTGGCCGACAATAGAACCCTGCGGCTGTACAGAGAAGAAATTCTGAAACGCTTTAACATGTCTGGGAAAAGTAAAAATTTTCATGTGCAGCGAAAAATTCATTAAACTGGAACTGCTGGAGTCGTTTAAATAGCTTCACTTCTTGGTGAAGCTCTTCAGGGGAGAGAGCCACAGCTTTTTACATACTTTATGGAAAAGGTGTTAGCGCTTAATCATAAACTGACTGTTTCAACCAGAGACGGAAAGAGAAATACAATGTCTTCTTTTCTAATTAAATAATGCCGATACCGTCTCCAAACAATAGTCAGGATAGATAGCCTATCGCCAAAATTTAACAAGGAAAAAAGGCGGCGTACTTCTTTGTCAATCTCTAGCTGAAACAACAAGCGTAAACTGACTGTTTCAACCAGGGACTGGCAAAGAAGCTCACCGCCTCCTTTTCCTGTTAAAGGTTGTCTATATCTTCCCGAAACGATAGTCATTGTCACTGATCAGTAGAATTCAAATTTTATATTTCGAAAAAGAAGAGGCCAGATGCAGTAGTTGCTTGCTGATAGGCTTTACTGGAATGATGTATTGACATTGCGTGTTCTAACATTGTGAAAGAGCATCTACTACATCAATGTCAATAATTTCTGCTTGAATAAGAGATAAATAAATTGCCTGGCAATTGTGAATGTATGAATCCATTGAAACTGTTGTGCTTTTGCAGGCAAGAAAAACGCACACTAGGTAACTAAACCCGCTTATGAGTTTGAAAATTATTCGGCTTAGTTCTAAACCACATTTTATTTGAATACTTATACAATGGCATGAATATTTTGAAACAATACTTTTTTTGAAAGAGCGGTGTGTATTTCGACAAGCTATTTCTGCGGAATGCGGATTGTCGGAGTTGTTTTTGAAATTGTTTCAAGTTCGAACTCAACCAACACAAAATACAAAAAAAAATGTTGAAATTGGTCCGAGTTTTCGAAAACTAGCGTTTTTGACCTAGATAGTAACTATCA
This sequence comes from Trididemnum clinides, assembly GCA_963675345.1. Classification (NCBI taxonomy): domain Eukaryota; kingdom Metazoa; phylum Chordata; class Ascidiacea; order Aplousobranchia; family Didemnidae; genus Trididemnum; species Trididemnum clinides. The sequence goes on from OY776286.1 coordinate 12,996,733, forward strand.
ATTAGGTAGAATATTGTAATTTGATGTTTATCAAAGATTATTTAAGTTTTGCAAATTTTGAACCTGTGGCATGCTGTGCTACTGAACACCAGTCATTTTGAAATTTGAAGATATGCTTACTCTATTACAGCTCATTTCTGTTGTGTTATTTTTACTTTTGTAACTTCGGCTAATTATAAACAAGAGCAACAATTTTTTCCTATGAAGTGAAGGTCAATCAAAAAAGTTATTTTTAATTATATGATCTGAAGTTACTACTTTGTTTTTGTTTTATTTGCCATATTTATCCTCCATTCACAAGAAAGCAAATTATTTTGCTATACGTTTGATGGGAAGTCCGCACTCGCTTGGGAGTTGCCTTTTTTGAGGTTTATGGGCCACCTGTCTCCCACATGAAGATGAAGGCATCCCATTGATTGCCTTGCCCAAGGACACAACAAGCGAACTTGCCAGCTTGTTCTCTGCAACCTCCCCTAAATGCTAAGTGCCAAGCAGGGAAGCTGTGGATGCCATTTTTTAAAGTCTTTTGGTATGGCTCGACAAGGGGAAGGAACCCCAGGTCTACTGACTTTAAGGTGGAAGCTCTAACCACTACGCCGTCGCATTGATCTGAAGTTACTACTCAGCTTCAGCAGTTTTAGATAATAATGACTAAAAATTTTGCACTTTCGCTATGGAGACATTAATATAAGGCAGTGGCTATTTTGCCGTCGACAGCAATTTACCCTCAGAGACTATTTTGCCATGAGTTATTTGTGATTGGTCAATCTTAATGGCATACTAAACATGTGACTTTTGGTCGTTTCTCATTGGTCAATTTTAAAAACCAATTAAAAAAATTTTGCACCTTCAGGTCTCTATCCCCCACCCTGTACACTCCCTTCCAGTGTTCACTGCCCCGTACATTTACATACCGGGCCTGCCCCCTTTGGTGTACACTGCCTTTCTTTTAGGCAGTGGCTATTTTGCCGTCGACAGCAATTTACCCTCAGAGACTATTTTGCCCTGAGTTATTTGTGATTGGTCAGTCTTAATGATGTACTAAACATGTGACTTTTGGTCGTTTCTCATTGATCAGTTTTAAAAATCAATTAAAAAAATTTTGCACCCCCAGGTCTCTATCCCCCACCCTGTACACTCCCTTCTAGTGTACACTGCCCCGTACATTTACATATCGGGCCTGCCCCTCCGGTGTACACTGCCTTTCTTTTAATGCCCTGCCAGCTGAGATTTGAACCCGCAACCATGATATCTCACGACCAGCACACTATCCACTACACCATAGTGTCACTGGTGTAATTGTAGCAAATTTGGCTATATAAACACACGTGAATGATTACAGCAAAATAGATTATAAGGGCAAATTGCCATCGACGGCAAAATAGCCACTGCCTTAATATAAAGAGGTGGCTATTTTGGCATCCACGGCATTTTACCCTTAAGGGCTATTTTGCTGTTACCATTAATCTGTGTTTATATAGCCATAATTGCTGTAGCTCACCAGCTGAGGCAGTGATGCTGTGGCATGTGGAATGGGCAGCTGCCTTGTATTGCAATGGTTAAAGGTTGAATCTTCACTGGCAAGGTGCTTAGAGAGACATGAGAAAGGCAGTATATGCTGGAGGGGGTGGCCCGATATGTGAATGTATGGGGTAGTGTATACTGGGAGGAAGTGTATCGTTACAGTGTGGTAAAGTGTACACAGGTACACTGGGGGTGTAAATCTTTTCAATTGATCATCAAATTTGACCAGTCAGACACAACCATGTGTCATTTGTTTAATACATTATTAAAATTTACCAATCACAAATCTTCCACAGCAAAATAGCCCCCAAGGGTAAAATGTTATTTACAGCAAAAAAAACACAACCTTAATAAAAAGGAAGTTGCTACTTTGCTGTTAATGGCATTTTATCCTTGGAGGCTATTTTGTCATGCACTATATGTACACTTAAATAGATATGCAGGGTGTTTCACCGAAATGTGGACCAAATTTCGTAGTAATTTTTAAGTTATTTATCAATTACAAACCGTAGAAATTTTTGCAGATTTTTTTTATTGCACGGTTATTGGTTTAACTTACATGAGATTCAGTAAAATATAATAAATTAGGGTTAACATAAATCCATAAAAGTATGTACCGTGATGGGATGTCAACTTCAGAAATTTATATGTTATTGAAAAAGTATGTGAGTTGTTCTAATGTATTTAAAGCTGTTAAGCGCTTCAGAAAAACAGGTACCTGTATGCCAAGGATCAGAAAAACTCCAAAAAGCCCATGAGAACAAAAAGACTCATCAAATACTGTGATTGGAAAAGACAGTGTTACACTCAACAAGACCGAGCAACCGCCCACCCAGCCAGAATGGTCCAAATCAAGTGTAGAAATAATTTTAAGGGCAATCCTTAAGTTTAGCATTGGAAAGTCTAGTAAAGCAGCAATCTCATTTTCATTCATTAAGTTTAACTTAGGCAGTGGCTATTTTGCCATCGATGGCAATTTGCCCTTATAATCTATTTTGCTGTAATCATTCACGTGTGTTTATATAGCCAAATTTGCTATTATTACACTAGTGACACTGTAGTGTAATGGATAGAGCGCTGGTCTTGAGATACCATGGTTGTGGGTTTGAATCTCAGCTGGCAGGGCATTAAAAGAAAGGCAGTGTACACTGAAGGGGCAGGCCTTGTATGTAAATGTATGGGGCAGTGTACACTGAAGGGAGTGTACAGGGTGGGGGATAGAGACCTGGGGTGCAAAATTTTTTTAATTGGTTTTCAAAATTGACCAATGAGAAACGACCAAAAGTCACATGTTTAGTACATCATTAAGATTGACCAATCACAAATAACTCAGGGCAAAATAGTCTGAGGGTAAATTGCTGTCGACGGCAAAATAGCCACTGCCTTTAACTTAAGGATTAGCGTGTTGGGGTTAGTGTTAGGTTTATGGTTAAGGGTTAGGGTTAGGGCTAAGCCTTGTTTGCAGTGATAATTAACAAATGGTATCCTTTGTTGGTAATCCTTAAAATGAGATTGCCACTTTACTTGAGTTTCTGACGCTAAACTTAAGGATTACCAATTTTAAGTCTCTTTGTTCTAAAGAACTTTGGCCACCTTCATCCTCGATTTTAATCCCATGGACTTTGGCATGTGGTCTATTTTTAACCAAAAAGCCTGCACTGCTTTGTGTTCAAGTGCACATGCCTTAAAGAAAAATTTAACAAAAATTTGGGAGGAAATTAAAAGTGAAACCTTGCATGCCACCTGTAAGCAAGGTGTCCCTTGTCTTCACCTCCTCATTCAAGTAAAACGTGGTTATATCAAATAGACTTTTTTGTCACACAAAGAACGTGAGTAAAAAAGTAAAGTTTTATTGACTTGTGTGTATTTAAATTAAACAATATTTTAACAGTCCACACTTCGGTGATACACCCTGTATTTACAACAATTCTGATACTGATGCTGTGGTGTAGTGGAAAGCACAGCTCCCTTGAAATCCAAAGAATACAGGTTTGAATCTTTTCTTGCTAGGTACTTAGGCAAAGGCAGTGTACACTGGAGGGGTGGCCAAGTATGTGGATGTATAAAGTGCACACTGGGGATACAATTTTTTATATTTTGTTATTGAAATTGACCAATCAGAAACGACCAAAAGTCACATGTTTAATACATCATTCAAATTGATCAATCACAAATGTTCCACATCAAAATAGTTTTCAAAAGTAATAGCCACTGCCTAATAATAGTAGAGCTTTGGCAGAGGCTATTTTGCATCAATGGCGTTTTACTTTTAGAAGCTATTTTGCCACCAAGGGCATTTTACTTTTAGGGGCTATTTTGCCATCAATGGCGTTTTACTTTTAGAAGCTATTTTGCCACCAAGGGCATTTTACTTTTAGGGGCTATTTTGCCATCAGGTATTTGTGATTGGTCAGTTGCATCGACATATTAAACAGGTGACTTTGTCGTTTCTAATTGATCAATTTCAATGATGAATTAAAAAAATTGCACCCCCTTGTGCTCTTTCTTGTACATTCACATACTGGGCCACCCCTCCAGTGTACACTGAGGTTGTCTAAGTACCCTGCCAGCAAAGATCTAAATCTGTAACGATTGCATTTCAAGGCAGCTGCACTATTTACTGGACCACAGCATCACAGCCAAAATTGTACCAAATATGGCTATTTAAACACACATGCGTGGTGATGGCAAAGTGGTCACTTCCTAAAGCTTTATTAGACACTGGTAGTGATATTTATGTACAAGCACTAAAACTGACTTGTGATTCTATAAATATAGACATGCATTTTGACCATAACAAAGTGGCAAATTAAATTGTTATTGATCCAAAACTTGCCCAGTGTGTGATAATAGTCACTGGTATTCATACTTTTTAATGTTTATATCATGCCTGAGCAACTGAAGAAAAAAGTCACATTAGGCAAATATTTTTTTGTGGGCCACATGTTGAGGTTCACCAACCAAAAGATTTTTTTTAGATCAGCTTTTTCAAGGAGATTATACATTTGTTTCATATTGCAGTGTTGGTCTTGAAGCAAACAAAAGTTTTTGTTTCTCTTTTCATCTTAATGACCATTTTTCTCTTATGTTTGTGTGGGGGTAAACTTGTTTTGAGAACGTAGTAAGGTGCAAGATAGATTCTTGTGGGTTGTATTTTGCACAAAACTGATTTAAACTAATCCCAACAGTGTACTTAAGTGGTGACTCTTGCCTAGTTAGCTTTGTTTTATTACTATTGTAGTTTATATTAACAGTAGGCCTAGACATCAATTTACTTGATAGGACCTACCATATGTAGCCTCTGATAAAATTTGAATTTGCTTCACAACACTATTGATCTGTTTTGCTTTTTTAATGTGTTTTGTTGCTGGTGTTTCATAATGATGGTGGTTGATAACATATCATAGTTTCATTGTTTCTGCAAATTGCATCATCACATGCCACATTACTTGGGGCACTAGACTCACCTTTTCAAACAACATCAAGTGCAATTTTCTTTGATTTTTTTCATTGATATTGGACATCAAAGGCAACCGTTTTTCGGACTGTTTTTAGTAGGTAAATTGGTAATTCATTTGATGCATAACAACTGTGAATGTAGGAACACATTTTGAAAACATCAACAGGTACATTTTAATACTTTGCTATGCTTTTTGAAACACAATAAATTTTGTAAGTTAAAAAAGTGATGATTTTTTCTTTGATAGCAACATATGTTAAAATTAAAAACTGGGTGCACTTGATCTTTAATTCATAGCAAAGAATTTTGAGCCTACACCCAACTGTCAGAAATTTGGTGTAACATTGTTGAAGTCACTTAAGTTTGCACTTTGTCATAACTTATTAACTTTTTTGAAAAATATTTGCTAGTTATTGAAGTTTAGTACAATTAATTTTCAACTTATAGGCAAGATTTTTGGTTGTGAAATTCTCAATTAGAACAACAGCTAACTGTGATGGGTAAGCTTTGCTCTTTTCTGGTCTGCGAGAGGTACAACATGCTTAAAAATTTAACTGTTTTAATATAAATATTTTACTTCAGCTGTGTTGTGCAAAAAATAAATTTAATTTTATGTATTACAGTATTTTTTAAATGGATCTTGTCCTTGGACTGGGACTTGGAATTTGGATTTTAGCAGCGTTGTGGTCAGTTGCTCTACTTAGCTGTTTTGTTATTGCTCGAAGCACTGGTACTCTGAGAACGGTTTCTTTGGCTTTATTTTTTGTTATTGCAATTGTTTCAGTAATATTACTGACATTGCCAATAGACAGCGCAGACTTGACTACAAATGAAGTAATTTTAATTGACAATTATTTTTTACTTCGAATCATTTTTATCATTGTTGGAATTTCAATTTTATTGGCAACATTGGGTTTTATTTTTGTTACTGATATAATGGTACCTGTACATGCCAAGCGCCTATAAAGAGATCAAGTCAACAATATGAACGCAGAAGTTGACAAATGATGAGACTGGAGAAAAAATTTTTCTGAAATCAGTTTTTGTTTTAATTTTGTGAATTTAATTCAAGTAAGCACTGATGGATATTGCATCAAAGTTGGTACCAGTATATACTAAGCTTATTTCAAATTAATCTGGCCTCTGTTTGTTGTTAATTAAAATTTTTTTTATGTAAATTGACTAACTGATTACTTTGCATTCAAAGCATTTTAGTATTTAAGCTTTAAAGTATATTATACCCATTGTTAGCCTGGCAAACATTTCAAAAAATTTCTTTGAAAGGAACTGTAAAATTTTTCAGATGTAATGACAAGTTAAATTATGTATTACCAGCAATTTCATTGCAAACAAAGCTAACGCACAAAGAACAAGATAACAAGAGATTTTTCATATTTACTTCCCATTTGTGGTAATTTATCCTCGTTGCTGTTAAAAGTGAATCATCATGTTTTGAGAATATTCGAAATTAGCTGCCCTTGATTACTCAAATCATTGTGCTTTCAATTTTAATAAATAGAAATTAGTTAGATGTAAACAAACCTAAATGCCTCTCCCTAGCTCTATAATGCTACACTTTTTGTTTAATTATTTTAAGTCAAAGTTTTCTCAACTGTGTGTTGATTGAAACTGGTTTATATGGCGTTTAATGTTACCAGTGAAAGTTTCATGAAAACTGGAAGTTTTGTTCCAAACTTAAGTGTAACTGAACGATTATATTTTATGACCTTTGATTCTCCATTACGTTATGGCTGTGGCTCCTAACATTTTAAGATAATGGAACTGGGTAGATAGCTTGCAGCACCTTCTAGAGCCTGCTAAAGCAAATAAATTTTAATAAGAGCTTTTGTGCCTCAAAAAGTATTTTTAAACAATGGAATGAACTCCTTAGCACGATTAATTCAAACAACCTTTGATTGTGATAGTCTGAGCTATTTTTGACCGTAGGCAATTATTGACCAATTCGGCTCAAGGTTGTGCTCGTATGTTGGGTCGGCGCTTGAATATTCACGCACAAAATATAACGGTGAGCATAGTTGTGAAGAAATCTGAATCATAGTTGCAGTAAAAACTGACCGTATTCAAACTTCAAGCAATAGGTGTAAACTTGACGTCATAATTTAAAGAATTAAACAGCAAAGTAAATATTACAACCAGGTCAAGTCGTTCTTTCGACAAATTTTATTCTTCAAAATTAACGTTTCGCTCCCCTTAGTTACCGGGGAGCTTCTTCAGAATAGGGTAGATGTTACCTGTGTAACTGGTAACCACTCACTGGTAACATCTACCGTATTCTGAAGAAGCTCCCTGGTAACTAAGGGGAGAATAAATTTGCTATGGTGGGCATAATGTCTGCATATGGAGTAGCATTGTATTTAGTAGTGTGTAATGCGTGTCAATGTCAGGACGGTAAATCTGACATGCAGTTTGTTTTGCGATTGCATTGCAGTGCATTAGCGCCAGTAGTATCAGACTGAGCTTTGCACAAAATTCGATTTTCTATAATGTGCCTATTTAATTGCTGCCGTAGAAAGAAACGGCATGTGGTTATTGCAGCTTTTAAACAATGCTATAAGAAAAATGCAGAAACATATTCGCATGTTGTTGGAAAAAACTACACTGGCTGTCGAGTCGGCCAATCGTTTGAGTAAAGTTTTTAAGTAACAACAACTACACACTAATGGGAAGGATGATATGTATATGCAATTGGTGAACAACTTGGTCGGCTATACGGGACATGTTATACTCACTGTTTTACAACCACGTTGTCCGTACCAACGTAATAAACTAGGTAAAACAAAATTTACTTCGCGATCAATATCAATTATGGTTTGATGTAGTCCGTGAATAAAAGTTTTTGCATGGGATCAGCGAATGGTCTCTCTCTATATATATCGTTTTAAAAGTTGTTGCTACCTTATGGTTATTTAACTATTCTGTAGTGCTGTGTTATAGATTTTTAGCGTTTTGCTTCAACTTGCCCCAGCGCATTGTTTCTGGGCGTTTTGCACAGCGACAGAATGATGCCAAGCAAACACGTTTTTCATTTACTGCATTATTCGGATATGAACAAAAAAGTAGAAATCATTCAAGCTTTTGGTTGTTTCTGCATGCGTATTGGTGTGGTGCAGTATTCAGATTTTTTTTTTTTTTGGTTTCCCAGAATATCGAAGCTCTATTGTAGTGTCCTCAAGCAAACTCAAATACTGTTTATTGCCGGGGTGGAATTGGGAAAAATTTTGAATCAAATTTTAACAATTGATATAAAATTTTACCTGTCATCCTTGTGTGTATACATTGGTGGAAGTGTCCTGAGTTTTTCATCTGTAGTATGTGTATTCTGAATTTTGTCTTGTGTCGTTTGCTGTCAGTTTATAAATAGATTTATTTTCTATATTTATGCAGAGAATATAAGCCAATTAGTTTCGACAACGTTGAATAAGTTGGAGAGCGCTTGAGGGTGAAAGCGATCACTATACTAGAATCTCTGAACGACTGAGTTGTGCGCTTGGGAAAAGAACTTCATGTTAATTTTTTTTGCTTGTGATAAAAGAATACTTTGGTATCGCCGAACACGGGCTGAGCGCCAACAATGTTGAAGTATAATTTTTTCACGCGACCAAGGATAAAATAGTTTTAGGTTTCCCTGCTTTCAATGATTGTTTGCAACTCTAGCAACCGCTCTTTTTGCTCTAGAGAAATTTGTTTTGGAGTCGACTTTATCAGGTACTCAAGTAAATAGTAGCTTCTACACAGGGAAGAGCGCCTTTCTTTCAAAGCGCTATTTCCTTTGTAATTGGAAATGCCTCAAAAATTTCTTTTGGCGGTTAATCTAACTGAGAAAGCAAGCATGAATTTTAACTCAAAACACTTGCACGAAACTTGTTTTTTTCATGTGTTGTGTTACCCTTCCTTCGGATGGATACACGGCATCAAACTGTTATTGGTTTACAACCCGGACTCAATCAGGATAGGGAAAGGCTGCCAACTGTTTCAGATCATCATTTCCCTAATTGCGAATTGTAAACTCCAGTACCACCGTCAATGCTCACTTCCGTGGTGAGTAGCCTATTCATAAATTGCTTCGTATAGTACTGTGATTTTATACAGTACCGAAAACTTTATAACAGTATTCTCAATTTCTCCGCAAACCGCGAAAAAATGTGAAAGAAGCTGGCAAAATCGCTAGTTATGTCTTTGATTGAGGCACTTCACGGAATACCTTCATCTTTGTGACAGGCAGGTGGTGGAGTTTAGCAGTGTTGTCGTCGCTATGGCCTAGCCCAGGGGTGTCAAACTCAAATTCACAGTGGGCCACAATTAAGCAGTGAGGTAAAGTCACGGGCCAAACTCAATATTTATTGAAAAATTAACTGCAACTGATAAGTAATGTTTAACTTTTAATATAAAAACACATTTTAGTTTTGCTTGAACACAGAATCTGGAACAACCAAAGCTTGATCTTACAAATACATAAGAAATTAAATTTGAAATAAAAGATACATCAGTGGTCTTCCCCTCTATCCTTTTAAGTTTTTTTAAAGTAAATCTTTTTTCAAAGCCATCAAGAAGAAAACCAAAAATAATATTTTCATTCAATAAAAATCCAACATTTTAACTATTAACAGACACTGCCTTGCAGTAGAAAAAGTGCATAACCATATACTGAAGTTCCGTATGCTACACTCTAATTTACTCTGCACATTGATATAAGCCAGATACCTGGCATCTTTTCTTAGATGCAAGTTCATCAATGTCTGGGGTCAGGCTCTGAGCTGAAGAAATCTTCAGGACGGAGTGAAGAAGTTTGTCAGTACGTCGACTTCTTTTAGGTGTTTGGTCACCTTCATTGTAAAGAAAAGTTGCTCACATAGATATGTGCTGCCGAACATTAAAAGCATTTGAGCAGCTTGGGTGCGTAATTATGGCATTGTGTCAGGGAGGAAATATGGAAACTGCGCAGCACCGACAGAGTCATATTTTGATTCGAGCATGTTGTTCTGCACCAATCAACAGCCGCCTCAACGTGGTGGTGCGGTCCCCGACCCCGTTTGGGTTGGGTCAAAATGGCTGTTGGCCTTCCCGAGGGTCCCTGTTACCCCGGGCACTTCCCTACATTTTTTCGCTATGCTACTCCCTGAACGACCGCAGGAGGGCAGCACACAGCATCTACAAAATTGGTCGCCTGTTTTCACTTTTTCCTCTCTCCTGCCCTACTCTTGCCCTTCTTCTTCTCCTGATGAGCGGTAACGTTCATTCTAACCCTGGCCCCATCTTTCCTTGCTCCGTGTGCGCTGGAAATGTGACCGGGCGGGGCAAGTTAGTGCTATGCTGCACCTGCTCCAAATGGGTCCATCTAAGATGCTCACTACTTTCCCTGTCTAAATTCAGAGCTCTAGGCAGCTCTCACTCTTGGAGCTGCCTCCCCTGTCGTAACACTGAGACTCCCTCCTCGGACTCCTCCAACACGTATATGGTACCTCCACTGTACAATCTGGCCCCCCCTCTACTGATGCTGCACTCTCGCGTCACCCCCGTCTCCAAACTTCTTATCCCCCATCTGCCCATTCTATATCTCCTTCCTCTGCTCCCTCACCACCGTCCCTTGCTCCGGGCCATTTTTCTACCCCTCCTGCCTCCTCTCCTCCCCCTGACTCTCTCAAGGTTATTCAATGGAATGCTGGAGGTCTCCGAGCCAGGAGCACTGAGCTACTTCATTTTCTATCGTCCCATCCAGTCGATCTTATCTGTATCCAGGAATCCAATCTTAACTCCTCTTCCTCTTTCCGGATTCCTGGATTTTCTGCTCTGCGTTCTGATCGCACCCACTCCCGGTCTGGTATTTTCTCTTCCGATACCACGTACGCCAGCGGCGGCATCGTCATTTTCGTCAGACAGGGCCTATCCTTTTTTGAACTTTCTACCTCCTCTGTTTCTTCGCTTGATCCCTACTCTGATTATGTAGGGGTCAGCATCTCTCTTAACAACTCCTCCTCGGTGTCATTTCTTAATGTGTACGCCCCCCCCCCTATTCGCTCCTTCCCAACGGATGGCAGAACCAACTCCTTCTCTCCCTCCATTCTTCCCTTCTCCAGAAATCTCTTCATTCTGGGGGACTTCAATTGCCATCACCCCCTTTGGGACTCAAGAGGTACTTCCGACCCCCGCGGGGAAGAAGTATTTGACTGGGTCATTTCTACTGACTTCCTCCCCCTCAATGACTCTGACACACCCACTCTTCTCCATCGCTCCTCTGGTAGTCGCTCCTCTCCTTTGCTCCTTCTACTCTTGCTTTTTCTTGCTCCTGGGAGGTGCTTCAGGACCTGGGTTCTGACCATCTACCAATTCTTCTATCTATCTCTCTCTCTCTCCGGTCTTTCGCCCCAACGAGCGCCCCCCTTCCTTCAATTTTCAGAAAGCTCGCTGGGATGGCTTTGCCTCTTACTTTGACTCTCGCTGTCCTTCAGCAGAGGAATACTCGTCTCTTTCTCTTTCCTCTGCTGCTGCTCTCTTTACCTCTTTGACTTTGAATGCGGCCAAATCTTCCAGTCCTTTCGGCTGCATCAAACGCCCTCCTAAAGCCTGGTGGTCTGCTGAGGTGGAAGAAGCGGTTAGTGAAATACCCAAGGCTTTTGCTGCCGGTCACAGAAGTGATGAAGATCGCCAGGCTTACATCTCTGCTTCTCGATGCGCCTCGTCAGTCATTGCCAAGGCTGAGGCTTGGCAGACGACTTGCTCTTCTTTTTCACCTAGGTCTAACCCTAGATCTGTGCACTCTCTTCTTCGCTCTATTGCTGGCTCTCCTTCCTCGTCTTCCTCCTCTCCTAACTTTCTCAACTGTTCTTCTCCCAGGAAATCGGCTTCGGTTTATGCCGCTTACCTGAGATCGCACTTTTCCGTTTCTCAGCCAAAGGCCCTGCGCAGCAGAGCCGGAGGCTACCTCACTGAGCTCCGCCGAGCCACGTGCCCTGTGGAGTCTCGCTCTTCCTTTTGCTCTCCTTTCTCTCCCGCGTAATTTCTTGCGGCTGCCTCCAATCTTACCCCATCCACTGCCACTGGCCCAGACAAAGTTGCCTATCCCATGCTAAAGCACCTTCCTCGCTCTGGTATTGATTTACTTCTTTACATCTTCAATCTTTCCTGGTCTTCACATTCCTTTCCTTCCATCTGGAAGACATCTTCCATTATTCCCATCCACAAGATGGAAAAGCTTCTCGACTCTCCTGCTTCCTTCCGGCCTATCTCTCTCACCTCCTGCGTATCAAAGCTGTTTGAACGCATCATTTTATCCCGTCTTCTCTTCTTTCTGGAAACTAATTCCATTCTTTCTCCCCGCCAAGCCGGTTTCCGCCCTGGTCGGTCTACACTCGATCAAATTCTGTACCTTTCTCAGTCCATTTCGGATGGGTTTAACAAACCCAGACCGGGCTCTTGGACGATTCTGTCTACTATCGATTTCTCGAAAGCTTTTGACTCAGTCTGGCATCCCGCCCTTTTTCATAAACTCATTTCGGCTGGCCTCCCTCCTTGCTTTGCTCGTTGGACTCAATCGTTCCTTTCTGATAAGCGCGCTTGTGTGGTCTATCAAAATAACAAAAGCCGCTCCTTTCGAGTCCGTCGAGGTGTTCCGCAAGGATCCGTTCTTGGCCCTGTACTTTTCTCTCTCCTCATTAATGATCTTCCGGCATCTCTGCCTTCTTGCGTCAGCTGCTCTCTTTACGCTGACGATCTGGCCATTTGGTCCTCTTCCCCCTCGGTCCCTACTGCGGTGGAGGCCACACAAGGAGCTCTGTTTCGATTGGATCGCTGGTCTGAGTACTGGTGTCTTCCTCTCAATCCGAGCAAATGTGAGGCCTCCTTCTTCTCAGTGGATCCCCACCAAGCTAACCTCCAACCCAACCTCCTCCTACTCGGCTCCCACCTCCGTTTTAATCCCACTCCAACTTTTCTTGGGGTCACCTTCAACCGCACTCTTTCCTTTACTAAACATGTATCTTCGCTGAAGGCCAAGTTTTTTCCACATCTTAAGGCCTTACGCTGTATCTCTGCTTCTTCTTGGGGCCCCTCTAAGGAGTCCCTCTCTCTTCTGTACAAATCTTTTCTTCGGCCCCTTCTTACCTACGCTTCACCCGGATGGTTTCCTTTCCTAAGCGCTACCAATTTCACCAAATTGGAACGCCTCCACCGAGCGGCCAGTCGCGCCATCACCGGCTGCCTCTCGTCCTCCCCTATCCCTCTACTACTCACCGAGGCTTCTCTACCTCCCCCACGAGTCACTCTGACTCACTTTACCCTTTTCTCTTCTGAGCGGGCTCTTCGTCTCCCAACCTCCTTTCCCATTTCAGGTTTGGCCAGACTTGGAGTGAAACCAAGACTCTGCAGATCGTCCTGAAGAGCTCTTGCGTCCATTCACCCGCTCATGCCTTCTTCTACTTGTTCTAGGGAGGCTCTTGTTGCTTGCCCACCCTGTCCTCCTTGGAATCTCCCTTTGTTCACGGTGGAGTCCACCCTTTCCACTCCATGCTCTCGCTATAATCCCCCTCTTTCTCGTCAAGGTGCGGCTCTCGCCCATCTTGACTCTCTCCCCACACATGATCTGGTACTCTGGACAGACGGCTCTGTTCCTTTACGTTTTGACAAGGGCGACTCCGGCGTACTTGCTAACTGCTTTCTCTGTGGCACAGAGGCCACTCTTTTCTTTTCGGCAGGCCCATTATGTTCAAGTTTTTCCGCTGAAGCCTGCGCCATTCTGCACGCTCTTTGCTGGTCTCGGCAGCACCAACAAGTCTGCCATTTCTCTTCTCTTCTCTTACTATCTGACTCTCGTTCTGTCCTCGCCACCCTGTCCTCTCCTCCATCTTTTCTCTTATCTCAAACTCTGTGGCAGATCTGGCAGGAACTGTCTTCTCTCTTTCCTGTTCTATCAGGCTACAATGGGTCCCCGGACACTCGTTTCTCCCGGGGAACGACACGGCTGACGAGCTTGCCAGACGGGGAGCGCTACTTGCGCCCTCCGCAATCCTTTGTAGTCTCTCTCCTATCTCTCGTATCCACTCTCGTCTTTTGTCGGACTGGAGGCGTACTGTCTCTTCCAAATGTTTTAACACACAGGTTCCCTCGATTTCCACTGAGGAACTTGTGCTCCCTCGTCATGCTCGCTGGGTCCTCTCTCGTCTTCGCTGCAATGGACACAGCCTTCTTTTAGGTTGTTATCTCTCTAGGATTTGCAGAATTGAGAATCCTTCTTGCAGCGCCTGTGAACACCCGTCCCAGGACATCTCTCATCTCATTCTGCACTGTCCAGCTACAGACTCTTTGGCGACTCTCTGTCTCTGTACGACCTCTGGTCCAGACCCTGAGGAGTTGCCCGGCTTCTGGGGCTCCATGGTCTTCCGCCATGCCCCCATCCCTCGGAAGGGGTCAGGTAACCAACAACAACAGCATGTTGTTACATTTGTGTTCAGGTAGCTCCATTTGGAGGCTGGTTGGTGCGCTTTCCGCATCGATCACGAACGGGTCACTGAGCAGTTCAAATCTCCTTTTCTGAGCCTCAAAGTCGGCAAATCGCCGGGAAAACTTGTCGCTGAGCGCGTTGATTTTTCAGCAAACTGTGCGCTAGGCGACACAGCAGGAAAAATTTGCTCTGCCATGATTTGGCAGCACGAAAAATGACTCAAGTTTCCTAGCAGCATCTGAGTCTTCCAAAGACACAACTTAGTTTTAGAGGCCATTACTGCTACGTACATGTTTGTGGTGATGTTGCCTCGCTCCTGAAGCTGCAGGTTAAGCACATCGAGATGGCTCACAACGTCAGACAGAAATGCTAGCTTAGACAGAAGCTTTTTATCTTTTAGCTCAGTCATGTCTTTCCCTTTGTTTGTCATAAACTGACAGATTTCCTCACGTAGCTCAAAACATCAGTTCAATACTTTTCCTCTGCTTAACCATCTCACATCTGTGTGATAAGGCACATCTCTGTATTTCGAATCACACTCCTCCAGGAAAGACTTGAACTGCGGGTGATTTAAACCTTTGGCTCTTATGAAGTTGACTACTCTTGTTATGGAGCTTATAACATGTTTCATTTACAGAGCTTTACCAAACAGCGCTTCCTGATGGATGATACAGTGAAAAACTGTAAGCTCACCTGCATCTTCCTCCCGCATCTTCTCCTGAACCCTGCCGACCAATCCACTTTTTTGACCGCACATCGCGCGCGCTCCATCTGTTGTCAATCCCACTAGTTTATTCCTAGTAAGGCTTATTTCAGTTATATATTTGGATGCCTCTACAAAGATATCTTTCCTGTGGTTGTGCCATACATTGATTTTAATCCTAAAAGTTCCTCTGTGACGCACAGGCTCGAGTCTACTCCACGAATGAAGATTGACCGCTGGGCAGTATCAGACGTGTCGCTGCTCTCATCCACAGCAAGGGGATATGCAATAAAATCTTTCCCCTTTTTTATTAGTTGTTTATGTAGATTAGCGGAAAACTCACACACGCGCTCAGCTACGGTGTTTCGACTCAGGCTCACATTTAAAAAGTCTTACTTTTTTTCTGGGCACACAATGTCGCAAACTTTGACCGTGCACTTTTTGACAAACTCTCCCTCATTAAATGGCCGGGCTGATTTTGCTATCTCTGCTGCTGCAATAAAGCTGGCCTTTGCAGTAGCTTCACTTTTTGATTTTGCTTTCATGAACATAGTTTGCTGAGAAACCAGACTTCTTTTCATCTCCTGCACCCTTTGCAGCTTCTGCTTTACGTCCAGGTCCTTGTACTTCTCATAATGGTTTGTTTCATAGTGTCTTCCTATGTTATATTCTTTCTTTACAGCCACGCTAGCTCCGCACACAAGACAAACAGGTCTGCCCTTTATATTCGTGAACAGATAATCTGCCTCCGATTTGTCTTAAAAGCTCCAGTTGTCCATCTTTCGTTTGGCCATTTTTGGGGAAGGTGAAATTAATTTGGCTGATGGGACTTAATTATGTTTGTTAATGACTATCAACAGAAAAAAGTCAACAAAAAAAACGCCAACATACTAGCAAAACATTGTGGAATTTTAGTATTAGCGGTACATACGGCCGGCCAGCTCCAATGCACATTTGATATGATCTTGTGGGCCAAATATAATTACACAGCAGGCCAAATTTGGCCCGCGAGCATGAGTTTGACACATGTGGCCTAGCCTGACAAAAAGCATGCAGTGTGTTAGCTAATACATTCATATGAATGCAGTTCACTATTCTTGTTCAATAAACGTCGTTCTTCACATCACAATCTGTGATAGCCTAAAAGATTTTTTGGAGCAGTCAACGAGATCAACAAAGCGTGACAAGTCTATGCGTTTTCGCGAAATTATTGTTTTGACTAAGCGTGTCAACACCGCGCGTTTGGATTGATTAGTTTCTGGCTGGTATGGGGCAACGGTAAACCAATTTGAAATAATTATTTTAATTTAGCTGGCTAATTAACGAGACCATATAAAAGTGTTTGAAGATCGTCAGGTAATTTGATGTAACTGCACGAATGCTCCATGTTGATCTTAACGGAGAATCTTGAAGCAGATTTTGATAAGAGGACGTAGCAGCAGCCATACAACTGAGTCTATGCCGAGCATAAAGTTGGCCAGTTTTTAATCACACAAAGTACAAAATCTCAAGAATACAGACCGCAAAAACCCTAAAATTTTTAAAAGAGACCTACAAAGGAATTAAATAGAACTATAGTTTTCCCAACTAAGTTATATTTTTCAAGCAATTGCTTTGAAAATCTATCTGGCCAATTCTGTCCAGCGCTGCAGTAAATCAAACTGTTTCCATAGGAAAGAACATTTTTGATACATAAGAGAGTTGCACCTAAGTGACAAATAGGGGTAAGTAGCGGGACAATGCTAAAAAAAAGCAGAGCAATTATTCGCTTACGCCACTAGCTGGTAGCAAGAATCTCGAGTCAAGGTAATCTCGGTGCTAAAATGTCGTGCAAAAAGTTAAGTAATAATTAGGGCAAGTAAAAGTCATTAAAGTCATATTTTTTTTGGTGGTACAAAAAGCTATGAAACCTATAATAATACAAAAACTACTTTGCTACGGGGTGTATTGAAGAAGTTATAAAGTCACAAAAAGCCATATTTTCTGCATTTGGTCATAAAATATGACCTTTCATTTTTACTTTAAAATGCAAAGATTAACCCCCCGTAACTTTGTCCATGCAGTGTAAACAGGTTCTACAGACATTAATATTTGATAAGTGGGTCTATACACCAAATAAGGAAGGCAATGAAAGTTCTAATGCAGAGTTTCCTGAAGTATTTCATAGCAGTGCTTTCATTCTTAAGTGTAGCCTTATGATTCCGCTCTTTATTTGATGACAATTTCTATTGTAACTTTGTCCAGCCACATTATTTTGCAATACACAGTAATACAGTACATTATTTTGCAATGCATGGCAAAAGTAGTTTACCTAGAGTCCTAGATACTTTTACTGTCTAGACAGCAAATGTCTGACTGAAGGAATTTCACTTTAAATTCACAATGGGAAGTTACGTCTTAGTGTCATTAAGGTGAAGGTATATTCGTATACAATGAGGTTGCACAGAAACACTTTTTTAAAGTGGCGACTAATGGGGGTCGCAGAGCAAAAAAGTTTGAGAAGCCCTGCTCCAGAATGTTGGTACTGGTAGTGACTACTGTCTGACTATTCAATTCCTTAAGTTTAAAGCTGACCTAGTGACTAAAGCCTCTCTAAATTTTAGTAAATATTGTCAAAAGTTAGCTTTAGTGAAACTCGTAGCAGGAGTAAGCTGTTCCATCTCTATGTCAGTACTAGCAATAGCAACAAAATAAATGACACTTTGAACAGAATGATAAAACTCAAGTCAGATCGAAGTGCTATCTGCTATTTTTTGTTTAGTGAAAGTACTATATATTGTGAAGTGAGCATGCCAAAAATAAAAGTTTCCGATGCGAGAAAGGTCCGATCGATTATAAAAGACTTCAAGGAGTTCACAGTCACTCCAAAAGATGAACTTTACTGCCCGCTATGCTGCTGCATAGTTAAGCATGACAAGCGATTCTTTGTGGAGCAACATGTTGCTACTCTCAAGCACAGAAAAGGCGTTGAAAAGGCAAATAGTGCTGGAACTTCCGATACACGTCAAACATTTATCAGTTCTGGTGAACACCAAGATTTTGCAACAAAACTTGTTCAAGCTTTTGCATCATCTGATATACCGATGGCAAAAGTAAATCATCCAGCTATTCGACAGCTTTTTCGAGATTTGGGGCAAAGCGTACCATCTGAAACTCTTTGTCGTCTGAAAGTTAAAGAACTAGATGAAGCAAATGATCAGAAGCTGGCAAAAGACTTGAGTGAGAAGCCGTTGTTTTTTGTTATAGATGAAACTGAATTAAGAGGTAAAAACTTTTTGCACATACTTTGTGGTACGCTGGATAAACCGGACTGCTGCTTTTTGGTTAGATGCTCTGTGATTGATGGTTCGGATAATAGCCAAAAGATAATCCATGAACTGGATGATGTCATAAAAAAATTTAAGGTAAGGAGGGAAGACGTCAATTTGTTGATATCTAATGCTGCATCCTACATGTGCCGTGCAGGCAACGTTTTAAAAGAAATATATCCAAACCTCCTGCCTGTTACCTGTCTTGCACACTTAATGCATAACTGTGCTTTGAAGATAAAAAGTTTTTACAAGGAAGTAGACGACTTGATTGCTGCTGTAAAAGCAGTTGTGAAGAATAAAACCAGAGCTGCTGATTTTGATGTTTGTGGAAGACCTCCGCAGCCAGTTGTTACTGTTGGGGGAGTTGGTTGGATGCTGCTAACTACTATGCTGAGAAACTACCACAAGTTCGGGAAATTGTTAATTCATGGAATGATGAAGGAGTGATCGTGCGAAAGGCCAAAAGTATAGTGAATGAGCAAAAGCTGAGCAGTCAGTTGACTGAAATTAGTCAATGCTACAATGGGCTGACAAACCTAATTCTTAAAATGGAAAATTCTACATACACAATACAAAAGGCCTATGAAGATATCAACTCTCTTGGTTTTGGAAGTGACCCTCTGCAGCTGAAAAGTACATAAAGCAGTGCTTGGAAAAAAATGATGTAAAAATCATTGCGGAGCTAAGTAGGCCAGATATTCCACCAGCATTGTATGCAAAATTGTTGCAATGTCAGCCTACTTCAGCATCTGTGGAGCGGTCGTTTTCCCTTTTGAAATCATTCCTTCGTCCAAACAGAAATTTTGCAGATGCTAACATTGTACACTACATGAAACTATATTTCAACGCTTAGCCTATTGATTAAATGCATAAGACATTTGAACTTGAGTGACACTGATGAGTTGATGATTTTCAAGTGAAATAGACGTGTTAATACATCATTGATCGACCGTGTTTTTCTTCAAAATATACCCAAAACACTTGCATTCGACTTGCTAATTATGAGATTAGCAAAATATGATGCTCTAAAAATAAAGTCATATATTGTCATACGTATATTTCAAAAAATAAAGTCATATTTTTCGATTTTTTAGGTCATAAAAAAATGGCCCTAGTAATAATGTTGTTTAGATAAATAGAAACTAACTTCAACAATTTTCTCCTCGAATTTTTTTTCGGCACTTTCCTCGATTTTGTAATCAAGACGATCGAACAGCATTGGCCAATTTTTTTTGTAAGTTCGGGTAGGCCTACTTGTAAAAATCAAACAAAAGCCTATGTAAATGAGAAGAATTGAGCAAATTACGAACACGAAGGCTGTAACCAAACATGGCGTCAGTTGCACGCGATTACAGCTACTTCCCTTGTAGGACCTACATTAGCGGTTCTTATGGGGGTCCCCAGTGAAAAATCTGGGATAACGCTATGTAGTTTTGGCCCTTTTATCAAGAATGCAGTTATGTAAGCTTAGACAATAGCATTGAAGAAGTAGTTGAAAACTGACGGCAGTAGCTAAGATAATTCTGGTGAGAATGATGCAACTAACGCCTCTGGAGAAGCAAATGATCATCCAACTAGTTGTTCTGTATTGAGAATTAAACATTGAATCCCTAGCAATAAAAGATAAAGGTTTAATAAAGCATTTGAGAGTTGAAGTAGGCTATAAAGGTTGCAGATGCGGCACTTTCCCTTCTAGCTCTACCCACAACCCTACTGCGTGAAAGGAAAAAACAGAAAACTTTAGGTACCGCCGGTACAAGCGTGTCTAATTTTCTCCCAGCAGCTTTCTGGTATCTGATAGCTAGTTGCTACAGGCGTGGATGGAATTTTACAACCTAAGCAATGAAGGAGCGGAGGGAATTCAAGGCAATCACTATGCCTGTTTCCTTTTAGTAGGGTGGCCATACGTCCCGTTTTTAGGCCTTGGTCCCGGTGTCCCGCCCAGTTTACCACTTTGTCCCGGAATTTTTAATTCAAAATTTGCTTTTGTTAATACGGTATGTCAACGATACACAAACGAGCCATTTGTGATACTGTATTAACAGCAAGGCACAAATTCCTAGCTTTGTGACGTCACAGAGCTGTAATGAGACGCTACAGAGCTGTTTAGCTGTTTTTTTTTGTCATTAAAAACTTTAGCTAGACTAAGCAAGCAAATTGACAGCGGGATTTCGGTAAAAGTTGGCAGAAGTTGATGTAGCCGCATAACGTAACAGTAACTAGATTAATTTTTAGCATTACTGTAAAGACATTATGCCCAAAAGAAAATGTACGTTTACAAATGAGCTGAAGCAAGAATTTCCTTATCTGAAAGGCACTGGAAATGGTAAAGTGCTATGCAATCATTGTGGTTCTGTATTTTCAATAGTCCATGGTGGACGTGCAGACGTTAATAATCATTTAGGGAGCAAAAAGCACAAAGTCGCTGTTGAAGCAGCTGCATCCTCATCTCGAGTGACTTCTTTTTTCAAAGATGTTGGCTCCGCCTCCGTTGCTAGCCTAGCTTTAGCTGCTAAAGAAGCAACTTTTGCTTATCATACTGCTACTCACGGGCAAAGTTTCAGAAGTTCTGATTGTACATCCAAGTTGGTCTCAAAACTGTTTGAACCTAAATTCTCATTAGAGAAAACTAAGTGTGAAGCTATAGTTGTTAAGGTCATTGCCCTAATGTGTATTGATGAACTTCACCAAGAGTTAGATCAAATTAACTTTGTCACTGAGTCAATTGATGCGTCGAACATGAAAGAAGTAAAACTTGTGCCGATTGTGGTTTGCTACTTTTTACCAGAAAGTGGTAAAAAGGTAAAACTTTTAGAATTTAAATCGGTTCCCGGAGAAACAGCTGAAATATTAAGTGAATACCTGCTTTCAGTTCTAGACCAAACAAAACTAAAAGATAAATTGATTGGATTGTGTGCGGACAATTGCAACACTAACTTTGGCGGTGTTAATAGAAGAGGACATACATGTAATAATGTATTCTATAAAGTTAAAGATAACATTAAACGAGACCTTGTAGGCATCGGATGTACAAATCACATCGTACACAACTGCCTTCAGCATGCTGTGGATACTTTGCCAGTATGCGTAGAAAGCCTTGTCGTAAAAATTTATAAATTCTTTCATATTTACACTGTTCGGGTTTCCGAACTTAAAGGGTTTTGCGATTTTGCTGATGCTGAGTACCAACGACTTTTGCAGCACGGCAATACCAGATTTTTGTCGTTGCTACCCGCTTTGGGGAGGGTTCTTGAGTTGTTTGAAGCATTGAAAAGCTACTTTAATTCACAAGAACATTGTCCAACTATAATTCGCCAATGCTTTGAGAATCCAACCCAAGAACTCTATCTGTGGTTCGTTTATGGACAGTTGAAGTACTTTGACGAAACAATATTAAAGTTGGAGAGACAAAAGACAAGTGCTGTGGATGTGGCGATTATTCTTACAGAATTGAAGTTAAACCTGCACAAAAAAAGAGTTAATAATTTTGTTCCACACCAAGCAAAGTGTATATTGGAAAAGCTTCAGAAAGATGGAGAAGTGAATGCAAACTTCTTTCTTAATCAAACTATATGCTTTTACAAGAAATGTGAATCATACCTGGATGTTTATCGACATGCCTACGAAGGTGTGACACCTCATCTTTGGCTAAACTCAAGTGAAGATTTATCCTGGAAACCTGTATGTGCATCAGCGGAAAAGATCAACTCCATGTTTGCGAAGCAAATAATCGATATTGACGCTCTTTTCAACGAGCACGTTCTGGTGAAAAACTACATCTCTGCAAGCGATAGAAAAGAGAGATGGAAAAATACAACCATATCTTATGAGCAAAAGTGGACTCAATTGCTTCAGGCTTTCAAGGATAAAGACATTCCCATTTCAAACTTTCAGAAACTAGTCGAGTTTGTATTTTGCTTACCAGGAACATCAACTCCGGTTGAAAGAATTTTTTCAATAATGAAAAATATGTGGTCTGATGACAGAAGCAGTATGCACGAAAAAAATGTCAGAGCTCTCCTCGTATGCAAAAGTAACATTGATTTGACATGTACCGAACTTTATGAGAACATAAAATCAAACGTTGTGCTATTAAAAAAGGTGATAGGTACAGATAAATATCAATGATTATTTTATTTGTTGATCAACCGTAATTCGTTTTCTTTTTGTGTGTTTAGTACCATCACGCTGCTCTAACTGGTGATTTGCCAAAAAAGATCAATTTCATTGTATCTAGAATATACAGTACTTTACTGTACTTACATAGTGTGATTTACTGTACTTACATAGTGTTGGGAGTTTGCTATAAGCGTCCCGTTTTTGCATTTCGAAAAAATGGCCAGCCCACCTTTTAGTATTTGCTACAGTCAACTTCAGATATAAGAGATTCAGATATAAGGAATTTTCGCTTATAAGAGACTACTCAAAAGGTCCCAAATGATTTTCAATATAAACTAATAAGTCGGTTATAAAAGAATTCGGTTATAAGAGACTGATTAAGCTGGTCCCGGCGGATCTCTTACATCCGAAGTTGACTGTATATCATTTCTACATTTTACGTGTGATTACCGCGAAAGTGAATTGGTATGATTTAGCCACTTTTAGTATAATTAAGACTTTTCAATTAGTCATTATTTTCTCTTCCTTAGGTCATAATCATTTTTTTTACTAATGGCTGCGAAAAATAGACAAAAAATACCGGGACGATTCTTAAGTTTAGTATGGTTTCACAAACGTTGTTGGTTGTGATAAACGTGACAATGCTCCATGCACTTGTGCAATACCATTTTGGGCAATGATTCTTTAAAGCCTTCGAAATTGAAGAGGCACAAGGAATTGAAGCATAAAGAGAATACAAACTCTGTTAAAATGTTCAAAGTGAAAAGAGCTCGTTATGATGTGAGAGGAACGCTCCCTGCATTGAGCTTCTCCCTAACTTCTCAACCACTCCTGCGCGCTTCATATGAAGTTTCTTTGATAATTGCAGAAGCAAAAACACTTCACACAGCTGGTGAGAAACTAATAGAGCCAAGTGCGGTAAAAATGGAACAAATATTTCTTGACCGAAACGAGGCCAGAAGAATAGCCTTAGTTTCCTTGTCCGATGACACTGTAAATAACAGGATTGAAGATATAACAAACAACATTTTTAGTCAGCTTATTGCTCAAATCCAAGATAGCCCATGTAGAATAGGTCTTCAATTTGACGAAATAACGAATATCCAGTCAATAAGCCATTTAGTAGCATACGTGAGATTTGTTAAAGAAAACGCGATTGTGGACGAGTTTTTATTTTGTCAAGAGATGAAGGAGAGAACAAGAGACGTCTTTGACCTTGTTAATAAAGAGAATTTATTTCTTCGTAAAAATTCAATAGAATGGAATAAAAAGCAAAACTGAGGCCAACATTTGAAATGTGAGTTACATTCAGTTTGGGTGGAATATATTCCACAGTCGAAGGTTTTTCAGACCAAAATGGTTGAAAATTTTGATTTTATGTGAATCTCCTTTTGTTTTATAAAGACTTCAAAATTTCCAAGAATGATGGAGCACTCTGTATAAGTTCAAAAAATTGTTGCAAAAATCTCAAATTTCGTTAACAACTAGAAAGATAAATGTTGTTGTGGGCCTCTTGAAAATTTTTACAGACCCCCAGCAGTATACTGACACTGATTGGAGGACAATTTTTATGTAGGCTAATGGCTGCGTGGTTTCTTTGAAACAATATTTTTTAGGGAAACATAGCGTCAGCTCGTAGAAGTACCGTAGTGTGCAGCTCGCAAAAAGAGTTTGACATGCAGAAATGAAGTTTCTTGCACCTAAGAAGCTGACAGATGTGTTGCCAGAAAGCAATTATGCAAACCTCCAATTCAAAGCTCGATGGAGAGTCGGAATCAATTGATATACGTGCACCTTAAGGCATGAGTTGCAAATATTCTTATGCGACATCAAAATTGAGGGAAATAAAATTAAATTAAAGTGTGCAGTTAGTGCTCAATGTTATGTTTTTTGTCGTCTCTTTTCTTTGTTTGTTTGAAATAGGCTTACTATTGTTTTGTGTGCAATGCAGAAAAATCTGTCATGCATTTTAAGCCGGTAATTAAGGGGTTGTTTGCAAAATAAGCACAACATTCTATCCTTTCACCAATGTTGATGAGGATCCCGACCACGTGCAAACTCAATAGCAATTAATGCGTTCTGTTTTAACAACCCAAAAGCAGGGTCTAGTGGGTGGGAACGTTATCCTCGTATTTTAGATAGCACCGTTCCAAAACACACCGACACTTGCTTAATTAAATTACACTAACCCCATTGCTCTGGCGTGCAAAACCTTTTTTTAGAATACCTATGATTTAAAGTAAAGAGCCCACTCTTGCAATATTAGCAATATAGCACTGTCAATACGTTGCAACTACCGACAGAGCGATTGCGAAAAATTCATCTTGTGTGATGTGACAGAAAAAATGTTGGAAAGATTGCTGTTTTTCACCTTCTCGAGAAGGATAGAAAAGGAAAATCCGAAAGATCGCAATTGTGTGAAAGTTTCATTAATTTTTTGCAGGTTAGGCTAGTCCAGAAATTGAAGGCAGGCAAGATATCTTTAAGTTTAAGAATTGGCTTTGAGAAAAAAGAATGAAGTTTAACTCGGCTGGCCTGGAAATAAAGTTTGCTTGAAAAACAACCATAAAGGGATTTCGAAAATTGGCGTGATGACAAAGAACTGCTTCAAAAAAAAGATCTTTACAGGAAAAACATAAGATTTTTACACATTTTGGAAGAGGAAAGGATTTACCTTTTCGTCAGATTACCCTCACATACTCTGCCATTAATATAAGACTTGAAACAGTTTTCCTTGTACAGTATTTGGTAAATTGGTTTTGACTTTAGTTTTTTTAATGTCAAGATATTTTTTCGAATAGAGCTAGGTAAATTTTGAATCAATGTAGGCCCAAGTCTAAGGTTTGCTGACGCTGCTCTACCATAAAGCGTCATGGAAGAGGTGTGTAGGTGAAGGCAGACCACTTTTAGGAAGGCTGGCGCAATGAACAGTGTCAAGCATGCAGCAGAAATTGGCAAGTTCGGTATTAAAGGCATAACATTTTACACGGTGTGGCCAAGCAGAACCGTTATGTGCTTGCAAGCTCTCTCTTTAGATATAACCTTCGGCTTGCACCGGTAGCGATCAAATGTTCAGTAATGAAGCTGGTATATCGACTGACAAGCAGACATTTTATTCACTTCAAAGATTACTACATCAAATCGGTGTGAAGTTTGTAAGATGAAGTAGAATGTTCAGCCTCTATCATTATCTAATATGCAAATAAGATTCGTTGTTTTGTGTAACAACTACCACCAAAAATTTAGTAAAATGTCATCTTTTAACTTCTAGTGATTGCAAAACAGACAATCAGTTTTAGAAATTTGAATTTTGAAATTTAAGTTTTTCTTTTTTTTATGGTATCAAAATTTTATAATGTTAAATAGGCTTTTTAAAGTAAACTAGTATTTTTGAAGTAGGGTTTTGTTAAAACTTGAGATCAAGATTACCAATAATAGTCCATGCAATAAAGGGGGGTCAGTGGGATCTAGACTGTGATGTAATTCTACCAGTTGGTGGTTCCTTGTTGCAGTCCGTGCAGATTGTTGTAAGGTCCACAAAAGCCTTGTGGAAGGAGAACTGCGTTGGTCTATAGGCTGTGCAATCGTGATAGCAAACACTCTCATATGTCGGAAAAAATCAAAAAAAATATGTGATCGAAAACTTTTTTGGGTTCTGTGGATAGAAATTGGGTAACATTTTTTTGGAGAACTTGTTCGAAAAATTAAGGTCTTTCCATTGTGGTCGGCTTCCCTCAGTTTGACTTAAGTCTATACAAGGGTTTGCGGCAATCGAAAAAGTTGGGAACCATCGGTCCAAGTTATGCTTCATGGGTCTGCGCCTACAGTACTGGGCCACAAGTGCCGTTTGATTGCTCCAATAATGCATCGGTCATGAGTTCGAACCTGGCGATGACATCGTTGTTCCACTTTAGTGCAAGAGAGTAAACTAATTTCCATTGCTTGGCAAATTGAAACGAGCAGTGCACTGCAAAAAAAATTATTTGATTGTATGACATCTCAAAAATCTTAAAAGAAAACTGGTTCGTGAATGATTCGCTTTAAATTTTCAACTAATTAAGCCATAATACGAAATATATTTTCCTATGAATAAATCTTTAAAGGATAAGAGCCTCGAAACATTGCTGAACAATTAATATTGAGTTGAAAACAGAATCGCCTTCTTCAAAGTGTAAGCTAATTGAAAGTAATACCACGCAATTGAAGTAGAATGTTGAAATTCGGAAACTCGTAAGCAGGTCTAGTCAATTGTCATAGCTGTGGCGCTGCTGTTGATGTCCTGGACTGGAGGTTAACTGTTCTATAAATATAAAAATAATAATTCAGTCAATCATCAACAAAGGGCCTACTTAAAATTTTAATGCATTGAATTATATTCATCCAAATGTTAATTATTTATACATGAGTTGCAAGTTGCTAGCCAGCAATTTTCAAGGCAATCTCCTATCAAGAGGGATCTGCCTCCAGCATCAACATATAATAAAAAAATTTGCTTTAAAATGATCAACAGCATCATACGGTACCATAAAGCAATCTATTACATCAATGATGCTTTATGATACCGTATGATGCTGTTGATCATTTTTGAGCAAATTTTTCTATTATGTTTTGATGCTGGAGGCAGATCCCTCTTGATAGGAGATTGCCTTGAAAATTGCTGGCTAGCAACTAGCAACTCATGTATTAATGATAAGTCTTGACAATGATCCTGCACCCCTATTAGGGCTTACCGATGTGACTTGTTGTCCATGTCATGTGTGTGTGTCCTTGAATGTGACCCTCCACGATATAGGTATTGCTGTATCATATTGTTTTATATCGCATTTTCCTTTTTTTTGCACCCGATGGCAAATTTGTTTTTTTAGCATGTTTATTATTGAGTGTTTTTTACAGCCGCCTGATGAGACCCAATAAGGTCGAAACCGATCGCGGGTTATTGACATGATGTAATAGATTGCTTTATGGTACCGTATGATGCTGGTGATCATTTTTGAGCAAATTTTTCTATTTAATTATTTATATTAGTTGCTTAAAGGCAGCTGGGCCAGGTATATTGTTTAAAAATTTTGCTTTTTTGAACTTGTTTTACAAATACAGCAAAGCAAGAAGACCAACGATAACGATGAATTGACTAATTGTAGATAAGTTCAAGACTGCAGTAGCCTAATTCATGCTGTTGTAGTGCACAAATGGTTTCACGTTTGTGTTTGCCGCGCAAAGCACAATAGCAATGGTGTATTTGCCGCACAAAGCACTAACTCGACTTATGTTCCTCCTCATCATACAAACTCACCAGTTCAAGCCTCTGCACTTTTAAGTCCAGCGCACTATCCATTTTAGTGCTGTGATCTTTAAAAACCTTTGCTAGAGAAGCAATTAAAATAAAAAAATATCTACCGATATGAAAATAAACTGTTAATCTTTATTTTCTTTGTTAATTGTTAATTTTGTGCACTAACGCATTTTATTGCTTTAACGCAGTGATTCTTAATCTTTTCCTTTTTTACTTAAGCCTATGTGCTAACTAAATTTACTGGATATAGGGTGCTGTACACCACAGTACATTCTTCGCTAAAGCACCATACTTTTATTTCCGAAATCAAAAAAAAGTTTTCAAGTTGAGAAATGAATGAAAAAAAGGTATGAGTAATCTAATTGGGCCATGCGTGTGTAATTTGTTTCCAATAATTTATCTCCGAAACAAAGTTGTTCAAATTGAGAATTACAAAAGAAGGTCTTTCAGTACAATCAGTTTCCAATTGTTTGTCTTTTAAAAACAGATGTTGAAGTTGGAATATTAACAGAAAAAAATTCTCCAATCGTAATTTCCAGTCCATAGAAGTAGAATAAAAAACTCATATCTGGTGAAGAAATGCTTTGTTGAAACATCGTAATATTTAGACTCGCTTGGAAGTTTGCAAGAACTACTGGTGCTGTGCATTTCTGCCAAAGCAGTGTAATCAAGCAGATGGAATTTTAATAAAGTTTTTTTTCCAAAAGCACAGGAACAGGGCTGTTATGAGATTTAAACAAACAATCATTGTCACCAAACACACCGCTCCAAACCGTTTGACCGTGCCACCGACATTTCTTTTCACCGCCATTATGGTGGTTGCAGTTCGTAAACAGACGCACAAAATATTTTTTTTTTGTATTTGTTCATATTTATCCTCCATTCACGAGAAAGCGAATTGTATCGCTATATTTTGGACGGGACGTCCGCACTCGCTTGGGAGTTGCCATTTTTTGAGGTGTCTGGACCACCTGTCTTCCACATAAAGGCGGAGGCGTCCCGTTAAGTGCCTTGCCCAAGGACACAACAAGCGAACTTGCCGGCTTGTTCTCTACAACCTCCCATAAATGTCGAGCGCCAAGCAGGGAAGCTGTGGATACCATTTTTTAAAGTCTTTTGGTATGACTCAACAAGGGGAATGAACCCCTAGTCTACCGACTGCGAAGTGGACGCTCTAACCACTACACCACCGCGCCGCGCCGGCTGTTGCGGATTCTGTTGCAAGCAATTACATGTCATTAACACACGAATAAGCTAGATTGTTTCAGGGAACAACAGACCAGCAACAACTTTTTGAAACGTCACAGATTAGTTTCTGGTAACTTACACCACAGAAAATCAATTTAAAAAGGCTTTAAAGTTGAAGGAAATTTTTTGTACATTTTTTCTGCTTGTAATTGAAGTTGTCGTGGCTTTAAGGATTTCAGAAAGACGTAGTTGATCAAGTAAGTAGATATTTTTGAATTTACGCTTTGTTAGGGCGAGTCATCAACCAGTTTGCTGCAAAGAAGCCATTTGGACTTGAATTCAGGAATCGCTGACTTAAACTCCAGTAATATCAAAAACAACTTAATAATCGTGTGTTCAAACCTGTCAATGGCCCCTTATTTGTCCATTTGCGACCGGTACCTATTTCCCCTGTTAGGTTGCGCTGGTTGTAGTAGAAGCACATTGCGCCACCGCTACTAGCAACCACAAACCGGGTCTGCACACAATGCTGCTCTGGTAAATTGGCTGACTGAACGGCTGAAGAGCGAATTTGGTTTAGTAGAGTTCATGGGTTTGTAATGATAACCCAAAATGATATACTGATCTTTGTAGAAGACTCGTTTAACACTGCAGAAATCTTTTTCGGTCAGTTTTTGGCCTAGCAAATTTTTAAAATGTTTGAAGTTGGTAATTAAATCCTTGCTTTTAGCCTACATGCCACGCTTTCCGCCTTGGTAAGTAAGTGTACGTATCAATGGCCTCGCATTGTGTCTATTACTGTTCTTGTAAAAATACAATGGCAAAAGGCTTTGACATCCCATGACCGAAAAAAAAAGACAAAAATAGCAAAAAATATCTTTTACTCAAAATTCGCGATGGGGCGGAATGCAAAATTTGATATGTCACGTTCAATGATATCACATGTTGGTGCTAGGGACTTGCGGTACAGTAGTCGACCTATCGGTACAATAACTTAAAAGCAACATATGATAAAAGCGACGGATTTTTCTCATCTGGCGTTTTGAAGAAAAATGAAGAATAGAGTTAAGTTAAACTTAGGCAGACTGTGTAGTCAATAGTCAACCTTTTCGTTGTACAATATTAGCGTTGAAAACGGCATCAGTGGAGGGCCAAAACCTTCGCATTTTTTTTTGACAAGTTATTTGGCTGTAATATTTGGAATAAAAGGGTCAGATTGTTTTACCAAAACATTTGCTACTCTAGTGAATCAGACTCCTCTACATCGTGATCTTACTTTCTAAATACGTTTTACAGAACAAGCAACTATGTATTATTTTCTTGGAATGGACATGGATCTGTGGATAATGGGACTGCTCATTTTTTTTGGTTTTGTGAGCTGCTATTTCATGTTGAGAGACAACGACAGTGGAAGATATGTAGCTAGCGTAATTGCAGCAATTCTACTATTTGCGATTGTTCGAATGGCCCAAGTTATTTACCATGATCGTGTGACTCGACCTAAATCTGAGGAATACATGTAGAAGAATGCTGAATCAAATAACAAGTGAAATATAAAATTATTTCTTATCAAAAACACTTGTGACCAAAGATCAACTTCTGAAAATTAATTTATAGTTTTTATAATATAAAAGTGTATAATTGAGAACGTAATGCCAAAATGTCCAAAACTATTTGCTGCTATTGTTATGCTTGACTTGTCTTTTGTTTCTTATTCATTTTGTCGCACACCTATTCATATTATTAACTGCTTTTACGTTGTTATCATTTAGATTGCTGTTAGATATGCCACTACTAATGCTAGTACGCTACAACTGGTTCGCAGCACAGTTGGCGAGGCACATTGGTAGCAGAGCACTGCGCTTGGCTGATTAGACAATTATTAAAAATATTGCTCTTTAAAAATAAAACATCTTGACTCCAAGCTCTTTATTATTGTGTTATAACTTTTTACTGCAGTTGTCAACTTGATCAAAAGCTGTTGCACGATCTAGATGGAAAGTTTTCCTTTGGATAGTATGTTAAGTAAAATTGGCTGTTTGAAAAAAGTTGCTTATGAAATATAAAAACGAAATCAACGCTTTTTTGATATCAAAAATAAACAGCTCTATTGAGACAAAATCTGCTTCCAAGCGGAATGATTTGGTAGATTTAAAATAATGATCAAAAATTCGTGCCTTCAAAACCGGAACAACGGCATACTAGTAGTAAATCTACTATCAGAGTGGCCTATGAAACTGGGTTTAGAACACTGGTTCATTACCTTTTTCCTTGTTGAACCCCTTTGAAATTACCAACCAATTCTCGCACCCTTTTCTAGAATTGCATTTGGTTGCTCTTCCCATCTATTTTTAAGGCGAAATTAAAATTCTTTAATTTTCCGTTTGTAAAATTGAGGTCTTTTAATTGAAAAACTAATGTCTGCTACGTATATAATGGCCGCGTATTTATATAATTTACCTTAATTGTTCTGCACCCTCGCATACTCTTGCTACAGGTCTAGCACCCCTTGGGGGTGCAAGCACGCCTAGTTAAGAAATCCTGGTTTAAAAAATTTCAAACATTTACGTTGGCCTAGACATTCGTAAGTTGACAAAAGCAATCTTTTTTATATATTACAGTGGAGACATTTAGTTTGGGAGCGAAAAATAAATGGGCCAGTAAAAGTGAAAAATTGCCATCTATGAAACCAAATAATTCTTGCTGGTAAATGAAAATGATCAAAATTTGCTAAAACAAAAAGAGAAGTTTCAAGGCAGACCTGCACCGTATTAAAGTAAGGGGAAGCTAATCCGCATGGCTATGAGCATTCTAGAATCCACAGCAAAAAGCAAGCATTAAGGTGAGGATCTTTAGAGAGGGAAGCTCTTTCAATATTTGTAAACTGCTTTTATGCTGATCATCATACTTATTAACTGGAAGTATAACAACTGACTTGAAGATCGTAAGATTGTTTTGCTGTCTCTCAAGTTCTGCTTTTTTGTGCTTGGTGATTTTAATAAACTGTCATTGCAATTACCTCACTCTCTCAACGAAGTAGTGATCACACTACCCTTCTTGAGGGCAATAGATTGTTGATTCAAACCTCGTCTAAATCGTACAAAAATTTCTCAAATATGGTAACAATAGCTTTCCTGCTTGGAGCTCGGCACAAATAGAAAATCCAGATAAAGCTTACAAATTGGGAAAGGCACTTGAGAGAATTTTTTACTTTTATGCGGCAGACAGGAAGTGGGTACAAACAGTCTACCGGTCGTTGTGGCCGAGTCCGACTAAAATTGGTTAACAGAACTTGAGAGCATGCGCATGAGCAAATTACCACTCACTT
Source organism: Trididemnum clinides (assembly GCA_963675345.1). NCBI lineage: Eukaryota > Metazoa > Chordata > Ascidiacea > Aplousobranchia > Didemnidae > Trididemnum > Trididemnum clinides. The sequence continues at coordinate 13,029,113 of OY776286.1, forward strand.
TTTAATTTTTTTCATGCAACTTGACAGGAGACATGAACTCAGCAGCATTAATTTAGAACCAGATGTTCTGTCCCTTGCAAAGTACATCATCACGTGTTGTTGTTGTTACCCTACCCCTTCTGTGGGATGGAGGCGTGGTGGAAGGCCATGGAGCTCCAGAAGCCGGGAAACTTGCCAAGGCCTGGACCAGAGGTTGTACAGTGACAGCGAATCGCCAAAGAGCGAGCGGCACAAAGATCTATATATAGCTGGACAGTGTCGAATGCGATGAGACGTGTCCTGGATTGGATGACCGCAGGCGCTGCATAAAGGATTCTCGATTCTGCCAATTCTAGAGAGATAAAAGTTAAAGTGAAGGCGGTATTCGTTGCAGCAAAGATCAGAGAGGACACAGCGAGCGTGACGAGAAAGCACAAGTTCCTCAGTGGAAACCAAGGGAACCTGTCTGTTAAAGAATTTAGATAAGACGGTGCGCCTCCAGTACCAGAAAACAGAAGAGTGGCTACGAGAGGTAAGAGGAGAGGCTACAAGGGATTGCAGAGGCACAAGTAACGCACCCCGTCTGGCCAACTAATCTGCCGCGTCGTTCCCTGGGAGAAATGAGCGTTCGGAATCCATTGTGGTTACATAATAAAAGCGGAGAAAAAAGACAGCTTCTGCCACATTTTTCAAAGAGTTTGAGGTGAAAAGAAAGACGGAGGAGAGGGCATAGTGAGAATCGAAGCGAAGGAGAAGAGAAGAAAAACGTCAGATTTGTTGATGCTGCCGAGACCAGCGGCGAGCTTGCAGAATGGCGCAGGCTTCAGCCTAAATACTTGAACAAACCGGGCCTGCTGAAAAGGAAAGTCAGCCTCAGTGCCACAAAATGAGCAGTTGACAAAGACGACATAGCCGCTTTTACCAATGGGAAAAGGAACAAAGTCATCAGTTCAAAACACCAGGCCGTAAGGTGGGGCCCACTCATTAAAAGACAGGGCGAAATGAGTCAGGGTAACTCGTAGGGGAGGTAGAGACGCCCAAGTGAAGAGAAGTGGGATAGAGGAAGACAAGAGACAGCCAGTGATGGCGCAACTAACCTCTCCAAATTGGTAGTGTCGGTAACGCTAAGAAAAGGAAACCATCCGGATGAAGCATAAGTGGGAAGGGGTGGAAACAAAGCTTTTTCGAGAGAGAGACTCCTTAGAGGAACCCCATGAGGGAGCAGAGATCCTTGAGACGAGGGAAGAACTTGGCCTTCAGCAAAGATGTATGTTTAGAAAAGGAAAGGGTGCGGTCGAAAATGACGCTAAGGAAAATTGGAGTGGGTTTGAAGCGGAGAGGGGAGTTGAATAAAAGGAGGTGGGGCTGGAGGCTAGCTTGGTGGGGATTTACCGAGAAGAAGGGGGCCTTACATCTGTTCGGATTGGGAGGAAGACACCAGTACTATGCCTGGTTAGTACTTACAGGTATAGTACGCATGCTCCAGTCAAATTATGCGTACTATACCTGTAAGTACTAACCAGGCATAGTAGGAGTGATTATAAATAGGCATATTACATGCCTGAACCATAGTACAGGCATAGTGCACGTAACACAGGTAAAATAGGCATAGTACCGGAATAGTAGGAATAGTGCAGGCATAATAGGGTTCATGTAGGCACTGCACAGGCATAATAAGCTTAGTAGTGGCATAGGAGGGGTGGTTATAAATAGGTGTAGTAAGCATAGTACATTCCTGTTTTAGCATATAACAGGTGTTGTACCGGCATATGACTGAACCATGTCTATAATGCCTGTAAGTACTAAGCAGATATTATGGGCATCATGTAGGCATAGCAGACATAGTGCAGGCATGAGGTGGTACATAATAGGCATAATAAATACCTGTACCATGCTTATATTGTGACTAAGATTGCTGAATTATGTCTACTGTGCTTAATATGCCTGTACTGTGCCCAGTAGTTACCAGGTATAGAAGACATAGTTCAGACATAGCAGGCGTAATATACCTGCTATCCCTTCCCACCAGCTGCTTTCGGCGAAAATAATCGAAGCAAGGAATTTTGAAAGCACGTTGGAAATGTGGTAAAGGGTCAAGCAAACTTCGCTAATTTACCGATGAAAAACTTAGAGCAATGTGAAGAAAGGGGAGAGAAAGAGTTTTGCTAATTTGTGACGTCATAGGAAAGTTAAAATTTGTTCACAAGATTGCAAATTGAAAGTAGCAATGCGTTGGTTTCTCTGACAACACTTATTTTTTTGGGTGCGGTTTGCCGAGACTAGGCGAAGCTAGGCATTCTCTTCTTTAACAACGTGCAGACGAAGAAAGCAATAGAGTCTTGTAATTATTATAAAAGGAAGCAGGGGTGCTCAAAGATTTTTCGTTTCGGGCCACATTTCATTAATGTGGAGTCTCGACGGCCGGCATGAAGGATATTGTTTGGGAGTTCAACTGATCTAACTTAGGGTTGCCATATCTGATGAAGCCAAATTAGCGCTCCAAAGTCTGGTTTGTTGCAGATATATGTCGCGAGACCTGTCGCCTGCAAAATCTGCTTGCACGAGCCGCACTTGGGGCATCTCTGCAACAGAGTCTCGCAACTGCAATGTAAGGAAGCAAGGGAGTCTAGTGTAAAATGAAAAAGCAATAGAGTCTTGCAGTTACGCTACCTTGGCATCACTTGCAGCGAAAAAACATTTTATGACGATTTGCTCTATTCAGTGATATGAAGAGTAACATTCACAAAAGTTTGTATAAGAAACACAAGTAATGAGTGATTCTGACTCTCATTAGTTACTACCCAAGATCAGGGCTGTTACACTTTGATTTTTATGGCAGGTCTGCCGGTTCAAGAAAAAGTAAAAATCTTTTTTAGGAAATCGACTGCTTTTATCATTATATAAAAATTTTGGGGTGAAACTTATTTGGTTTTCTGGGTGGCACAAGCCTAGTTTCCCTGCTGCCCATACCCTCAGATAAACCTTGTCTAAAAGGAAAGAAGGCCTAGGTTTTTTGGTGTTTTGTGCTCATGCAAAGCTAATCTTTCTCCCAAAATTACGTAACGTCTTAATAGAAAGCGTTATTCTATGAGCCTGTTTACTTTATCATCACGGTAAATGTGCGAAAAAATTCTCCAATTGAATAATGACTTCGCTTCGATTGTTGGTAAGCTTTGCTTGAGGAATGAAATACCAAGCCAAGAACAAAACCTTCAACCATTTCGATGAAGAGAGAAACCACTATGGACAAAATCGGACCCATCTTTCTCTGCTTGCCCCGACATCTTAATAATTTTTTTGACCTTCAAATGATGCATTCAGAAACAATTAGAGCATTAAGCAAGCTCAATGATATTATCATACATTGTCATGAAATAAATGAGCTCAATCTTTTTGGTGAACAAAATGGTCAAAATATTAGAAGATTTTTTTACTTCTTTGGAAAGATCAATTTTTGAAAGAAAAATTTTTTCCCAATTTTTGTCCAAATGTTCAAAAATCCATAAAGACACTTTTTTGCAAACTAATTTTTAGAAACAGAAAATTTGGTCTCCAAAATGACGATTCTTCTTACATTTTCCGTTTCTGCTACGTAGTTTGGGAAGGAGCATCACCTTTTATTTCTTTCATTAAATACGCCGCAGAAATCGAAACCAGTATACTAAATTACACGCTAGAATCTCTTTTTATCGTAAGACAAAATCAAAAACAGAAATATTCTTTTCAAAAAAGTTCTCAGCTTATTTTTTTGATTCTCTGGAAAAATAATGTTTTTGGTTACACCCTGCACTGTTCGAAAGTTGTAACCTGAACAGCATGCTAAATTAGTAACTAAATTTTCAACTTCTGTTTAAAAATTTAATTTATTAATGGTAAGGCATAGCAAAGAATAAATGCAATTAGTTGATTAAAACACCTACTCCATGTCCGGTTTCGTTCCTACCACAACTCGTCAGATGGATTGAGGTATTGTAACCGATGACCTCAAGAATTGCTCGTGGAGTTTATATCACTTCGCCATCGGTCCTGTCAACCGAAATAGTTAATTTTAAGCTTATATTGTGCACGCTTACTACTGCAAGCTTGATGCAATATATGCCTTGAATCCCAGCTAAGCAAGTGCCTTTATTACGCTACAATTCGAATTGGTGGAGCTGGTGAGCTTCACTAAGCTCCACTCCGCCAGCTCTACCAATTCCTGTTTATAAAGTGAACCTGGCCGGTGGTAATCGAGCATTAACCCTACTTACGCTTTTTTTTCGTGAAACTAAAATCAAAAACTTATTATTGTTTTACATTGCCACAGCGTAAAATAATTTATTATTAATGAAAATTAAGTGGTAACCAGAACAGTTAAGAATGGTGAATGGCAAAAAAGAAAAGCCATAATCAAAAAATATAAGTGCTTTGGTTGTCCGATGCAACATTGTCACGAACAAGTAAACTTGCTTCGTTAGAATAGTTGATATAGTCTCTTTAATTTGTAGCTTTCGTTCAGCTGTAATTATTTTTATCGTAAATCTAGAATTGTCTCGAATCTAAACTTGGCTTTATATCTCGGTTGTGTTTGCAAAAATCTTTTTTTCTTTCGAAATAAGATTTGTATTGCAACATGCCTTATTTATGACGTCATAGTGGTAGATGATACGATTGCGTTCTAGACTAGCCTATTAACTCTTTTCCTCCTCGAAAGTTTTCGTTTGCCGATGTGACATTCATAAGCGGGAGCTTTTTTCTAATGTGATGTCGTTTTTAAATTTTCTAGATTGCGTCCCATTCACATATTTAACGCGACGAAATTTCTATACACGTAGAGAGAGACAGAGAGAGAGAGAGAGAGAGAGAGAGAGACAGAGAGAGAGAGAGAGAGAGAGAGAGGAAGAGAGTAAAGAGAGTGTAGAGAGAGTAGAGTAGTATAGAGACGGATAGCGTATTATTCTGTGGTGGTTTAATGTGAATATTACAATATTGGAATATTAGCGTGGCAAGAACCAAGCGGTTAATCGACTGATATAGTTTTTCTGACTTGATATCAAAGTACAATGGTTTTGTGTGATTGACAAGTGAAGAAATTTTAAAGTCTCGAGTTATTCTTTAAAATTTTTTCACTTGTCGTTTTTCATCAAGAAGACTTGGGGTTTTCAACCGGGGGTAAATTTACCCCTTGGGAATAAATTTGACCTGCCTTGGGAGTAAACTTTGTTAGCAAAAAATTCACACTTTTACCTACTACAACAGGCATTTGAAGAAGAGAAAATATAAAGAAAATTTGGGGGGTAAATTTTACTTTTGAAATTGCGGAGGGGTAAATGAGAGAAAAGGTTGAGAACCCCTGGTTTAAAGTATCGTGGCTAAGTATTAAATGAAAGCTAATCTTCACCTAGCTGTTAAGTTGCAGTCAAAATTAATTACTCGAGCGATACTATAGGTCGGCTCGATTTCAGAAAAAAATTAAAGTTGAGGTAGAACCAAAATTCTATTTACGCGACCAACATGATAGAGAGGGAAAATAGCTAAAAGCAAAAAGCTTTCTGGAGCGCCGTAAAATTGGTTTCTAAATAGGCTACCTTTAACTTTCAAACAAAAATAATAAAAATAGTCTTTTCGCCGAAAATCGCTTGCGCAGGCGGTGATGCTGCAAGTTCACAACTTAATGTAATCTGATTAGGTTTATATTATATTTTTAACAGGAAAATAGAGTATAGTAACTACTGTTGTCATACAAACACATTTACGTTCCACATTCGCCTCTTACAGGGCATTTCAGAAAAATAATCACGTCAGAAATTATTGCTTCAGAAAAAAATGAAAAGTAAATCACACAATTCTTAATTTTTATTAAAAAAGTGAATAAGTGAAGTGTTTTTTTTGTGTAAAAGCCAATTCATTTGAAACTCAAACTGGGCCTTGCTAACATTTTTGTTGTTTTCAAATGCTCCACAAATGCAGCAGGATTGTGCCGGACCGGTTTCCTACGCAATTAGTCTAGATACTGTACAGCAGTGGTTCCCAAACTGGGCGCCGCGCCGCATTAGTGAGCCGCGAGCTATCATTAGGTGCGCCGCGAATAACACTAAAATCAATCCTCTATCGTCCAGCTCAACAAATTTGTGACGTTTCACTTTTTTATTTCTTAAGTGATACTTAAATTTACTGTGAACTTAATCAACATTGTATTGATTTTACGCTATGATAATCTCGGTCTAAAAAACTTTTGAATAAATTTTTTCGTATGCACGAAGTCCGCTGAAAGATTTTTTTTATTTTCTGAAGTGTGCCTTGGGAAAGAAAAATTTGGGAAACACTGCTGCACAGTGTATTTTGAATTTTAATTCTTGTTGTTTGTCATATTGATCAAAGAAGCTATAAGAATATCAAAACAATTAATTCCTTTTGCATAATTTTAGTACAGTGTCGATATTCAAACATAAAAAATAACATAGACTAATTTTTCTCCTCAAATAACCTTTAGTGAATTTGTAAGAAATTTGGACATAAGTGTGATTTATGATAGAATTAGAACATGATCTAAGATGACATTTTAAGTATTTTGATTCACAAACATATTGTTACATGAATCTAAACTGCATGTGATTCAAAGAGTCCCATTGGGTAAAAAAGTTGGTTACTTAGAGGTTAAATGCAATAAGCACTAAACTGAATCAATCGACCACACCAATTCTGCTAAGTACAGTAGACGTCGCTTATTAAGCCCACAGTTTATGAGCCCACCCGCATGTTAAACCCAAATTCGTCCGGCCCGGAATTCTTCCATCTGACTGTTTATTAACAAAACTCGCTTTATACGCCCAAAAACCCGTTTCATAAGCCCAAATTTTCAACGCAATTCTTTTAAATTTGTTCAAAAAGCTTCATAACAAACAAATTTCATTTCGTAATTTTTGATTTTTTTCTCTGTATGGATAAACATCAAGCATTTTGGTTACAGCCTAAGATTGTTCTATTTTGTCACAAACCCTTCATGTCTAAAAACAAATGATGTTTTACATGGAACAGGCGGCACCTGCACGATAATGTGAGAAAAAGGGAACTCAATGAAATAACAGCGCATGTAGTGCACTAGTTGCAGTGCGTTAATTGCGTGCGAGAGTACATACACGGTCTCTTTGATTTGAAATATCAAAATTTTTATAATTCGAATATGTATTTTCTTTACAAATTTCTGTGTACAATGTAATAAGCTACAAACATTTTATCTTTATTACAGTTAGCCACAAATATTTTAGCTCAAAATATTTAGAAAAAGTTGTCCGTCGGTTAACAAGCCCACCCGCTTAACAAGCCCAAAATCATCCGGCCCCGAGACGGGCTTAATAAGCGGCCTCTACTGTATAAGAAAACGAGTTTTTATACCAGGAAACTTAAACAGTTCTTGAACACAACAAGAACAAACTTGCAATGAAATTTCGTGTGAACGAGGACTTCAATTCACATACATAAAACAGGAACGAGAAACTAGTTGATACAAGGAAGTAGTAAAAAAAAAGCTGCAACAAAAATTCTGATAGGTAAACAATGATCATCCTAGAAAACACATTTCTATTTCTTTCTGCCATTGTTATTTCTAAAAGACCTAAAAAGAATCGCTGGGAAAAGAGAAAATAATCGGGCAGTTATCAAAAAAACATGAAATGTAACAACTGGAGAATACAGTATAAGGTATAACATAATATTTCATATTGGAGTCAATTTTAACCCTATTAATGTTTATGGTATATTTTTTGAAAGCATAATATAAAAACGAAAATTAGCCTTTTGAAGAGAATATCATTCTCATTTGTACAAACACAGTCTGATTGAAGAATTCAAGAGGACACCACTTGAACAACTAAGAATTGATTTATCAGTTTAGACCCCAATAACCGTATGAGGGTTAAATTCAAAATGGATTAAAAATTCATTACTCAATCAACTTGATTGAACTTTAGTTGGCCTTTTAGCAACGTAAATTAGCGTTTTTATAGGAAAAGTTATCTCGGCAAATCTTGGGAGGAGGGGAAATGTGCAGACCGACTCTGGTACGTTCCTTTAAAATCAAAACAAATTCTTGGAGATACGCCGTGGTGTCGCTTATAAGTTTTATAACCCTTACTTTTTAGTTATGTGCACTGTCTTTTGTTGAAATCGAAGCTACAATGTGTACCAGTCTATATTTGCTTCATGTAGACCAAGACTTCAGAAGAGGATAGCGCGGGCTTCTTTTTAACGTTTTAATCGAGAACGATGCTTCGAGCTACAAAATGCTTATTAGTAATCTGGAAGTTTCAAGTTTAAAACGCCCTCGTAAACTTGCCGTAGAGAGCTCACTTTAAGATGTACCTTTCTTTATTGCTGCAGTACTTGGGAAAGAGGTTCGTTAGCAACTGGTTGATGCAAATGTTGTTGTAGACCAATGTGTAACAATTAAAATATTCCACTGATCGAAAGCAAACATAAACAACTTAGAAACAGCACTTACTCAGGGAGTTTATTGAAGCAGAAAATCATGCAGCCTAGGTCCATCATCAAATCAATCTTTCCATAAAGTTGCCCATAAGAAGCTAACATAGTCGCTGGAGCAAGTGCTGTCGGTGCCATCGAAACAGTGGCACTGAGAACCGTGAGTAAGGTAAAGGCAAAGCAGCGCTAAACTAGCATCGTAAGAAAAGCGTTGATCTTACCTGTTATTGCTTGCTTCATTTGCAACAATTTTGCTTGCTTTTTGAAAAATTCTCAGCCTGAAGTAAAACTATGCCATGTAAGAAAGTTGCACCGTCACAGTGATAGCGGTAAACAATCGTGGATACAAGGATATTTCCTCAACTTAAATCATGTTAAAGACAAAAACCAAAAGCATTAGCAGTCATTGCAACGTCTTGGTCAAAAGTCAAAAGCACATTCCCAGAGGCTTTCAAATTTATGTGCATCAGGAAATGCAATTTACAACTATTCTCTGCTTGATTTTAGTGCTCATGGTAAGAACACACTGCGCCAGCAGTAAGCTATTGCTAACTTCAAAAGCAAGGTTAAATTCAAGTTGTCTTTCAGATATTGTTCTGTGATTGAAGAATACAAATTTTTTCTTTATCGTCTTTTGTTGTCGCATGTTTTTATTCCGACTCGCAGAAGAGCAGCAATGTCGCCAGGGACAGAAAATTGTCCGATGTGCGGACCTGCTTCGGTGTTTTCTAGTTGCAACGTTATGCTTGAATTGCTTAGTGATAATTTACCCTCAATAAATTACTACTTTTTTGAGTCCACTAAGCAGATACATTTTTCGTAAAGTGCCCCAAAAAGAAGTGTTCTACCTACCTGACTATAACTCGGGGTATTGTAAATAACTTTGTAAACAAAATACTGGGATTTTGAATAGGTTTTTCAAGATTTTTTTGACACCACAACCCTGTTTATTTGGCTATAAGCAAAATAAAAACTAACTCATAAATAGCAGGCCTATCTTTGTAGAACGACGTTGGCCTGTTTAAAATGACCCAGTCCAGAATTAATAGCAAAAAGAGTGCAACCAAGGTTAAGAGCAACGACATCTTGCTGAGCAAAAAATACCACTTAAAAAAGCAGCCTAAAAAAGAAAATGTTTCAAGTTTTTAAAATTTGTAATCTCACTTTATATTGATAGGTTTATAATTTTCTTCAAAATGTCATGTTGACAAAGCCAAAAGTATGTTTTCGAAAACGTTTTTTAGTTTGAATCTAGTCTGTTTCTCAAACTAATTTCTAACGTAGACTACATAGCTTTTTTGTAGTTTTATATATTTATGCCGTATTTTGAATCAAGTCTTCCAAATTAGAAGAGAAATTACGAATTAATCTAGGCCTATACTACTGCGTTCTTGTAATTAATTAACAAATCTTTACAAAGTGCTCACCCTTAAGGCTGGTGAACGATGTAAAATGTATTGTCTTCCCCAAAGAAAGATACAAACGAATTCCATTGAAATGGAGTAACTTGTTCGTGCTTTTACTCGTAACCTCAAGGAACACATTCTGTCGTTGTATCTCAACGGAATCAGCATTTGCACAAAAAAATAGAATTCAAAAGAAAAATGAATATTCCAGAAACCAGAAAGAACTGAAATATATGAACCATAAATGAAAATATAGGCCCTCAGTCCAAGGGCGTTGACAGAGGGGGCAAGGAGAGGTCGTTGCCCCACCCGGAATTAAAAAAATCAAAAAAGCTTAGGTTGAAGGGGCTTATATAGAAAGTATATAAGTAATTTGACTGCCAGTTGTCGCTACTGCACTTGTTTATTACCATAATTTTCTTTTCTCCTTTTCGTTCTGTTGATTACTATGTAACCGTTGTCTGTGTTTGAACTTTTAGTCACTCCTGACGAAGAAAAATGGATCTTAGTTTTTCGAAACGTTGAGTTTTTATGAATTTTGAGTAGATTTTAAATCTAAACAAAGATCATTTTAACTTTCAATTACACCAGAAGAGCTATATTGAGAGGTTAAAACAATCTTGCTTATCGCTTATCGTAAAACACATGATAAAAACTTAATTACAGCAACAACAGCCCTCATTTATTTTGCCAGGATATTCGCAAAGATGGAGAAAAGCTTTAAAAAGGTTTTCATTCGATATCTCAGGTAAAGTCTTAGAACGTGTGTTTTTAACAATATGTTTAATGGGAAATTCACCCAGCTTATCACCCTTTTTGCCTTAACACTTAAAAGCATCAAGAACTTGATTAAACCGATTGTGTAAGAAAAAGCTGTGAGCACAAAATTATCCAATTTAAAATTTGCTCCTTTTATTTATATGGTTGCTGACTGGCGTAAAAATGAAGTTCATATTTCAGAAGCGTTGTGATTATTAGGAAGCTAAAGAAGTTTAGTAGGTGAGGTTATCAGGAGGCGGTTTAGTTGAAAAAACACCATTTTCAGAAGCGACGCTCTACAGCAAAGGTTTTCAACTGAGGACCACAGAAGTGTTTTTTTGAAAATCCACAAATATTTTGAGTAAAGTTCACAAAATATTTCAAAAAAGTTTTATATATTTTCAAGGAACTGTGGCCGACAATTGAAATAGAGGGTCGACAGCTTCTTCCTTTAAAAGGGTTCATGGAACCGAAAATTTAGAATCTACGCTTTAAATCATGCTGGGTTTTTTAACTGGGAGCGCGCCCACTGGTGGAACGTAAAAGATTTACAGGGGTTTCATGCGACCATGGTGCTAGATTTTTTCTTAAAGATATTGAGAAAACTTGTCGAAGTCAGCGATTTGAAGAAATTGATCTCATGAAAAAAAAAGCAATTCGTGCATTAAAAAGGGCGTGGGTTTTTGTGCATGTATCAATTAGATTCATAGATTGAGAATGCCTGCTCTAAAGTGTAAAGCCACATCTAACAAAAAAGATCTGTCATAATTTGCGGTTGATAAAAGCTGTTATAATTTAGAAATTTCGAGGAGACATTTTTGTTGTTGCTCCGGGCTTCCCGCAGAGTAGTGGTGCTGCCGTTTATGTCTTTGTTATTTGTGCTAATCAATGGCAGTTCTGTGTAGCTAAATCTATCAATGTTACAAATCAAACGATAACATTATTCTACCATTTACTTTTTTCATCCCGGGTAATATACGAAAAAATTCTCCAATTGAATGATTTCTCTTCGACTGTCGGTAAACTTTTAGCGCTGAGTAGAAAACCAAGCCAAGAGCAAAACCTTCAACCAATTTTATGAAAATTGAAACAACTATGGACAAAATGGGAACCATCTGGGGGTTACTTAACGGGTCCGTATCATTCTCTTCTTGCCCCGACATTTCAAAGATATCTTGACCTTCAAATGTGACAAAAATTTATAAAGTTGCCGACAAGACTTTATTTTGAAGAGCGAGTGAAGGGTGAATGAAATCCAGAAGAAGGTTTCTGAGAAACGATCTAGGTTATATTTTTGATTCCTAGATCATGAAAATCACTTTTGGTTGTACTAAGCATACAAACTTGTGTTTAGACTTGGGTCAGAGTTGCTTGTACTACCGTCACAGTGCATTTTTAAAATATATATAGTATATTGACGCCAAGCAGATAAAATCACCATCACGTCCTTTTCTCAAAAGCAAGACAAATCAACAACAAAAATATTAAGTAGACTTTGTACTCAAAGCTCCAAGATTTTGAAACAACCACTACACTTCATCACGTTCAACAGTTGCTATTGTGCGTATTTAAAATTTTTGGAATTAGCATTACTTGTAAAGCTAAGAGGCGATTTCTTTACCCTTCTTTTTGTTTTTATCAAACACTGCACTAATCACGTTGTGCTTTCATCATTACATTCCAATCACCACTTTTGCGGTCGGAAGATACAAAAATCTTGCTTGCGATTTGCAATCTGTTTGCGGTATAATCAAGCCAGGTAAAGTTGAGTGATTACAAGTTACATTTTACTTATTCAAAAGCACTTTGCTTCATTGATCATCAAACTTCATTTCTCCTCGCCAGGCCTACAAAATAATGAAGAACTGACTAAGATTTGTCGGCAATATGTGATGTTGTTCCTATTCACGCAAAATTTTTTTGTGTTATATTGTGCTGATTACAAAGTTCTTACAAGTGTTTTTTTTATGTGAAATGAAAATCTCGCACTGTTAATTGCTTTTACATCGCCTCAACATGTCACTATTTATTAGTGATGAAAACTGAGTTTTCCTTAGAAAAGCCCAGCATGATCAATGCCACAAAAAACTCCAGTGTCAAAAAATATAAATGCTGTCGGTGCCAGATACAATATGATAAAGAAGGGAAAATTGCGTACACGCAAATGGCTCTCAGGTAGAACAGAGAAAACCTAATAATAGATACAAATATGCCTTTACATTATTCTAGCGGGAAACCTATCATCTCCCGCTTCCAAAATCTGTTCTACAAACGGGTCTGTGCTGCTGTACTGTAGACTAGACTTTTGTAAACCTCTCCTAGAAAAAATATCTATTCAAGTTGTAAGCCAAATTACATATAATACCAGCATTGAATAAAAGTATTTCACAGAATTTTACTTATATCAATCCATTTGAGTTTAGAAGAAATAAAAGCATTTTTTAAACAGAATTTGATAAACCAATTTTAATTATTGTCATCGATTTCTATGCTTGCGTGACTATTGGTTAGCAGAATCAAATTTAGGTTTGCCATTTGTTGCAAATGTGATGCTCAGAAAAATATTTGAGAATATCTTATAACTCCTGCTCTTCAGCGACAACATTTTAATGAAAAAACAATATCCAAGCTCTGACACAACATCTTAATATACGCCTAGCGTTTGATTATTTTAAAAGTAAATTTTTGAAAGATTATGTGACAACTTAGCATCATCAGCACATCATCTAATCTAAAGAACAGAATGTGTTGAGAAAATTTGCCATCAGGTTACAACATCTCCCAATACAACTGTCTGTCTGTGCCGTGTCTTCAGATTGTTGATTTCCCCAATTCCACGCATTTCTGTGCGGTGTCGTTAAAAATACTCAAATCATCACGAAAGCAAGGTGTCTTCAGTAGTGGGCATTGCAGTAGGTGTTCCATCGTTTGCGTCTCTGTGCCACAATTACAAGAAAGGTTTGTTTGTGGTTACCCCTCCTCTTCCTCGGGATGGAGGTACGGCATGAACGTCAATTCAGGTTCAAGCCGTCATCTAATTGAAATTAGGCTAGGGGAAAGATGGCAGTCCATTTTGAACCAGTCATGAGTGACTGGTAGCCCCACCACCAACAAGGAAAACTGCCACTGGTGGGTACCCAAGAGTCGTCTGACATGCTGGGTTAGCAGCTTCACAATTGTAATCCGATGAAGTTCGGGTGGGCCACCTGTCTGCCACATAAGGATGGAGGCGTCGCGTTGAGTGCCTTGCCCAAGGACACAACAAGCAAGCTTGCCGGCTTGTTCTCCACACTATCCCTTTTTTACGCTGAGCACCAAGCAGGTAAGCTGTGAATACCATTTTAAAAGTCTTTTGGTATGAATCGACTTAGGGAATAAACCCCAGGTCTACCGACTGCGATGCGGACGCTCTCACCACTACACCATCGCGCCGGTTACGCGAGAGATCGCCGATTGAATTTGCCTTGGAAGGCGTACGCCAGATCTAAGCCGAGTGAGTGTTTTCCATGTTGGCCAGAATGCATTGCTTCCTGAAGGGAGACTCTCAAATGGTTGAATTCCCATATCGACAAAAGGTGGGTTGGATTTTAACTTATCGATCCATTGTTCCATGTTTGTCTCTGCTTTGGCTGGGCAAGGGGTTGGGCATGGCTCAGAAAAGATCTTCTTGATTTCAACCTCGTCGGTGCTGGCACAGATCCAAATAGTGAGTGCCTTGGGTCAGTAGGTTGTAACCTGAACAGTATGCTAAATTAGTAACTCAATTTTCAATTTCTGTTTAAAAATTTAATTTATTAATGGTAAGGCATAGCAAAAAAGAATAAATGCAATTAGTTGATTAAAACACCAACTTCATGTCCGGTTTCGTTCCTACCAGAACTCGTCAAATGGATTGTAACCGATGACCTCAAGGATTGCTTATGGGGTTTATATCACTCCGCCATCGGTCCTGTCAACCGATATAGTTAATTTTAAGCTTATATTGTGCACGCTTACTACTGCAAGCTTGATGCAATATATGCCTTGAATCCCAGCTAAGCAAGTGCTTTATTACGCTACAATTCGAATTGGTGGAGCTGGTGAGCTCCACTAAGCTCCACTCCGCCAGCTCTACCAATTCCTGTTTATAAAGTGAACCTGGCCGGTGGTAATCGAGCATTAACCCTACTTACGCTTTTTTTTTCGTGAAACTAAAATCAAAAACTTATTATTGTTTTGCATTGCCACAGCGTAAAATAATTTATTATTAATGAAAATTAAGTGGTAACCAGAACAGCCAAGAATGGTGAATGGCAAAAAAGAAAAGCCATGATCAAAAAATATAAGTGCTCTGGTTGTCCGATGCAACATTGTCACGAACAAGTAAACTTGCTTGTTTGTTTGTGGTTACCCCTCCTCTTCCTCGCAATGGAGGTACGGCATGAACGTCAATTCAGGTTCATGCCGTCAACCTAATTGAAATTAGGCTAGGGGAAAGATGGCAGTCCATTTCGAACCAGTCTTGAGTGACTGGTAGCCCCACCACCATCAAGGCGGACTGCCACTGGTGGGTACCCAAGAGTCGTCTGACATGCTGGGTTAGCAGCTTCACAATTGCAATCTGGTGAAGTATGGGTGGGCCACCTGTCTGCCACATAAAGGTGGAGGCGTCCCGTTAAGTGCCTTGCCCAAGGACACAACAAGCAAGCTCGCCGGCTTGTTCTCCACACTATCCCTTTTATATGCTGAGCGCCAAGCAGGGAAGCTGTGAATACCATTTTTTAAAGTTTTTTGGTATGAGTCGACTTAGGGAATGAACCCCAGGACTACCGACTACGAGGCGGATGCTCTCACCACTACACCATCGCGCCGGTTAGTACACTTGCTTCGTTAGAATAGTTGATATAGTCTCTTTAATTTGTAGCTTTTGTTCTGCTGTAATTATTGTTATCGTAAATCTAGAATTGTCTCGAATCTAAACTTGGCTTTATATCTCGGTTGTGTTTGCAAAAATCTTTTTTTTCTTTCGAATTAAGATTTGTATTGCAACATGCCCTATTTATGACGTCATAATGGTAGATGATACGATTGCGTTCTAGACTAGCCTATTAGACTCTTTTCCTTCTCGAAAGTTTTCGTTTGCCGATGTGACGTAATTCATAAGCGGGAGCTTTTTTTCTAATGTGATGTCGTTTTTATATTTTCTAGATTGCGTCCCATTCACATATTTAAGGCGACGAAATTTCTATACACGTAGAGAGAGACAGAGAGAAAGAGAGAGAGAGAAAGAGAGAGAGAGAGAAAGAGAGAGAGAGAGACAGAGAAAGAGAGAGACAGAGAAAGAGAGAGAGAGAGAGAGAGAGAGAGAGTAAAGAGAGTACAAGAGAGTGTAGAGAGAGTAGAGTAGTATAGAGACGGATAGCGTATTATTCTGTGATGGTTTAATGTGGATATTGCAATATTGGAATATTAGCGTGGCAAGAACCAAGCGGTTAATCGACTGATATAGTTTTTCTGACTTGATATCAAAGTACAATGGTTTTGTGTGATTGACAAGTGAAGAAATTTTAAAGTCTCGAGTTATTCTTTAAAATTTCTTCACTTGACATTTTTCATCAAGAAGACTTGGGGCTTTCAACCGGGAGTAAATTTACCCCTTGGGGATAAATTTGACCTGCCTTGGGGGTAAACTTTGTTAGCAAAAAATTCACACTTTTACCTACTACAACAGGCATTTGAAGAAGAGAAAACATAAAGAAAATATGGGGGTAAATTTTACTTTTGAAATTGTGGAGGGGTAAATGAGAGAAAAGGTTGAGAGCCCCTGGTTTAAAGTATCGTGGCAAAGTATTAAATGAAAGCTAATCTTCACCTAGCTGTTAAGTTGCAGTTAGAATCAATTATTCGATCGATACTATAAGTCGTCTCAATTTCAGAAAAAAATTAAAGTTGAGGTAGAACCAAAATTCTATTTACGCGACCAACATGATAGAGAGGGAAAATAGCTAAAAGCAAAAAGCGGTACTTACGTATTATCGGGAGGACCTTTAAAAAAACGACTCAAATAAATTATTTAAGCTGAAAGGGCAGCAAGGAAGGGAGTGTACAGGGTGGGTTCCAGTGTACACTGCCCCGTACATTTACATACCGGGCCTGGCCCTACAGTGTACACTGCCCTTTCAGCTTAAATAATTTACCGCGCTAATTCGGTCCTCCCGATAATACGTAAGGACCCAAAAAGCTCTCTGGAACGCCGTAAAATTGGTTTCTAAATAGGCTACCTTTAACTTTTAAACAAAAGTAATAAAAATAGAGTCTTTCCGCCGAAAATTGCTTGCACAGGCGGTGTTGCTACAAGTTCACAACTTAATGTAATCTGATTAGGTTTATATTATATTCTTAACAGGAAAATAGAGTATAGTAACTACTATTGTCATACAAACACATTTACGTTCCACATTCGCCTCTTACAGGGCATCTCAGAAAAATAATCACGTCAGAAATGATTGCTTTAGAAAAAAAATGAAAAGTGAATCACACAATTCTTAACTTTTATTAAAAAAGTGAATAAGTGAAGTGTTTTTTTGTATAAAAGCCAATTCATTTGAAACCCAAACTGGGCCTTGCTAATATTTTTGTTGTTTTCAAATGCTCCACAAATACAGCAGAATTGTGCCGGACCGGTTTCCTACGCAATTAGTCTAGATACTGTACAGCAGTGGTTCCCAAGTTGGGCGCCGCGCCGCATTAGTGAGCCGCGAGCTATCATTAGGTGCGCCGCGAATAACACTAAAATCAATCCTCTATCGTCCAGCTCAACAAATTTGTGACGTTTCACTTTTTTATTTCTTAAGTGATACTTAAATTTACTGTGAATTTAATCAACATTGTATTGATTTTACGCTATGATAATCTCGGTCTAAAAAACTTTTGAATAAATTTTTTCGTATGCACAAAGTGCGCTGAAGGATTTTTATATTTTCTGAAGTGTGCCTTGGGAAAGAAAAATTTGGGAAACACTGCTGCAGTCCCGTAGCACTCCAACTTCGGGCCCCCCCAAAGTAAGCGCAAGAGCCCCTGCGCACACGTCATATCACTTTAGAGGTGTAAAATTGAAAAGCTGCATTAAGAAAATACACCACAATTTGTACATAAGTAAACAGGCTAATGTCAGAATAAAGCATGCCGATACCGAAGGTGCAAGTCATAAAAAATTCGGCATCGATGCCAGAGTTCAGTAGGACATTTATGCAGACACTGCGAAACGAAAGCAATGACACTGAAAAACATGAAAAAGTTATAAAAACACAGTATCATTTAAATAGTCTGGAGCGAACCTTTTTGTTCGCAAATGCTGTTATGACATTGTCATAATCAAGAGATCGGGCGCAGTCATTTTCGATTGACAACATGGCTAATGAAGATAGTCTACTGTCTGTCATAGACGTTCTATTAAAAGTTTTGATCAGTTTCAATTTGCTGAAGCTTCTTTCAGCGCTGGCAACAGTCACGGGGCAAGTTAGTAAGATTCGAAGTGCGATGTACACATTCGGATACAATTCAAATAAATGAGTCTTTAGAAGATAGTTCAGAAAGTCTTGAGCCGTATTGAGATTGCGTTTTTTTTGTAAAATTAAAACAAACCGCTGTAGCTCAGCGCTCATTTCATCAGAATCAATGTCACCAAACTTTTTTTGGAACTCTTTACAGCAAGTAAGAAGAGCATTTTCTTGTTGCACAAGCAAAAGTTTGTCTCGTGTGTACAAAAACGAAAAGGTGGAAGAAACCTCACGTAACAAATTAAAGCGCTCCTTTATTGACATAATAGCCTGGTCGACTAATGGATAGAAAAAGTTGCTTTTAAATTTCAGTTCAGGAGTAGCTCGTTGTTCCTCTTCACCTTGGTAATCAAACAATCTTCTTTTCCTTCCACTTCTTGACGGAGGAAAAGAAGGATCAATATCCAATTCCTGTGCTATTTCAACAGCAGATGTTGCGGCACTGTCATAACCCGTTGTGCGATAGTTTTGCAAAAACTTTTCAGTTGCCTGGATTTCCGTTTCCATTGTATGAAGGGAGACTCCGTACGATTGAAGAATCTTGCTTGCTTTATTGACTCGGAATAGGATATCATACCAAATAAACACCGACAAAAGAAAACTCCATTTTGATAAATGAGCTATCAACGATTTTGTTTCTGAGGCAGCTCTTCCATCTTTTCTTTCTATGGAAATGGCTTCCAAGTCTTTCAGTGCCAGCAACACCTCTTTTAAATTGTATCGAAGAGTTTTGATGCATTTAATTCTGCTTTCTCAACGAGTATCAGATTGTGACTTTATGGACAGCTCCACATGTTTCTTCAAAATTTCCCAACGCTGAGCAGAGGAAGAAAACAGCACATACAACCTTGTAAGTACTCCAAAAAATGTCAATGCTTCCGTCGATGAATTAGCACTGTCAACAACAACTAAGTTAAGGGTATGGTTTGCACAGGGCACGTAAACAGCTTTGGGATTGATGTCTAGCATTCTTGCTTGGACCCCAGAATGTTTTCCTTTCATGTTAGCACCATTATCATATGACTGACCTCGACAATCAGACAATTCGAGTTGCAGTTCGGTCGCTTTTTCTAAGAAAGCGTCCAACAAGCCTTTCCCAGTACTGTCACTTATTCTCAAGTAGCCAAAAAATGTTTCTTTAACAACAGCAGCTTCTTCATTACATAGTACATAACGGAGAATGACAGACATTTGTTCATGATGTAACATATCTGGAGTGCAGTCCAAAATTATAGAAAAATATTTTGCCAATTTCACTTGCTGTAAATTTTCTTTTTCAACTTCTGTCGCTAGCAATTCAATTAGTTCATTTTGTATGGTAGGACTCAAATAGTGATCTTTAGTGTTTTTATTCTTGATTCTGTCTTGAAGCTCTTTTAGGATCGGATCTCTTCTTGCCAAAAGCTCAAATATACCCAGAAAATTTCCATTGTGAGGAGATCCTAAGACTTCTTCAGATCCTCTAAAAGCAAGATTCCTTTCCGATAGAAACAAGGCAATGTCGATAAGTCTCTCTAAAACATTTCTCCAAAAACCTCTTTCATTGAAAAAAATATTCATCTCGCGTTTGTCGATAGTGGATGAATTTCTTATCCCTTCAGCTAGCAACATCCATTGACTGCAGCATTCTTGGTGGGAAATGCCGTTTTCATGGTCTTTCAGTTTTTTCGAAAAACCCTTCCATGTATTTATACCACTACAAAAGGGGCTTAGTGTTTTTCCAAATAGCTTAGAACAAAAGCAAAAAACTTGATCTGATTCCCCAGAATAAACTAGCCACGACCGTGAAACACTTTCACCATTAGGTAACACACGTTTATAATGGTTGGAGGAAAAACGTCGCCTTGGAGTTGTGTTATTATATGGAAAATTCATTATTAATTGATGTGGTCCACGCTTTACTATATCACATCGTTGAGCATCAGAAATACTTTCAGGCCATTTACATGGCTCATCAGGGATAGGAGTAAATTGAGATTCAGATATTTTTGATATTGAAGGTTGCGTATTGGCAGGTAAATCACAACTTACATTTTCTGGAAATTCACAATCACTTTGATGCTGATCGTAATAGTCTTCTTTTTCTTGTACACTATAGTTTTCTTCATCCCTCTCGGTACTAGTGCCAGGTTTATTCTGCTCAGTAATCTTGAAAAAATCTGTCATCTTGGGCAATTTCGCTACAGCATCTCGAGCAGTGGCTGCTTCTTTTCTCTTTTGAGCACCACTTTTTGAACGTTTCATTCTATACAATGTCAATAAAATACTTAATCTGCACTCTGCAGTGTATATATATTGTCCCGGCATTTATAGCCAAACAGAATTCCAGACCATTCTATGATTGCTGCGTAACAACGGCATTGTTACGTCAATCGAATATTCAAGATTCTACCAGAAAATCAATCGAAATATTCTAGATTCTGCGAGATAAAATGACCTAGCATTCACTTATGATGTCACAAGCCAATTTCTTCCTACAGTTTAAATCGGTGTAAACAAGTCTGCTGAACTGAAAATAGTCACGTAGCCCAAAAGCAATTTCAGACTAACTTGGGCCCCCCTCAATTGGGGGGTTTGGGGGGCGACTGCTACGTCTCTGGATACGCCGTGGTGTCGCTTATAAGTTTTATAACCCTTACTTTTTAGTTATGTGCACTGTCTTTTGTTGAAATCGAAGCTACAATGTGTACCAGTCTATATTTGCTTCATGTAGACCAAGACTTCAGAAGAGGATAGCGCGGGCTTCTTTTTAACGTTTTAATCGAGAACGATGCTTCGAGCTACAAAATGCTTATTAGTAATCTGGAAGTTTCAAGTTTAAAACGCCCTCGTAAACTTGCCGTAGAGAGCTCACTTTAAGATGTACCTTTCTCTACTGCTGCAGTACTTGGGAAAGAGGTTCGTCAGCAACTGGTTGATGCAAATTTTGTTGTAGACCAATGTGTAACAATTAAAATATTCCACTGATCGAAAGCAAACATAAACAACTTAGAAACAGCACTTACGCAGGGAGTTTATTGAAGCAGAAAATCATGCAGCCCAGGTTCATCATCAAATCGATCTTTCATAAAGTTGCTCATAAGAGGCTAACATAGTCGCTGGAGCAAGTGCTGTCGGTGCCATCGAAACAGTGGCACTGAGAACCGTGAGTAAGGTAAAGGCAAAGCAGCGCTAAACTAGCATCGTAAGAAAAGCGTTGATCTTACCTGTTATTGCTTGCTTCATTTGCAACAATTTTGCTTGCTTCATTTGCAACAATTTTGCTTGCTTTTTGAAAAATTCTCAGCCTGAAGTAAAACTATGCCATGTAAGAAAGTTGCACCGTCACAGTGATAGCGGTAAACAATCGTGGATACAAGGATATTTCCTCAACTTAAATCATGTTAAAGATAAAAACCAAAAGCGGTAGCAGTCATTGCAACGTCTTGGTCAAAAGTCAAAAGCACATTCCCAGAGGCTTTCAAATTTATGTGCATCAGGAAATGCAATTTACAACTATTCTCTGCTTGATTTTAGTGCTCATGGTAAGAACACACTGCGCCAGCAGTAAGCTATTGGTAACTTCAAAAGCAAGGTTAAATTCAAGTTGTCTTTCAGATGTTGTTCTGTGATTGAAGAATACAAATTTTTTCTTTATCGTCTTTTGTTGTCGCATGTTTTTATTCCGACTCGCAGAAGAGCAGCAATGTCGCCAGGGACAGAAAATTGTCCGATGTGCGGACCTGCTTCGGTGTTTTCTAGTTGCAACGTTATGCTTGAATTGCTTAGTGATAATTTACCCTCAATAAATTACTATTTTTTAGAGTCCACTAAGCAGATGCATTTTTCGTAAAGTGCCCCAAAAAGAAGTGTTCTACCTACCTGACTATAACTCGGGGTATTGTAAATAACTTTGTAAACAAAATACTGGGATTTTGAATAGGTTTTTCAAGATTTTTTTGACACCACAACCCTGTTTATTTGGCTATAAGCAAAATAAAAACGAACTCATAAATAGCGGGCCTATCTTTGTAGAACGACGTTGGCCTGTTTAAAATGACCCAGTCCAGAATTAATAGCAAAAAGAGTGCAACCACGGTTAAGAGCAACGACATCTTGCTGAGCAAAAAATACCACTTAAAAAAGCAGCCTAAAAAAGAAAATGTTTCAAGTTTTTGAAATTTGTAATCTCACTTTATATTGATAGGTTTACAATTTTCTACAAAATGTCATGTTGACAAAGCCAAAAGTATGTTTTCGAAAACGTTTTTTGGTTTGAATCTAGTCTGTTTCTCAAACTAATTTCTAACGTAGACTACATAGCTTTTTTGTAGTTTTACATATTTATGCCGTATTGAATCAAGTCTTGCAAATTAGAAGAGAAATTACGAATTAATCTAGGCCTATACTACTGCGTTCTTGTAATTAATTAACAAATCTTTACAAAGTGCTCACCCTTAAGGCTGGTGAACGATGTAAAATGTACTGTCTTCCCCAAAGATAGAGACAAACGAATTCCATTGAAATGGAGTAACTTGTTCGTGCTTTTACTCGTAACCTCAAGGAACACATTCTGTCGTTGTATCTCAACGGAATCAGCATTTGCACAAAAAAATAGAATTCAAAAGAAAAATGAATATTCCAGAAACCAGAAAGAACTGAAATATATGAACCATAAATGAAAATATAGGCCCTCAGTCTAAGGGCGTTGACAGAGGGGGCAAGGAGAGGTCGTTGCCCCACCCGGAATTAAAAAAATCAAAAAAGCTTAGGTTAAAGGGGCTTATATAGAAAGTATATAAATTGACCGCCAGTTGTCGCTACTGCACTTGTTTATTACCATAATTTTCTTTTCTCCTTTTCGTTCCATTGATTACTATGTAACCGTTGTCTGTGTTTGAACTTTTAGTCACTCCTGACGAAGAAAAACGGATTTTAGTTTTTCGAAACGTTGAGTTTTTATGAATTTTATGTAGATTTTAAATCTAAATAAAGATCATTTTAACTTTCAATTACACCAGAAGAGCTATATTGAGAAGTTAAAACAATCTTGCTTATCGCTTATCGTAAAACACATGATAAAAACTTAATTACAGCAACAACAGCCCTCATTTATTTTGCCAGGATATTCGTGAGGAAGGAGAAAAGCTTTAAAAAGGTTTTCATTCGATATCTCAGGTAAAGTCTTAGAACGTGTGTTTTTAACAATATGTTTAATGGGAAATTCACCCAGCTTATCACCCTTTTTGCCTTAACACTTAAAAGCATCAAGAACTTGATCAAACCGATTGTGTGAGAAAAAGCTGAGAGCACAAAATTATCCAATTTAAAATTTGCTCCTTTTATTTATATGGTTGCTGACTGGCGTAAAAATGAAGTTCATATTTCAGAAGCGTTGTGCTTATTAGGAAGCTAAAGCAGTTTAGTAGGTGAGGTTATCAGGAGGCGGTTTAGTTGAAAAAACACCATTTTCAGAAGCGACGCTCTACAGCAAAGGTTTTCAACTGAGGACCACAGAAGTGTTTTTTTGAAAATCCACAAATATTTTGAGTAAAGTTCACAAAATATTTCAAAAAAGTTTTATATATTTTCAAGGAACTGTGGCCGACAATTGAAATAGAGGGTCGACAGCTTCTTCCTTTAAAAGGGTTCATGGAACCGAAAATTTAGAATCTACGCTTTAAATCATGCTGGGTTTTTTAACTGGGAGCGCGCCCACTGGTGGAACGTAAAAGATTTACAGGGGTTTCATGGGACCATGGTGCTAGATTTTTTCTTAAAGATATTGAGAAAACTTGTCGAAGTCAGCGATTTGAAGAAATTGATCTCATGAAAAAAAAAGCAATTCGTGCATTAAAAAGGGCGTGGGTTTTTGTGCATGTATCAATTAGATTCATAGATTGAGAATGCCTGCTCTAAAGTGTAAAGCCACATCTAACAAAAAAGATCTGTCATAATTTGCGGTTGATAAAAGCTGTTATAATTTAGAAATTTCGAGGAGACATTTTTGTTGTTGCTCCGGGCTTCCCGCAGAGTAGTGGTGCTGCCGTTTATGTCTTTGTTATTTGTGCTAATCAATGGCAGTTCTGTGTAGCTAAATCTATCAATGTTACAAATCAAACGATAACATTATTCTACCATTTACTTTTTTCATCCCGGGTAATATACGAAAAAATTCTCCAATTGAATGATTTCTCTTCGACTGTCGGTAAACTTTTAGCGCTGAGTAGAAAACCAAGCCAAGAGCAAAACCTTCAACCAATTTTATGAAAATTGAAACAACTATGGACAAAATGGGAACCATCTGGGGGTTACTTAACGGGTCCGTATCATTCTCTTCTTGCCCCGACATTTCAAAGATATCTTGACCTTCAAATGTGACAAAAATTTATAAAGTTGCCGACAAGACTTTATTTTGAAGAGCGAGTGAAGGGTGAATGAAATCCAGAAGAAGGTTTCTGAGAAACGATCTAGGTTATATTTTTGATTCCTAGATCATGAAAATCACTTTTGGTTGTACTAAGCATACAAACTTGTGTTTAGACTTGGGTCAGAGTTGCTTGTACTACCGTCACAGTGCATTTTTAAAATATATATAGTATATTGACGCCAAGCAGATAAAATCACCATCACGTCCTTTTCTCAAAAGCAAGACAAATCAACAACAAAAATATTACGTAGACTTTGTACTCAAAGCTCCAAGATTGTGAAACAACCACTACACTTCATCACGTTCAACAGTTGCTATTGTGCGTATTTAAAATTTTTGGAATTAGCATTACTTGTAAAGCTAAGAGGCGATTTCTTTACCCTTCTTTTTGTTTTTATCAAACACTGCACTAATCACGTTGTGCTTTCATCATTA
Organism: Trididemnum clinides; assembly: GCA_963675345.1. NCBI lineage: Eukaryota > Metazoa > Chordata > Ascidiacea > Aplousobranchia > Didemnidae > Trididemnum > Trididemnum clinides. Next base: position 13,054,099 of record OY776286.1, read on the forward strand.
CATTCCAATCACCACTTTTGCGGTCGGAAGATACAAAAATCTTGCTTGCGATTTGCAATCTGTTTGCGGTATAATCAAGTCAGGTAAAGTTGAGTGATTACAAGTTACATTTTACTTATTCAAAAGCACTTTACTTCATTGATCATCAAACTTCATTTCTCCTCGCCAGGCCTACAAAATAATGAAGAACTGACTAAGATTTGTCGGCAATATGTGATGTTGTTCCTATTCACGCAAAATTTTTTTGTGTTATATTGTGCTGATTACAAAGCTCTTACAAGTGTTTTTTTTATGTGAAGTGAAAATCTCGCACTGTTAATTGCTTTTACATCGCCTCAACATGTCACTATTTATTAGTGATGAAAACTGAGTTTTCCTTAGAAAAGCCCAGCATGATCAATGCCATAAAAAACTCCAGTGTCAAAAAATATAAATGCTGTCGGTGCCAGATACAATATGATAAAGAAGGGAAAATTGCGTACACGCAAATGGCTCTCAGGTAGAACAGAGAAAACCTAATAATAGATACAAATATGCCTTTACATTATTCTAGCGGGAAACCTATCATCTCCCGCTTCCAAAATCTATTCTACAAACGGGTCTGTGCTGCTGTACTGTAGACTAGACTTTTGTAAACCTCTCCTAGAAAAAATATCTATTCAAGTTGTAAGCCAAATTACATATAATACCAGCATTGAATAAAAGTATTTCACAGAATTTTACTTATATCAGTCCATTTGAGTTTAGAAGAAATAAAAGCATTTTTTAAACAGAATTTGATAAACCAATTTTAATTATTGTCATCGATTTCTATGCTTGCGTGACTATTGGTTAGCAGAATCAAATTTAGGTTTGCCATTTGTTGCAAATGTGATGCTCAGAAAAATATTTGAGAATATCTTATAACTCCTGCTCTTCAGCGACAATATTTTAATGAAAAAACAATGTCCAAGCTCTGACACAACATCTTAATATACGCCCGGCGTTTGATTATTTTAAAAGTAAATTTTTGAAAGATTATGTGACAACTTAGCATCATCAGCACATCATCTAATCTAAAGAACAGAATGTGTTGAGAAAATTTGCCATCAGGTTACAACATCTCCCAATACAACTGTCTGTCTGTGCCGTGTCTTCAGATTGTTGATTTCCCCAATTCCACGCATTTCTGTGCGGTGTCGTTAAAAATACTCAAATCATCACGAAAGCAAGGTGTCTTCAGTAGTGGGCATTGCAGTAGGTGTTCCATCGTTTGCGTCTCTGTGCCACAATTACAAGAAAGGTTTGTTTGTGGTTACCCCTCCTCTTCCTCGGGATGGAGGTACGGCATGAACGTCAATTCAGGTTCAAGCCGTCATCTAATTGAAATTAGGCTAGGGGAAAGATGGCAGTCCATTTTGAACCAGTCATGAGTGACTGGTAGCCCCACCACCAACAAGGAAAACTGCCACTGGTGGGTACCCAAGAGTCGTCTGACATGCTGGGTTAGCAGCTTCACAATTGTAATCCAATGAAGTTCGAGTGGGCCACCTGTCTGCCACATAAGGATGGAGGCGTCGCGTTGAGTGCCTTGCCCAAGGACACAACAAGCAAGCTTGCCGGCTTGTTCTCTACACTATCCCTTTTTTACGCTGAGCACCAAGCAGGTAAGTTGTGAATACCATTTTAAAAGTCTTTTGGTATGAGTCGACTTAGGGAATAAACCTCAGGTCTGCGATGCGGACGCTCTCACCACTACACCATCGCGCCGGTTACACGAGAGATCGCAGATTGAATTTGTCTTGGAAGGCATACGCCAGATCTAAGATCATTGAGTGTTTTCCGTGTTGGCCAGAATGCATTGCTTCCTGAAGAGAGACTCTCAAATGGTTGAATTCCCATATCGACAAAAGGTGGGTTGGATTTTAACTTATCGATCTATTGTTCCATGTTTGTCTCTGCTTTGGCTGGACAAGGGGTTGGGCATGGCTCAGAAAAGATCTTCTTGATTTCAACCTCGTCGGTGCTGGCACAGATCCAAATAGTGAGTGCCTTGGGTCAGTAGGTTGGCATAGTCTTTCCGCTCTCCTGGCTGTCTCTCTTCTAATTTTGGGTGGTGCGATACAAGCAAGTAGATGTAGATTGCTGGTGTTGGTAGGTTTGAGACAACCTGTGATGGTCCGACAAGCATTGTTTAGGGCTAGATTGAATTTGCTGTCATGTGCGCATTTTGACCATACAGGGCATGCAGACAGGCCAGAGCTGATATTCTGAGGGCACGAGGTGTGCAACCCCATTTTGAGTAGGTCAATTTTCTCAAAATGTTGTTCCTGGTGTTGATCTTGGCCTTAGTGCTCAAGATATGACTTCTATAGCTGGTTGTGCGATCGAGTTTGACTCCCAAATATAAAGAGTTTGGGTGGTATTCCAGCGGTGTTCCGGATCAAGTAACTTTGAGTGGTCAATTTGCTTCTCTATTTCTGAGATGGAATGCACACACCTGAGTCTTTGGTGCATTTAGTTTCAGACGGTTCTTTGCATAGTACTCGGTCAACAGACTAAGAAAGTCTGTTAGATTTTGTTCGACAACCTCAAAGGAACTTTCCTGGGATGTAATGCGCAAATCGTCTGCATAAATAAAACGAGATGTTCTTTTGTCCATGGGTTGATCATTGGTGTAGATGTTATGCAGCAACGGGGCTAAAACACTGCCTTGAGGGAGGCCATTTCGTTGTTGCCGCCATCAACTTTTCTTCTGATTCAGAACGACATAGAACATTTTTGTTCTTTAGAACAACGTTGTTCTTTAGGAGAGTACCAAGGAGTGTTGTCATTGCTTTATCATCGGTCATCTGGTAGATTTTGTTCATCGAGATACGACGATTCACTGTATCGTATGCAGTAGATAAGTCGACGAAAACAGCACCCGTCACTAATCTCTTCTCGAAACCGTCTTCAATATGCTGTGTGAGGTTTGGCAATTGGCCAGTTGTCGATTTATCTTCACCAAAGCCAGCCTACTGTGGAATGATCTTTGGTTCCACAACTGGGGTAAGCCTTCCAAGCAATAGCCTTTCGAACAGCTTATACGGGTTGCGCAGTAGGCAGATCGGTCTGAAGCTCTCAGGCAATGAAAAATCTGTGCCTGGTTATGGGAGAGCAATAACGCGTGATTTCCACCAGATCTTGGGAATACAATTGGTTTCCACGCATTGATTAAACAGTTCAAGCAACCATTTTTTAGCTTGCTGGCCAAAATCTTTTAGCTCTTCCGTAGAGATGTTATCCAAGCCAATCGCTTTGCCATTCTTGAGAGCAGCAATGCCATTAGAGAACTCTTGAGCTGTAAATAGTGATGTTAGATCTGGTTCCATGTTCTGTTTTTCATTTTTTCTAAATTTCACTCTGGGAGCTTTATTTCCCTTTGTTTGCCCATTAACTAGGAGCTAATGTGGAACTTGATTCGCGGTGACGGGATAGTGTTAATGTTTTGGTATGGCAGGGTCGTTGTTTAGTTTTCGGATCAGATTCCATGCCTTTTTGCTGCTTGTAGACATCTCCGTTGATTCAATTGCATCTTACCATTTCTGTTGGCGCTCTTGAGTCATGGAGGCCATGAATTGTTCTCCTGCAGTAATGGTATCTTCAGCAAAAGGGTCTTCCTTGTATAGCGTTTTGTACTTATCCGGCACGTTCCTTCTTCGTTGAGACATGGCACATACCTACTGTAGTTCGGCAGCCACGAGAAACATGTTTCCATGCAATATATTTTGAACCAGGTTGGTGAAAGTTTGTAGTTTTGTGGACTTGGTGTGGTATTGTAGATTTGGTGTTCGAGGTTGGTTGTAGAACTGATCCAGTCTACTTTTTAAAAATTGAAATCGCATTGGTAAGGCACAATTGTAGGTGTGACTGCTGCATGGACACTGACAGCAATAGAACAATGTTGCGTTCTGGAAATAGGATCCAGAACTCTTTTTTTGCATAAGTTGCCAATTGTTTGATTTACAAACGCAATGTCTGGATTATATTCAGCTTTCCACCTTGCACTATTAAAGGAAGATGGATGCTTAGCACCATGCACCAGAGAGAGTTGATTACTGTCCGACCATTGTTCAACGGCGTTGCCATCTTCGTTTGTTGAATTGTATTCCCATTGGATATTATGGCTGTTAGAATCTCCAATGACATTCCTGTTCTTGTGCGGTTGAAACAGAGGTGGGAGATTGAAAGGTGTTGTTGGTGGTTTCTACACTGATGTGATAACAATGCTTCCAAGATCTACAGAGAGGGTTTCGATATTATTTTGGTCATCTGTATGTATTGATTCCACAGTTGTTCCTTCTTTTACAAAGATAGCATTTCCATCTGATCGTATGGAAATTCAACAATGCAAGTCATTCTATTCTCTTTGGGCCTGCGGCCTTGTGGTCTGCAATGGGTTTCTTGTAAGCAAAGAACACTGCATTTATGTTTGAAATAATTTTTGCAATAAGATCTTCTTTAGCAAATGATTGTCCTTTAACGTTCAGGGATATAACTGTCATCGACGGCTTTGAAAAAAGCCAGCTTTGAATATCGCCTTGGCGATGACATCTCTTCCGGTTTTGGGACGACACTGATTCGAGTACAAAGAAAATTTGTAGCTTGAAGTGGTAGCAGAATTTGCAGCAAAGATGACTTCTAATATAATCCCCTCCCAAAACAACTGATAATGGTTTTGAAGAGCGTCATTTTCATCAGATCCAAAAAACTCAAAACCTATTTTTGCGCAAGCATACTTCTTACGCCGGCTTGTTTGACGATGTTGAATCCAGCTTGTTAATATTGAGCAAAATGTGTTTACTCAGCTCATATCAACAGTTATAGTTTAGATCAGCGTGGTCCCAAAGCAGGACCGCGGGCCGCATGCGGCTCGCGGTCAAAATTTTTGTGGCCCGCGAACTTTCTCAGTACTTACTTAATCTGTTATGTGTATGTTACGGTTAGACAATTTTTCATAAAACTGCCAGTCATGAAATAGTTTGCGATAACTCGTTTTTTCGCATGGAGATAAAGAAAAATAAGAAAATCAATATATTAACAAACGCGACTTGGTTTCCCTCACGAGACGCTTAAGATATTCAATAGTACGTCAATGTTTCTAGTGAAATAATCTGAAAGAGGAAAATAAAGTTTTAGCCAGAGTCGAAATAGTAATTTCAAACATTCAAAATTTGCTGAAGAGGATATACAAATACACACTATTAAAATGGAAACAAGCAAGAAGAGAAAGCTAGCAATCGAAGGCAGAGTGTTAAATAAAAAGTGGTTGGAAAATTACTTTATGATGGAAAATAATGGCAAGCCATTATGTCTGGTTTGTATGCAAGTAATTGATGTGATGAAGGAATATAATGTTAAGCGACATTATGAAACGCAACACAAAATGCAATATGAAGAATATTATGGGAAGACACGAATTAATATTGCTGACCGTCTTAAAAGGGAATATCAGAAACAGAAGAAAGTTCTGAGTAGTTTCATAAAACCACAAACAACAAGTACAGTGGCATCGTATGAAATCGCTCTGATGTTGTTTAAGGAAAGTAAATTATTTAGAGATGGCAAGTTGGCAAAACAATGTGCGATAAAAATGGCATATGTGTTTGGGGAAAACAGCGTTGCCAGAAAATTTCAAACTGTATCAGTCTCATCAGACTATTGCAAGAAGGATAAGTGATCTTGGCAAACATATATCATCAAAACTAAAGAGCGTAGTAGAAAACTGCAAGTATTTTTCATTGGCGCTAGATGAGAGTACGGATATAAGTGACACAAGTGAGCTTCTAATATTAATACGCACTGTTGATAAGAATTTTACTGTGCAAGAAGAACTGGTCAAAGTGTGTTCCTTGAATGAAGATACAACAGGCTCAAATAATTATGCTGCCCTTGAGACAATTATTTATGATTATGGAGGATATGAAAAATGTTCATGTATCGTAAATGATGGCGCAAAAGCTATGACCGGTAGTAAGACTGGATTAGTTGGTTTGCTGAAGAAAAACGGTGTAAATTGTAGAACGCTGCATTGTATCATCCACCAACAAGCACTTTGTCGAAAGATGCTACAAACGAGTGATGTCATGAAAACAGTTGTCCAAATCGTGAATTTGATTGGAGGCCGCAACAAGGCTCATAGACACAGGCGTTTTATTACTTTTTTAGAAGAGTTAAATGCAGAATTCAGTGACCTACCACTGTATACAAATATTACGTGGCTTAGTGCTGGGAAAGAACTGAAACATTTCTTTGGTCTTCGAATGGATATCCTTTCGTTTCTAGCAGAGGAATTGAGTGAAATATATGTGCACCACACTCGATTGAAAGATAAAAACTTTCTTTGCAAACTCTCTTTCCTTGGAGATATCACAATGCACTTGAATGTGTTAAACCTGAGGTTGCAGAGGCGAAATTAAAATATTTCAAATTTGGTTGGGTACGTTGACACTTTCAAAATGAAACTGCGCCTGTTTGCTACATGTGTGAAAAATAATGATCTTTCACACTTCAATTCTTTACACGAGCTTCTGGCAGATGATGTAGAAATGGAATGCTCTCGTTTTATGAAAGATATTGAGGCTTTATCTCATGAGTTTGAGAACAGATTGAAAGATTTTGATAAATTAAAACCGGATATCTAATTGTATAACAACCCTATGAATGTTGATGTGGAGACGCAGCTATCAGAATTTCAGCTCGAACTCCATGAGCTTCAATGCGACCCATTCTTGCGTTTAAGAAAAAACGAAACCCAAAAGATATTATGGAAATTAGTCAGCAAAGATAAATTTCCCAAACTAATAGATTTTGCACTAAAAATGCACTCGATGTTTGGAAGCACATATGTGTGTGAGAGTACATTTTCTACTATGAAGCTGGTCAAATCTAGAAACAAAAATCGAATGGTAAACCAAACATTGGACAATTGTCTCCGACTTTCTACCACTAGCACTGATATTGATATAGAAACTGTAGTGTAAGAGAAGCCTCAAACAAATGCATCCCAATGAAGCAAAATTGCTATAAATTGGTTATTTTTTGCACTCACTTATCTTTGCTGTTTGTTTTATTTCAAATCTTGTGAATCTGAATTTGTTCTTGTTTAACTTTTAATCTTGTGACATTTTGTTTGAAATGGCCCGCAAGGCGTCATGCTTTTGTAAAGTGGCCCGTGGATCAAAAGTAATTGGACCACGCTGGTTTAGATGATTTCAAAAAGATTAATCAATACAGAAATGTTGTCGAGATTGCATGCGATTGAAACATGTGGAACGTTATTGTGTGAACTGAACGCATTTGCCAATTAACTGGAAATATGATTCCGCAAAAACTGTAAATCGCCGTCTCATGAAAACGCATATGGTAATGGCCCAAATAAAATCTTACATAATTTCTAAAAACCTTATTCAGAAAGAAAAACACCTCTTGAAATGCGCACTAAAACTAAAAATCCGCATTGCAAGATGAAAGCGAACCATCGGGACATAAAATTGATTGATATCGTGCAGAAAACCACAAAATTGTTTTTAAGATCAACCTCTTTTTTACCAAGGAAAATTCAGTGGTAATTATCAAAGTCAATGATGATCAATATCAAAAATAATAAGACTATGCCAAAAAAATAATGGTGACGTGTTGTCTGATGTATATGTTGTAGAGGAAAAAAGATTTAATCTTTCAAGAGCGCAAGGAAAACTTGACAGAGTTATGCTTTCACACTTTTCTTACGGGAAACAAATTATCTTTTACGTCCACAATCTACTAAAAATTCGCATCCACAACGATGTAAAACATGATGCTTGTAGACCTCAGCTACGTCACTTCGAAAGAAAATTTTTGCGTAAGTTGTTGGATAAAATAAGGGGGAGTGTGGGACCTATAAATCGTTTTTTTCAAGTCACAACTTTATTCTTATAGCTAAAGTTTTTTTTAAATTAGTGTATGTGAAGCTGTTTGATAATTTTTCATCATGACAATAGCAGTTGAGTAATACAATAATGGCGTGCTGAGTTGAAGGGCATTAATAACATTATTAAAGTTGTTTCGCAGACCACAACCTTGTGGGACCAATCAGTCCCGTAGCACTCCAACTTCGGGCCCCCCCAAAGTAAGCGCAAGAGCCCCTGCGCACACGTCATATCACTTTAGAGGTGTAAAATTGAAAAACTGCATTAAGAAAATACACCACAATTTCTACATAAGTAAACAGGCTAATGTCAGAATAAAGCATGCCGATACCGAAGGTGCAAGTCATAAAAAATTCGGCACCGATGCCAGAGTTCAGTAGGACATTTATGCAGACACTGCGAAACGAAAGCAATGACACTGAAAAACATGAAAAAGTTATAAAAACACAGTATCATTTAAATAGTCTGGAGCGAACCTTTTTGTTCGCAAATGCTGTTATGACATTGTCATAATCAAGAGATCGGGCGCAGTCATTTTCGATTGACAACATGGCTAATGAAGATAGTCTACTGTCTGTCATAGACGTTCTATTAAAAGTTTTGATCAGTTTCAATTTGCTGAAGCTTCTTTCAGCGCTGGCAACAGTCACGGGGCAAGTTAGTAAGATTCGAAGTGCGATGTACACATTCGGATACAATTCAAGTAAATGAGTCTTTAGAAGATAGTTCAGAAAGTCTTGAGCCGTATTGAGATTGCGTTTTTTTTGTAAAATTAAAACAAACCGCTGTAGCTCAGCGCTCATTTCATCACAATCAATGTCACCGAACTTTTTTTGGAACTTTTTACAGCAAGTAAGAAGAGCATTTTCTTGTTGCACAAGCAAAAGTTTGTCTCGTGTGTACAAAAACGAAAAGGTGGAAGAAACCTCACGTAACAAATTAAAGCGCTCCTTTATTGACATAATAGCCTGGTCGACTAATGGATAGAAAAAGCTGCTTTTAAATTTCAGTTCAGGAGTAGCTCGTTGTTCCTCTTCACCTTGGTAATCAAACAATCTTCTTTTCCTTCCACTTCTTGACGGAGGAAAAGAAGGATCAATATCCAATTCCTGTGCTATTTTAACAGGAGATGTTGCGGCACTGTCATAACCCGTTGTGCGATAGTTTTGCAAAAACTTTTCAGTTGCCTGGATTTCCGTTTCCATTGTATGAAGGGAGACTCCATACGATTGAAGAATCTTGCTTGCTTTATTGACTTGGAATAGGATATCATACCAAATAAACACCGACAAAAGAAAACTCCATTTTGATAAATGAGCTATCAACGATTTTGTTTTTGAGGCAGCTCTTCCATCTTTTCTTTCTATGGAAATGGCTTCCAAGTCTTTCAGTGCCAGCAACACCTCTTTTAAATTGTATCGAAGAGGTTTGATGCATTTAATTCTGCTTTCCCAACGAGTATCAGATTGTGACTTTATGGACAGCTCCACATGTTTCTTCAAAATTTCCCAACGCTGAGCAGAGGAAGAAAACAGCACATACAACCTTGTAAGTACTCCAAAAAATGTCAATGCTTCCGTCGATGAATTAGCACTGTCAACAACAACTAAGTTAAGGGTATGGTTTGCACAGGGCACGTAAACAGCTTTGGGATTGATGTCTAGCATTCTTGCTTGGACTCCAGAATGTTTTCCTTTCATGTTAGCACCATTATCATATGACTGACCTCGACAATCAGACAATTCGAGTTGCAGTTCGGTCGCTTTTTCTAAGAAAGCGTCCAACAAGTCTTTCCCAGTACTGTCACTTATTCTCAAGTAGCCAAAAAATGTTTCTTTAACAACAGCAGCTTCTTCATTACATAGTATATAACGGAGAATGACAGACATTTGTTCATGATGTGACATATCTGGAGTGCAGTCCAAAATTATAGAAAAATATTTTGCCAATTTCACTTGCTGTAAATTTTCTTTTTCAACTTCTGTCGCTAGCAATTCAATTAGTTCATTTTGTATGGTAGGACTCAAATAGTGATCTTTAGTGTTTTTATTTTTGATTCTGTCTTGAAGCTCTTTTAGGATCGGATCTCTTCTTGCCAAAAGCTCAAATATACCCAGAAAATTTCCATCGTGAGGAGATCCTAAGACTTCTTCAGATCCTCTAGAAGCAAGATTCCTTTCCGATAGAAACAAGGCAATGTCGATAAGTCTCTCTAAAACATTTCTCCAAAAACGTCTTTCATTGAAAAAAATATTCATCTCGCGTTTGTCGATAGTGGATGAATTTCTTATCCCTTCAGCTAGCAACATCCATTGACTGCAGCATTCTTGGTGGGAAATGCCGTTTTCATGGTCTTTCAGTTTTTTCGAAAAACCCTTCCATGTATTTATACCACTACAAAAGGGGCTTAGTGTTTTTCCAAATAGCTTAGAACAAAAGCAAAATACTTGATCTGATTCCCCAGAATAAACTAGCCACGACCGTGAAACACTTTCACCATTAGGTAACACACGTTTATAATGGTTGGAGGAAAAACGTCGCCTTGGAGTTGTGTTATTATATGGAAAATTCATTATTAGTTCATGTGGTCCACGCTTTACTATATCACATCGTTGAGCATCAGAAATACTTTCAGGCCATTTACATGGGTCATCAGGGATAGGGGTAAATTGAGATTCAGTTATTTTTGATATTGAAGGTTGCGTATTGGCAGGTAAATCACAACTTACATTTTCTGGAAATTCACAATCACTTTGATGCTGATCGTAATAGTCTTCTTTTTCTTGTACACTATAGTTTTCTTCATCCCTCTCGATACTAGTGCCAGGTCTACTCTGCTCAGTAATCTTGAAAAAATCTGTCATCTTGGGCAATTTCGCTACAGCATCTCGAGCAGTGGCTGCTTCTTTTCTCTTTTGAGCACCACTTTTTGAACGTTTCATTCTATACAATGTCAATAAAATACTTAATCTGCACTCTGCAGTGTATATATATTGTCCCGGTATTTATAGCCAAACAGAATTCCAGACCATTCTATGATTGCTGCGTAACAACGGCATTGTTACGTCAATCGAATATTCAAGATTCTACCAGAAAATCAATCGAAATATTCTAGATTCTGCGAGATAAAATGACGTTGCATTCACTTATGATGTCACAAGCCAATTTCTTCCTACAGTTTAAATCGGTTGTAAACAAGTCTGCTGAACTGAAAATAGTCACGTAGCCAAAAAGCAATTTCAGACTAACTTGGGCCCCCAAAGTTGGCCTGGGCCCCCCTCAATTGGGGGGTTTGGGGGGCGGCTGCTACGTCTCTGGGACCAATGGAACACCCTTCGCGACATATTAAACATTTTTGCAAACAGCTAAAAAGGTAGCTATCGGCAACGAAAATTTTGGATAATAGTATAACTGCAGCACACTTAAAGTGGTTTAAAAGATGTTGAGAAATCTGACGTATAAACAAAGCACTCCGAGAAAAATTACTAAACATAAGATAAATCAATGTTTGACTTCATCACAACTTACAGTCGTTAAGTAGCAGCTGCATAAGATCGAGGCAAAGTTTTCTCAGTGTCTTGTCTTCTAGCGAAAGCTAGGTCTTCCACTTAAAAAAAAATTTATGTTTGATCTTTTTTGATTGCTCCACAAAATCAATTTCCGTGTCTTGATCTTCATCATGTCCACTATTCAGTTTTCCGACAAACTTTTTTCATCAACCAGTAGTGGTGTGCACATTAGCAATCAAGCTTTATTTAGAATTCGCTACAAAAACAGCCTCTTATTGTATATTCGTTGCTTAAAAGTTGTATAATCTAAATACAGGGGATCAAGACAAAACACTCAGTTTCAAGGGTCCCACATAATCATCAATTAAGAAAAATAGCAACATGCTTATGCAGTCTCATAAATTGTTTTCGGCTATAAATTGCACAGCTTAACACACAATTTTTTGCCAAACATATTTCAGCGATTTTAGGGTGTATTTGGTGCGCTGAATCCAAAACTAGCGTTGGTTTTGCTGAATTGGCTCTAGTTTTTACGATAATTACATTTTTGTAATTTACGTCACAGCTAGAAATGTAAATACAACAATGTTAGTAGTTGAAGCTTATTCTGTGCTAGGAGACTCTTTTCACTTTGTTTTATGCTTTGCAATGTTGAGTATCTATTGCAAATACTCAAAGTATGGAACATTATTTCACCAAAATATTTGAGCATTATTGCTCTCTTTTGCCAAAAAGTAGCAGATTTTTGTTTGCAAACAATTTAAAAGTTGATATTAATGCGTAAAGTTTTGTAATCAGGTTCGTTAAACTTTATCAAATCTACATATCAACTAAAACATGGCAATAAACGCCAAGCGCAAAACTACGAAGTTTTAAAACGTATATCCTTACATGCAATAAAGTGTTCTCTAGAGTTGCAAAGCATTGCAAGGTAACAAATCAATCAATAGAAGCAAATCGTCTCTTGTAAGATTTTCTTGTGTGAGAGGCAAGTGGACGATGGCGCTGAAGGTTCCGACAGTAATCGGCCATCATATGGATATCCCACCTTTCTTGGTATCTTTCTTCCGTAACCTTAAAGTCCTGATGGAATCTTTTCCCTTGCTCTTCGCTTAGCCCCCATGATTTTCTGGAAATCTATCCAAATGACAAAATAAATAATGAACTTTGATGATCATTTTCACTCCAAAATTTTGGAAATTAAAAAGCATATCCTCGACCAACTCTTTATAGTGGTCTGCTTTGGTGTTGCCCAAAAAATTCTTGACAACCAGAGAAAAAGAAATCCAGCAGCAGAATCCACAACAGTCATGTATTTAGCAACACCCGGATTCCTCATGATCTTTCGAATCTGTGGGCCATCAAACACCCCTGCTTTAAGTTTTTCGTTATTCATTCCTGGAAAAAAATTGCAAATGTAATTAAAACAACAACTATCAACTGGTAGTGCCTTCACAAACTGTTTCGTTAACTCCAGTTTGATGTGGAGTGGAGAAATAATAATTTTGCCTCTGGGAACAAGAGGCTCATTAATGATATTGGCTTCATTAACTGCCATATTGATCCTCGGAGGCCATTCCTTCTTCTCCCAGTGCTCATCGCGAGCACGGCTGTTCCACAAACATATAAAACAAGGATATTTGGTATACCCACTCTGTTGACCAAGCAGAAAATTTATTATTCAAATATCAACGCATATTAACCGCTGGTGCTCATGATACTCTAGTTTTTTCAATGCTCTTTTAATACTGTTATATTCTTTTTTGAGCTTTGTTGAGTAACCAATCGGAACCGAGGCGTACTGGCTTCCGTTATGTAACAAAACGCATTTCAATCTTCGCTGGAAACTGTCGATAAATCGTCTCCAGCCTTGATATCTGTATTACGGTACTCCCATAATCAGAAGAAGGCCTTCAACATCTTTATAGTATACAAGTCCGTCTTACAAACAGAAATAAGGCAGAAGCTCCTTTTCCCTTGTGCGGTACAATGTTACTTTCGTTCCTGCACTAAGGCTGTTTTTGTCTCTAAGCCTCGATGCCAATATTTCTAAAGCGTCTTTGGATAGATTAAGATCCCTTATAAGATTACTGAGCTCTTCTTGACTAAATTGCTCAGGTATAGTAAAACTTCCTTCATAAACACTACCACCACTATCGCAGGAGCTTTCCAAACTTTCATGCACATCATTCCAGTTGGTTGATATATCTGGTAAGTGACTAGATGTGGCACAGGTGCTGTTTCACAATGTGGCACAGGTGCTGTTTCACAATGTGGCACAGGTGCTGTTTCACAATGTGGCACAGGTGCTGTTTCACAATGTGGCACAGGTGCTGTTTCACAATGTGGCACAGGTGCTGTTTCACAATGTGGCACAGGTGCTGTTTCACAATGTGGCACAGGTGCTGTTTCACAATGTGGCACAGGTGCTGTTTCACAATGTGGCACAGGTGCTGTTTCACAATGTGGCACAGGTACTGTTTCAATGAGGTACAAGACGTCTAGGAGATTCTAAATAAAGGTATCTCCATGACTTTCTCTTGTGTCGATTAAATCCTTTTAAATCTACCATACAAAAGTAACAGTCATCAAAGTGATTTCTTTTTCGGGCCATATCATTGGTACACCAAACCTAAAGCTCTTCGTCTTCCCATTAGCCCACATTCGTAGATGTTCAATGCATATCTTGCAAACAATATGTGGTGCCCATGACTTGTCGTTGTCGCCAAGCTTAACTCCAAAGTAAGCAAGGGACACCTCACACGAAAAATCGGTGATAGATTTTTTATGATCTTTTAGGATGTATTCTCCGCAAAAGTAACAGAATTTGTCAGGGTCATTACAGCCGCTTCTTCTGGAGCAAGTCATAGCTTTCAATGCCATGTGTGATGTGAATAAACTACAAATACGCAAACGCACTTACTTACTTCACATAAATTGTAATATTGTCCAGTAAATTCATTTTTTATGGTTTGTTACTTATTGCAGTCAATTAAAATTTATCGCTACCTCATTACTGCATAGGCTACATATGCCAGCAAGAAAATTTAGCAGACTATCAACCTAAGATTAAAACAAACAGCAGCAAAATTACCAGTTAAGGCTGTTCTAGTAAGTAGACTACTGTAGGCTACATGGTTTTCCGCCAAAACATGGCTATGTATTCGCAAGCAGCGTTTCCAACAATATTCACATAATTAAGTAATTCATGCAGGGGGTTGCTGCACATGTGTAACACTGTTTAATGGCTAAATACATAGATGAATAAGGTGAAAGAGTAAATTATAAAATGATTGTTTTAACAGTGATCAAATGGCAATTCAACGTTCTTTCCTGGCACAATCAATTTTGCAGATGTTTCGTCTAACCTCTAACGTATTTTAATAACTGTAGTTTATAAATAAAAGTATCGCTCTTATCTCAAAAACTAGAGCCAATTTAGCAAAATCAACACCAGTTTTGGATTCAGCGCTCCAAATATGTCCTAAAATAGCTAAAATAACTTTGACAAAAAGAAAAACATTTTTTTGTTGAGCTGTGTTATGTTTATTTGTATGAGTTTTGAGCTTATGGCTCTTTGCGTTTCCTAATCGTCTCGAACGCTGTATTTTGTCATTTGTTGTATGCCAATTAATTCTATGTATTCTATGCAAATTAGTTCTATAAATTGTTTGCGAATTAGTCGTAGTCGCGCTCTCAACAAAACAACGCAATTCTGTTGCTTTACTCTAGTTAATTCATTTTAGTTTGATATTTTTCTCCAAAATCTTTTATCATTTGATTTTTTCACTCTAACAGCAGCAGGTAAAAGTTTGTTAGTGTACAGAAACACAATCAAATCAACTCACATTTTACACTGTATATATCATTTTTCAGCGGTAAGAATACGCAATTAAACTAATAAAATTGCTGGATGTTTTGTCGAGAAAAAAAGCTGGTAAGCTTTGTGTATCGGTTGTTTGCGCAAGCAGCAGTTGTGTTGCATCTGTTATTTTTTGTTGCAGAAACCAATTTGCTCCATGCAGTCTCTTGGTTCAGTTTGCCGATTTTGTCTCGTTTGTTCGGCTTTGTTCGAATTTGCTTGAAATATCAGTCAACCAATAAAACTGCGTTTTAAATTCGACATCTCATCCTCTTCTTGTCCGCCACAGCGTGAGACAAACATGCGTGTAAAATAAGCATAAAAAATTGACCCGAAATGGTAGATTTTCCACCCTCAACACACAAACTGTAACCTCATCCAATTGTATCTACATATTTCCTAACTTTTAACATGGCTATCCGAAAATCTAACAAAACAGCGTTTCCCTATCTAACGACTTTTTAACCCCCTGACGGATTTCAAGAAAATCTGGGGTGCCTTGGGACCCTCCGTTCCATAGGTCCCTCACCTCCCCTGCATTTAGTATTGATGGTAGAAGAATGGAATTCTACAGAATTTTGCCTTGCATTTTTGATTATATTTTTTCTGAAGACTGTAAGCAGTACGCTTGTTTGGAGGAATAACATCACCCAATTTCATGTTACCTAAAACTACTGCCACAAACCTCAAATCAGAGAAAATGGTAGTAGTATGCTTTTTCCATGGACACAGCACTGCCGATTGTTGTTGGAGAGATTAAAATTGAAGCATTTTATGCATAGCTGTAGAATATTTCGGTTGGGAATGAAATGAATGGAATGCTAGTTCATGCATGAGATGGTTTATAGTTCATAAATTCGAATGTAAACCTTATTTTCTTGTCTACTGCATGAGATAGTTTTATGAAATTACTGTGATTTGATTATAATTTAAAGATTTTTTTTGCGCGTTAGGACTGTAGTCGTCACAGACAGATGACTTTCTTAGTGCGGAACATGGCTAACAGTTTGTTTCATTTCTCCTTGCGCAAGACAAAGCATTTAAAAAAATTTCGGTATGATGAGGAAAAGAAATTTAAGCTTCCCTTGAACATTAGCCCAATTTCAATGCGAGTCTCCCTGAAATGTCAGCTGCAAAAATTATGACAAATTATTTCAAACTTGGATTTGCAATGAATTTTACTTGGCATTTTAAAACATTTTTTCGTAAAGAAACCTCTTATCCATCGGTTTTACAGTAAACCTAACCGTTTTCTTCCTCGAAACCAACACAAAAATTTGTTTGCGATTGCATTCCATCATTCTACTTTTGTATCTAATTGATTTTATGCAAAACAGTAAATAACTGTTTAAAAAACCAATGCGATATTTTTGGAAAGCTAGGATTTCTTGTAAAGCGAAATGAGCAGTCAAATCTATAGTGATGTTCTTTGTGTAAAATTGTTGAGTGGTTCAAAAAGAAAAAGCAAAGTGACTTTGCTAGGATAAAAAGAGTTTTAGCCATGAGAACAGTAACAAACTAGTGGCCTCTTTGGAACAATTTTTATAATTATTTTTTGGCAACCGGCAGGTGGCAGTAGTGATTCAAGATGTTGCATAGGTTAAATGCTTTGCGTGATTGAATTGGTGCAGAATGTGTTGCTATGACAGACTAGGTCAGAAAAAAGCACTGCAGAGAGTATTTTTCCTTTTGCACATTACGTAGCTTCTTGCACAAAACTTTTTGATGTTGACAAATAACTTATAATAACTACCTAAGCTCCCATCATTTCACTTTAAAGTTTTTTCTTCGCATTACCAAATGCTTAGTAGCTATCGTTATAGCCTACTAAAACAATGAAAAATTTCCCAACGATACGGTAGATACATTGGCTTACTGCTTCTCACTTACGGTTTTCAAAACAGCGCCAACTTTTGTTGAGTTTTTATATTCAGGAGAGGAGCCTTCTTCAACTGAATGCTTTCAAACAGAATAAATTGCATCCAGTGATGAAAGTGTATACCACGGCCTACTATAAATATATTTATAGTAGGCCGTGTGTATACTCATTTGATAAATTTGGCTATTACAAGTCAGGGTTACTTTATGTGCAGAGGTCCAATCTCTGACGCTTTTATAAGTAATTATTTTCGAGGGATTGTAAAAATGAAAATCTTTTCGTTTTGAAACCAAAAATTTCCTCCAATTTGGCCTCCAAGTAGTCATAAAGACTTTTCTCTTTTCGCAGTTTTGGTCTGTCGTACCGTTTGCGAGAGCTATCAACCTTTATCTGTTCACTAAACACGCCACTGATGTATATATGTCGGTCACGTTGACGGATTTATCACGGTACAAGCACAGGCGAATCCAGAAATTTTTGACTGGAATGCATTTGCTCTCTCAAAAAATTGATCACTCACGTAACTTTCAGTTTTTTATCAAATGTTTTAAGAATTCATCAAAACTTTAATACAAAAATATCTGACGGTGTGCGACCACACGCTTGCATCTCTTCCTGGATCTGTCAATAAGTGTAAATTGCGAATAGCCTCACTTCAAAAGCCTTCAAAAAGTTGCTATCGCTTTCTTGGGGAAAAAAAGGCAAATATAGAACAATAACATCAAAAACTGTTGCAGTTTATCTGAGCAAACCAGGGATGTGGAAGCGGAAGCGGTGGAAGCGTTCCTTTTTTTGTGGAAGCGGAAACGCCAAAATTCCATCGCTTCCACATAGGAGGGAAAAATGGAGGGAGAAAAGAAATTGGTTCTGCTATCCTTCGGAGAAGAGCGAATAGGGGTAGCATAAACATTAAAGAATGAGAGCGAGGAGGAGTCGTTTAGGGAGATGTTGATCTCTAAATAATCAGAGCAGGGTCAAGCGAAGAAAGAGAGGCGACAGAAAGCTCAGAGAAGGATAAGCCTTGCCTGACAATAATGATGACGCCGCCCCTAGCGTCTGTGACATCAATAGAAAAAAAATACCAGATCGGGAGTGGGTGCCATCGGATCGCAGAGCAGAGAATCCAGGGATCCGGAAAGAGGAAGATGAATTAAGGTTAGATTCCTGGATACAAATAAGGTCAACGGCATGAGACGAAATAAAGTGTAGCAGTTCAGTGCTCCTGGCTTGAAGACCCCCAGCATTCCATTGAAGAGACCTGAGGGAATTAGGGAGAAGAAGAAGCAGGAGGTAAAGTGAAACAGCCAGGAGCATGAGGCGGTGGTGAGGGTGCAAATACAAAGTGGGCGGAAAAAAGATAAGAGGTTTAAAAACAAGGGTGGGGTGCGAGTGCTGCATTAGCAGAAGGGGGCCAGATTGAGCAGTGGAGGTATACCAGCTGGAGAAGTCCGAGGAGGAAGGCACAGTGCTGGTAGGTGTGGAATCTCCAAAAAAAGTAGGGACGCAGCAGGGAGGGAAGCTCCAGAAATGAGAGCTACCAAGAGTTCTGTATCTAGAAAAGGAGAGTAGTGAGCACTTTAAATGAACCCAATTAGAGCAGGTGCAGCATTGCACTGACCTATCTCGCCAGGTCACATTTCCAGCACACACTGAACAGAGAACGACGGGACAAGGGTTAGAATGAACATTGCCGCTTATCAGGAGAATGAGAAGACGGGCAAGAGAAAGGCAGGAGAAGAGAGAAGCCTGGTTGATTTTAAAGAGGCTGCGTGCTACCCTCTGCTGTCGTTCAGGGACTGCACAGCGAAAAAATGGTGTGTGTTGGGGGAGTGCCCGGGGTAACTGGGACCCTCGGGAAGGCCAACAATCATTTTAACCCAACCCAAACGGGGTTGAGGACCGCACCACCACGTTGAGGCGGCTGTTGATTGGTGCAGTTTAATTTTGCTCGCTTAACATTTACATACTATATATACGACAGAAATTTCGCACTTCACTATCCAAAAAGATCGGAGTCAATACGTGTTTTGGGGACGAGAAGAAAGTCCGAAATGATTATTAGAGTTAAAGTTAACTCAAAGTCAGAGTTAGTTAAGGATAGGGAGGGAAAACCTGCGCTATATCTTGTAATTTGTTATGACGACAGGTTATTGTCGAGAGCTGTAATATCTCGTCATACGGTTTAGACCTGCGAAGCATTAAGTTAACTCTTGCAAGAGTAGTTGTAAGCAGTGAAAAGAACTTGTAATAACTGTTTATTTCTTGAAGTGTTTAATTATTTTTTGAATTGTAGTAACGAAATATTTGATTTTCTTGCAAGCAATTCGTGATTTCTAAATTTTTGTTTGTGGGGGTTCCGTGGCAAACGCGAAAGTACATTAGGGGTTCCGTGATGACAAAAAGATTGAAAAGCACTGTTCTACATTCAACACGAGTTCTAATATCTTAGAAAAAAAAACACAGAGTAGTTCGGAACAATAAACTCAAGCGAAGTAGGTAAAGTAAGAGCAATAAATGAAGGTTTTTGTCTTCTCAAGATGATGAAGTGTAGAAGAAGGCAGGCTACAGACCCACAAAAGTTAAAAAAATTGTCATCGGTCGTTTTTTCGTTCTTTGTTAGTGGAAGCGGAAGCGGAAACGATAGGTGTGGAAGCGGAAGCGGTTGAAAAATAACCGCTTCTACATCCCTGGAGCAAACACAGGCTGTTTCTGCGAAACAGCAACACTGTAGTCAGTAAACTAAAACAATATTTTTGGAAGATCAACCCAAAGAAAAACAACACGATAAAATGCTTTCTCGTAAATTGACTTTTAGGGACATAGCCTATATATGCCTTGTTTCAAAAATTTTTCGGTTTTTACAGTAATAGCTTTGCACAAAACAGAATTCCTAAAAAGCCTTTTTCAAAAACTCTTGCCTTTGAACACTTTTTAACATTTCGTCCTGAGGCAAGTTTTTCTTCACAATTTACAGGATAGTTCAAGTTAAATCCTGAAGCTTAGCAGCCAATATCACTGATAGGCAATCGCTTTTCAAGCTTTAGGATTTGATATTTGTTTGAGGTATGAACCTCTAAATTGTTAACTCTGTAATTTAAATTTCGACACTCAAAGGAAATCTCCTAAAGTAAGTATGCAAAGCATACAAATCTTCCCTTATTTAGTGTAAATCTTCCCTTCTGAAATGTTTTTTTTATCTTCAGTAGTGCTGGCTTCGGGAATGTCTAAAAAGATGAGTGCTGCTTGCCCTCCATCACTTTGTGCCAGCACCTCCAGCATGTTGGCTCAGTCTGTTAATGATTGCCATCTTTTGGTTTACAAAATACTGTACTGTCGTAATTCTTATTCCAAATGACTAGGGAAAATTAAATCGCAACAACTGACAAGCCCCCGCAAAAAGACACTGTGCCTGGCGAGTAGCCTCGTGAAGATTGCAACAAAATCAGAGTTCAAAACGATAATTTTGCCTTGTTTGGTATGGTAACCCCAGGCCAGCTGGCCCCCAAAAAATAGCTTTTTCGCGGCCGGTCACGACTTTGGTTTAGCGCAATATGCCCCCAACAGTAAAAACTTTGCTTATGGCAATAAGCAATAAAATTGATGATAGTTGCACATAGCGTTGATACTCCTTGTCAACAGAAATTTTAAACAAAAGAATAAATTTATTTGTTAAAGAACTCAGCACAAAGAAATTTCAACTGAACAATCTCAGTCCAACTATACTGAGTTAAATTGAACAGAATTAATTAATATTATTATTTTTATCATAATTTTTTGTTTTTATTGTGTTTTGCAACAGCATAGGCTTTTTGCACCGCAATACATTTAAGAAGAAAATAATACACACTTATGAAATACGAAGTGCCGATTTAAGATCTAGAAAAATGGCTTTTAAAATGTTTCAGTTTCTGTTTTGTCAAGATGCAGAAAATGGAACGCCTATCATCTGCATCAATATTCTTAAAAACACTGCAACACAGATGTCGGGTTCGAAACCGCTACATGGACACTCCTACCTCAAAGTTATACTTTGGGTTTGTGTTTGTAATTCTGTTTTATTAGTTTTCGTTTTTGTGAGGTGGTCAAAAATAAAACAATTTTTGAAAATAATGAGTGAATCCTGTTTTATTCTCAGCATTTTAATTTTAAACCGAACGATCGTAGGTTTAATTTAGGGGTGGAAAGCAAGGATTTTGATAACACAAGGACATAGTTATTTGTGTTACCGCTAGTGTAAAGGCTACGCTGGTGCTAAAGAAGAGTTTGATTGTGAAACTTGAGACAACCTACGCAAAATCTGACATAGCTGTACTAATGTGCCAGATAGACTGGCTATAGTATATAGCCAGCCGCACCATAACGTTGGCATACGACTGGGAGGATAGGTTGATGCACCCTTTTCATGACAATCACGAGTATGAATGGTTTTTGGTAGCACATGCAAACTGCAATGTTTGTTGTGTTCAAGCAAAAAACGGTTAGCCACCAACTTTTCTGCTGGGCCAATCCTGATAAGCTGCAAATTTGCCGACAGCTTTACAGTAGGCATATCTTGTATTGAACCAGAACACGGAAGGTTTGAAAACATTTGAAGTAGATCTGGACAAGGCGTTCTATGTTGAGCATTACCGCTGCTGAACTCCATGCCTGAAAATTAAAATTCATCGCAACCAAACGTTGGCAAAATTTGTGCGCTGGCAATTTTACAACACTCGCTTTTTCTTAACAATAAACTTGCTGGCGGTTGTTTGCCGCTTTTCTTTGTAGATCACAGATTTCACTTTTGAACCGGCGCAATACGTTGCCGGAATGGCGACAACAGCAGTGCGATATGAGCTGGTGAGTCAACCTATTTTGTTTAGCAGATGTTGATATAAAAGCCCTTTGCTTTGTGACTCATTTAAAATAGCTTTGGTAAAACCACACTTGCCTTTATGGTTTCCTCTTTTTGACTCTATTATATTTATTTTGATGTTCTTTTTAGCACGTTGCACGTTTATGGCAGGTGACACACCTTCTTTCTAACCTGATCAAATCCAACTTTTTTTCTTTTTCTTGTAAATATTTGTTACTCTTTTGCCTCCACGCTTGATAAAATAATAATTTCATAAGCCAATATTCAATAAGTGACGTCGGTTACGAAATTGAAAACTTCTCAACTTGAATAAAGATACAACAGAACGCACCGTTGGGTCCATCAGTGGCGTAGGCGAGAAAGTAACTCGATAAAGGAAGATCAAACGGCAAAGTTTCTCCCAACTCCCTTAAATGTGTTCTGAGAAAAAAATGTAATTACCTTTTCAGAACCATTCTATTCTTGCTTGCTCCTTTTTGCGTTCTAACTGCCTCCTCCGAGAAAATTTACATAATCTAAACCACAAGCCTGCAACTTTTAATTTTAAAGGATTAGCCTCATACAGCAATCAAATTCAGAAAGATGAGATCAGGGATTCCACCACGGAGCTAATCCGAACTGTAAAAGCTGTGCTTTTTGAGCAAACTCTCAATAAATGGTTGGGGTAATCGTAAATAAATGAAGCAATTTCAAGTTAGTAGCCTAACTGATGAAACGAAATACTTGCTTTTAATATTTGTATTCGTAAGAAAGTTTGTAAACATTTCACTGTGCTATCTACATCCACTTTGAAGATCAGAATAAAAAAAATGGCCGACCAAAACTATTGATTTTTGTGCGATAGACAAGATTTTACAAAGGTTTTCCAGGTCTGTATTTCTCAGCTATTTCACGCACGTGGTCTATTTTTAACAATTGTAATCAGAGGCCTGTGAACGGGCTACATATTTTACCAATTCTTATTTCTTAGGGTAACTTATAAATTTTTTCCAGTCGCTAGATTGTTTTCCGAGAAAAAGACGTCAAACTAAATTTTGCTCGATTTCAGAAATGCTTTCCGAATAGTGTTTGTAAAGAAAAATTTTTCTTGATATCACTTGTGTTCTCCAGACAAAAGTGGGGAAACTAGATTATTCCCATTTTTATGATGTTCTCTTGTTCTGATAAAAAAGATAATAATTCATGGCCCATCCAAAGTATGTTTTATCGCCTATCGGTGGGCTATGGCCACTAGATAAAAACCACTATTTAATGTACACACCTATTTTCATTTGTAGACTCATAATTGAATTTTTATATTGGTTCTTCGTGAACAAGTTGAAAAATGAGCATAATAGGATTAGCTTTGTTCTCGAACTATCTTTCTTTCTTTTACTCTCTTTTGTAATAAGGTGATGTTGTTGTTGCGATTAAGTCATTACGTCATGAGCAATGTTGTTTAAAAATTCCTGAAATTTTTTCACATCCTTAAGTTTCTGATTAGTAGAGCCATGTGGTTGAAAATTTAGGTAAAACACACTTGCGGAAAGATCAAATTTCAACAAAAATCACAGTATCAGAAGAACGCCAAAAATATTTTTCAACACTTGAAGCTCGTTTTCTAACTGTAAATTATCTCAGATATCGATATGGCTAAATAAGCTAAATTCACTGTAAAATTGTTAGCCTCTTTCGATTAGACCAAGTACTGCATATACAGGATGTTTCACACTTCTCTGAGATACCAAAAATTTTGTTCAACAAGAAGTAAATGAGATAAAATCAAAAATTTAAAGCAGTTCGGTCAAAAACGTCTTGCTATTTTGGAATACGCAGCAAGATGCCAATAACTTACACAAAATTTGTGCAGTTCAACTTTTTCATGTGGGCCCCATTTTAGTTTGCGCAGGTATTGATGCGAACAGCAAAATTCTCAACTACGAGAGGACATGTGTATGTTGGAACACTCTGGGTGAATGCCCCAAAGATATGATATGGAAGCTAAGCAGTGAAAATTCCAAAAGCTATAAGCACGCAATTAAACCTTGTGTGAAAGCTGGATCTCCATTGCATGAATCCGAGTATTCATACGTTGCTTGAAATTTTATTTTCCTTTTCTTTATGCTTAGTCATTATATCATGTCATCAATAGGACAACATGTTGTTATTCAAGTACTTATTTTGATGTGTTATTAATTACTCCATTGAGTAATCTATTTATAATAAAAAGCGTGTTCGTTATGAAAAAACATTTTTGTCGATTTAAAAACGTTTTATTCAGTTTCGCATTTTAAAAACGCAGCTCTTGTGCAATGATTCAGTTGAGTTTTTACTTTCAATGACTTGGGTAAATAGGCACAAAGTTACATCTGTTTTCTCTCCAAGAAACCTATTTTTTTAACCATAGAAAAGTTTTTGAAGGACTAGCCTTTTCAAGTAGGTCCAACGCACAAATGTAGCAAGAATGGAGGTAAAATGGCGGAAGGTGTTTTGAACAATTTTCCCGAATGATAAATTATATTTTCCCGAGTGTCAAACGAACAAATATTGAAACAAAGTCTTTGATTTTGATAAAGCATAGTGACATGGTTTGCCAAACAGAAATCAAATCGTTTGTGATGCCACAGCAAAACATTTACCGAGCAGTTATGAAATAAAAACATGATTTCACAGCATTAAATCATTATTTAATTTCGAAAGCTGGTAAATGAAACAAACTGTTTCTGATAATTCTGAAAAATTTATGCGACAATTTTAAAATTATGGGAAATTATGCGATCGCTAAACTCCATAACAGTATTGGTAAGAGAAACCAATGTGACAATACCAGGAAGCAATACATCAAAAATTGCAAGTGAGGTATTTTATTTTTGTAGTCCTAATTTAAAGACTGGTTAAAAATGTTGCTAAGTATCAGAAAAAAAGCTTTTCACAAAGTGGATCAATTTTTACTCATTTCAAGGAATGAACCCTGTTACTGCCTAGACATGGCCTCAGTTCCAATGTAATTCTTACTTTTATTATGTGCTATTACAATCTGCTACAACTTGTGACAGCAAAAAATTAAAATTTTGGCTTTTTTATCTTTATGTAGTGCCCTATTTGCAATTTTAGATTTTGTATTGAAAAAAACTTTGTCGAATTCTAATTTTATGACAGGGTCATAGCCTCTTTACATTTTTCAATAAATATCAATTTCCATTAGGTCTATTAAACAATGAAATTGTAATGTGATGAGTGTCTTGCTGTTGCATCACAAATGGCAATCCATTTTTGCTAAACCATTATGCTGGTTCACACATTTTCTTATTTTATTATTAATACTAACCAACTTTGGTGACTTCTACCGCAAGTGCCTCAATCAGTAATGGTGGTCTGATCAAGCTCTTTGCTGGTCTCAGTAGCATCAACAAGTCTGCCACTTCTCATCTCTTTACCTCCTATGTGACTCTCGCTCTGTCCTTGCCACCCTGTCCTCTCCTCCATCTTTCCTTTTATCTCAATCGCTCTGGCAGGAACTGTCTTCTCTCTCCTCCTGTTCTATCAGGTCCCCGGACACTCATTTCTCCCCGGGAACGACGCGGCTGACGAGCTGGCCAGACGGGGAGCGCCACTCGTGCCCTCTGCAATTCCTTGTAGTCTCTCTCCTCTTATCTCTTGTATCCACTCTTCTCTTTTCTTGGACAGGAGGCGTACTGTCTCATCTAAATTTTTTGACACGCAGGTTTCCTCGATTTCCATCGAGGAACTTGTGCTCCTTATTCACGCTCGCTGTGTTTTCTCTCATCTTTGCTGCAACGAACATAGCTTACTGTAAAGCTCTTATCTCTTTAGGATTGGCAGAATCGAGAATTCTTCTTGCAGCGCCTGCGGACACTGGTCCCAGGACATCTCTCATCTCATTCTGCACTGTCAAGCTACGGACTCTTTGCGCCGCTCACTCTTTGGCGACTCTCTGTCTCTTTGCGACCTCTGGTCTAGGCCCGTGGAGTTGCCCGGCTTCGGGGGCTCCATTGAGTTCCGCCATGCCCCCATCCCTCGGAAGGGGGCGGGTAACAACAGCAACAACAACAACAACAGGTTAAGAGGAGAGGTTGAGCTGTGCCGGCTTTACCCAAGAAATAATGTTTTTCTCATGCCCAATTGTCGTTTCAAAATCAAAAGTGACGTTTCTGAAAAGATAATCGATTAAACAAAACGTCATTGGAGGTTACGCCGAGGTGCTATATTCTTTTTAAAGCTCCTGGAGTCCCGGCAAACATCTAGTGGAAACTATTTTTAGCGTAGTCGCGCTTTGAAACTGGTCTTGCTCTCAAATGAAAAAGCCACAGATTTCACAAAGGCTTGTGCGTTCAATTGATGAACTGCATGAAATGCGTAAATTCAAAGTTATGGGCAGCCGCCAAAGTGATTGATTCGTATTTGCAAAACACGGCATTTAAAATTGGACTAATAACTGGCATTTTTTTGGTAGCTGTATGGCTATTCGTATGACTTAAAGCTGGAGTTCGCGCGTGTGTTGCTTGGTGCTGGCATAGGCGCAACTAAGAAAAAGGCAAGCTAACGCGAGACTAAACCCTTACATTTAAGTTATTACAACAGCAAGGCCCCCCCCCCCCCATCAGTAACGTAGAGATTAAGAATATGGGTTCAGCCGGCTGCGCTGGCTTCACTCAACGGATAGTGGTGAGAACAGTAATGAAAAGTTAATGTGTTTTCACGTACCCAATATTTGTTTTATAATCACAAGTACCGTTTTTTTAATGGAAATTGAGTAGAAAAACGTTATAGGTGGTTACGCATGGCCGTTTTATTCTCCCTAAATTTTTAAAAATCTTATCAGCGTCTTATTTACCCTGTTTGCAGCATAGGCACACTTTGGAACTGGAGTTGCTTACAATCGAAGCATCCAATAATTTCACAAACGTTTATTTTTTCATTTGATCACGTGCGTGGAAGCATTAAATGTAGCTGTGGGAGGACGCCAAAGTGATTGCTGTGTAGTTTTAGGAAAAAGTTATTACATATTAGACTACTACTTAGAACCTTTTTATGATTGTAGGCCAACTTGTATGACCTAAAGCTCTGGCTCTGCGTATGTTGCTGGGCCCTGGCGTAATTGCAACTAAGGAAAAAGAAAATTAACTCTGAGTCAAGCACTTGTAGTCAAGTTATTGCAATAAGTTAGGTTATAGCTTAAAAGTATTATCCATCAACCAGGTTTTCGTGCAAGATGAGGATGATTTTTGTATTTTCGGAAAGATTTTACATGAAAAATCGCCAACTTGTACGACTTGGCTGCATTAAACCGATAAGCTGATCTGTTAGTGGTTAAGATAAATAAGGTTTTCGACACCATTGTAGAAAATTATTTTAACTTGCCACTGCATTACCAAAACCCAGGTTTTAAGACTTACTGGTACATTAATACTGACATGTATCTTTTCTATTTATCATGCAGCATATCAATTGTTGGCTTTTGAAATGGCAATCTAAACCAACATACTTGCCAACTTGAAATGTGTGAAAATTGCAATAAGGGTCTGAAATATCCTTATAGTGGCATTTATTGCGTAAAAAATCTCAAGATTCTGAAATGGTTTGGTACTTCATTTGCTACACAACCAATTTCTCAAAAATTTGGAAAATATAATACTCATTGTGATGTTGTTCTCAGAAAAAAATGAGTCTTCCCTTTTCATCCAACACAAAATCCGAACTTTTGTCCGTGGATCCGTAAAATTTTGAAAAAAAGCCATCACCCTTATTTTTCAAAACTCCCAAAATTATGAGTTTCTACAAAAACATCAAGAGGTTTCGCTTGAATTTACAACTAAAAGAAATCCCCAGTTTCCAAGCTCGCTTTCAAAAATTCCAAGAATTTTCCCCAACGCATTTCGCGAAAAAATCCTTGGTGGTCTTGAAAATTCCCAAGATAGGCAACTACTTGTAAGCAATGTTCTACTTGTAAGCAACTACTTGTAAGGTTTGGTTGAGTTTAGGTTTTTTGTTTGATAGTAATGTTTTGTATAATCGTTTCGCTTTTAACAAAACGTTTCTTGATTTTTGATTTTGTAACGACAAATGGCTATGTGAAAAAACCATTATCCATTGGGCGAAGCCAGCGTAACCGGCTTAATCCATATTCTTGATCTCGACATTGCTGATGAAGGCACTGCGGGAGATACCTGCAGACCGACTTTTGGTAAACTTATTTCATTGATAGGATGATTGTAAACGCATTGCGGTTCAATGCTTTCTAACCGGTTTTATATTTGTCCGTGCGGAGGTCCACATTTGATGAGTCATGTTGTTCTTCAAACTGCTGAAAGATTGAATAAAGTGTCAGCTGCATATCTGTTTGTCAAGTATTTTGAACTGAAAATAGTTTGATTGGTTTTTGAAAATCTTGGAGTTTTTGAGGATTTTTTGTTTTTTTACAAAATTTTATTAGGCAGTACTAATTGTTTTGTGCATTAAGATGGATAAGAATGAGTCGTGCACACGCGTTCAGTATAGCGTACTCATCAAATTTTTGAAGCAGCCATTAAGCAAATTATTATGCAAAATTTACAAAACTCTGTAGCGGGGTTTATGAGGAGGAGTTTTATGTCTTTGAAAGAGAACCGGACACCATTCTACCTCAATTCAAAGCCAAAAGTGGGAAAAGAGTAATCAAACTCAAGAGGGATGGTGTTTTTTGGTCCTTTATTCGTGAAAAACCAAAAAATTTTGAAATGCCCGAACACAAATTACTGTTTCGGTCACTTTGACCGAAAGCAAAATTTGTAACAACAGCGTTGTATCTAAATCTTTTTTTCAATTGCAACCATTGTAGGCTAATGCACATCTGATTGTTTTGATGAATCCATACGTAAACTGGACAAATTTTTAAGGGTATCGATTTTGAAGAAATGGTCGTGGAAGAATGGCATATTTTTTGGTATGAAGTTCTGAATAATCTCAATTAACTGATAGCTGGCTTTTTCTAATAACTGGCGCTGCTAAACGGCAAACAGGCAGGCCGTGATTGTCCTAACTTGCTACGACATTGCTCACGTTTAATGCAGAAAAAGCCACTGTTAAGCGTGGCTTTAGTCTTCTCCCTCGGATAAGAATTCGTCCAGAAACAGCTCGCTGCCAGCAAATACAAACCAATTTATGCACTTATCCCTCAATTCAAACTTATACGGGAGATGCAGCTACGATGAAGCGTAGCATAATGGCTAACAAATGCTAATCAAATGTTTTACAATGCCAGAGCATCTATTCCAACAGTGAACTGCACAGAACAGATAGAAGATGTTGTTTTCTATTATATTGTACTGTATTGATATTGTATACTGTTCAGCGTTGATGTTTAATCATGACGGAAAAATATTTAAATAACCAGATTTTCGTTAAGATTTCAGACATTTGACCGTATCAAAATTTTGAAATAAACCCCGGTGGAATGGTCTTTCTAAGCAGCTTTACCCTTATCTAAGCTTACCTAGGTCAATACTGATAAAAAGAGTATACTTTAAACAAGGAGTCACAAAACCAGCTTAGAAACTTTGTTGATACAAGACAAATCGATTTTGCTGATCATAGTGTCTTCAGTGTTGGTGAATATAATCGAAATCGCACAAAAATATCAAACGGTATACTCACCGGCGACGCCATGGGGCGAATGAGGTGGACTTGTCTCCCTACTTCTGCTTTGTGACATTTCTGTAATTCGTGCAGACTAGTTTAGTCTTTTTGAGAGGAGGGTTTGGATCCGCAGGCTCTAACCCCTGGTTTTTGAAGCACGAAAAATATTAAAAAAAATCTCGTAGCTTAAGATTTTATGTAGTAGAAGGGATCCAAGCAAGATACATGAGTTTGTGGACTTGTGATTTGTATTGAAAATGCAAGGCCGATATTACTTTTCGTGAATTAAGCATTCCAAATATCTGTTGCTTTGTTTCGTCACCAACACATAACCATATAGGTCACAATAGCAGTTTTACTGTAGTTTAACTTCGATGATTTGGCGTAAGGCGGACTCGCCGATCAATTTCTGCAAGCTCTCACTCTGTTACGCTGTAAAAGTAAGATGTCCGAAAGCATAGATCCATCATTTGAAGGTTTGCATTATGACAATAGAGAGTTGGTAGTTAAATTTGGCCTGGTAAGACCTATAATAGATATTTCAGTCTATTCCAGGTCCAACCGGGCCAGATTAACCACTAGCAAAACTATCAAAAATGTCGCACCGCCACCTAAATTTCATGCGAAAGACAACTTTCGAACAATAGACTCAATTGTTCTAGCTTTACATATTAATTTTCTTTCCACTTTCGCAGAAAATTGTCCAAACTTTGTATGCCAGAGTGCATCAAATCAATTCTAGTTCTTCAAAATTTTCTGAGGGTAAAACCTTTCAGACCCTCCTCATTGACCTTCGTTGTAGGCTGTTTCCGTATAGGGATAGGCTTTGCCGCCAAGCGGTCAATAAAAACTCCCATCAACTCAATCCTTGACTCACTCGCTCAAAGCTATCTTTACTTTGAGTAAGTGCGTGAAGGGTCAAGTTGAATCAGTGAGTCAAAGGTCGAGTCAAGTCTCACTCACTCAAAGCAATAAATGGATGGAGATAAGCTACATACTATATTGTGCTGAGAAAACCCTCACGTTGCAACAATGCTCCTGGTCGTGACTTGGGTCTACATCTAATCGAGGTTTTCTCTGAAGTTAACTAGCCTATTGTTAGCCCCACCCCACTTATTTTGGGCTGCTGCTGTCCCTGGGTAAATTCAAATAAATGAGATCTAAAAACCTTGTAAAACAAATTGTACTCTTACTGTTTTTCTTTTGGATTACCTATTTTAAACTAGAGTGATCTTATTTGTTTGCGTAAAATTTTTGTGCTTGTTTGCGACTATATTCATATGTACAGAAAAAAAGAATGCTATGGTTAACAAAACCGATTTTCCTAGCGTCAAAATCACTTTTAAAGTGACTTAATGACGATTTATGAAAAGCAGAATCTTTTTACCATCAACTTCAATTAAGATGGTGAAACAAGTTTGAAGCGCCCTCCAGCGGAGTACCCGCAAGTTAATCAGAAACGCCTGTCAAGAACTTTATGTCTCACAAACAGACATGAGCAAAATACTTTCGAATTGTATTTAAATACTAATACGAAGTACATTCCAAAAAAGTAATTAAATACAAATATAAAATACTTTTACCGAAAGCTCAAAATGCCAAATAGTAATGCTTCTCAAATGTATTTGGATGCTCATCAAATGCTTTACAAATGCATTTTGTCATCAGCAAATGCCGCACTTGTTTGCTTTCAGTAATGTCAGTTTTTCAAAGTTTATATCCGTTAACCTTCCCCTACGACCTGGCAAAGCCAGGAAAGGTTAATGGACAAAAACTCTGAAAAACTGACCAGCCGTCCCCGAGTATCATTTGCAGTGAGCAAGTTAAGCAGCAGAAGCTCGTTCATGTTGGCTACTTCTAACAGATGAAGCTGTCAAATCAGGTAGACTAAACTGTTTAGTTTCCCTGGCCAAGTAAAAGCAGTTGGTTTACTCATTACTGAGCAATCCTACCATTACCGACTTTGGGCATTGAGATAAACTGACAAACATTTGTCACACCACAAACAGAAAAAGTCGAAAAACGACAAAAATTAAAAAATTCGAAAAAATCGAAGTACAGTACGTTACTTGGAATTTTTCAAAATAGAAAATGCGTCGCAAAAAAATATTTAGACACAAATATAAATTACACCCGCAGTTATTGATTTTAAGTACAAATGCAAAATATTCTATTTCAAATACGTATTTTTGTAATCAAAAATACAAAATTCTACACAAGTCTGCTTATAAACAATCATCTGGCGCGACCATTCAATTGCCATCCATTGGCCTTAAAATGTTTGTTCGCGTTTGGGAAAAATGGGGCACCGTTGTAATGGGCCCCATAGATCTTTGGACTTCCATGTTGAACATTTGTAACAAGTTTAAAAATAGATTAATTTATGAGATTTTTGTGTTCAAATTTGTACTACAAAAACTTGAGATCTTTGGCTTCGGTAAGGTAAAAATCGTGTTTGTATGATTTTAACAGTTGTTGAGATATACTGTAGGGAAACAAAGACTTATGAAACACCTTGTATAAGTTGAATCAAAATGCATCCCGTATTGCTAAGATCCAAAGAAGATTCGAACATTCTACAAGTAGATGAAAGCAGTTTTCGATCGTGGTTACCGTGTTCGTTCTCTTTTAGGAAATGTCTAGATGTTCCCGTTAATATACTTGTAAGTAAGATTGATAAAATTTTTCACCAGGCATTAAAATATTGTAAAAACTCAATTCTGAGCATTGTACCAGTGAGTTTTATCCACACTAATTTCTTTAGTGGTGCCTTTAATTATCATAAATTAAGGCACCACTAAAGAAATTAGCTTGGTTACTATTCACTCGTAGAACGTAATCAGGGGTGTAGGCAGATATTTTTTGAGGAAGCCTGAATACGGCTTTTTGAAAATTTCACGGGTCAGTTGAAGTTTGTAAGCCACGTTGCTTCCAGGCTCAATCAAGGTTCTTAACAGTGCCTGGTGGCAGTGTTCTTGCAAAATCGGGGTGAAAAAGCTTTTTTTTTTATTTAGAGATCCATATTTTCAAAGCAATGTTTTCGCCAAAGTAATGCTATTACTGTAGCACAGGCAATTTTTTCATTACCGTCACAAGCATAATGACTGAAAATGACATTTAAGGTTTTTTTAAGGAGGACCTAAGGGGTAGTGGTGTGCATAGGAGCTCCCTTTTCTCCCTACGCCACTGAACGTAATAGACAGGATTTAAACTCAAAAAAATTAATACTTCAAGTTGGTAGCAACTTATTATTTAATTCGCCACCGTTTTTCTGATAATTGATGACTATTTTTTTAATATCATACTACCAGTAAATATATTAACATTGCCTAGCATCGGGTGTCATTCAGGTTTATTTTCAAAGTTTCATCCTCAGTTAAGTCAGGGTCAAATAACAGTTATTTTTTCCGGTGTACATATTGGTACATGCTGAGTAAGATCCCTAGTGTCTAAATTGGCAATTACTAACAGGCGTAGTTTGCTTAATGAAGCACTGACTAAGCTAAATAAACGATTTTGAATGACAAATAAAAGGAGTGTTTTTTGGGTGTTTAAACATACAACTATAATAATTTCATTCAGCATTGTCAGCCATAGGACCCTCCAAAACAAGCATGAATCACTTGAAAAATTAGTTTTGAATTCCCCTTTTTGTTACAAAAAAAAATTACATCACCTTCAAGAGAATTTTGAAACAAGCGAGAGACAATTTTAAGAAACAAAACAGATATTCAAAGATAGAAGCAGAAGCACAATGTTCTCAAACAAATATTTATTTTTTAGTTTTCACAATCACAAATCAAAATTGGTAGGTTAAAGTTTCTCTCGTTGTTTTGACATAAACCAATATGTTATACTGAGTTTATAACAACATGAATGCTGCTAATCTTATCCAAACAAAATGCATCAATCGAATGACAAATAAATTGTGCGGTGGCGCATCGACCTGAGAAATACCGAAATGTTCTAATGTTAACAATTTCAAAGCTATTGACTGCTGTATTACTAGGGTCAATTTCGTTCCTCAAATTTGCAGTGCAATAGAAAGCCCAGACCGGTTAAATCCGCTGGCAGATAAGTGGTCTATGAATTTAGTTTTTCCAGTAAACCCTCTTCTTTACAATAGTGGTTCCTTCATTTTGTATTTTTAAGTTTGAAGGTCTTGTACACTGCAGAAAATACATTTAAATCAAATTTCAATTATTTTTGTAGTATACAAATGAACAGGGAAGCTAACCGTGATCGATGCCGTGATACCAAAACGAGGTCAAAAACAAAAAGAAATCCAAAATCTATAATCGGTTATGTGTTGTCTCCACAAAGTACCTGCGGTTTCATTGCGTAGGTCTTCTGGTACATTTACGTGAAACTCACAACATAATCTGGAAGCTGCTGCATCACTACATGCTATGGAGAATTTTTATGAAGCATCACGATGCGTGGTGGCTTTCATCGCTTCTATCAGCTATCAATTGTTTCCCTTGAAATTGCCAAGATTTTTTTCACTTTTAATGTGAAGTTTGTTAGATCTGTAAAGGTCTACTGTTGAGAAACGCAAACGCCATGTCTGAAAACAAAACTTGTTTGAAATATCCAAAAAAGACTTTTTCAGTTGTTCAAAAAAATTACTAATTTGTTATAGCAAAAAATTGACTTGTTGGAACAATCGAAATCAAGCAGTGGCCATTTAGATGCAGTTTTTGTTCGATGTCCAATGCAGTCTAGCCAACGTAAAAACCCGCCGAGCACAGTCGTTAAAGCACGTGCCACGATTTCGTCATCGGTCGTTTAAGGCATATCCAGCTGAGAAAGATTTCCATGACTTGCGCAATGCACTGGTGATTCATCTACTGGTGGTTTCCGCATTCCACATACAACGCATACTTCTTGTGGGGCCAAGTAACTAAAGACTTTTTTTCAACTTCATTTCTTCTTGCTGGTAAATATTTGAAGCCATTCCACTTGGTCAAAAGCCCACTGTTCAAGGCTGTATTTTAAATAGAGTTTTCTGAAGATAATGGGTTTGATGATCCAATGTAAATGTAAACTCTTTTAAAAATGAATATCGAGATGATCGGAAGTCAAAAATGTGAAATCCTCTAAAAGACATAAAGTTTCTACATATTTCAATTTCTTTTATTCCTAAATAAGTTTTTGACACAATGCGTTTTGAACTACAACTACTCTCACGAGCTAGCCCGTTCGTCGACCTTGGCAACTCCTTGACACAGTTGTTCTCTTAGAATCATCATAGACCTGAACAGTTGATTGCTTACTGGTATGAAGATTTTTCACTCGCCTCTGGGCAGGTGCAGTACATTACGCAACAAGGTTATTGCAACCTTGTTAGCAAATCCAACACCTTGAAATGAACATTAAGATGTAGATTAAAAAGGATAGCTAATGCATTGCAGCTTAACCACGGTTCGTATAGGTAGCCTATTTGGTGGGATGTTCAACCTGCGCACAACTGCACTGTTAAATTGTACAAAAGCTACTGGATGGTTGCATTGTTAAAGAAAAAAGGTGAAGACCTTTTTTCGGATATCGGTTTTAGTGCTTTTGTGGCCCGATGAAATACTAAAACATGTAATTTGGCCCATTAGAAAAAAAGTTCGACGTCCCTGGACCAAGAGATAATATTAGTAGACGGATTTTGAGATAGTGCATTATTTAATGGAGTACGGGAACCTATACAAAATCATGAGAGCCATTTGAGGCCACTTTATTTGAATTTGATGGTTGATTCCCGGTATTTGGCCTTAAGCTTTGAAGGTCAATTGTCTTTTCCAGCACGGACTACGTTACTTGCAAAGCATACTCTCTGCTGCCTATAGATCTATCTTCTTGTGTTCTACGGAAAGCACTTTATCATTACTATGACTCGAAACCGTATCTTCAGGCAGCTGCTGGGTGGAAAGTAATCTTCCTTTTTCCTTATTTTCTTCAGTTAACAGAAATTGCAGAACGTTTGAATGATTCGTTTGAGGTCTTTGACGTGGGCACATTGCACTGTGTTTGTTAACATAGTCACTATTCTGTTTCAATTACCATTTGCAGGCCAAATCGAGGATTTGTTGTGGCAACCAGACCAGAAACTCAATTGACGAAAGTTGTGGTCGTCCCAACAAAATTCGGTCGTGGATGCAACGGCCCGATATTGCTTTTTTTTACGACGGGCAATCGGGCATCTTCGTAGCCATTAGTTGTAGACCTTATTGCACTGATATCTTTAAGAACACAAAAGAAAAGCAAAATGTCTTCTAATACTTTTTACGACAGGTCATTGTGCAGTTCAGTTTTCTTAGTTCACCAAGTATACATTGAAGTAGTGCTCGAGGCTACTGAACTAACTTCTTCTCACTAGTCATTGATTCGTGAAGAAGCTTTCCAGAAGTGCTGGTTTACAGGTAAGCGCTTTTATTGATGTGAACTAGTTAATATTAACTTCGACTACAGCACTGTTTTGTGGTTGGATTAAAATTTTAAAACGTTTGCTTCGGTTCAAATAACATTATATAGCACTCAATTCAGCCCGCTATGATTGTTTTATGAGTGTGCTGCGCTTGATTGGTAGAAATTTCGTAAAAAATGCTACAAAATGTGCTATAAAGCCATTTTCTCAACTCAGATTCTAAAAAGCAGTACTGTATAGGTATAATTAGGAAGGTATTCTTGTACACCAGGCATTGTAGAAACTGCAAGAAATGTTGTTGTTTTTCCGTTGTAAATAGTGTGGGCAACAAGCAATATAAAAATGCTCTTTCATTGAAGTTTCGCTAGGCAGATGCGCGGAGCAGTACTGTATAATTCTACAAAAAGTGTGGAGTCAAAGTAAGCCTGGAGAGTTCTAGAAGCTGGAAACTTTAGAGCAGACCTTAACTTGCCTTGTTATCTTAAAACAATACTGGGAAGCTAAGCAGTTTCACTTTGACAAAAGCACTAAATATATGCATAAATTGTTAAACATTGTCACTAGTGTTTGTACTCCAGTGATTTAACAGTTTTTACGATTATAAACATCAGCAACTGGCATGAACGCTGTATTCATGGCATACTAAAATGAAGCTTTTCTCCCGTCAAAAAATAGGATGAGTTACTGCTTCCTTCCTGTTTTTATCGTCGTTTGTTGTTTGAAGTAGATTAGCCGTAATTTAAAACAGCAGAAGCAAGTTATGTCTTTGTTTTGCAATGCATGCCAATATGGTCTTTGATGATTCATAAAACTTTCCCATTGCCTTTCCTTTAGTTGCTTGATTAAACTCGGTCAAACAAAATGGAAGTTATCGATTGGCTTCAAGATGTTGCTACGCTACGACAATGGCTTTAATTTTTAATCAGTCGTCCTCATCCAAAATGTGGGTTGGTTTCCATCGGTTTTAGCACAATCTCAAAAGCAATCTTTCATCTTCCTTTTTTGGTCAACATTTTCATCCTTTAATTTAGGTTAAAAACTTTTGTATATCACTGATAAATACTATAAGGTGGCGTAAGCAAGTCACATGTACGGTATGCCGCAATCACAGTTTTTATTCATAGTCACGTCATGACTAGGAGACAAATGGAGATTAACTTTACTCCTACCGGAAGTTCATTGATATCAACCTACGAGAAAGTGTTTTTTGAATGAGTAATTGTCATAAGCTACGCATAATTATAGGTCTTGGTGTGTTATTACCTACAGCCTTCGACGCCCAAAAAATGTGTACTCCACCTAAATCCCATTGTACTTTGTAAAATCTTCAAGTAGATGTTATTGTGTAATAACTACTTGCGTAAATGGTAATCAAACTAATTTCCGGATTCTTCATAGAAAACCTGTAATCTATTTTGACATTCTTAACAACTTTTTACGCATAATTCGTCTACTATTGGCACAGTTTCTCTGGGGAATTCGGGCTGAAGGGGTAATCACCGTTAAAGGTAAGCGAAGGAATGTATCAGCCTAATAGAATCTATGGCAAATTTAGAAACAAACTTTTGAGGAGGAGGAGTGTAGGGGCCGAGCATTAAGTAAGCTCAGCCATATTTTCAAGCGCTGTTATGAAAGGAGTAAGCTTGATCCTTTTTTAAGGGGGTCAGAGTACAGTGAATAAAAATTTTTTGAAGATAAAATTTTTGTTTAGTTTGAACTCAAAAACAACATAAAGGCCTTCTTTCAGAATTTTTTGAAGGTAGTCTTTCTCAAGTCACGAATTGTGCGCTCAAAATGTTTTTCTTTTACATTTCTTGCTTCTGTCACGCGGTTTAGGGACCATTGCCGTATATTTTCCCCTCCTTTTATACGCCGTAAAACAGAAGTCTTATTTCTCGCAAAAGCTTTTACTGGAAGTAAAGAAAATGTTCTATATTGTGCTACCAGTCGACAAAATAGCTTCTGAAATTTCGAATTGTCACGTGGTTTAGAAGTGGGAGCCCGCGAAAAGCGCTATTAACAGAATTGTCCGTAAAAAACACCAATGAAATGCCTTGATAACAAATTAAATTTGGCGCCAAGCACTTCAGTTGTCGATAGCCACTTTTGACATTTCTTTCAGTTATTTAGTTGTATGAGTCGCGCAGCACAGTCACAGAAAAGTTTTGATTTATTTATTAGTCATAATTGGAATGACGTCATTACAACCGCTGGACCAAACTTGAGACAAACCACTAATGACAAATCATTTACTTAAAATATCAAAATTTTGTCGAAATTTTCTAAGATAAGAGTTAGCCTTGACAGCCTTGGGGTTGGAAAATTTAGGACATTGCGTATGAGATATTTCACAAAAAGTCATAGCGGTGTGGAAATACGTTACTAAGGCATTTGTTCTGACGGAGAGCATATATTAGAGATGTGCTACCTTACTAATTTTAACGAAAGTAAATATGTTACAAACATTTACCTACGTTGGATACGAGCAAGATATTCTATTACTACTGGCCAAACTATCCTAGAGAGCAATTCAACTAACTTGACTTACCAAATATTCATTTGAGTATAGGCAAACCACAACATATTTTACTTTTAAAATAGACAATGACGTCATTCGTATCGAAAATGTTTTGCTGTAACTTTAATAAAGAATCACTGAATTCCAGTTCCAATTATACAGCAAAAACATCATACTTTGCACAAATTTCAAGGCAAGTCTAGATAATGAAACAGCGCTATTGTAATGGATTGGCAAAAGTTTGAGGGAGTGGACAATAACGGCCATGAGAAACAAATATTTTGAAAGCAAAAAGTACAGACTTTTGCATTATTGCGTGCATGGAAAGGACACATTTATAGCACTATTCCATCTGAAACCAATGGTAACGCCAATGCGAGTTTAAAAGCTACTTCAATGTGTATGTGTAAGGTTTACCTGTTATCGAGGAATACATAACAGAAATAGGCTAAGCAAATAAAAGCAGCTGGTTTATGAATCTGTAAGAATGGCTATTTAAATTGCATGCTTTTGCCCATCTCTCTTTAATTGACAGGGCGTATTGGTATCGAATTAGTTCTAAAATAGAGGGATTACGTCATTTTTGCTGGAAATGAAAATACAATCACAGTAAAACCTTGCACCCAAATGCGGAATTAGCTTCAAATTTAAACCGGCCTACAGTCAAAGCAAACTGTAAATATTAGCAAAAAAAGTTGGCATCTACTGAGGAGTTTGAAGTTTGATTAACTTATTTGCTTTTATGGTTGAGAATGGCGAAAAAAACAGTTTATTTCAAAAAGTTATACTGTTCGAAAAAACTTCGTAAAGTTTTCGTCATCTTTAAGTTGATGGTTTCTTCAATCCTATAATTGCCGGATGTAGCAAAGCCTACGTAAATGCCAAAATACCAATTAATTACGTCATAGCCCAACCACTTTCCTGTGATTTCTATCTTTTTCTTGAAAATGTGTTTGTTTTGTCAGTATCGTGTAAGCGAAAAAGTTGCACTACGCGTATAAATCAATGAAAAAACAGGAAATATTTTGTTTGACCCAAATCAATCTTTTTGATTTCTAACTCACTGATATTTAAAAAATGTTGATTGATCTTTGGGCTTTCAATATTTTCTGGAAAAATCACATTAATACAAAAGATATAAATACTTTTAACAACTTGACTAGGAGTAAGACATTGCCAGCAATGCGGAGTTAGAATTGTTTTCTATGGTTGATTGTAGTTAAAACTTTGCAGTTGTGAATTAGTGTGTGGGCGAATGTTATTTCATCCTCAGTTATTTCATCAGCTCATTCGCAGTTATTTCAGACTTTGGGTCAGGTTGACAATAGCTTAATTACCAGTTCGAATTTAGTGAAATATTTGACAGGCAAATAATAATACCAGTGTCTTGGCAATGGCTAGACTATCTGTTGGCAAGGAAACAGAATATCGGTTTAGCAGGCTTACACTCTCTTATCCTTGTCACTTGTAATATTACGTAACAGCAAATTTGTTTCTTGAATGTTGTTTGACTTATTTTTATGTAATTTTTTCTGTCATTGGGACTTTTTGACTTGTTTGAAGTTTCATTGTTGCTTGTTTAA
This sequence comes from Trididemnum clinides, assembly GCA_963675345.1. NCBI lineage: Eukaryota > Metazoa > Chordata > Ascidiacea > Aplousobranchia > Didemnidae > Trididemnum > Trididemnum clinides. The sequence continues at coordinate 13,094,265 of OY776286.1, forward strand.
TCGCTATTACGCTGCAAGTACATTTGCTTACGCACAATACAACGATATCTTTTAAAACAATAAAACTGCTTTGACATCGTAACACTCTTTATTAGTTGTTAATTGCAGTACGTAGCAAATGTTTTACTACAAGTTTTACGGATGTAATTAGTTTTTCATCTCTTGTGTAAAGCGGAATATTTAGCTACAAAGATACACGATTTAGCACATTATTGATTTTTCGAGTAAACTGCATGGCTTCAGGATCTGCACTTGACGAAACACATAACTGCTGCAGCTAAGCCTTTCATAACCAGGTTTTGCATTTATGTAAGCAGACAAAAACACGATACAGATGACTCGAAAAATTAACATGTGCTTGATAGTTCGTGTTTGCAGCTGAATATTTTACATTACATAGGAGATGAATAACTAGTCACATCCATGAACTCGCGCTCAAACATTCGCTACTTGGTGCTATTGCCAACTAAACATCGTTATGACGTCACAGCAGCTTTATTGTTACAAGAGAAATCGTAGTGTTGTGCATAAACAAATATGTTTGCAGCGCAACGATGACTAGACTAGCAATATTAAAACCACAAATAAGTCAAAAGGTCTTAGTGATAAAAAAACCGATACCGTTTTTGGGCTCTGCGCATTTGATACTTCTAGAGACCAGTAGGCTACTTTTCTTCAAAAAACATACAAAAAAATGTTATTTGATTACATAGTGTAGTCATACGCACAACTCTGTCTGAAAAATTGAACGAAGATCTTGTTCTTAGAAACATTCGATAAAATTTGCCCATAAATTGTTTTAAGGCCTTTTTTGATATCCAAAGAAGTCTGTGGGCTTGCTTACCGTCCTCAAAAAGTCTCGGCTGCATGCCAAGCCTTACAGCCTATACTCGAGTTGTGGCGTCACGCAGCATTCGCATCAAATAGTCACACTAAGTTGATTACTGAATCGTATGTTGCTACGTTCAAACAGTCATAGAAATGAGATATTTAGAGATTAATTAGATCAGTGGTTTTTATTTTTCATGGCGTCTTTCCGCTTGATTTTTCATATTTTTTCAGCATTCTAGTAATTTAGTGTTTTGTTGTACATGTAACTAAGACTATGCAGCTTTGAATTTGAAACCACATACCGTTTCCTAGCTAATTCTTCTCAAAGTCTTAGTGAGCAGTGTGCATTTTACTCTCTCACAGGTTCAGAATCTAGGATTTATATACAGCTAACAATTAAAATTGAATGATGACGCGATGTTAACTAGTATTTTAGCCTCCATTCAAGCAAGTTTTCATGAAATCATATTTTTGTTTGCTTGAAAACCATTGATCGGTGTGACATGACACACTTGGCATGATGTCATAAGCCTATGCACTAAAGAGAAAATTCCTTGTCCAATAGAAATTGGTTTCAAAAAAACCTTTGTTAAGTTGGCTGTCTTGTTTAATGAAGGACTAGTTGTACAGTAGGCGTATATTTAAGCTTGTTGCGTATTGGTTACTGCTTCCTTACAACTTTTTTTAGATTTAAAGCCACTAGCAATTAAACCCATTACCCATTGTCACAAAAATCAAACACCGTGTTTTCTCCCGGGTGTGTCGCCTCAGTAGATAAGTCGCACCCATGATTTTTATTTGAAAAGAAAATAATAAAAAAATAAGGCCACAATAAGATCGATCAAATTGGACATACCCCGAAAGTTTGTATAATATTTTCGTTAAAAAAGTGCGACATTCGGAGAATTCAAAGAACGCAATTTCATGTAAAGAAAAAAGAACACACTTTAACCTATCGGTATTTGGAAGAGGTGTAGTCTGCCGATAGATCAATCTAATTTCAAAGTTGGTCTAGATTAGGCGAGCCAGATAAGACTTAAGCCCGCAGTCAACAAATTGTGTACATTATCCATTATGATGCCATACTCAAGAAGATGAAAATTTAAATATTTGTTTTTTGCCAAAAATTTATAGCTGTTTAGTTTAAAGCTGAATAAGAAGAATTTGTGATCAGAAAAGTTCTTTTTAAGCAGAAAAAAGTAATGTGATATTAATGAAAGATGCTGTAGGCTATTAACTAAACTCCTTTGGTCAAAAGAATTGATTTTTTTAATGTATAAAGTGTTGGCATGGATGTAAAATTGTTGATGATATGTTTCAAATGACACTTCTATACTAGCGTCATTTTGAAGAATTAACTCATGAGTATAGTTTTGTGTTGTTAAAATATTTATCTTTTAACTTTCTAACAAGGCAATAAACAATTTAGTTTAAGAAGCTAGTCAGCCTAGAAATTAGAATCTCAGTGTACTTAGCATGGACCATTCGTTTTTAAGATTTTTGAAAACAGCATGACTTCACAAAAGTTAATCCAAACAAGCATCTAAAGCAGTGATTCCCAACCAGGAAGGCTGTCCTCCCCAGGGGAGGTAAAATCAGATGTTATAAGAGGTGGACAAAGACTTGAAGAAAAAATCACCTTCAAAAAAAAGGTCTTTGAGTTTGTTTTGCGACAACAATGGAAAAATTGATACTTCCAAAAACTTGATACCCTCGAAAAAGTAAATTAATTTTTTGCTAATTGTGCAAGTTGTGTGACGAATATAGTCAATCAAAAGTTAAAGGAACTGGTGCAATCAGAAAAAAAGGTGATGATTGTTCCCACAATGCAAGGCTATTCCTTTTTTTGGAGATCGCCATTTTCAAAATGAAAATTCAAGCCGAAATATTTTTAACCAGCCGAATGATACCTCTAAATGTAGTCGAGGTGTAGGATAACTTCAGACAGGGCAGTGGAGGCAGTGTAAGGTTGGAGCATACTGATTCACACAATCGCTAAGCTGTGGCGGCAGCGTTATAAAGTTAGGCTGCTGTTCATGAAGTGTGCGGGTTTGCCAAGCTCAAATTTCCTGTAGTCAGAGTTTCTACCTTGAATTTGACAGTCAAGCAGTATTAGTCTTCCAAACATAAATTAATAAGTAACCAACCATCAAACCTATCTATGACAAATAAATTACAGCACTGAATTTAAGGATTTCATAATATCTACGTCAAGTGCATGGTATTCCACAAAAGTCCATTTTTTAAGTTTGCCTTGTTTTCTTAAGGGCGTGTTTGCCATGTCAGATCAAGTACACCATTCCAAACTAATTCGTTAGTCGTTACAAACTAAAGGGTGTGGTTTTGAAAACCACTCCTTAAAGGCACACCCAGTGTTACATTTTGCGTAGGCTTAAATATAACATTGCCTACATAAATCAGAAATATTAGAAAACAAATAAAGTAAAATTATGTAATTGCTTGGTAAATCCAAACCACAAGTGCGTTACAACTTGCTCACGCTCTCAATACCACCATCGTGGTGCAATACATTTCAATGATTCCTGGTAAACAATTAGCTTTTCTAAGATCAGGTAATGATAGGCCTAGAAACAGTTCAACGCTTACGTCATTTTTAAATTAAAGTGATGAATTAAGGAAATTTACTGGTTTAAATTTGGCCTATTCAAAGCATGTGTCAAGTTACACAAACCAAGCAGAACTATTGGAAAATCTCTTATATCAACTGAGTAAATCTTTTTCTGGCCGTCCTTTTACCCAAATATTTTGCATATACCGGTATTGCTGTTACAAATTGGCATGACCTGGACCAGAACTCTCAGTAAGAAGAATTGCATTCTATTGCTGTACTAATCATGTTTTATTTCGTTTCTTTTAACGACAAATTTAAACAACTTTAAAGCAGTTAAATTTGCGCGTCAGTTAAGTTTGCGCTAAATCTAAACTTAATTCATCAAATATTGTTTGTAGTTTGCAATGCCATAAAATCAATTGTATGCAAATAAAATTCACGAAATCCTACCCTACAGTAAAATGCACCTATCAAAATCAAAAACTACAAAGTGCCTTGATTTGAATTTAACAAATTATAGTTGAGCTTATTTTACTTTTAAGTTTCTTGAACGGTAAAACGTTTGGAGTCGCTTGTCCCCTCGAAGTGTGAAGCGTAAAACTTTAGTGTGTAGCACAATTAGGCTACGTGTTTCTTTAACTACATGTCTAAGCAAGAACTATTTTTGTTGGCTTCGGAAAATGAAACCGGTTTGTATAGTTTACGTTGGGCAATCTTTGCTTAAGCTTTTGCAGTATTGATTTAAGGTGAAATTTTACTGCAACCGTCGGATAGAAATGTATGAACACTTACCGTATTTGCCAGCAGTTTTATTAATCAAAATAATTCCTGTTTGAAGGTTGACGCTAATGCTGAACCAGCGGTATTGCAAAATCAACTTTTTACGAGGAATTTGAGCTCAACAGCAATTACCAGCTGTTCAAAACTGGTCTAGCAAAAGTAATGGTATTAATTAGTCATGACAACTTTAGACAAATTTAAAGAGTATAGGAAGTTTGTTGAATACCACACACTTAATGAAGATATTATGAAATCCTTAAATTCAGTTCTGTGATTTATTTGACTTAGATAGGTTTGATGGTTGGTTACTTTTCAATTTATGTTTGGAACACTAATACTGCTTGACTGTAAAATTCAAGGTTGAAACTCTAACCACAGGAAATTTCTCCTTAGACTTTTCCGAGAATGGAATTATTTATTTTTTCAACCCACGCACTGTAGATTATCAGCTTCATTGGACTCTATCAATGCAACTTTAATGAAAATGCTTACGTACAATAAAAAACGACTATAAATTTGTCTAAATAAGCGTTGTTATGCCGCCAATAATACCGGTAACTGAATCTTTAAGCTAAAGATTCTGTTTGGCCCAACACATAAAACAAAGGTCCGAGTTAACAGAAACAACAAAGAAAACATTTTAGGATTGAAATATATCTTTAACTACAGACTATTGAATCACGCTCCATTCTGACATTTTCAGAATGGAGCGTGATTCAACTGTTCCGATGACTCATCACTATGACGTTAACGCGAGACGTTTTATAAAGCAATCACTGTAAGTGAATATATTTAGTTTTGTAATAGCTACAGCATGGTGACGACGCTTCTGCCGTAGGGCTAATGGCTAAAAGTGAAAATGCAATGTATTTGCTAAAAACCTAACTGTAGGTAATTTCTGCGTCTACGAAAAAAGATTTGGCCATTAAAGAAAAAAACAAATTAGCTTTGTTGTAAAAGTGTGGAACACATTTTCTAGTTGGTGAGATCGTTAATTCTTCATTTTCAGTGCTTGATGAAAAACAAAAAATTATCTATTCAGCAAGTATCTGAGTTTATTTTACGTTTTACAAGAATTACGTGGTCTTTTACAGTTGTGTCAGCATTTAGCAAGCTTTAGATGCTGAGTTATACGAGTTTGTCTACATGCTTTTGGACTGAAGCTTTAAACATGCTTACTTCGCGTAATTATTTTGTCGGTTTAAGCTTGAATACCGCTTCGTTTACGAGTAAAGATTTCAGCAAATTCAATTTTGTTTAATAGGCTACTTTAATGATTAGATTGAGGCACAATGAAATATCGGAAGTTATTGTATTACAGTAAAATGGCAATTTAGTTTCGGAAAAAGAGCACTGCCCTTTTTAGCGTTGAAAATATATGTGATTTAGATTAGTGTAAAATGGTTTAATTTAGCGCTGAAAACTTAATCACGCCAATACCAAAGCTTTATAGAAACCGGCGTTCACTGATTGACCACAAAAGAAGAAACTAAAATAATAAAACAGAAGAAAAGAAAGAGTGCGTTTGCATTAACAGGACTTGGATCACCGAATGGTGGCTGGCAGCAATTTAAGTATTTTGTTTTCAAGTATTGCTGCTAACCACCATTAGGTGTCATATCTGCCATAATAAAGATGTTAATTCTCTTGGCCAGAGGCTCCTTATCGTGGATATGCAGAAGAGTTTTTTGGGGTCCACAAAAATTTCAGTAAGTTTCACTGCTTATTGGCTATCTAGATGTGGCAAGTAAGAATTTGCTGATGTGGGTAAACACTGCAAACTTCTGCGGGTGAAGACTTTTTCTGGTGTTTTAGAACGACTACAATTGGTTATTGAGTTGGGATCCGCCACATCAAGCATTCCTTCAAAAGGGTTTATGCATCAAAAGGTTGCTAATCACTATTACAGTCTAATTAACTTTAACATTTCGCAATTTGTTAAGGCGTTTCTAGAATGCCAGTACTATTTTCTTCCTGGTATTAAAAGTCATCTTTTTGTTTAAAGATTGAAATTATGTGGGATTAAAGTTTTTAGTTCAGTTGTAATTCCAACTGAATTATAAAATTACGTCATGTTTAAGTATTGACGCCACTTCTTCAAAAAGATACAATTAATTTGGCAACCATCAATTAGAAAAAGCCGTATAATTATTGTTGTGATATCCGTAGGAAGTTTCTGGTGTTGACTATTACTAACCTATTTAATTAAAGTCTTTGACAATTTTTGGCTACTTTGTATGTCAACTTTTCTAGAACTTAAAAAATGTTTTACCATCTGACGCGTGGAAAAGTAGAGTAAAATGTTGATATGCCATACAAATTGTATTTAGATGTCATTGTTTGTTAAGAAATGGTAGCCCAAAATCAGAAATTACATTGAATATGAATGACTCTATTAACTTGTACATGATGTGCAACATCACTCAATAAAAGCTTTTTTACTCGCAAATTCCGAGTTTTAGGCCCATAGTCAAAACGAATACGATGCATTACAAACGTCGAAAAAATTTGGGGTGATGTATTGAACCTTTCTTCCTACTCACAGAGGACTACTCCCAGCATTGTGTACACAATATCATAATGTACAGTAGTTGAGTAAAATATGCGCTCGTGACAACAAAGCTAAATATTTGTGACTAACCGTAGCAAAGTCATTGATCACTTACAGTGAGCAGTGTACAAAACTCAAAAAGATATAAAATCACCATACACGTCTTTGTTGTAACGTGCTTTATCAAATAAAATACCACCAGCAAAAAGCGTGGAATCGGATCGACAAACATGGAGATGGACACTTAATTCGATGAGTCATTCTTACAAAGTCTCGGTTTTCAATATCCTATTCATTTCTCTGATATCATCAAGAGTTTTTTTCACAAGCTAAGAGCTCTTGGAAAACACGACGCAAACAATTTCCATGACAATAACGTCGTTGGAAGGTCGAAAACACCTTTTTGCTGAAATAACAAATAAATACAAAGTTTTCGCTTATTAGTCTGTATACCAGCCGATCATCTCATGGACAAGGCTTGCAGTTTGTTTAGTTTCTAAATGTTAGAAAGTTGTCTCTTAGAGCACGCGCAAATCAATTAACTGATTACGCATAAGAATATCCTTTAATAGGCGAACATTATGTTTAGAACGTATCACTGTGAATTCCTTCCGTTAATAGTTACATTACGACGTGCGAGCATTAGAGTATAAAGTTTCGCCATTCTAGTATATTTAGCTTGAGCAACAGTAAATTGCCATATGTAGTAAAAACAGCATGCCGATAAGTTCGTGTCCTTTGCTGTAAGACAGAATTTTAAAGCTGCACATCACTTTGGCACCTTGGTCACCAATACTGTAGAGACAATTGCTTGCAGTATTGGCGAGAGGTGACAAGTTGACTGTGCTCTATCGTCGTACTCGACCTGATCGAGTGGGAAACTCTACAAGTTTTTGTGAAGATTTAAGTGAGTGATTGCTTGAGCAGTAAAACAGTAAGCGGTTGCAAGGGATCTTGACTCTCCGATTTAAATGACTTTCATATTTATTCTGTAGAAAGCTATATTTTTTTCCGGAACTTATCACACGATATTAACACCTTAATCACCAATGTGATTGTACCATTAGCAAACGCATTGGATTAGGGTGAACATACCGTGATGATGCTAACATCGGAATGATGCGAACTTCAATATGTAGATGAGTGTAGTGTCAGTGCGCTACGGTTCTAGTATCCCCTATCTATGCTATAATCTACCGTACAAATTTTGTGAAACAATAAAGGACGTAATACAAAGAAACGAGATAGCATATTAAGATAACACAACTACTAGGGTTTGGAGCGATCATCAATCGCACTAGACTTATTAAAGTTTGGTGCCACGTTAAACACAAACATCCGAATTTATGAAGTGACTTGGAGAGCATTCGATCGTTTTTGATTTTTGCTGAAAAAGCATGAAGTTTGGAAATTTTTTTAATCCGCAACCAACTTGGAAAACTTTTGCCCACTCTTCCTCCAAGTAAACATTTGTCAACTCTCAGAGTGCTGATGATTACATTTGGTAATTCTCATGATTAAAATGAAATGATCGCATTCTTTGCAAGTTGCAGCTGCTTCCAGGAAATATACAGCCAGAAGAACCAACGCCACAGGACTTCTACCAAATTTCGCGATGAACGCGTACGCAGCTCGTCAGTGTATCAGTCTTTATGGACAAGAAATGTCTGCTTTGGCGTTGGTCTTAATCTAACTTGCAAACTACGTCAATATCTACTTAAATAACTTATTGTGTTTCATTTATTGGTATAGCTTGAGAAAGAGGGAAATGTTTCCGTACATTTTAGAAAAATTGTCATATTGAGGGTAAGGGCCTTTGCCGATAGATGATCTGTGGATCATCTTTGCTTCTGGTGAAATATCCAAATACAAACTGCCGAATACAATTTTCCCCTCCCGTGTTTTTGGTTTTATTCATGTGGCATTTGTTTGTTGTAATAATGCTATATCATATTTCTTTAAATTTCATGACGGAAAAGTTTTAATGCAACCCAATCGGCGGCGCAATGGAACAGGTTGTATTTTGTTATTGGAAGCGGATCAGGTTATTTCATTTCATCCACCGGTGACCAGAAATCTTTGCAGTTGTACATAGCACCCAAGAATTCAACTCGCTTCCAACACTGTTAAGAGTGGGTCATCGTATTTCTACTGCAACAGGCACGCACAGCACAATGACAAATATGCGTATCCGAAAAGAGCAAGAACGCACAAATAATGCGAGCCTTGAACTCATAACCTTATGGTTGTGGACATAAGCCTTTCTAGGTATTTCGAAAGCAATGGGGAGAAGCATAAACTTCTAAGTAGATCAAGACTTCTTCTTTAGAGGCCACACAGAATTTTGCCAGAAATATGCGTTTTAAAAAAAAATTAGGAAGAAAATTTTTTTTCTCTAAAGAGAGGTCATTCAGAAGTGAAAATTAGGTTAATTTTTTGCTTTGTTTTATTTTTGCCAAAAAAAAGGAGCCATTGCGCCATGTTTCCCTTTCTCGAAATGTGCTAATGGTAATTGCAAATCAGTGTTTCCTTGATCTGCGCTTTGTTTGCGGATGACTCGCGAGAGTTTGCCTCGAAACGTCGAGACGCTTGAAATATCGCTCTGCTTCTGGTTTGGGTGTGGCAAGACTAATTTTTATGGGTTTAGTGTTGTTCCAGGCTCATTGCTGTATAACAATTGTGGTTCAGTTTCGGATCGGGTTCACGAGTGTCATATTTTAGAGGTTAGGGTTTTGTTCAGGTGCATATCTTAAAAATTCAATTCCGGTTTGAGCTCGATTTGGGTTCAAAAAATAAAAATTTAAAGCTGGTTTTTGGGTCAATAATCTTTATCCTGTTGTTATAACTTGTTTTGTCGGCGTTTGTTTTCGTAGCTTTTCTTGGTTTCGAGCCTTACATTTACACGAACTCAACTGAAGTTAAATGAGTTGGTGACCATCAAGAGCAAGGACAACAATCTATTCCCACACGGCGCAATAGGTTCAAAAATATAGAAGTGCTTTTACACGGTTTAACGGTTTAATTCAATTTACAGAAAATTTGTTAACACGAAATTAATTAGACCTTAAAACCAGAAATCCGTTTGATAGACTTGTGTACAAGTCCGTATTCCTATCAAGACAGAGACTGCTTATGCTATAAATAGAAACGCGAGAATAAATAGTGGGAAAGTCAGGTGATATAAATGGATTGCTCCGGTTTCTACAATAAGTTATAAGATTTAGGGAAAACAATTATATGTTAGCTCAACAAATCTTATTAACGAAAAAAAATTAACAGGAAAATTTTTCATTTTATTTTGCTCTCTTGCGCAAACGGAAAATAAAAATTTAATTACTTATCTTGTTTTTCGATATTATTCTTTTGGATATTAGACAAGGTCCGTACTATTAGGCAACATATGCAACTGGGCTGTAGCAGCAACGGCGCTTGTTGTATCTCCTAAACCGAAAGTTGCGGTTCTTTCGTATTTGTCAAAGTGGTAATTTCGAGATTGAGTTTCATTCGACACATTTCATCATATTTATTCATACATTAATGTTGACTTTGTTCAAGTAGAATCTTATTCAAATAGAAATCAAAGCAAATGATCAATACATAAAGCAAGAACAAAATCAAACAACATTACAAACACGCACCTTATGATTGCTCCTACGCTAGCAGCACCGGCACGCCAACAGGCACTCGCTCAAACCGACACGTTGGCATTAAATTCAAATAAGAAGTTGCAACAAGAAGTGATGCGTGGAAATTAGTAATGCACAAAAATTAATCAAGCGGAACAAAAAAACGAAACAAAATAGTACGCAGTGCTACAGCGTTACTAGTTTTCTGAGGATCTACAGAACTAATGGAACCGTTCAAAAAATATCGCTCCGGTTTGGCTTCAAGTTAAGCAAAATTTATTTTTAGTGGTTCATTTCCGGTTCTGGTTCTATACTTTACAAAAATTGGGTTCAGATTCGATTACAATGCAATTTTAGAGGTTCTGGTTCGATTCAACGTCCTGGTTAAAACTTTGCAAAAAGCAATAGTTGCTAAAGAAATTTGGGATTATCACGGAATAAACTTACGGCGTTCTACAATTTACTTATAATAGTAATATTTCTTTGTTAAAAAAGTAAAAATTTTGACACAAAGGAAACCTTAAGGTATAGATTACAAAGTCTTTGAACCAAGCAAGTTGTTTTAGCGGACCTCACCCACCACGCCTCGATTTTCAATAAAGTGCCATCTTCTTTGAAGTTGACTTTTCTTCAATAATTAAGTGAGTTCAAACAAATTTAATCCACGTAAACATACTTATTGGTTTAGTAATATCAGAAAAAACGATACTGTTTGCTGTAGTGTAAGCTCCAACCAGACATTGAATCAGTCTGTTTTGCAATATGTCCTACTTATTTAACATTGATCTTAATTAATCCGCTTGGCGTATTAATGCATCAAGAGAATAAATAAATTGAATCTAAATCTATTTGTAATAACTCTTAGCATGTTAGGTACAATGCTGCGAGCGGGTGTCGAACCCACATTTACACCAACCGTAGAACAATAGCCATGGCTTATAGGTGTAGAGCATGACCAAACCGGAGCCGTCGCCTTATATCGATGTGGCCATCCCAGTTGGGCGGCTAATGCAACTAATTCTACTATTTGAATAAACAAAAATGGTCGCATTGGTTAAGGCGCTGGCACCGGTTAAGCAATGCTTTACATGTATAGGCTATGACCATAGATCGACAATTGGTGTAGATGTGGGTTCGAATCTCACTCCCAGCGTTGTACTTGTCATGCTGAGAGTTATTAGACCTACAGGCAGTGGCGTAACGTAACAAGGGGGGATCGATAATTTAATGTAACAAAATCAAACAATAAAAATGCAGTTTTTGGTAAAATACGTATACATATATTTTGTTAGCTCGGTTTTTCTTTTGGGAGGGTTGCAGTAGAGGTATTCTAAGGAGTTTTCCACCAAGTTTTAAGATCTCTAGTTGCTTTGGCTAACTCGATTTCGCGCTTTGGCCAACCAAGCTTAGTTGCTAATTTGTCTCGTGCTGCATTTGACAAGAAAATTATTATTACAAAGAAGCGACCACTGATTGTCCGAATTCGACAATACGACTTTCATCCATTCGTAATATACTTTTAAAATTAAAAAATCCCGACTTTGTTAAACATTTAAATCTCAAACCACACAAATTATCAATAATTCTTTTACCTTAATTTCACTTTGTTGCTGAAGTGCCCAAACATGGTGATGCCTCACGAGCATTTTCAACTTTCCTCAATCCACACCAGCCTCTCACATGCGAGCCATCCACAGGTCCCCCACACAAAATTAAATCTGTCCTAGCATATTGTAAGCTAGTTCATCTACAGTGTTTCCCACACAAAGTTCAAATATGCCCTTCTGGACAGTTTCAGATCATGCCATCGATCCATTGCTGCATAGACCTCATATAAGGGTAACGGTTTCGACCTATATCACAAAGGAATTTCACACGTCTCAACGGCATTACGCTAGAATCAACATGCCCAGATAGCATATGAATATAATGTCAGATTACTCTCAGTATAATACAACGGGATACGGGTCAGTATAACAATACGGGACTACGTTGTTTCGTGTTACTGACCCTCATCAGCCGTATGTTTATACCATTGCCCTTATATGAGGTCTATGCAGTAATAAGCAATGGATCGATGGCATGATCTGAAACTCCCCAGAAGGGCATATTTGAACTTTATGCTGGAAACACTGTAGATGGACTAGTCTGCAGTACGCTAGTACAGATTTAATTTTGTTTGGGGGCCTGTGAATGGCTGGCATGCGAGATGCTGGTGTGGATTGAGGAAAGTTGAGAATTCTGGTGAGGCATCACCGTATGTAGAAATTTGAAGTTTTGGAATTCTAAAAAATTGCATGATTTACTGAAGTGGTTGGCCAATAAATAGCTAAACAATTTTTCATTAGCGGGCCAATAAGTCGTCGTGCCAATAAATTTATTTGAAAACTTTACAAGATAAAATTTGATTGGTTTTAACGATTGTTCATCTCAGCCAGCAAACATTCCAATCATGTAAAAAGGATTTTAATAAGTTGGAAGAGCTTGCTCGAAAGATTTTCCCAAATCGGTTCACTCTGCTTTTCATGAGTTTACCTGATCTGCATGTCGGACTTCAACTTTTCAACTAAAAGAACATGTACAATAAATCTCGCATACAACGGAGGAGTCGGAACCGAAGATGTTCAATTACTGGATGAGATTATTGTTACTTACGCATGCATTGAAAACAGGCAACTGTTCGATCGACCAAGAATTTTCATTAAATACAGGAAGTAGTCCACAATGTGCTCGGTCTGTAGGGTTACAGCCAATCGTGGACGTTGATCTACAATCTGGCTCTAGTTGAAATAGACTACATGTAATGGTGGATATTGGTTAACATGAAAGAGATAAGTCACTTTTGGTTCCATTTTCAGCTGTGCCTTAAACTAACAGGTTATAGATATTTTTTAAAGTTTGCCTCAATGAATTTGAAAAAAAATCATGAGCTATTTTTCCAATTCACACAAACTTGATGAACGTTGTTTATATTCTTTTCCCCTAAAAATTTGCCTCTGGCTCCTAAATTTTATATTCCCCGCTGACCACGTATACTGCACTTCATTGGGCGACAGCCTTTTAAATTACAATTCATAAACGCGTGTAATCTTTATCTCTGTTTGCTGGTTTCAGTCAGACCAAACTACCGCAATTGTTAGATTGCTTGGATCTGTCAGGTGTCTGCTATTTAAAAATGAAGGAATTTTAGTGCTTTTCCTATTGCTCCTTCAAGCAAAATTGACAGTTTTTCTCCACGCTATTTCGTTTTAATTGCCCAGCAGAAAGGCTGTGAATACTATTTTTAAGAAGTCATTGACGTTCCCCGGTCAAGGTTTGAATCAATAACCTCTTGCTTTCAAGGTAAGCGAATATGATTTTAGACGTTTTTACACTTTTTCAATTCGATCACCTTGCGATTCCAACTTTATTTGATGTATAAGTAAGTAGACCAAAATAAACAATAGACCATCAATAATTTCTTAAGTAGGCGACTGGTGAAAAAATAATCAATCTTTACAAAGGATATTCTGAAGTTCATTTTCTACTTTTAATTAGATTCGGGAGGCTTATTGCGGCTTTATTTTAAACAAAACTGTTTGCCTATTAATTTTATAAACAAACAAGGAAAAGAACTTTGACGTTACGGATCTTGTTCAGGAATTGAACAAGTAGTTTTTTGACTGCAAAGTGCCCTCTATGAAACTGCCAAGCTTTATCGGTCAGTTGTTTTTTAAGCGTTTTGCCTTGAGCTTTGTATCGTAATGAAAGTTCAACAGCATCGTCAGTTATTTCAGAAAGCGGACAAATACTTTGAAAAAGCTATTCGCTAGAGAGCAAGCCTCGCCCACTGGCAGTCAATACAGTTTGACAAATTTAGGAAATTGAAAAAGTTTTAACTTCCAATTCTCATTAAAAGCTACGCAAATATTTAAAGTAAATGTACATTCCAAATTGTTTTGCGATATGAGTTTGTTCAACATGAGATAATACTGTACTTTGGTATTGTGGCATTGGCTGAAAGCGAAATAAAGCAATACCCTCGGTAACATATTATGCAGGTCAACGAACTGCAGTTTGAGAATTTTTTACCATTTAAACCACAACGTTGTATTTTGATCAGTTGTACCTTTGGGAAATATAATCGAAATGCTTGTATTTAATTTAACATTGTTAAGCAATATTTTTTGAACGGATATGCACAAGCTTATCAAAATGGAAGTTTAGAACCAGACCCATTGCGATATCTTGCGGTGAAATAGAAATATTTTAAAAACTGATCAAAACATTGATGTTCAGTGTTTGAAGCTTATCAGTCAATCCACAACTATAGCAACCGAGACCTTGATTGGATCACTGCACAGAAACGCCAACAAAGTAGAAAAGCAAAACGAGATTTTGCGGTTCTTTTTAGGAACAGTTCAGTAGATATAATTTATTTTCTTCGCAATTAAAGACTAACAAAATAACTTACTCATTTCCAACCTTTTATGTTTTTACTCTTTTAATTGCAGTATTTTGAATTACACATCATGTAACATATTTGCCGTTGTTCTTTTAATAAAGTCATTACTAAAGCTTTTTGATTTACATGTTCAACTATACCAGCTTGAAAACTATTGTAATAAAATGCACTTTCATCTCTACGTTTCTCTTCAACATAAAATATTTTCGATAAATTTCCAACAAATTTAGAGCGATCGAACTTCAAGAACTATAGTTGTTGACTATATTATGATTACAAGACAACATCACTTGATTTATGATTCAATGCCTTTGAAATGACATTCATCTAGCACCAGCAGCGAGCGCATTAAGGTTTAGAATATATAATCGATAATAACTTTTTGCATTGTTGTCACTTTGGTGATTTCCCCATTTCCTACCAGTTTTTAGGAATATTTCCACCTAACAGGACTTTCAAGTATGCCACTGATTGCAGAAAGTGCAAGCATGAATGTAATTCAAGTATTGAACAAAGTCACGCAAAAAAAATGTAAAAATACTTATGCTAATTCACACAAACAGAACAAGCATCAATATATTGTCATAACATACCAAACTTTTTGACCCGAAGGCCGAATTCTCGCCTGCTTGGCCACTTAAGGGCTGGGCGCAGAGAGATTTACGTAATCTATGCGAAAATAAGTTGTTAAAAGGTATTGTGGTACAATCTGCACTACAAAGCAAAGTTTTGTCTGTGTGGTTGTTCGTTCGCTTGAACTCCTAAACTGCTGGGGGTAAACATGAAGCTTACAATTGATCATTGCTTTGGGGTGAGTGCCATAAGGGGTTGCTGACGTCACCGTGATGTCATAATCAAAGACAATTTTTTTTAATCGCAATTTTTGACCGGGTTTTTGTATTAAACAAAAGTCAGCACCCGACTTACCAACTTCAACAAATTTTACTTGTTCAGGATGTCACATGAGGTCATAATTATCAATCAATTGTAAGATTTACTTTCTTAATTTATTCGAAAAAGACCTGCTTTTTTCTGCACTCTTCAACTTGCTTTACAATATCATGATGCTGCCTGGCACAATTAACACAGTTTTTCGCTACCATGGATCATCATTTGATAATTTTTTTGAACTTAGATTGCTTAAAAACTGATTTGTAACCTCGTTTCTCAAACAATTTTCGAACCTTTTCAATAAATTGAAGGATATTTTAAGCCTTTTCCGACAATATATGATATGTACATTTACTAATAATTTTATACTAAAAAGCTAAACTCTAAGATCTGTAGGGTAGCTTTTTGTTTCTTCAAAAAGTGGTAAGTTGATTAAAAATAGGTTAATTTAAAGTGTAAAGGTGACTGCTTAGTATTAACAATCAGTGACGTTTGAAAACTGAAGAAATTTGCTTTCCAGCAATATGTTACCCTAATTAGTTAAGGCGAAGGATTAGTTTGAGATCAAAATTGTTTGCCATAAATCATGTTCCATTTTTAGAATTTTCCGATTAAATCCAAGAAACTTGCATTTTTAAAAAAAGTTGGTTCCTTGGTACATTTTGACTATTATTCTTAGCAAGCATGCTTCTTAGACATTTTCTATTTAGGGTTTCAATAAGAGTTATCAAAAAATGAAGATTTTAAAGCCAACTTGTGAAATATAGCCTACCGGTTTAAAACACTTAAATTTTTGGTGGCTAAACTTCACAAAATTGCAATTTCTGGAAAAAGTTAAGTTGTTTGGTACATTTTTACCATTTTTTCAAAAAGTTATTTTTTGGCACTATCTCTGGAAATTTTCCAAAAAATTTATCTAAAAATGAACTCTCCAAACATTTTAATCAGTAGCCTTCTCCAAGCAAAAAGTTGGTGATTCCCCTACAAAAACATGGAGGTAAAGATGATTCTGTTTTATCTTTTGCAACAAAATATTACTATTGAGTTACATATCATCTAAATGTTGAAGCCATTCCTTTCGCAATTGAGTGGAGCCGACACTGCCAGCTGATTTGATACTATTAACCACGACATTATCAACGGGGTCTTGCTATTGCACTAATTTAACTGTGAATACTTCACTTTGGGTTAATTTGCTTTTAGCATGGCTGAGTTTATGCCAAGACCAAGCAACATGAACACCGCCAGAGGAACTCCATGAACTTAAGAGACATGTAGTTGCTCTGCACAACCACCCATAATTTTGTTTTTAATCGATTGCATTTCAAGAAACGTTAATTTTTGATAAAAGTAATTCCATAACATTATATGCTGTATCAAGGTGTAACAAGAAATATATTCATTTCAGTGTTTTTGAGCATGGTTTTTTCTTCTGTCTTGAATCTTTTTACAAAGCACTTTTCCGTCATAATTTTAAATGATATCGCAATGCTTGCCACTATATAGTGAGAACAGCAGCAGGCGGCAAATTATCCGCTATCATTTTGATAGCAAACATAAATAGTAAAGCCTATTACTGATCTTTATGATTGATAATCTCTTTGTATCGGTACCAAACATTAATCTTCAATAAAAAGTAGGAAGTTCTGAATTAGGGGCAAAGTCAAATGAAAAAAAATCCAAAGTTTAAGAAAAGATCAAAATATAACAATAGCATCAATTTCTACAATTGAATTTAAAGGAAACGTACTGGTTTGAAAATAGCTTAATAGGCGCTTATTGCAATAGAATATATGACTTTGGGGGAAGACATGGCTCCTTTTCACGCTATGGCTTAATCAAAGCAAACAGCGCTGACAAAGAACTTAAAAAAACAAATAGAAATACAAAAGAGAGCCCACCAAATCGTCAAATAGGCCTATCACTAAATAGCTCATTTCTTTAATTGTCAAAACGACCACCATTTGGGCGCCGCCATCATTACTCACTGCGTTTCCTCTTTCCCTTCCCTTTACACTGTTTAAAAAGTACCAATGATAATTTGTGACATTATTCTATTTTCATGAATACTATCAGTCTTAATTTAAAGACGAACATGATCACCATTACGTGTACAGATGGTCTACCTTTTCTACAACTTTTTGTTGCTGCTCTCACAGATGTTTGCTCGGCGAAGTCGAAGCGGCTGCCTTAATTGATACGTTTGAAATCGGCACGGGTATGGCATGCCCTGTAGAGGTAAAATCGCACCATACTTAAGGAGAAACACTCTTTTTCTATTTTGGTTGACAGTATAGCAACATAGACAGTTTGCAACATTGTGCAAAGCCTGCAAGGACTTGAGAAAGTTTAAAGGAAAATCAGAAGAAAACAATCTTTCATGCCGTGAAATCGCCCGGCATAAAGGATATTTTTTGTTATAATATCTTTATAGAGCTACTGGGATCAAATCTGACAATTTAGGAAAAAGCAAGGACTTTTTCAACTTTCCTGAGCACGCCAAGCAGGAAGATAAGAACATGCAACAAAATGCGTAGTCACCAAGGACTTGAGAAAGTTTAAGTGAATATCAAAAGAAAACAACGTTCCTGTGTGAAATCGCACCTCAAGAAAAACAATTTTTCTATTTCGCTTGAAAATAGTTTAGTATCAGAAATTTTAACCCTACTTTTTAACTAAGGAAAATGCAAGGCTCCCTTGGGCTCTGCAAAGCACTGAACTGAGCACCTAGACCTACGGCGAGCCAGAACCTTGTCATGAAAATCTTGTGTGCAAAAAAACGTTTACTTTTCGTTACCATTCGCTCAAGTGCCAGATATGTGAAACCGGTTTGGCTGAATTGGCATTCTCAACCCCGAGGTTACCGATAGGGGGCCCTGCCGGGCGACGCTGACATCTAATATATAAAGTGCAATTTTGCCTGTCTTTCTGTCTGTTCTAACTCCTCTAAAACTGCCATTGGTACAAGCATCAAACTTGCCACGATTGATCACCACCCCGTGCTGAGAGTAATAAGGGTGTTGATGACGTCATAATCAAAATTATTTTTTAAAAATTTCCATCACATGTCATAGGATAATCGCTTTTTGCTCAAACAAAAACCAGCTTCCGACTTACCACATTACAAAAACTTTGATTTGTTTGGGGTCTAAAATGACGTCACAATCAACGCTTTATTGCAAAATCTGTTTTTTGTTCTTTCTCAAAAATTACTCATCGCAGAAACGCGATTAAACGTTTTTTCAGAAGATATTAACAAGGGTTCTTCAGGTAAAAGCAATTCTACAACAATTATTGCTCATTTGACAATGCTACGAGCACTTCTTTATTTAAAAATTTGAAGCCATATAAGCATTTTTCTTCTCTATTTCGCTTGCGCGCTTAAAACTGGCTCTATGATATCATAATATGCCCCGTACGATTAACAAAAATTTTTGGCTGCCGCAGATCATAATATGAAGATATTTTCAAAAATTGCAACCTATTTGCAAAATCAGTTTAGTAAAAAACTGATTTGTGACCTCATTTCTCAACCGATTTTCAAACTTTTTTCAACAAATTAAAGTTTATTTCAATGCAATTCCGATAGTGTATAATATGTACAATTAATAGTAATTTTTATACTGAAAAAACTGAACTTTAAGACCTGTGGTGTAACTTTTTACTCCTCCCAAAAAGTGGTAAGCTTAGTAAAAAGAGATAACTTTATTACAACAACGTTATAGTTAGGTACTAACAATTACTGTCCTTTAAAAGCTTAGGAAATTTGCTTTCCAGCAATATGTGACTCCAATTATTAGGGTTAAAGTTTAGTTTATAATGGGTGATTGAAAATTGGTTGCCATGCACCATGCTTCATTTTTAATTGAACAATTATCCTACTTAACCTAACAAACTTGCAATTGTTAAACCAAAGTCAGTTCTTTGGTACATTTTGACTACTTTTCCTCACAAGCATGGTTCTTTTGCATTATCAGCTGACGTTTTCAAAAATATTCATCAAAAACTGAAGTCTGTAAATGCTCATGAAATGTAGTCTACCGGTTAAATAAAACCCAAAATGTTGTTGCCAACATTTCACAAAATTCCAATTGGAAGACGACTGGATCAAGTATTGCAAACCATGACAATTTATTTTGCAATCCAAGTCAGCCAAAGGACCTACATAATTGTCACATTTGCCAAACGCTATTGCTTAACTCTTAGCTGACTCACAGTTCATTGCATTTGCATTGTCTGTAAACCCAGCAAATTTTAATACACAAGACCTTTTTATTATTTGCACGTAAGTGGTTGAAGGCACACAGTTCAATCTTCATGTCACTTTATGCTCCTTTCGAACAAAAAGAGGCCTATCTCAAATATTTCTGAGCGTTTTGTTTGAAAATAACTCGGCCTGATGTGCGCCAACTAAAATATGGTGAATGATTTCGGGGAAGCAATAGCCGCTTTTGTCGCTATGCCGAAAACAAGGCAAATAGCGCAACCAAAACAACTTAATACCTTAAATATAAATAGCCGGCCATTATACATAGGAAAGGGGCAGCACCATTTCGCAAAATAGACTTGCCACTAAATAGTTTATTCGTGTAATTGTGAAAGCAACCACCATTTCGCCGCTTCCATCAGTTTTGAATATGTTTCAATCTCTTCTTCCTTAAGTATTAACCATAACTTGTGGCAAGATTCTTAGTGAGCATTACCAGCTATGATTAAGAGAATATGATAACCACAATTTCGTGTGCAAGAATTTTGAAAGTGCATAAAAATCGTTTCACTTTTCGCTACTGCTTACACTAAAGCCCCATGCGTGAAGCCGGCGCAGCCGGTTGAACCGAAGTGCTAAACCCCGTCATTACTGATGGAGGGCCTCTGCTGAGCGACGCCGGCAGGGCCGGCTAGTATATTATAAAGCAAGGATTTTTTCTTTTGCCGATATGCTGCGTATTAAGATATTTAACTATTTATATTTAAGCACTAAGGCAAAGTAATAAAATCCCAAGTTAAAAAATTAATTAACATAAAACCATAAACCTAACAATTTATAAAACTGAATTTAGAGAAAGTATTTTGTTTGAAAATAACTTGGCTTGATAGGCTCCTCTAGAGTATGTTTAATAAGTTTGGGAAACGCCTAGCTACTTTTGTCGCAATGACGGAAACAAGGCAAATAGCGCAGCCAAAGTACTTAACACCACAAATATGAATAGGAAAGGCGCCGCACCTAATTACAAAATTGGCTTACCACTAAATAGTTTATGTCTAATTGTGAAAACAACCGCCATTCGGTTGCCACCATCATTTTTGACTATGCTTCAATACCCTTTCACTTTTTAAAAGTGCTAATGATAGCTTGTGACAACATTCTTTGTTTGTGGACATTACCAGTCTTGATTAAGAGAATAAGATAATCATCATTACGTTTACAGGAAATATAGAAGAAAATAAAAAAATGCAGTGTACTACTCGAAGTGTTAATTGTAAGCGAGATCTATTTAAAACCCTTACCTCTATAAACATAGCACGTGATCACCATAATCCTATCATACATCGATTTATATGATACATCTTCCATTCGGACGGGATTTCCATGCCAAAGTGATATCATGCGCCGCGCGCGTGATGCGTGCGAAGGAATTTGTAATAGAATGATACTACATTTTTCATATTATTGCAAATATGGAGTTTTGGTTTTTGGTGTTGACGGGACAGGCCCTGCTGATGAGTCCAAAAGGACAAAACGCCTCCAGGGATGGTCTCGTCAAATTGTGGGAGGAGTACTATTACTTTGTGAAATAATCACGTCATTCGTGTGAACATGCATATAAAGTGCGTAGATTACCTTTATAACTCTATAAATCGATAAATAAAAAACAGTAACTCTTCGTACCGTTCACACAAGCGCCCGATACGTGAAGCACTCGCAGCAGGCCAGTAACAAGAATAAAATCACACCACATGTTCATGGTGTTTGGCAAGCCGGATGCATCCCTTGGGCCGTAGTTTTGCCCCCCTTGTAATATAGCAGCCATGCTGAAATCATATTAATTTAATATAGCTTGACGAGATGACGTTATAAAATGTTTTTAACAATTTATTGCAGCTTACTGAACAAAAAAAGAAACAGAGAATTGTGCGATGCTAGTTTTAAAGGCTGCAGTGCTAATATTTAGTCAGCAACTAGCATAGGCACTGGGGAAAGTTTAGGTGTAAAAAGTGAAACGAAGGCTGGGAATGAGAAGTGAGCCCTCTCTTTCTAAAGTTCAAGAGATTAAAATTATTCTTCACAAATCTTGATTTTTGATACATTTTGGAAAAGTGCTTATCCTCAAGCAGGGCTGTTCGATATTTTGTGGGTTAAAAAGAAGCTTCAAATCACATCACTAGCTTATCTAGCTGCTGTTTGTGCAAGTTTACCTGAACGTTGATCGATCTCAGCTGCTATCTGTGCGAACCACGCCCGACCGCACCAGGTAATTTGAACTTGAACTAAGTTCAAACCATGATTGTTATGACCAAAGAGTGCTGTTGTCACTGCAGAGCAATCTGATAAATCAAACTGAATAATTAAAGTCAAGCACAGGTGATTGGAGAGAAAAGTTTGAAAAAATCAAGGTTGCGAGATGTGATAAAAGAGAGAATTAAATTTTCATTGCGAATGGTGACATTATTGCTTTACATTGAAACATAACAAATATTTATTTATTTACTCAACAAACATTAAATATGGATTTAATATTTGAACAAGAACAAACTTTCATCAAACAATATTTCTTCATTTCAAAATGTTTCACGTGTAAACTTAAACTTGATTGCGAGAAGATCGTTTTTAAAAGGGGTAATACCCTGTTGACTTGGCCTGCGACTTCGCTACGAAAAAATCGAAAAGATGAATTTCCAAGTCTGTAGACATGCTGGCCTGAGCAAACCAACTCACATTTTACCAATTGTTTTGGTTGAATGGAGGGTGATTCTGAATCAATAGAACCTCTGTGAAAATAGACTACAGCTGTTTGCGAAAAGCACAATCCACCACAATTCTCTAAAAAAACTTATTCATAGCCAATAGTCGGGAAAGTGAGAAATAGCTGGTCGGAGCCTTTGGTTTTTTCTTTCAAATGTGGTGCTGCGAATGCTGCTTTGTTTTATCTTATCAAGAAGCGGGTTTGAAATAGGGGAGGAGAAATAGTGATTACGGGCGGATATAGTATTTTCATCAGGGGGAGTAAAACGGAAAGTACGAAGCATGAATGCTGACGTTAAAAAGATATTAAGTAGCGTTTTTATGTTTGCTACAGTAAAAACAATAAGCTCCTATTTGCAGATGATGCAATGGGCAATGCAAATTATATGCGTTCTTAGACTACGAATTACTTTTAAACAGTTTAATCAACTGGACTGCTTGTTGAAAAATATGGACTGAAAATTATAGCCTACATAAATGTATAAATAGCACATTTTGCAGAAGTAGTTGCTAGGGGACACTGGGGACAATTGTAACTAGATGCAAATGTAACATTTGTTCTGTTGATTTGCGTCATAATCCAACATACAAACGCTTTTTTTGTTTAGTTATCGGTTAGTCTATTGCTGGCATATCGCAGGCTAAAAGAATTTATAAACGACAAAGTCAAACGGAACAGTTTATATTTCAGGAAAGCAAATTAATTTTTGTCATTTTAAGCAAATTTGTTTGAGATACCTTTATAAGTTTTTCAAAGTATTCTTTTTTCCGAAAAAAAGTAGTGGTTTTCAAGGTTAAGTCATGCTGCCCAAATGGCTGGTTAAGATGTCTTGATTGGTGTGCTTGGCAAATGGCTGAGATAGTGCGGGGGCAAAATGTAGCCATTGTCTCACTTTTATAATTTTTTTTTTAATCAGTGAAAACTTTCTTTTAATAAGTTTGTTGCCCGATCATGAAAGAATGAGCACCAAGTTGAAATAATCATGTCTAATGAATATTTTATCAATTTTATTGCTGGTGCAAAAGGTTTTAGTTCATAAGTGCTTCTGCTAAATTTTTGTAAAAAAAGTTGAAATTCGCTTCCAAAAAGGTGTTACTTCAAAAAAAGTGACTGTTTCAATCGATGATGTTCAACAACGTGCAGCTATCCTTTTCATGGTGCTACAGAAGAAGAAGCCAAAGGAAATTCATGATGAACTAGTGGCAACATTAGATGATAATGCCCTTAGGTATGCCACAGTGAAGAAATGGACTGCTCTTTTCAAGGATGGTCGGGAGAGCATTGATGATGACTTACGAAGTGGTCGCTCAACAAGTGCAGTGACAGATGAAAGCGTGAAAGATGTGGAGAAATTTGTCGAGAAAGATTGGCGCGTTTCAGTACCATATATTGCTTCTGAAATGAGCATTTTTGTTGGGTTTGTTGAAACCATCTTACACGATCGACTCAACTTGTTCAAGGCTTCTGTAAATGATATCCATAGCTTCCCTGCTTGGCGCTCGGCATTTATGGGAGGTTGTGGAGAACAAGCCGGCAAGTTTGCTTGTTGTGTCCTTGGGCAAGGCACTTAACGGGACGCCCCACCACCTTTATGTGGAAGACAGGTGACCCGGAAATGGCAACTCTCAAGCGAGTGCGGACTTACCGTCCAAAACATAGCGATACATCGCTTTCTTGTGAATGGAGGATAAATATGACAAATAAAAAAAAAATCCCTCCCAAGCAGAAAATCATGTGCAAGCTGGTTTTGCGAGAAATCTTAAAGCTTTATGAAGCAGACCTTAAGGATTTTCTTGACAGACTTGTCACTCAAGATAAAACTTGGGTCCTTCACTTTATTCCTGAAAGCAAGAACGAGTCACCTCAATGGAAGCATTTAAACTTACCAGCTCCAAAAAAGTTCTGAGTTTATCAATCAGTCGGGAAGATCATGGTCAACATCTTTTGGGATGCCTCGGGAATCCTATTAGTGGACTTTCTTGAGCTTACTATCAATGGCAATAATTATATATCCCTTTTAGGGAAACTCTAATAAAAAGGCCAGAAAAATTGAAGAAAGATGTCCGTCTTCTCCAGAACTAGGCACTAGCACACAAGAGCTGGATAGCCTAGAAGAAAGCAATCGAGTGCGGCTTCGAGTTGTTACCTTGCCCACCCTACTCTCCTGACCTTGCACCATCCGATTATCATCTTTTTCCTTATATGAAAGAACAATTGTGAGATCACGGGTTTGAAAGCGACGATGAGGCAAAACATCTTAAGAGAGATTCTGTAGGAGTTTCTAGCGAATTTTTTTAAAGAGGGTCTGGAAGTTTTGAAGAAGCGATGCAAGAAATGTATTGCCTTGGATGAGAGTTGTGTAGAGAAACAAAGTGCAATGTGCAATAAAGGATATTTTAATTCAACTTTTTCATGGTTGGCCTCCGAACTTATTATATGCCCCTAGTTTTTTGCATTGAAATTCACTAATGTCTTTAAATGTTTATAATTACTAAATTACAAGAGATACAATTTCGCAACCTTAAACGATGTAATTATGATAGCACCCGTAAGTGACTTAAATTCGGAGGGGCACATCTCGCCTGCTAACTCTTTCAATCCAGCTCGTAATAGGTGACTGGGAAATTAGTTCTCAAGCAGTCAAAATAGATTTAATTTACACTGATTACCCCACTTTCATGCACTCGCTCTAATTCGTCCTTTTTTTTTATAAAATTTATAAAGATTTTTTCAACTGAAAATTTCTCATACTGTGGCATAAATCAGACAAACAATAGTGTAACATAATCTTTTTGTACCAGTTGATTACGAAGGATTGCTTTCCATTTTTACAAGCGAATCGCTTTAGATCGAGCCTAGCCAGTTTGCCTACTGCAGTGTCGCCAAAAAGTTTATAAACTTTTTATATTTGAGAAGTTTTTTGATATCCAAAATGCCATCAATAAGCTATGGTTACCAGTCTAAATACGAGTTGGCATAACCTTTTCTCGTGTCAGTATTTGCGTTGGCATAACCCTTCAGGAAGTACTTAAGGACTGGGGACCAGAAACCATTTTAGGGGCTCGGAAGTTTAGTTTGATGTAGTGTCCCCAAAAAACAACACGAAACACCAAATTCGGTTTTATATAGTTGACCTCCAAAAATAAATAAAGGTCTTTAAATTGAGAAAACAAATCGATTTCCAAAGAAGTATGAAACACGATAAAAGGTCTTTAGCACGACAAAAGCTATGAGATCGATTTTAAGAAGTTTATTTCCAAATTAAAAAAAGGCACAATAGGCATCCAGGCCCCAGCTCAGCCTTTTAACGACCTTGAAAGCTTGAATATTTGCACAAATGATGTTTGAATATTTGCACAGATGGTGATTTGGTGCATATTGCAGGTGTTTGAAATATGGCAAAGCTCGTTAATGCTTTAGTAAAAAAACTATGACTAACTATATTAATTTACTTTTTAAGTTTTTTTCAAAGGTTTCTGAGCTTTTGATGGCATCATAGATATCTTACAGCACTAAACTTTAAAAAGTGATATATTCAACGGCAAGAAAACATGAAATTGATGCTGAATATCAAGCTTTAAACAAAACACTGACACCTATGTATTTTTTCAGTGAAATGAAAAGAAAAGTCGTAAGTTTTTGCGTGTGATGCACAGATTTTTGTGCACAAAGAAAGCAATATGAACCATCATTACGTTAATACGATACATCGCAGCAAAATACGATTTTGTCAAGGCCAAGTTTGACTATCATTTTAATGCCACTAAAAAGTAATTTACAAAGGAGCACAATTTATGCGTCAAGTCCAACAACCTAACGAGTTGATGGACGACTTTATAACTGCTGCACATTCTTTGGTAGAAAGGTGCAACTACAGAAAACTAAAAGAGAGAATGGTACAAGGTTGGCGGTAGGGCTCTCCGATCTTTCTCTTCCAGAGCGTTTGCAAATGGATCCTGATCTATCGCTACAAAAGGTAGTCGTCTCGCTCGATCGAGTAAACGAGTAAAAAAGCAGCAAGTCAGTCTTCGCAGACAGGATTCCACCTACGTGGAAGCTGTGCATGCTCGTCAACAGAAAATCCACAAGCAGAAAAGTTCTACTAAATTTTGTAATTGATATGATAGCAATATGTTTCACCCCAGATCTCAGTGTCCTGCTAGAAGATCAAAATGCCGTGGGAATTACGGACATTTTTAGAAAACATGTAAAAGCTTTCAGCAAACCGTTATTGCTCTGTATGAGTGTGACGATGCTTCATTTTTGAGCAATGTTGAATGCACCACTAACACAGTTGTAATGATAAAACTTAAAATAAACAAAACTATAATGCAATTTAAAGTTGACACCGCAGCAGCTGTAAATGTTTTTCCGGAAAGAAATTCCTCTGCTAGACAAGACGTTGAACTGATGACAACCGAAAGTCATTAACGGGCCCTCAAAACAAACATCTGGATGTGGTCGGAATGTTTCGACCCAATGTAATCTTTTACGAATTGACATTAATTCAAGAGTTCTATGTCGTTAGGGACCTGATGATTCAACCTTTTCTAGGCTGATTCACAATTAAAGCTCTTAATGCACTTCCACTCATTAATTTGGTAAAAGAAATATTTGCCACAGTTTTGTCAGGATTGGGAAAAATAAAAGACCTGTATGAAATTACATAAAACCAAACGCTGAAGGGTTTTGCGTGGTAATCCCCAGACACATTTTCATCCCGTTGCAAAAATCAATAATTTCTTAGTTGAAAGACATAGAAGTCGATGAAGTTATCTCTCGAGCGACTCAACCAATTAAGTGGTGATCAGGTATTGTCCCAGTGCTAAAACAAAATGGCAAAGTCAGAATCTGTGTGAGGTATACATCAATACATCAATTAAAAGTATATGTCGCAAATTGAATGTATTCCCTCCAGTCGATGAAAGCTTATCTAAGTTAGCAAATGCTAAAGTATGTTCTCAGTTTGATATTAACCCCAGTTTTTGGCAGGTGCCACTGTCTGAAGACTCACGCTTGTTGACAACTTTCATCACTCCGATCGGCAGGTTTGTTTCAACAAACTTCCTTTTGGCACATGCCCCGCTTCGGAGCATTTCCGGCGTAGAATATTAACTATTTTAGATTCTATGCTTGGCATATTGTGCAAAATGGATGATGGTTTGGTGTTCGGCGAAGATCAAGAACAGCATAATTGACGACTTTTGGAAGTGATGGAAATAGTAATGAATGCCGCGGTCTCTCAAGGGATTACAGCAGATACAGAAGAGCTAAGTTCCATAGCATATATGCCAGCTCCCACTGACGTTAGCGGAGTAAGACGATTTTTGGGTGCCATTGATCAACTTGCCAAACTCATGCCTGATCTTTTCGGGTTTACCGAATCTTCTCGCGAACTGTTACTAAGTAAAGCAAACTGAATATGGGATTTACGCCAAACGAAAGCTTTTTCCAACTAAAAGAAATGATTGCAAGCTTATCCGTTTACGTCATTATGATCCAAATTTAGAAACCATGGTGTAGCAACCTCAGCAACTTCAACTGCACACCACAAGCAGAAAGTCGCCAACAACACTTGGATATACACATGGAACGCCATCTACGCGGAGTAGCTATGATGATAGTAGCGACTAGTCGCTACATGGAGTGCACTCATTTTAACTTGATTTCCAGTCAGATGCCTGCCCTTGCGCTACAGTGGTATCCGCTGATGCGAGTACTTAGGATTGGCAGCTGTTATTTTCAATGTCATAACAACATTCTCTGCCCTGTGCGTTTGCATCACGGTCTCTGACTTCTACGGAGCAGAGATTCGCCCAAATTGAAAAAGAGAGTTTGGCTCTAACCTGGGCTTGTAAAAGATTTTTTGATTTTCTAATGGAGATTCACTTCAAAATACAAACAAATCACAAATCTTTGCTGTCCCTTTTCGGATATAAAAATCTTTGTGATCGGTCTTTTCGAATTCAAATTCCAAGAATGCGCATGATATGGCATTCCTA
This sequence comes from Trididemnum clinides, assembly GCA_963675345.1. Taxonomy (NCBI): domain Eukaryota; kingdom Metazoa; phylum Chordata; class Ascidiacea; order Aplousobranchia; family Didemnidae; genus Trididemnum; species Trididemnum clinides. Next base: position 13,122,927 of record OY776286.1, read on the forward strand.
CAAAGTAATATATGCTACCGGAAAATTTTTAAACACTGTTGATATGCTTTCCAGAAGTGCAACCGATAATACTATGAAAGTGGAAAATTATTTTTCGTTTCATATAGAGGAACATGTTAACTTAATTTAAAAATCTTTATCAGTTTCGGATGGTGGCTTACAATATATTCGCTATGAAGAGCTGCTTGATCCTACTTGTACAAACGCAATCAAGTACTGTCAGCATAAATGGCCACCTAACAAAAATTTTGAATACAGTTTACAACTGTACAAAAAAGTGAGTGACGACTTGTCATATCACCATGGTCTGTGAACGAAGAAATGTCGGCTAGTGATTCCTAAATTAAATTAATCGCTCATCCTTGAACGCATTCCTGAATGCCATCAATGCATCGTCAAATGTCGCGAACGAGCGAAAACCTTTGTGTCGCGTCCTGACGTGAGTCAAAATGTTGGAAACTTTGTCAATAATTGTTCCAAATGTGTTTGGTATGCCGTGCGGCTAAAACGGAACCTATGATTCCAGCCAAGCTGCCATAACAACCATGGAAAATATCAGGTTGCGATTTGCTTTATTTGCCCAATTCTAATTATGTGCTAGTTGCAGACTACTTTTTTTAATGGATCGAGGAACGACATTAGATGATGTGATCAAACAACTCGAATTGATTTTTGCAAAATGTGGAATCCCCAAACTACTTAGGTCAGATTGCTGTCAGCACTTATCATCAACTATGTTTGTAAAAGTGGCAGAGAAATTCGGATTTCGACACACGTTCAGCAATCCAAGGTTTTTTCAAAGCAATGACGAGACAAAGCAGGCCGTGTAAACTGTCAAGAATTCGTTAAAGAAATCGACCAATCCATATCTAGTACTACTGGCATGTCTTGCTACTCCATTGCAAAGTGGACATAGTCCAGGTGAACAATTAATGGGACCAAAGCTGAGAACGACCTTGTCTAAAACGAACATTTAGTTGACTCCTAATTGGGACTACTTAAAAGACGTTCATAAAAAAGACACTCAACTAAAATTAAAACAAAAACAATATTTTGATGATAGTCATCGTGTGCGTGATTTGCCGCAGTTGTTGCCTAACACTTATGCTTATATCAACGATGATTATGACAATCGCAGAAAAGGTGGCATTGCATTTTTTAAAAATGAACCCCGATCATACTCTATATATATTGACAAAACTGAGCCTATTACTTTGATTCGTAATGGTACACATTAAAGAGTTTTACCTTTTTTAATCAAACGAAGAGGTTGGGTTTGATTCCGACCCTAATTGAAATAGAGATTGTATTTCCCAATAGAAATCCTACATCAGTAAATCCCACAATTATCTTGCACGCTCTGGTAGAACTGTTAAGGCCCCCAATAGACTAAAATTTTGACCTATCTATTTAAGGATGTAGCACAACGCTGGCTCTCTCTGTAGCCTTAATGAGCTTGCGTGTACTTAAATACCTGTGCTACTGCTATCGAGAAGGACTGTTTGGAAACTTATCTTGGTAAATACAAGAAGCAAAAACTTGTTGTGGTCTTTAGCGCTACAAAAATTTCGAGTAGTTATTGGAGAGCAAAAAAGAAAATATAAGAATTAAACAAAAAATATTTTTTTTGTCTATCGCTTTTCTATAATTTGTGATGCTAATACCTTGTACCAGGGGTTCTTAACTTGGGGTCCATGAACCCCTAAGAGGTTTGTAAAGTTGCTTTAAGGGCTCCGCTTGATTGTCACAACCGCAGTCACATATGCACCACGACTACTCTAGAAAAAAAGAAAATCGCATTTGTGATGTAATTATACACAACGATTTTGTTGTACTAGAGCGAACCAAAAACTGTACCCGTGCATGCTGAATTGGGCCCTTTAGAAGTATTTCATTGCTGCTAATGAGTTTTCTATGACAAAGGTTGACAACCAGGAAAGATAAATAAATTAGAAATTTTAGCCATTCAGAAAATGTCAAAAAAGGGGAAGTACAGTGAAGATTATGTAGCTTTTAGTTTTACCTTGGTTACTGATAGTGATTGCAGTGTAAGACTGCAATGTTTTCTGTGTGGTAAAGTCCTTGCCAATGAAAGTTTGAAACCAGCAAAACTGAAGAAGCTCCTCACATCTATTCATCCTAAAAATGCGCTGGATAGCGTTGATTCTTCTCGTTCTAAGAAGACTTGATTTGAAAAAGCTGGGACTTTGCCGAAGTTCGGATTCATCAAAACGTATAATCCTTGCCTCAAAGCATCACATAAGGTAGCTTACCGCATTGCCAAGGAAAAGAAAGCACATATGATCTGAGAGACATTACCAAAACCGTGTGCCCTGTAAATGAATGAGCTGGTTTGTGGCACAGAACAAAAAAAGAAACTTGAGGCCGTTCCTTTGTTAAACGACACCATAAGCTCCAGAATTACTGAAATTTCTAATAATATTCTGGAACAAGTGATGGAGGAATTGAAGGCTTCACCGTTTCCATTTAGCATGCAACTGGATGAAAGAACAGATTTCTCTCAGTGTGCCCAGCTTCTTGCAGAGGTTCAATATATGCAATTAAAAAAAAATTCCTATTTTGCGAGCCCCTTTCTGAAACTACTGAGGCTGCAGACGTAATACAGGTGATGAACAATTTCTTTTCCAAGCAAGACTTCAACTGGAAGAGAAATATTGATAGTGTAAGTACCGATGGAGCGCCTGCATGCTTGGGAAAACCTCAGGATTTGCTTCTTTGGTAAAGAAAGAAGTTCCTCACATCATTGTGACTCATTGCTTTTTGCAGGGACATTTATTGACATCAAAAACTCGCATCAAAAAAATCATCAACTTTAAAAGAAATTTTTTCTACTTCTGTGAAGGTCGTCGACTTTGTCAGAGCTCGAGCTTTCGACCATCGTATATTCAAAAAAGTTTTGTCAAGAAATGGGTGCGCAACATAAAGATTTTTGTATCATACAGAAGTTCGCTAGCTTTCGAAAAGTCAAGTTTTGAAGCATTTGATGGAACTGAGAAAGGAAGTTTTATTTTTTTATGGAAAAAATAAAATTCTCTTTCATTGCAATTTGACTGTAAGGAGTTTCTCTAAGGCCTTGCTTATTTGGCAGATACTTTTAGTCACTTGAATGAAGTAAACCTGTCAATTCAAGGACCAGATCTCACGATCATTGATGTTACCAAAAGATTGCAAGCTTTTCAAGCAAAGCTTCCTTTGTGGAAAAGGAGACTAGAGACAGAAAACTTTGCTAACTTTCCAAAGCTGGAGAAATAGATCTTTCAAAGCCGGATCGATAATACTGAAGCCCTGGCTCCGTTCTTGCGCGGAAATATGAGCAAAATTTAGATAGATTGCAGCAGTCTTTAAAAAGTTATTGCTCAGATGATAGCAAACTTAAATTGTGGATCCATTTCTGGCAGATCTAGATACAGTTTGTGATGACGATCTGGTAAAAGATGATCTCATTGAGTTGAGGATAATACAAATGCTAAAAAGCGATTTCAACTCAAATAACGTAGCAGAATTCTGGTGTTCCTTGAAACAAGCTTATCCTCGTCAGGCAAAGAAAGCCACCATTGTTCTTATTCTTTTTCTACAATCTACCTCTGTCAAGCGGGATTTTCGGCTCTTCTTGCTATCAAAACAAAACAACAAAATAGGTTGGATGCTAAGGACGACATGCGTGTTGCTCGGTCGAAAACCATTCCACAGTTTCGTGTTCTAGTTGAAATTAAGTAACAACAACCTTTCTCATTGAAATAAAATCTTAAAAACTTATTTTACCTCCTTAAGTACTGAATCTCAATATCATCAACAAAAAAACACCTCCTGACTTTAAAGACTTGAAGAGTGACATCAAAATGTCAAATTGATATTTTTCTTTCAAAAAAAAAGAAAAATCAGAAAGTAGGTGTAGTTCGAATTTAAATTGCTGAAACATATCAAATCCACAGAAATTTTTTCAGAATTTGACAATTTGGTGACATCAGAGAACAATCAATTTTTCTAATTTTTGCAAATGAATTTTTCTCGTTCTAAATGAAAAATATATCTAGTTTAACCATTTAGATATGAATATTGACAAGCAAAACCTTTTTGATGATTATTCCGAAATGCAGGCTCATTTAATAGATCAGAAGATGAAGAACAACGAAAGTGGTCTTAAAAGCAAACTCAACCCAATCAAATGTAAAAAAACGGCCTGATGCTAATAGCGTATTCCTTGTGTAAGCAAATTAGGTCGTATTCGTCAAGTTCCATTACAGAGTGTACATTCATTTAACACCTCTAAACTACCGCATGTGCTACTGGCTATATGTTGATCATTAGGGCCAAGTATTTGGTAGTCATTTTTGAGTGTTGTTATCAACAATGTGGTGGCCTGTGCTCCATTTGAAGATTGGTATCTGCAGCTTCGCAAAACAATTGTGGCCAAAAGTTTAATTCTTGTGCCACACGCATGCGACACAGTGTATGTCACCACTCATTTGCACTCAGGTTAACTGAAGCGTCCGAATGTAGGTGCAAAGCTGGTTCAGCCTCACCCAAACTGAAGGTGAAAGAGATTTTTAGATGGTTTAGTATCCAGCATTAGAGATGAAACTGCGAGCTCTTGTGGTCTTGCTTAGCCGTTCTGCGTTACAGCTGTGATTCTCCAAATGAGTTACACTTTTTTTCAAGTTGGTGGAATTTTTAGCAGAAACTGTGCGGAATTTGTGAATGTGCGTCTCAAAATAAATCCGTGAGATCCCTCACTTGCTGCGTTTAAGATTTTGAAATGGAGCAAGTTGTTAAAGAATTGTCACATCGAAAACCTGCGCACACGAGCAGGGAAGAACTCTATAGCTTTTGCTATTTCTTCACCAAAACAGAAAAAATAAACTTTTCTTATTCCGGAAAAAAACTTCGCTCAAACAGTGAAGTTTCTCAAATTTTCAAAGTTAAAATAATATGCCAGCAATAAAGAATAGAAAGAGCAAAGATTTGTTGCACTTTTTCCTTCTCCAAACAAAGTTAAATTAAAGCTCCCAGTATACCAAAATAAGGCAATTTTCAAGCAGTAACAGAAAGCAACAGAAACAACACCTATAAATTGCTTCTTTGTTGTTAAGGCAAAAGGATTGTCCGACATTGTTTTGGTTTTCCTGTTTAAGAGTTCCATGCCCTGTTTCTGAGAAGATACCAGGATACGGCGATCACGCGTTGGTTCAGAATTCTTTCCGAGTCTTCTACGTTTTTTCAGGTGGCCAGATCATTGCGTTTGCGTATTTTTCGGATATCATAACTGGCAAGTCGAGGACGTTGATGCTGAAAAGAGAATTAAGAACCAATTCTTACGAAATGCCATTTTTAAAGTGTTGTAGCCTGCTTTGGTGTCCGCTTCCGATAATGAAAGGGAAGCTTCGGTTATAACGAAGCTTCATGATCATACAAACCTGCATCTGCCTAAAAGCAACTAAACAGAGTAGTTTGCAGGCAAAGCGGTAGTGCCATTTGGTGTTGTAAGCGGCTCTGAGATCAAAAAACACACCGAAAATTTTCTTTTCGACCTTAAAGCAATCGTATATGGTCTGTTCATGAGAGCGATCCGGTTCAGGATGGATTTTTACGTCAAATTCAGCATGCTTCGAGGTAAAAATTAGTCTATGATAAGTTTGACGCCGGTAGTGACAAAAGTTTGAGGATTTTAAAGGGAGTTTAAAAGAGAGAGATTAGTCGAGGTATTTCCATGTGTACTTCGTAGTCAAGAAATTTTTTCAGCATTATCAGTTGAAATAGCCCAGAGGTCAATCCAACTTATCACAATGTATCACAACGCACCAACTTTTTCACTCAGTGTTTTAAAGCGACCGAAGAGCAATTAGTCTGATGAAGGACAAGGCAGTTTTCGGAGTAGTACAAAGCATTGTGCTATATCAGGAATTTATTTTTGATTGTCCTATTTTTTGCTATTTTCTACTATTCCAAGGTAGCCTGTTACCTATTATCATAAAAAAAAAAAAATAGAAACCGCTCTTGATATGAAGCGGCACAAAAGTGGTAAAAGAAAGCAAAACAGCAAATATTATCAAAATGATAATATTTTTCAAAATTGTTGACTCAATGAAGTTAAGAATAAAGCATATAATCCTATTTCGAAAAATTAGGTGGGGAACCGAGCTCGATTACCTCTAGATCCTTCCCCTGGCAATTCTACTAAACAACTTGTAAAGTATTTTGAATGGCAAGATCCTTTAAACACAACAGCCATTTTCAAATAGATATTAAGATTCAGTGACGCTCGACGTTTCTTCGTCAAAGTTACAACGTTAGAAATTATCCCTCTGGCCCTAAACGAAGTTTTAAAATCTTCCCACATGGATTTACAGTTTTATTTTTTTTGGATGGGTGGGTAAAAAAAATCTCACTCTTTTATGTAAGTTTTGTATTGTCAACTCAAATTAAATGACCAAATGATTAAGCCCAGGAATTTAATGTCATTTTTGAAACCACTGCATTACCAAAAGCTTTTTTGACCCACTCAATAGAGGCTGTAATTGCATCCAATAAAGAAAGAGCAAGAGCAGACTAGGCTTAGTATACGTGACTCAGACGTATGCAACACACTGCTTGCGTGGCTACTCTAACAAGGACGTAATTTTTTCGCATTTGACCCGATGTAATCATCTATCAGTACGTGACGATAAACTGCACGCAAGAAAGCGCTTTTTCGAGCTGTTTAAAGTTCTACGTCACTAATCATCGAACAGATTGTGCTGTATTGCCAACGGTGTTAACTTATCTAAATAGCAACAGTCCTCAAATATATCGTATTTTGATATAGATGTTAAAGCAAGATGTAAAAGTTTTGAGTTTAACGTTTACATTGTTTTTTTGGTCGAAGTGGACACAGAAATCTAGTTGTTTCTACCAAGTTCAGTCAAATATCGAAAACAGTACGAAACTATACGCTTAAAGCCTGATCAAAAATCATTACAAAAAAACCTGAATTACACTTCAGTGCTGTTGCTGCAACTGCTTTATCAATCTCTCTCCCAAAAGTGTGTAAAAGCATATTTTTATGAAGGATTAGTTGCGTTTTTTTAAATCAATTCTTCTGATTTGAAAAATATCTTGCCGAAGTTTATTTTTTTGAAACCAATTCAAGGCTTTTTGTACCCTGCATACTGCATTATTAACATTTTTTCATTAATAAAACTTTCTTTTGAGAAATAGTAATTCCGGCAGTTGGTTTAGAACTTATTGCATTGACAATTTAAGTCAACTCAAAAGATTGCGCAAGTTTATGTTTATCAGTTAACTTATTTAAATTGAAAAAAAGCAAAACACAAGATAAGTTAGAGTAATGAAATAGGCTACATTGTTACACTCAGTTATTTACAAAATTGGACTATTAGGCTTAAACCTGCAGACTTCACGTGACAATACTGCTGCCAAGCATAAAATCAATCAAAGTCTTTTATTTCAAGCAGGGGCCACAAGAGAACATATCGTGTTAGTTGCTACAAAATTATTTGTAAGTTAGCAAACTACAGACAGTGATACTGTTGCGACCTATCAGGTCTCTTTAGCGCAGTTGGTAACCGACAAGAAGCTAGAGGTTTTTAATAAAGCACAGCTTAGACCATCACGCTTGTGGGACCTATACTAGGCCACTGTAGTAAATGGTCTATCACAAGTGTGATGGTCTAAATTGTGCTTTGTTAAAAGCTTCTAACTTCTTGTCGGTCACCAACTACACTGAAGAGACCTGATAGGTCGAAACAGTGTCACTGTCTGCAGTTTGCTAAGTGTATCGCTAGCCTCTTCCATTACTTTATGATTTGTAAGTTGTTTTGCAAAGTCGCAACATGGCGCATAATAGCGGGAAAAAACTCCTGACCAGCTTTAATACGTTTATTTACTGACACGTCATTTCATGGCTTAGAATGAAATATAGGTTTGTAATTTGGGGAAGCCCCTCATTTTAAACTGAGCGACTCACTCGGCTATAAAAGGCAGACAGGCGCAATTTGACTGGCGAAAAATGGTTTTAAGTTAGGCACAGCCTCCATCTAGCACAGGGATGTGCAACCTTTTTTGCAGACGAATCAAATTCAGACTTCTTGAAAATATTGCGGGCCAATAAAATTCGCTAATCCATTTTGTCTCTACCCAAAAATGAGCTTCGAAGCAGTAGCTGATGGCAGTGTTCACATAAATGGCGGTGAAGATTTTTTTTGGCAATAAATACATCCCAAACAATATTTTCGCCAAAATTTTACGTGTGAGAACCTTTTTCTTTTGGAGATCAGTTTTTTTCGAGATGCAAGTGATAGGTCTGCCATCCAAGCCCGCCAAATTTCACGTCGCGCGCGGCATGTGGCCCGCCGGCCGCAGGTTGCACGCCCCTGATAGAGCAGTTAAGAATGTTCAGTGTTCCAAAATAGGCGAAGCCATAAAGAAGCAACGTACGTTTTATTTGAACTTGACCTTATTCGGCTGAATGTCAAATGTACAAACAAATTGGTGCTAAAAAGGAGCCATCCGCCGTATTCCAGTGATTTCAAACGCTCAGTACATGAACAGGATATTCACAGCTGGATTGAAGATTTCGGGGGCCTCTGAGGTAAGAATTTATGTGGAGTCCCCAGTTTCCCCAGTTCTGAATAAAGAATCCTCGTAGAAGTCATGGTCAGAGGGATAGCAATAGCTGTTTTTTTGGAGATCAACTTAAAAGCGACCAGATTTTCTACATAAAACCATCTAACAACAAAATTTCGGACATGCCTGAAAAGGGGCCCCCAAAAAAGGGAGGTCTGAGGCAGCTGCCTCTTTTATTTTACCCAATATCTAACACTGATGATGTCAAACCCTTGAATCGCATGAAAGACAACATCTTTAGCTCCTGTGGTTGAAAATATAGCAGGAAAGAATGAAAATTTATATTAATTTGGTTCAAGCGTAGAAATAAAACCCAAAGTTTTATGCGGTAAATTTTTGACCCAAGCTATACTAATGGCCTATAACAAAAGAGTGTTTGAGAAATACTTTTTGAAAGCACCGAAAGGAATGATTACTGGAAGATGCAGTTTCATAAAAAAGTGCCTTTCGATTCAAAATAGGCATTTTTTAGAGAGTGTTTCAATTTTTCCGTTTTTCTCTCTTCGAATATGGGGTTGTGTTAACAAAAATTTGTGCTTCATATAGTCTCGAAACAAAAGAAGGCTTGACGTCGAAATGATAAGCATGCAATTCATCAAATATCAATTTAGTGGAAGTGTGCAGTCAGCTTCTCCACGCAAGAGATCTAAAAGAAGTTTACTGTTAAACTGAATACAAAACAAAGTCAATTATTTTTACCAACCCCCACCTGAAGCGCAAAGCAAGCTGTGAATTCTGCATAAAAAGCACGTTCGGCAAAATTTGATTTTGTTAAAAATTATCTAGTAAATCCCAAATCTATACAAATCCCATATAAGCTTTGCCGCCAGCAATTTATTTTTTTCAAAAAGGCTTCTTGCATCTCCCAAATTGTTTCCAAAACATGGTCATGCAGCCTGCTACATGGCATCACCGAGGAAAATCTCCCTGGGAGACACTGTTTTAGGAGTTGACACTTTAACATACTCATCTATAAAAACTTCGTGCGTAATAAATGGCTAAATACAAAGCCTGTCAAATTTCTTAACACTTGAGCTTGCAAATTTTAAATCAGTAAAAGGTAACTGAGGACACGAAATTGAGCGATACCAATGAATCTTCTGTTGTTGGTCTTGCTACAATTCTTTGTTCAATCTTGCTCAACGCTGGAGAAAATCTGCAAATCCCGAACATAAATGCAGTGCACCCGCATTATGTCAACGACGGTCCTTAAACACGAAACATTGGTTAACCTTCACCTATGCTCTGGTATTGGATTGTTTTTATGCTGTATTGCGCAATGCGAACTTGGATAGCCGTAGGTGTGTGTGTGGAAATAATGCGCGCCAGCTGTTCTACAGAGCGTAATTTCAACGTCGCAAATACAAAAAGGAAAAAAAGCATCTGCAGTGTTTCAATTCATATTATCTTATTGAAACAAAATTTTTATATAAATTTGTGTTTAAAAATAACGCTTTCAACAAAACGAGTAAATTACGTGCTTTTATCAAAAGAATGTAAAATATCTGAAAACGTGGATGGATAATTGATTGTTTTTTTAAAGTTAAAATCAAAGTTGGCAACACTGAGGCTGTCAATCTAGCTTGCTTTAGTTATGTATCTTTAAAAAAGAATGAATAGCCGCAACTCGCTTCCTTTTGCGCTAGCTCAGCTAATGAACGGTTCTTTGTCCTGTATAGACAAGCCCAACGCTTGCTGTAACTGTGGCGACTGTATTGAACGGCACAGTCCTTTACAGAATAGCAAGTTTTACTACTGAATAGAATGTCAATGTATGATAGTTTTCTCAATATACTTCATGACACCACATTCAAATGTTGTTTTTACTTACAGTACTCTCTGCTATGGAGGCAGTGTTAAATACGTCATTACCAATCTACGTTTTATCTCAGTTTTATATGACAGCGATGATTTGATGCTTTATGTACATATTTAGGTGTGTATTTCACTGTACGTCAGCTACTTTACAGTATTGCCGGTATATAAAAGTATTTGTAGTCTTACTATTGTTGCAATTTGTAAAGCAGAGATTTTGTTAAGAGAGTTAGTAGTTGGGCAAAAATCGAAGTCAACAAGACAACATGCGGACAAAAGCAAGTGGTAAGTCTTAGATTACACTATAGTTTGCATTTGCTGTTTTCAAAATTTGTCTTAACGATTTTTGCATTAGATTATGCTTTATTATCTTGTTTCTATCACGTTGTTGCTAACTTTGTGCGTTGAGCGAAATCTGTCGTCCAAGCAAAAATGAAAATCGGGAATAAAAAGGCGATTTGATTTAGAATACACAAAAATCCTAAACTTTTTTCAGACATGCGCCTCTCTTGTAGGACCCACTTAATGAGTAGCCTATGAGTCTCTCTATTGGCAAACTACGCTATCTTTTACATATTGTCACCGTTTGTGCCAAAGACAATTCCTAAATGATGCATTGCCTATTGGCTTAAAGTTTGCATTATCATTTGAAAGTGCTTTTAAAATTAGGATTACTTAATGATATTTGCTGCATTTGGAATTTTATGAAACTTTTGTAATAACAATTAGTCTTTCTGCCTTATATTGAAACTTAGAGCCAAAGTTTGGCTTAGGCCTATCTCCACTTTAAATACCTTTAGAAACACATTGTCACCTAATAATTGAAAGATCTCTGAAAATACTTTGAATATCTCTTACTGGTTATTGTTTACATAGCATGATACGGTCTGTGCGTGTGTATGTGAGTGTGCGCGTGCGCGCTTGCGAGTACGATTGGAAACGCTTGAATAACTACTATACGCCTCGCAGTGATGTCACATTCATGGTAAATGGTTTTGCTTGGATCAGTGTGGTCCAACTTAATTTTGTAGCGGGCCATCAGAAACTGAAAATTTGTTCCGCGGGCCGCAGTTTAAACTAAGAATGTGTTGCCCCAAATAAAGGTGTTCTCCAAAAAAAAGATCATTACCTACTTTTGAGCAAATTTTCAGACAGCCATATTATCTCTGGACAGAACACCTGAATTCCGGACATATCCGGAATTCTCGGGACGCATGGCAACGCTATCGTAATCACGCTTATCACCGTAAGTATTCGCAGGCCAAAATTGGGCCACGGGCCTGCAGTTGGACCACGCTGGCTTAGATGCATTTATTATTTACGTTTTAAAGGTACAATAAAGATTTGATAGCAATCATAGCTGCTGCATGTGAAAGACCAACACCATTCTTTCAGAGATGGTATTTTGGGACAATTTTAATCTAACTTTGATTCAAAAATTATTTCCGCTGCTGATAAACCTTCTCACACCTAGTAAAAATGTTTAGGCGATAATTCAGCCATTATATTGTTACGTTTTTGCGACCAGAAATGGTATTATATAAACAAAGAATAATTATGTAAACCAGTCGAGAGTTAGTTATGTGAATCCAAATGATTTAACTCAAAACAACATTGTTTTTGTCATATTTTTCTTCAAACATTTTACACAATTCTTGTGCAATTTTATGGTCGGTTGGTCATGATGCAACCAAACTGACAAGAAAGTAATGCACCACCGCTAAGTCTATAGTTTTTAAATAGTAATTTTCAATAGACTATAGGGCCTACGCTATATCATAAACCAAGATTGTCAACTAAAAAGAAATTTTACTAAAATAATTGATGCAGGTCGACATATGGACCTAGGCTTGCAAGAAAATTGCAAATCGTTTTTTAAATCCTTTGAAAGTAGGTTGTTTACAGCAGAATATCCTTTCACATATTTTGATAACTTATTTTTTCGAGCTAAATAAAAAATATTATTTTATGCCGCTTGAGAGATATTAATACAATAAATGGATAAACAATTTTCTTGTTATTCATAGAAAGATATCATCAATACGATTGATGTTTCTACGATTATATAGCGTTGACCAACACTTTCAAAACAGTAGCGCCAATATCATCAACTTCTACCAAAATCTCTTTCTTCAGATTTAGTATAGTTGGCCATTGATGTAATGAAAGTGATTAATTGTGCATCCGGTAGCGTTGGATTAAAATATATTTGATATTACGCAAAATTTAATTTTTTCAATATATAGTTAAGAAGAGATTTTAATTAATTGTGGCAACTTACAAAGCGTAAATTGTCTTTTCACGTAGAAGCGTTAATATCTACCACCACAAAATCAGCAATATTTTACCACATTATTACCAAATAACACCTATTATACGGTCACCTACATTTACTTTAGAGGTGTATCTTTTAGTCTAAATAAAACAAAAAAACGCACAAATCTGCAAGTAAAAATGCATCGGAAAACAACGAATGATTGTCACATTATTTTGTTGAAACATGTTGTGTAAGTACAGTAGCCTACTTTGTAGCTCAAATTTAATCTTGAATATCTAAGTAGCTGTTAATTGTAGGCCATTTTGAAAGGTAAAAATTGCCCATTAAGCAGTTAGCTGACCCCTTTTGTAGCTGATATAAATTCTTTGTGATAGCGACTGAGATTTGAAAACCGTTGTCCAGGTCTTGAAAATTATCGGAAATTATTGTCTTTTTGTATTTTCCGTTTCCCGGTTTTACCAACCGAATTCCCTGTATTTCCTGAATGGCGAGCAATTATTGGTAACATGACCATTATATTACGGCAAAAAAACTGCGTAAAATTTCATTTTTCCTTTGAGTTGAAGAGGTCAAGAATCTTTGCAAAACTTTACTGAGCATTACAGGAACATCAGTTGAAGCAGAACATGTTTTTTCTGTCACGTGCTTGTTTAACACCAAAGGTCGTGCGCGGTTAAGCGACAAATCTGTCAAAGCCATGACTTTTCTTTGCAGTTATTATGACAAAAAATGAACAAAGCAAGCTTTAATGCACTTTTAATGTGTTAAATGTAGATAGTGTTAAATATAGATGGTTCTTGTGTGTTGTGATAAAAATTCTCGGTTTTTACCCGGGCTCTCAAGATCGCGTTGGTTTTTCCTCGGATTTCGGTTTTCGTAAACAACGGGTAAATCAACATTCCTTGTGGTAACTTTAATTGTTACAAGCAGCTTCTTAGGAATGGTGTTTTCAAGATTGTGTAGCCAAGTCTATTTTTACTGCTAAATTATGTGAAAGCCATTTTTTTCAGAAAATGTTCGTGATCAGTTCAATGAACCGTGCGACGTTGTTACAAATCAAGTAGATAAAGTCGATGATAATTCATCTGACATTTTTTTTGAACAATTTGCAAATCGTTCTTCCCACATATCCAGTCTGGACCAGGAGGCCTGCCACCGCTCCAAGGGCTTTAAGACTTTTTGTTCTAAGTGCATCGAAAAAGTCCTTTCGAAGCCACTTGAAGCTACTTTCCACATTTGTTGCAATGAAAGTGAAAAGTCTTCTCGAAAACGATGTCGAAGCCTCCATGTTTCAAGAGGAGACAGTTACTCTTCCAACAGCCCGGGAAGGACATCTCCAGCTGAAATTGTAAATGATTTTCTTGATCCCCTCAACGAAAACCTTGTTTTTGAGGGAGTTCAATGTGCAGATGATGTTTCTAAACGAATGCGCTACGAAAGCACCGAGTCACTGGAATCTGTAAATAGTAACTGCTTTAAAAGGTAAGATTCTAGCACATGGCTCTCATAATTTGGATTGTCCACTTTCATTAATCCATTCATCAAAAGTTGGCCATTGATTGGTCAATCTCTTTGTATTTATGTTGGGTATCATTCTAATTTGGCCCATTGCATACTAAAGCCAATCAGTGAGCACAAACATTGAGCTAAACTTTAAAAGTTGAATACGGCTATTTACCAAGACCGAATGTTTCAAAACAATTCCAACTTGTTTTTTGCTATGTAGATGCTCCCTCAATTTTGCGTCTGCTGCTCGTATATTTTTAACTTTACAAATTTATAAAGGGTATAAAACAAGCTAAACCATTCGTCTTTTGTAAATTACTGTCAAATTTCTCCATATTTTAGCTCCTATAACACTCAGTCTCCGAATCGACGTGATCCTGACGATGAAGAAGAAGATATTGAAGAGACTTCGTCCAATATCCAACTGGTTGGCATGACGACTAAAACCAATGCTGACCTTCTCATTGAACAGCGTCGCCTATCGACTGATGTATCCCAAAAATTAGAAAATCGTTGGCTTCAGAGTCACTTTGCTGATCAAATAAAGAAGAAAGAAGATGGATTGTCTAAAAGGCATAAAATGAAGTGCTTGAACAATGGCATTTTGGAAACAGGACAAATGTTGCACCCTTTAAATGAACTAAATGAAAATAATGACGTAAGTAGACTAGACTGTTGTCGTAGATACAGATTTGAAATAGCCTTCATGTTTTAAGAAAACTGTATGTTCGGCAGAATGTTTGTTCTTCAACTTTAGCACAAATAGGATTTTTATTACAATTACTTTCTTCAACAATGAGCATTGCCATTGAGAGGGTGTGACAAAACCTGAGGTTTGCTTTGTTGTGAATGTTGTGAGCCTCATCAAAGGCTTCATTACTACGGCGACAAAAAGGCTTTTCTTCAAGCTATAATTGGACCAAGTAACTAATGTAGGAGAGATCAGCTTGGGAGAAGTGGGTAAGCCTGTTCCTCTCCTCCTAGCGCTGACACTGAAAACATTGGTCGATACAAAGCTTTCGGTTAATAAAGATCGGTACATCTGCAGATAAAGCTTGGCTCGCACCGAATGCTGTTTAGATTTTTGGCGATCGTCAAAAATATTTTTTCTGTGCAAAAGAATTTACCGTTTTAAAAGTAGAGTTAAGCCTTTTCCTTCATTTTGTACTCGAAATGACAATTTTTATTGAAAATGCGTCTAACTTTGTTTTCAGCAATAAACTCTGTGTATGGATCTTTTACTAGCTATAAAGCAATATTATTAATAATTTTCGAGAAATTTCCTGTCAAGCAGTAAAATTTTTTTTGAGTGGGTGTTTAAAGTTTTTAATTTACTTTGGTATGCGTCACCTGAAACTCGTATTAAAGTTGTTGAATATCGAATTCCACAAAAACCTTTTGTTACCAGCAAGGGCGTAGATATGAAAGGGGAAAAAAGGGCAATTGTAATCATTTCTAAAAATATTTATCAAAGATCTCCAAGAAAAAATTTTTGGTGGCTCTAAATCTTTAGTGTTGTGAATTGTGATTGTGCTCTTCATTGCGAGACTTTTAAATCTTAAAGACTTTTCTCAAGAAAAGTTTTGAATAGCTGGCTCTTTATTCAGGGTAATTCCCTTTTTGAAAAGTTGTTTATCTTAATCTAAGGAATTGTGACATTGAAACAAGCTAACTCCTGATGTGTCTGTTAACTTTTTGATTTGGATAGAATTTGGTAAAAGACAAGGTTATATGTAACGCCTATTATTTAAAGTATAACTTCTTGTTTGAATAAATCATCAAAATTATTAGACTTGAGTATCGATGTAATTAAATACAACTATGATAATTAACTCATTATTTAATTTTTTATATTTTTTTTGATTGATTACAAAGCAATGGAATTGCTTCAGAGAAGCAATTCCGCTTTTTATATTTGAGAAAAGTTGTTATTGGGGAATCGATCCATCGTTATGACAAACAAATCACTGAAGGATTTAACACCATTTTATATCAGGGGGGGAATTAGATTAGATCAGCCAGTTTCAAACAAAAGTTTTATGAATTTAGTTTTTACGGCTGCGAGAGGTTCTATTGCCTGTGGCTGCCATGCTTGCAAAAAGTTAGAAGTTATTTTGTATCCACTACTACTACGTTTGGTTATTTGTCCCTACGGCATGATTTAGTTTTGTGCTCCCCAAAGTTTATTTTTGGTGATTCCAACTTAAACAAAAATAAAGTTTGCAACTATTAATATTTGCGACCCCATCTAGCTGAAGATATTTTTGTCTCAAAACGAAGCCGAACGTATTTTTTTTAGAATCAAGCTTTGCAGAGTGACTTTTATGCTATTTTAGACCTCAAACAAAAGTGAATACTTTTTATGGAGATAAAGTTTTTTTTTTAATCACTGGCAACTGCCCGAGAATTGCAAGCAAACCCACTTGGGTTTGCGACCCACAGTTTGAGGACCAAAGCTTAAGCTTACCGGTACAGTTCTACTGATAAAATTGTGTATACTGCATTTATGTTGTTCCAGGTGAGAAACGTGCTGAGTATTTTACATTTCAACGATGTATATGAAATCGAAGAACAACAGAAGGAACCTGTTGCCGGAGCGGCGAGGTTTTCCGAGTTGTTTAAGAAAAAAATTTTGGAATCCGAAGAAAAGTTCGGCGAGCGCCCCTTAGTGGTATTTAGTGGAGACTGTCTCAACCCTTCCACTTTGAGTTGCGCTACCATGGGTTTGCATATGGTTGAGGTTCTCAATGAGTTGGGGGTAAGTGATATAAAGTACTGAACAATTAAAAACCTTGTTATCGATCCTGGCTATTCACTATTTCAGTTTTTTTCTGATGATTGTATCAGGCTATGTCTTGGAAAAAAATGATGATTTTAATGCACTTTTTGGTAGCTTTTTACTCTTTCAAAAATTTTAAATGCACTTCATGCGTATTACTAAATTGTTTATGTACGATTTGCTTTTATCTATTTCTAGGTTGACGTTGCTGCTTTTGGTAATCATGAATTCGATTTCGGTGTGGAACATGCTGTCCGATGTGTTCAGAAAATGTCCAGCAAATGGTTGCTGGCTAATGTTATTGACAAACAAACGAACCGCAATCTTGCAGAAGGAATATCAAGTATGATGATCACAAGAAAAAATGGTCTCAAGGTATAAATGCAATAAGTTACGAAAACTTGCTTGTTAGGGGGAGCCTGACGTCGTTGTCGCCGTTTTAAATCAGGGTATGATGTAAATAAGCTAGTCTTTAGCGTTTGTTAAGAAGTTCGAAGCTCCGTTTGCCATTAGAAGCTTGTAAAAATGGTCATTTCCAATAATGCTGTCGCCGGATTTTCCAACAATACGTCCCGCAGTTTGTTCAATAATGCAATTCGCGCAATTTTCAAGTACGCGATTCGCGTATTGGCATTTATTGTGATTTAGTTCCGTTCTAGGTATTTTGAAGAAAAAATACGACGTGGGCTAACAAACAAACAACTGTTTTTAAAGCCTTTTTCGTAACTAAACGGAATTTAAAACCAACGCATTTTTTGTCATGTTGCACTCTATCAAACTTTCGAAAGCTGATATTGATGGGCATGAGCCGCATTTGCAGATAAGTAAATAGATTGAAATAAATGACCAGCTATATTTTCGCTTTTAAATTTGGCTGTTTTGTTTGAGAAAATATTTTGATGTTTGAATTCGACCGCAAAGTGCAGTAGCCGGATTGAAAATGTGATTGTGGGGATTGTGTCCTTGGTGTTTGTATTGGAGCTTAGTCAAAGATTTCCAAATACTTGTTACATAAGATTTGAGCTTGCTTGCCTACACGAAGCAATTACGTAATATTTTCATTCGCAGATTGGTCTCATCGGCTTAGTGGAAGAAGAATGGCTGGACACGTTAACAACCGTGGGAAGGTCAATGTTGGAATTTACAGATTTTGTTAAAGTTGCTCAACAACTTGCTGCTGAACTAAAGGTACGAATTCTATTTTGAAGGCTATACACATAAGCCTGACTTAGTAAAGTCTCAATTAAATCTTGATTCGGCAAATCAAAGTCTGCCTATTAATAACCATGCAGAAAAGCGCTATTGTGTGCCGACAACCGTCTTAAAATGAGCATCTTATCAAGTTGAGATAGCTCGTAGACAACATGAAAAAGTTGTTAAGCACTTGCCGTGTGCTCCGTGAATTAGAATATTTTCCGCTTCATTAAGTGACTAAAGCATCCCTTTGTAATCGGTAAGCCAAGGTTCAATTCTCTTGTCGAATCATACCAAAGACTTTAAAATGGTATTCGTAGATTCTCTGTATGGCGCTTAGCTCGAAAAAGTTGGTCTGAGAAAAAAGCCGGCAAGTTCACTTTTTGTGTCTTTGGACGAGACACTTAACGGGACTCCCCCATCTTTAGGTGGCAGTGCCGAGAGATCTACTCGTTGCGATTTCCCAGTTCAACTAAAGACCTGCAGACATAGCATAATCTTGCTTACCCGAAAGACGAAGCTTAAAGAAAAATTATTCTTGTTAGGCATCATGAGTTACTAAACAGCATGGTGTGGCGATACTACTTTGCAACATAAAGATGGCTTAAGATTGTATTAGTTGTTACTACACTTTTTTCTAATGGTTAAAAAGTTTGCTAATTTTATTTTTGTTTGTTTTTTAATTGCAATATTTTAACTTGTTTTTCTGTATTGGTCAAGGAAATTGCAGGTATAATACTGAGCAACAGTTTAAATTTTTGCTAATGGCTTCATAAAATTGTTCCTTTAATTACTTCAATTTAGCTCCTTATTACAACCAACTTAAATAGAGTTAAAAATGTCACGTTACGCAGCTGTCACATTCTTACACAATAGAGGCAATGTGGTTCAAGGGAATACTTCCTAAATTTTGATTGAGTTTGATCACAAATTAAATCAACCCATTGAGTCATGTGAGTTTGCATCTACTCTATAACGTGTAGTTGAAAGGTTGAATCATATGACCATTTTACCGTATAACAAAATGGAGTATTGTATTGGCTTAACTTTTTCATGCATAAAGCGATTTAAATTTAAAAAAAGTTTTTTCTAAAACTGTAAATAAAAAGATGTAGGTTAAACGTATTGAGTTCATCGACCATTATCAATGTCGTTCTTATTAAATTATGATGTGTTATTAATATTTTAATCATTTATAGAAACAAGGGGCAAATCTTGTGATTGCTGTCACCCACATGCGCTGGCCGAACGACATACGATTGGCCGAAGAAGTCTCCGACGTGGACTTGATATTGGGTGGTCACGATCACGGCTACAAAGTTCAAAACGTTGATGGTGAGATTTTTGGAAAAACAATTGGTTTTTGGCTTCTCTGGTTTACTTGGAAAAGCTGAAGTTGAACAATTTAAAGACGAATAACAGTTATCGTCTTCTAATGATGTTTAATAGGAAAAATTAAAGCAATTTTCTCCTGTACAAGTTTTGTTGACACAGTTTCTTTACGCTTTATTTTTTGTCAATTTTAGAATGCTTGATTGTAAAAAGTGGGTCGGACTTTCGCACCTTTTCCTCAATCGACTTTCTTGGACGACCTGACGGATGCGTGGACGTCCGGCTGACACGGTATGATGTCACATCGGAATTGACAACACCTGATCCTTTCATGAAATCGATAGTGGATCGTTATATGTCAAAATTGGAAGCAAGTCTGCAAAAATGCATCGGAACAATCCAGGTACATACCTAAATAGCAAAAAACAATAGCATTTTTGCTGAGAGATATGTGAAGTCAATGCTCACTCTAAGTTACTGCTAAGATCGCGATTAGAAAAGATGATTTTTTCCACCAAAAAATATGTGAAAGCACATAAAATTATTTTTTCGCGCAATGGCACGAAAAATAGCAGCTATTTTCTCCCTCAAATTAAGCATGTACGTTATTCTTAAAAGCATGTTTGCTTTAGTATCACCTCAAACAGACTCCCAAATTACACCAGTGGCTACGTGCATTTAAAGACACGTTTTTCAACAAATTTTTTTTACCCCCTCCCTTTTATAAAAACAACTTTGCAAATTATAGGCGAAGAGAGAAAATTGCAAACCTTGCACCTAATTGGTAACGCAGCATAAGAGCAAACGGGGCATTAACAGTTTATTAAAATGAATATGCAAGGAAACAATAATGAGTATACCACCCAAGTGGGTTACTTTTGCTTGTGACGGGACGGGCCCTGTTGATGAGTCCAAAAGGACGAAACGCGTCCAGGAATGGTCTCGCCAAAATTGATTGGGTGGTGTATTCATTATTGTTTCCTTGCATATTCATTTTAATAAATTGTTAATGCCGCTTTCGCTCGTACGCTGCTTTACCAATTAGGTGCAAGGTTTGCTATAAAAACAACTCTTGAACATCATCCTAATAATCCATAATTTCGTTTGAAAATGGCGTTAGTTTTGATAATAGACTTCAAGATTAAATTCTGTAGCCAGCGATAAATCTTTATAACAAAGTCAAACCCTTTTTTTTGCTTGTCATTACCTTTTGAATGTTTGCAACACCAGCTTGAATGTCATGATATTCTCAAATAACTTTTGAGATATTGTATTGTATTTACACCAGGATGTTTTTTATTTTCAAACCAAAATATAAGCTTTGCTTGACATCTTCTTCCATTTTTACAGCTTTCTGCATCAAGCAAACAGAGGAATTTTCTGGAACATGAGATGCATGGCAATGATAAAGATAAACGTAAGTCGCTTTTACATTCTTTTCAATGATTGGTCAAATTCATATTTTGCGTATATTTCTGCAAAAAGTTTATCTCTTACAAATTTCCTTAGGCCAGATCTTCTCGTGTGATATTTAGCCACAGTTTTCATCCTCTGTTTTTTTTTTGCAATTTCTACTGCCTAGACAGTGATTTTATGGCGTTCTGTTCATGATGGGCTACACAAATTAATCACTTAATGAAGCGGAAAATATTCTAATTCACGGAGCACACCGCAAGTGCTTAACAACTTTAACAACATTTAAGTGGGCTACACAATTTTTTTCGCGCACAATTGCTCCATATATAGCGCAAAGCTAAATTCATGTACTCACTCTCCCTCTTTCACATCTCAGCAAAGGCCTGCTATTTTACACTTGTAATCACAACACGTTAATCTTAAAAATATTTTCCACATAAATCGGTTCGTGCCAACATAGGCGCAGTGAGGGTGCCAGGGAGCGAGGAACACCGCCGTCTCCAACATTGTACTTGCCAATTACAACAGCTCTGAGATAGGATGACGTCATCACAACAATGGAAAATCGTATCTTGTTCTCCAACCTTTTTTGTGCATGCACGCATGCTTGTATGTGGGCATAGCTGCTTACGAAATCACAACTCTCTTCCTCAACGCATATGCGTACCTACATACGTAAACGCGTCTGCACGCACGCGCACACCCACAACTTACCTCATCCAAAACGCTCTTTCTGAGCAATTGATGTTATCTTATTATGTTGAATCAAATCATGGGCAGAGCATATTTCATTGCTAAGATTGCAAAAACGTTCTTGCACTATACGTTGCCTTACCTGATTCATCAATTGCTTATTCACAGATTATATCGTTCTTAAAACATGATGCTAAATATCTTGGCTTGAATGTTAGATTAAAGCTGAATTTACCTCGATAGTTAAGAATCACTGACATGAGTGAATCATTTGGTCTAGAAACATAGTGTCTTATCCGGTCAGTCTATTAGTACACATACATGTATTTTAAAGTTATAAGTAAGTTATCTTTCATTTGTCAAAAGACTTGCTTTTAAGTCACATGAATTGTTTACAAGTAATTAGAACTGTTTACAAGCTAAATATATGAATTGTCAACAAGTTGCAAAAATACTTGAAATTTTTAATGTAAACCCTTAACTAATTTCTACTTTTTTTCCCATTTTGCTTGTTTCTTTTTATTAATTGACCAATCATTGTAAAGTAAAGCGACTTGCGTTTGCTTATATTGCTTTAAATATAAACTCTGTGTAAGGTCGTTAATAAGGATTGATTCGGAGGGAAAAGAAATTTTGAGAAGAAAACCGTTACCAAAAAGGGTTTTAGTTTCTATAGGAAACGGCTTACGTATTTGAGAAAAGAACGTTGGTGAATCTTTTTAAATACGATTTTTTGTTGCCAAGTTTTTATGCCGTTAGATGATTGTGACGTTTAGCTGTACAAAATAAAGGAGGAAATCGAGGGGTTTACGCCAATCAACACTAACATATTTTTAGGGGGATCTCAACGGACAATTTCAGTGCATTAGAAGTAAGGAAACAACTTTGGGAAACTTCGTAGCCGATATTATGGCCACTGCGATGGAAGCGGACCTCGTTTTAATCAATGCCGGTACTTTCCGCTCTGACAACATTCACAAACGTGGAGAATTTTTACTGCGAGACTTGATGACTATATTACCCATAAACGATAAACTTGTATCAATTGTGGTAACTGGCAAACAACTGCTACAGGCTCTTGAAAACGGAGTCAGCAAGTATCCAAAGTTGGAAGGAAGATTTCCACAAGTAGGTCTAAGTAAATATCATTGGACTAACTTCGAAAAATATTCATGTAATCACGTATTTTGAAGCAGAATATTTCTGTTTTAGACTTGCCCTGTCCAAGGTCTTTGCCTTGTAATTGCTTCTCAATTGCAAAATAGAATGAACAAGAGAAACAAAAACATTTTTGTCTGCAATAAGTTGCTTTTCAAAAGCTTTGAAATCAGCATTGATCTTTCGACTACAAAATGGCGATCCTTATTTTCAATTTAAAAAAGTGAAAATTATATTTTGTTTTTAGTTGTCGGGGGCCTGCTTTGGTTTTAATCCTGCTGCAGATCCTGGAAAACGAGTAGTTAAAGAAACCGTACGAATCCGTGGAAAGCCACTCGATTTGAACCATGAATACGTCATGGTTACGAAGGACTACGTCGCGCTTGGTCGCGATGGTTACACTTGTTTGAGTGATTGCAAAGTTCTAACGGATCCGCATTCCGGCCCGCTCCTTTCAACTGTTGTGCGGAATCACTTTTTAAACGTTAACCGATTGCTTGATTTTGAAAAAAGGAAATTGTGCAAGGTAGGAAGTGAAGCAATTAACAATGAGGGAAATAATAATGAAAGTAATAACCAAATTAAGCCCTGCTTGTGATTGGGTTTCGATTCAGAAGAGATGATGTTTGTTGCTACTATTGAGTGCAGGTAAAAAGTAAAAGGATCTCTGCATTGAATAGTTATAAAAGCAGCTTTTGACTGCTCAGTTTAGATTCAGCTCAGAGGCAGTTTAAAAAATTTTGACTAAACGAATTTTGCTGTGACAAGTTTTCCACTCGATATTACTTTTTCTATTTAAATTTCAGTTGAAGATCTGTGCATGCTATTTAAAATCTTTAGTACAACGCCATTTGAAGTCTATGGTATTTTAAAGCCAAGTTTGTGTGCTGCGAAGCCAGGGCTTCAACTAGTACTCCTTCCCCATTGCTACGAAGCGCACACTTTTGAGCTACCGCCGCCTTCCGCATTTAGTTACAACTGTAAACTCAATTGATACCTAATCCCAGCTTTAGTTAAACCAAGATTATCCTTCAGCTTAGTTTGCTTACTGATTTTGATGTCTTTTGCAACTAATAAGCCCTTACTGGGAAAAACAACATTTACGTAAGTGTTTTGACTTTTCGTTTCTATAACTTAGTTGTAACACTGATACCTATGAACTTATTTTCATTGCTCACGTCTTGTTTCAGATAAGTATATCGTCAAACGGCAAACACCTGACCAGTGACAAATCTGAAGTCAATGTTTCGGAAGCGTTTGAAATTGAAGAACATGTCGATGAACCTCTGAATGAACTACAAAGAAATATGCAGTCGGTGATGCGCGACAACACTAAGGATATTATTACTCATGTCAACGAAAATAAGTTTTCCTCTCGCAAAATGCATCATTTACCGAACTTCATATCAGTTTCTTGCGATTTAATGGATTCGTCCCCGAGCGAACTGAACGATGTCAATGAAGAAAAACTTTTCCAACTTCGAAAAGTAGCCTGGAGCGCAGATCCTAACAACGTTAAAATTCTTGAAGAAAGGGCAAGGTCTCCTAATGACATTAAATGGCAAACTTCCTCTGTAATTGAGGCTAGAATTTTTCACTGCAAAAGCATTGACGAATAACGTCACTAGCACTTACATCCTAGCTGAAATCAGTGTTACTTTTACACTTAACAAAATTTCGTGCACTCTGTTTTCTTTTTTTCGTGATTTAGTTCTTTTTAGTGAGGTGTGTTGATAAGTTGAGATGTTTTAAACACATGTTTGTTATGTTTAACTTATTGTTCACTGTGTGTGTTGTATTCTTAACGACGCATTTAACTGAGTTCAATTTTTGTTTTCTTTTTTGTTTTACAAAATTCAAACGCACTAAATAGATATATCGCTCATATGCTACAAAAAATATATTCGATCAACTTTTAACTTGGTTGTCTAGCTTTCTTTCTGCCAAAGGTAGAAGTAATTAAAATAGAAGAATGGCCAATTTGAAAGAAATTTTTGGAGGGAGGTTTCGGAGTTTCCTTTTGAAATCTTTTTACGTATGTGGTGCAGTTCCTAACTAAACGTAGGCCTGTTTTCTGGCAGTCATTTGTGTCCGGCTACTGGTCTGATCTCCGACAGAAGGCCGTCAAGTTACATTTTTGTTAATACGATGGGTTTTGAAAGTAATGCACCAGTATTTTTTTAATTTGTGTTTGATCGCTAGGTACTTTCTGCTGATATTGCCCGCCTGCTCCTACTTGGCCACACTTTATTATGTCAACAAAAGTTAATTGCTACGAGAGAAAGCTAACTGTGATGAAGTGTTAACTCGTAATCGTAAGTTTGCTAGTGCTCGCATGGGTTTTGCACAGTTGTGCCAGAACTTGTTGCAACTCCAAAGTGAGTTTGAACACTACCATGTTCCTGCACGACCGCGATCACTTTCCCGTGAATAGAAAGTAAAAATATTGTCCTCAAAAACCAAAGCTAACTTTGCACTAGGCTAACGATGAGGTCAGAAGTAGTTTCAAAATTGATCTCTTGACATGCTCGACGCAATCAAGTAGTTTTTCACGCACCCTTCTTTAACACTATGTGTTGGCTTTTTTTAGCACCCCCCAAATATAGTCAGCCCCAAAAAATTTGATAATAAAACAAAATATACACTTTCTAGGTAATCAAAAAAATTTTTACCTTCTTATACCTGAGCTGAAGACAGCAAAACTCGCTCTGAAGAAGTTGATTTCCGAAAATAAAAGTTTTTACAGTTTGTTTTGAAATAAAAATACCTTTGTTTATCGTAGAAAGCAAAATGCAGCCCCTATGCTTTCTTCTAGCATTGATTGCACAGGATTTCTCAATCTTACTCTATTCGGTCATCAAATGGGTCTCGGCGTCATTAAATTCTTTTGAATAATGACACTGCAAAAGAACTAGTTAGACAAAGTGAAGTGCTTCACTCAGTTGATCTCTCTCTGGTTCAGAATTTTCACTTTTTCCTTTCGGACTTTAGGTGCATTGTCACCTTTATATTTTCCACACAAAACTGGCCTCAGTCTCCTCTTAAAACACTTACTCTTGCTTTAGTCAAGCTGGCGGCATGCTTTATCACTTCCACCGCAACGGGCGCAGCCTTTAAATAAAATACTTCTCTCCAACATTGGCGGAATAATTTTCTGTGGCGGTGGAACGTGTTCGAGAGCGCGATTCGGAACAGCCCGGCAAGAACGACGCGGCCTGTAGAATCGAATGTTCAAGTCACCGCTTTACAGCTTCACATCTGGATAATATTTGCATCGCTGGAGTCGTTTGGAAAATAAAATTATAACTTTGGTCAACAGACACAGGCAACGCATACACTACCCATGTGTGAAAACGTAAAGCGGTGGCTTGAACATTCAATATCCACGGTCCGCGTTATTCTCACCAGCTAACCGTCGCTCTTGAACACATTGAGCCGCCACACTTATTACAGCGCCATCGACTCTGGAGAGTTGCTCTAAGCTTGGATCAGCATGTCCTAATTATCTTAACTTGTGTTTAAATGCGATTTGATTTTTACAAATCAGTTACCTGCAATTTTAATTTTTACTTGCAGCAGTTGAAATAAATTGGCAGTGGTGTAATGAACAAAAGTAGAACATCTACTTTGTTGTCAGTAAACTAACTTCTTCGGTCGAACCATATTAAACTATAAAAACAGTAGCCTATTTATAAATCTAATTGGCGTTTAGCAATAGAAGTAACACTGAAAGATGAAATATTAAATTGGGTTTACTTTCCTATACAAAGCGCGTGGGGCTCCACGGCTCATGTTGCTGCAACAACAACCAAAATAGTTTCAATTTTTCTAATCTATATTTAAAAAGCACCTTAAAAAGACAAAAATTCTAGATTTATCACTTCTCATTGCAGCACATCACGACTCACGGCGGGTTTTAAATAAATCTTCAAACTTTGGCGGGAGCTCTTCGCTTCAATAATCCAGCAACTCCGCAAAAACGGTAAAAACAACAAGTGCTTTTTGGCAGCGATTCGTAATACAACTAGAATCTCTTTTTTCTTAATTTCAAAAATTTGGGTGCTTCTCCATTACGTTGGTATGCGGGAAGAAAACCAACCACGCATTAAATAAATCTACATCTCCACCACAACCTTGAATTTCTCAAAATCTAAATAGCTCACAATGCAGGCGAAGTTTAATACACACAAATGCACTCCGACACAAAGTTCTGCATAACAAACTCATTGCTGTACACTAAAAATTACAAAATTAAAATAATTTTCGTATATTAATCGATGAGCCTGTTGGTGTGGCTACTTCATGACTAGACTTAGAAAACGCTTAAGTTGAAATCTACGCGTTTAAAGTAGATCATGCATTGAAAAACGTTGCATTGCCATTTGCAAAGTGCACAAAAAATTTAAAAAATATCTATTACATAATGCTAGAATATTGGTGTACGTAGTCCAAGCCGGCAAACTAAGTAATTATTAAGTCGGCATTGTATTATGCATACACCATATTGGTTTCAACAAAGTGTGAGGCTTTGGAGTTTGTAAAACCGAGATTCAAAATAAAAACATTGTTTTCAACACATTTGTTCAAACTTGTTTGTGAGAATTAGGTAAATCTAAATACCTGTTTTACTATACGAAAACAAACAGGAACAACGGCAAACACAAAGTCTGTTTCGATTAGCATAATAAAAACTGGATACCGGGTCACGTAAACGCTTCATTGAAAAAAATCGCTTTTTCAGGGTTGAAAAAATACATCTAGCACCACTTCGTGTTGTGAAACTAAAAACTCATGGTGGTTGTACATGGTGATAGACAGAAGTGGGCAGTAGCGCACTACTTCCGAACTAGCGGCACGTGGTTTCTTGCGCTAAAAGTAGCGACCGCTATTTTTTCCGCTAAGTATCGGTGGCGAGGAACAACTTGAGTTAAATAACAAGTAGCGGTGGCGCAGGTACATTTAACGTAGCGTATGCCCACCCGTGGTGATAGAAACACTTGTTTGCATGTTTGATAAAAACTTTCTCGTGAATTCTTAAATTATTTAAATCAAAATCAATCCATAGAAGGTTTCCACAAAACACAGAAACACTCAGGAAATTCGAAGTAGTAAGTCAAAAATTAAATTAAGAGAAAAACACTACTTTCTCCTCCAAAAAAAATCAAGAAAAACTATTTATTTACACTTCGCCTCTGTTATCTCCGACGTTATACTCAACCCAATCTCTAGCAATAGGTGCAGAAAGCATTTCATCGCTCAGTTGGAAGGCATCGCACAAGCGCAACGAGTAAGGAGCAATCGTACGGCACGACGCGGCAGCGGCATCGTTCACCTACAAACAAGATAGCGAGCTCTTATTCATGATTTCCTGAAAGGGAAAATCTTTATGGTTTATCATAAGACACGATGTGATAAAATTTGTTTGCTTTGCACAATGCGCTGTTCTGCCAAAGCATTACAACTAAAGAGACTAAAAAAATTTAAGGAAGCACCAAGCATTGAACTCGCATCCAAACGATTGCCAGCGAGAGGCAAAGCGATTCAATTCGACAAATTTGTTCTTCCTTGCTAAGAATCGCTGCAACGACAAGCTGAACACGCAGGTTCAGCAAAGCGTGGACCACAAGGTCGTCGAGTTTTAGTATGAAATCCAATTTTCCAAACCGATTGGCAAAAAACTCACGCATGTGTTGTGTTCACGTTATCATAAAATGGTCAATGCTCAGCAGGAAACCTTCCAGCAACGCCACAGTGACGAAATCGCACACATCGAATTTCTACTGCTTAATTTCATTAAGCAAAAGTTTCGAAGAAGTTGAACAAGGGAGAGCGTGAGCGCTGCTTCACAGAATACAACCTAAATTATTTTACCTGCTTAGCTGAGTCGGGAGAAATAAGTTGGTTGCAGGCGAACCATCCCAAATCACGCTGCACTGAATCAAGCAAAAACAAACGACGAATTTCGCCAAGCATTGCTTTCAAGGAAGGGTGAAGAGTGGGCGAATCAATCACCGATTTTACTCTTTCTGCTACAAGGAGTTCTCCGTAAGCATAAGCAGCACCCTGCCATTAAAACAACAATCAGAAATTAACAAGGTTTTCAATTAACACCAACCGTTGGTAATGTATATGATAGAAAGGTAAAACGGCAGCACTTTGCACAAAAACAAATGCACTTGTAGAGCAATGCCACTTCTATTCTATCGGTACTCAAGGATTGCTCGTCTCACGCAACATGTATCGAAACTTATCTTGTAAGTCATCAACAGTGAATACTATCGTTATTTTTTGACAGAACAACATACCGCCACGATGGTGTAGTGGTTAGAGCGTTCACTTTGCAGTCGGTAGAACTGGAATTTATTGCCCAAAGTAGAGTCATACCAAAGGACTTTAAAAAATGTTATTCACAATTTCCATGCTTGGCGCTCAGCACAAAAGGGACAGTGTGGAGAACAAATCGTCAAGCTTGCTTTTTGTGTCCATGGGCAAGGCATTTAACGGGACGCCTCCATCTTTATGTGGCAAACAGGTGGTGGGGCCAAGAAATCTACCGGTCGTGGTGGCCCAGTCTGACAAAAGACATGCAAACCGAGTATGAGCTCATAAGCGTAAATGAATGAAAACATTCATGCATAAATTTGACCCACAAGCAGCTCGCGCTTTATAATTTGCATAGCATTGCACTTACAGACGGGTCGAAAAAACTAAAATCTGCTTCACTAGTCACTAATTCTCCTGGGGTACAAGCTCATGCTTAACATGCAGTTGTTCGTTATACTGGGTCACCGCGACGGGCAGATTGCGTGGCGCCATCACCTGTTTGCCACATTAAGATGCAAGTGTCCCGTTGGGTGATTTAACCGAGACAACAAGTAAACTTGCCTGTACTTTATCCATACTATTGCTATCGTGCTGTGCGCCAAGCAGGGAAGCTGTGAATAGCATGTTTTAGTCTTATGGTGTGACTCGACAAGGGAATTGAACCCAGATCTAAGAACGCTCTAAGAATTAGATTGCAGTGCCGTCAATAAAAATGAGGTCCAATGTAGTGAGCTGGTGTAGTTTGCCAATTTTTTTTAGGCATTATTGGTACCTACGTTTTTCACTTTTTTTGGTGAGGCCTCAGATTTTTTTAATTTTACATTTTTTTTGCGGCATTCTATTTTAATTACTACATGCCATTTTTTATTTTGCACTTTTTTTGGCAGCATGTCGTTCAGACACGCCATTTTATATTTTGATATTTTTTTGTTAGGCAAACATTCCTGTGCCACTCAACTCACTCCG
The DNA here is from genome assembly GCA_963675345.1 of Trididemnum clinides. Classification (NCBI taxonomy): domain Eukaryota; kingdom Metazoa; phylum Chordata; class Ascidiacea; order Aplousobranchia; family Didemnidae; genus Trididemnum; species Trididemnum clinides. Next base: position 13,153,031 of record OY776286.1, read on the forward strand.
TACCTCGTTATATATTAGCCAACGAACATATATAAATCCAAAACCTTTGTTGAGTCTTTTTGTTTGTGGTTTGTAACTATGCGATAGACTGTAAAGTTTCAAAAAATATTCTTAATTCGATTTGCAGTTATGCAATTGTCGTCAAATTAACTTTTTTAGTTATGGATTTTTATTTTCAGATGATTGAAAAAAACAATACAAAAACTTAAACCGTGTTCAGACCAGCCACGTACTTGCCACTTAAGCTTAGCAGTTATTATACGAAACCGTGAACCAGCAAGAAAAGTAAAGCTAGCGATGTCAGATTTTGTTCTAGGCATTAAAAAAATTGATTTACGAGGTGCATTCAATAAGTTTCCAGACTTTTTTTGTACAGGCATTTATAATTGCCGTAAACTCGAGATATTTCAGTATGTTGTTACTATACTCCTTATGAGATGATTGACCAATTTTTGTTTAGATGCAAATTTATAGCTACAGTAGGAATTAGAGTACACCTTACTAAATCCTGATTGTCACAGCTGGTGAATTTCAAAAATGCAATCTGGACGTGAGGACACATTAGAAGAACGATATGCGATCAAGTTCTGTTTTAAACTTGGAAAAACTGCCACGGAAACGTATGGTATGCTTCAAACTGCTTATGGACCATCTTGCATGATCGATCATCAGTTTTTCAGTGGCACAAGAGATTCAAGGAAGGCAGGGAGTCCGTGAGGGATGATGAGAGATGTGGGAGGAGTAGGGAAGTCAGAACATCAGAGATGATTGGCCAAATAAACGATTTCATGAATAGGGACCGTCGTGTTTCTATAGAGACACTAAGCGCACAGTTTAATGTCAGTGTTGGAGCTGTACACATCGAATCAGGGCCAGAACTCTTCGAATCAGGTCAGTGGCATCAAGACGGTTCCCCATCCTCCCTACAGCCCGGACCTTGCTCCCTGCGACTTTTGGCTATTCCCAAAGCTCAAGGAAGACCTCAGAGGCAATCGTTATTCCACAATTGAGGACATGAAAGAGGCTGTGACGAGGGTCCTAAACACGCTCACACAAGAAGACTTCCAGGGGGCTTTCCAGAAGTTGTTGGAACGGTACAACAAGTGCATTGATGTTGCAGGAGAATACTTTGAAGGGGACTAGAGTTTTTTGTGTGTACGGTTAATAAAAGTATCCATACCAAAAAAGTCTGGAAACTTATTGAATGCACCTCGTAGCTGGTTGCTTTTAAACCAACCCATACGAAGCAGCACTGAATTGAGTTAATGTAACGCATGCTGTGGCTGTAGTAATCAGAACCCTTCCTCATAATAGCGTCGTGCACCCCCCCAAAGTCGTATAACTGCACACTACCTGGACCGGCAATCTTATAACAAAAATTCAAAATAAATGAGGGAAGAGTATGACGGGAAGATGGAATGAGATCAAAAGTATCCGGTGTCGGGTGACAGCAAGCGATAAACAAAAGATTAGCTTCAATGATGACTGGGCGAATCAATGACAGACGTAAAATTTCTAATTTAAGTGGAACATAAGAACTATCAATAAATGATCGTACATTCTTTATTGTGTTTGCACGTGCATTGCGTTTGGTGTACTTCAACTCTATAAAACTAAAATCATCCTTTCTCGCAAAATTACCTGCACATTGGACACACATAGTTTACGAACAGAAACCTTCTGTCCTTTTGACCGTATTGATTGTGTAAAAGTGAAATGTAGTGAGCTGGCATAGATTGTCTGTTTAAAGGCTTTGCGATTTTTATGGTCAGGCCTTATTCTCGCAATTTATGGATAGATAAATCATAGATCAGTATTTTTTGCTGCACGCACCATGTTCCGCATTGCTGTGATATTGTTGGAGCAAACATAACTGTTTTACTCAACCCACACCGTTTCATTTACATGTCAAGGAGTAAAAACTTAATCAATCATACATTCTTTTTGTTTGTAGTTTGTAACAATGCAATTAGCCGTGTACAACATTTGAATAAAATTCTTACCTTCGATTTACAATAGAAATTTTTCTAGCTGTGCTGAACCGTTTAAATTTTAACACGGTACACTAAGAACTTGCCAAGCTGATGCAAGTGTTCTACTAAGTACGGTTAGAACGTTAGTCTGAAACTTTCATCACACTAAAGGCATTAATTATATGGCTGACATTAAAAAAATATCATTCAATTTGCACAAAATTCATGTTGGTTTTCTTTAAAAGTGTTCTACATCTTTTTCCATGAAGAAATTATTTAAGTATTGACATTATCACTTTCAACTATTGCAATCAGAAATTTAAACAACTACAGGCTGGTTTCCATTAGGCGTAGATTGCAGGCGTGGCGAGCACGCATAAAACTAAATAGAGAAACAAAGAATTTTTCGCGCCACGCCTGCAATCTACGCCTAATGGAAACCAGCCTTAAGCCGTTTTTGAACATGTTGTAGGGAGTGCCGGTACTTTGGTAGAAGTGAAAAAGACAGAGATGTATATCAGTTTCATTTACTTGCACTAAATCGCTTTCCTTTAGCATCCATGTGTCGAACAGGCCTTCCCTTCCAGCTTTCATCAAGCGAATAGCCAGTTCCGAAAACCTAGTCACTTCACGGGCTTCTAGCAAATAGTGGAGGTAATCGTCATTTGATATATCTGCAATGTCAAGTATCAATTTTAAAAAAGACGAATTAAGTAGCCAGCGAACATTAAATTGTAAATCAACAATCATTTGCAAAACTATCGAACCACCTACGAAAAAATTCAAAATTAGCAACTTTTAATAGTTTTTGCAAAAATTCTTTGGTTAATATTGCATCGTGTTTTTTTTTTATTGCAGGTTTATGGTCTTAGAAGTGTTTTAGGCGAAAATTACCGAATATTCTGTTGCATTTTAGTTGCTATCTTCCACTTTTAACTATTCAAAAATGGGTAAAAATCGTTACCGCACAGATGTAGAACGTGCTCAGATTATCGCACTCCACAAAAATGGGTTGTCTCAACGCCAAATTTCGAAGCAAATTGGTGTCAACAGGTCATCCGTTCAAAGAGCAATAAAAAAATTTAACTCGGAAGGAATTTGTGGAAATCGGAAAAAGAGTGGTAGGCCACGAAAAACAACTGCACGAGATGACAATATCATAAGAGGATCGTAGCGCGTTCTCCCACAAGTTCCTGCAAAAAATTGCGTGCAAATCTCCTCAGAAAAGGTGCTGATGTTAATATCAGCACTTTTTCTCGAAGACTAAGCAAAGAATTTGGATTAAAATCTTGTAAGCCTGCAAAAAAAAAAAAAGCTGACACCCCTAACGAAAAGAAAGAGGTAGGAGTTTGCCAGGAATCATCTTCACTGGACTTTTGATGACTGGGGCAAAGTCTTGTTTAGCGATGAATCCACTTTCCAGCAATTTGTTGTTCGCCATAAGCATGTTCGCAGACCAGTAGAAAAGAGATTTGATCAAAAATACACCACTGTGACCATGAAACACCCTCCCAGCCAAATGATATGGAGTGCTATGAGCAAAAACGGAACAGCTGGATTGTATTTTTTGGCAACCGGAACCACCATTAATGGACCGAAATACGTGGAATTACTGAAAAATAAGCTTTTATTGCATATGACAGTTCACAGTACCACTATTTTCATGCACGATCGTGCTCCCTGCCATCGATCCAAAATTGGGAAGAAATTTCTAAAGGAGAATCATGCGACTACGCTGGATTGGCCGGGCAACAGTCCAGATTCGAACCTCATCAAAAATTTATGGGCTAAAATGAAGGATTTAGTAGCAGAGAAACAGCTATCAGGCGGAAAAGCATTAATCGAAACCATTAAAGAAGTATGGGTGAAAGAAATCTCAGCAGACTATTGTAGTTCGCTCATAGCTAGTATGCCTCACCGACTACAAGCCGTCATAAAAGTGAAAGGAGGACACACAAAATACTGACATCTCTTCTTTGTGACTGTTTTGTATAGTTTATAATGTACTCTTTGCGTTTATGAACGATTAGACACGATTTGGTAACATAAAATTGATTTTTGGTATTCACAAAATGGTGTTTACTTAAAATTGCGGGTGGTTCGATACTTTTGCAAATGACTGTAGTGAGAATAGTCTGTACTTTGAAGACGGGTGATTGCCTCTCTATTTGCTTGGAAAAAAAGCACGGCAATAAACGGTTAGTAAAATTCAGACCGCAAGCTAAATCAAGTTCAAGCTGGGAAAGCAAACCAGCAAAGAAATCTGTCATGAATAGGGTTTCCAATTTCCCAGTTCTGAAAAAAATCCGGGAACTCGGGTAACGTCTGACCTAATCCCGGGACTTGGAAAAGAGCGGAAATGCATAAAATACAAACAACAAAACGTAAATGAATCAAGTTTGCTTTAATTATTTTTCATATGACTGCGTAAAAAACTCAGTGCACTAACAGTTTTGTCACTTAGCCGTGACCGTAGTTTTGTGGTAAACAATCCTACAGCAGAACATGTTCGTTCTGCTTCAACTAACGTTGATGGGATAATCAATAAAGCTTTGAATAACTGCTCCAATTTGCTTGGTAATTTTCCAGTAGCTTCTAGTAGTTTCATTTCCTGCTTGATTAATTACAGTTTGAAGTTGGCTGACTTGACTTCTATTATCATCAAATGTCTCCAACTGGGTGGGAGTGTAGTTTGTGAAATGTTTAATGAGTGGCTGAAGTCTTTGGAAAAGACTTTCATACTCCTGATTTTTGTTAGTATTGCTAGCCAACTCTATATCTTGGTTGTCATCCTGACCTTTTCCTTCATTACTGTCATTTTCCCAAAATAGACGGCAAAATATAGTGGTAGCAGTTTTCACAAAACCATCTTTGGTGTTACTACCTAATAACGATATGTGATCAGCATAATGCTCATCATGAATCGATAAATTTGGATTTTGAAGATAACGTATTAAGTTAACCATATCGTGTTGCCGTCTTTGTTGTAAACGGTTTTTTACGTAACGAAGCAAATCTTCCGCAAGGCTTGACTTCCTCTTCTTCAACTAAAAACATAAAAATTGGAAAATTCTTTCAGCAGTCAAAACCATCGACCGCAAGTTTTATTGGTTCAAGAGCGCATTTTAGCTCGTTAAGAAACAAAAATTCAGCTGTTGATATATCGTGTTCAATCGACAAATCGAGTAAAGCTTTCGAGATGCACTTTTTTAGACATATAAACCTCTCAATCGTGTCATAGGTAGAGCTCCAGCGAATTTTACAATCTAGGACAAGTGACAACTCCTTGTTTTGTTCCAAAAACATATATTTCTGCAAGACTTCATTTTTTATCGGACTTCTTCGAAATATCTTTACCACCCTTCGCACCTTTTTGAGTACATTCTCTATTTCTACATTGAAAACTGGTACTTCGTTTGATGCTGTTGCAGGGATCACGATACCAAAACCTTCTTCATCTCGATTGTGGTCGTAATCGTAATCTTCACCTGCAATGCGAGTCGCACTTCTGTTTTTGTACAATATATCACACACAGCCAGGTGCACACCATGCGCATAGCAGAGTTGGTGATTAAATTGAGAACTTTTTTCTAATTTTTTCATTACTGAGGCGCCATCAGAGACGATGCTGACAACAGATGTCTACATGTTGGTTATTCCGAAATCAGCCAACTGTTTCTCCAACAACGGTAAAATATTCTCAGCACCACATGATTCAAGCATTCTTATAAGACCCAAATTTATAACATCGTTTTGGCAATAAACGTTGATGTTCGTGTATCTTCGGCAACGAACTAAAGTATACTCGTCCATAGTCACACTGAAACTGGTGTTGGCTTTAACTTTTATTTCAATTTCGGCCTTTATCTCTTTTTGGATGTCATTGTATTCACTGTGAATTAAATTCATAACACTTGAGTCCGAAAAGGGAAAACGAAGACTATTGGAACTAAGTGACTCACGAATGAACTTGCCTTTGCCTATAGAAGGGATAGAAAAACCATGCACAGCTGCCAGTTGAGAGACAATACTTTCTTTCTTTACATTTACAAATGGCAAAATCGATTTCTGCTGAATTTTTGCTTTCGCTTTTCTGGTGACGAAAAAGACCGCAGGTTGAAACTACGCTAACACGATATTTTAACTAGCTCTGTCACCGTCATTATCATCTTGTGTAAAATGTTTCTAAACCTTAAACTGATTACTACGTTCAATTACTAAATGGCTCTGCAACTGAATTTCAGCAGCTTGTTCTTGCGCAATGACTGTAATAAACTGACCCAAACCTGTTATCCTTTAGTCAACAGCAAACAGTTCAACAATCGAGGCCTCAAGTATTGTGTCGTCACAGTGGGAACAATCACGATCAATATGATTTGAGAACAAGTGTCGTGAGGATACTAGCTCACAAAACTCGATTTTCAGACAAAAAACAGAGAAAGCTAAAAAGCTTTTAAATTCCGGGAATTACCGAAACAGGGACCCGGTTCTCAAACCCTAGTCATAAATACAAATTTCAAAATGGTTGCCTCATTACATACAAGCAGATTGCCATTGGTAGGTACTCAAGTCACCTCTTACACGCTGGGAAGCCAGCTTTACCATCATAAAGTAATAAAGCTTCAGTTAGTTACTGATTGCAAGTTTGTCCGTTAAACTCGGTCGATATCTGAAGTATTACCTATGTTCTCATTTATTGCGTCATTAAAAAAAAATAGCAAACCAAACATCGCAAGTTTTAAATAGAACTAAACTTGCACTTGCAGGTAAGATACGAGTAGCATGATTAAGTGACAGTCGGTCTTAAATCTTTATTCTCGAACTTATTTATTGCTTTTTTTTTGTTCTTCACCCTTGCAGGTCAGCGACAGTGGCGACAGGCACAGAACAACCATCCAGACCTGCTACGCGGTTCCAACGTTCCGCTTCAACTGCTTTCAATAAATTTACCATTGGTCAAACTCCTCAAACCAAAGTATATCACGGCGAAGTGCCTTTACCAAAGATATAATAACGCATTCTTCTGGAGGTTTGAACTTTCGGTCATTCGATGATTGCCACTTCGAAGCCGAGATTTAACCCACTTAGCACGATGCCAAGGACTTCATACCGACATACCTTCCTTCACTTGTTCCAGCTGTCGAGGCTTAAACATCGCCAGTTTCTCCTTGGCGACTTTCTAAAATATCACAAAATAGTTAATAAGTGATCAGTTTACCCAGTAATCAACTGCTAGCGTTTGAATCAAAAGTCTTTTAAGTTAAGTTTACCTGGCAAATATTACTGAACTTTGCTTATAATTTTACCGTAGTTTTCATATATTAACTTAAAACATTATGCAACTTACTATAAGACCACAAACATGAAAATCAAGATGCAAAATATCTGAAGTTGCATTAACCTATTACACGACATCACTGAACACTTCATGCATCACCTGCATTAGAACGCAGTTGTCGCCTTCAGCTGTCATGGCTGCATGCGCTGAGCCAATGAAGGAACCAAATCTATTGCAGCTGAGATATCCCTGAACAAAAAGAGCAAGTCGAAATATCGAAAGTATGCGGATTTATCAATTTAGTTGGTGCTACGACGACTTAAGACGAACTAAAAATTGAAAATCCTTTTAAAAAAATGCTGTTATTGCTTCGCGCGTTGTCTGCAATGTTCAGTTAAAGTTTTAATCATAATGAACGAAGTTATTAACGCAATCGTATTTCCATGACAGATCCTGCAACCAAATAGGAGCGTTGCAAAACAAGCAACGTTACAACCAATACGGCGTAAAAACTAGAAACTCATCGAGATTTCTGTGCTTCACAACTCACAGTAGAAGCTGCTCACCCAGTATGTCATTAACATGTAGTTTTGATCACCCACCAAAGGCAGTCCCCCTTGTTTATGATAAACCTATCAGTTTGCATGCGACAACTTCAAAATAGCTCCTGCTCTTCCCTGGCCAACGTGGGATGTGAAATTGTCATCTATTTTACGCGTTCCTTTGTTCCTAGGGGAGAAACAAAAAATCATTTTGCCAATACTCCCTCTAGACAGCCAGATCACATCCCGTTTAGCTTTCGTTACAAATAAACCTTTACCTGTCCACCACATCGTTCCCTTGACACGGTGGCCACCTGTCCCACGTGCCAGCCAACCATGGCCTTGATGACGCAGCATAACGTCACAACTTCTGCATGCGTTTTCGGATCGACGTCTCCTTTGTTTTGTGTCGCCTCCCATCTGTCTTTAACGTAATTGAGAGCAATGTTGAGAGCATACTGGCGAGCAAGCAGTGGCAATAAGGCTCGTTGTTGGAGCTGCAAAGATTAGTAGCGAAAAAGTGATGCATTACGCACTGCGCTCATTTCTATTGTAGTAGTATTAGTATACTTATACAACTACAGGCCAATCACGACACATATACCATCGTAAAGAGCAATAAGCACAACAATAAGAGGAAGAGATTGACCTAGCTGGTTGATCTCCGTGCATCCTTCTACATTAGTTTCATAAACAGAAACTGGTCGAAAACTCACTTGATAAGCTAAAATCGCCATGTCAGACTTGCCTCGGGGTCCAACAGTAAGTCGAGTAGCCGCATAACGAATAGCAATAGTAAGGCATGCTTTAGCGCCTCCTATCGACATGGCAGCAATGCAGATGCGACCAGAAAGAAGTTGATCAGCGACGGTCAAAAATCGCTCGCGATTACCTTTTATGGAAGTGGTAAACTCGCCATCTTCACTAACATCCGAATATCTGATTCAAAAAGAGAAAATTAAATTAGTGGTGACGACAAAACCCTAGGGGAAACCCCTTTCTCCCAGTTCAATTCAATTAGGTTGAAGCCATGAACCTGGATTTCCGTTCGTGCAGTAACTCCATCTCAAGGAAGAAGAGGGGTAACCACAAAAACAACAACAACACGAAACCCCAGCGATATACGGCCCAGATATTGCTATGAAGAGGCAGCGGCTACAATACCTGCATAGGTTTGAGTTGCAATGGCTTTCTGATAAGGTAAAGTATTTCCGTTAGCATGCCAAGTGCAAACAGCCCGTATACAAAGCATAACTGCAAGCAAGGGCAAATAAAGGGTGGCCCAGATATAACCGAACCCAAAAGCTCGGTTGATGATCATTGATTTTAAGTTTGCTTCATAAGTCATTAGTCTTTTTTGTCATTTATTGTCGCCCCCTTTTATTTCAGACATGGCCTATACAAGACGCACTTTACAATTGGAAGAACGTATTTATGCTGTTCAAAAATACGAAAAGTTGTGGCCTATAGTGTCTAAACGTGACGATTGTGCTGATTTGTACTTTCAGCAAGATGGCGCCCCCGCTCATTATGCTGTATCGGTTCGAAAGCGGCTTGATGAACATTTTCCAGACAGATGGATTGGCCGCCGTGGTTTTGTAGAATGGCCTGCAAGATCTCCAGACCTGACGCCCCTAGGCTTCTTTCTTTGGGGAGTACTCAAAAATCAAGTGTTCAGTGATAAACCAAAGACGCCCAATGATCTAAAAGAGAACATTATAAACGCATTGAAAGATATTACTCCGGAAATGTGCAAAAAAGTAACTGACTCAATCATTAAACGATGTCATCATTGTATTGCAAATAATGGTTTGCATTTTGAACGTTTGCCGTAACGTTGTGTAATAAAATTTGTTTGATTTAACTGTAACTTTTCATGATAATTCGGGTTCGGTTATATCTGGGCCACCCTGTATACGAAAGTGCTGTTCACGTCCATAATAAATGTAAATTTTACATTTTGAAGCAATCATCCTTCCACACTCATTTATAAGATCTTTTTTCCAAAAGTTTACGAAGATATTTTACACCTTATATTAGAGATAAATAAGCTTTATTTATATGGGCCAATTTCTTTGTTTTTGGCAAACCAAACCTAAAACGCCGCAGTTTTTGAAATGAAAACTTTTTCTCTTGGATACAAACCCATAAAATTTTTTTTGTAGCCGAGGACCTTTGAGGGAAGATTATGGTTATGACACGCAAAGTTTTGAAATTGATCAAATTGAAGACTTTTTTCTTTGGAGATAAATGTCAAAATAGCGATGGTTCTTATCTGAAGACTTACTTTTGGTAATAAGCCTGTGGACACGGGTCGCAAGTCACGTCTTTTCGCCGGCCACAGTCTGCAAAACCCTTCCTTATATACAAGAACGAGAAATAAACTCACGAAAAACTAGAGAAACGCCAGAATGGGACAATGCCACTTGATCTTACGGGTTAAGAGTCAGCAGCAAAGCACAATTGTTATTGTTGCAGATGCAAGTCGCAGTTTAATCCCGGAGACATGAAGTTTAATGGCAACGCCAATTCCATTCGGCCATGCCGTCTGCAACGTGACAATCTGAACGATCAACCCGGAGGCTTCCAACTCAAGTTTCACGCTCAGTTTATCGCACCAGGCCGTCGACAATTGATCCTAGCATACAAGCACAATTTCGAACAACAAACCTGTTCAACAAATTCTCACGAGGAACTCTCACATTGTCGAAGAACAGTTTAGCGTTGTCGACTCCATTCAATCCTATCTTGTGTCCCATGTCTTCCACTCGAACACCCGGCATAATGTTCATGTCATCATCACGGATCCTAACCAGGACTCCATGGATTCCTCTCCATTCTTCGCCAACTTTTAACTGAATAAAAACAAAAATACGTTAAATTTCACAAGAAAACTATAACAGCTTCCTTCAGGAGAGTCTTATAGGAAATGAAAGATTTTCACGTTTGTAAGGCAGGTGTTCTGTCATTAAACTTTACTTGATGCAGTAAAACATCACTTTCATACTAGCACAATGCAATGAGCTCTATGTTACCTGAGCAAACACTATGATATGCTTAGCGTGAATAGCTCCATTGGTGATCCAATATTTCTGAGCCAAAGTAGACGGCGTATTGACAATGAATTCCTGAGTATCCTGCAAAAACAAACAGCATTGACAGTCAGGATACAGTTGCAGTCTCATCACAGGTAGGATGCAGTTCTCGTATGAAGCTACACAGCTGAAGCGAAAATCAAAAAGCGAGATTGAACAAAAAGTTTATCTAGGATAACCGATAAATAGTGCAACGTTAACTAGAAAACAACAATGAAAATTAAAACACAGATAGATTGTGCCCACAAAGACACTCAAGCATTTGCTTTCCTGATTATCCGTTCGATCTAAATAGAGTACTGCCATTTTATTTCAAGACCTTCAGCACATTTTACGATCGGAGTGATGATGAAGTCGGTAGAGCAGTGGTTCTCAGCCGGTGGGGCCACAGCACTTAGGTTCGGTGGGAAGCGTCTCTACTTCTAACTATTGAAAAAAAGGATTCCTACGTGAGCGCTGTGAGAACAGACTTTGAAAACATCGAGGTTCGAAAAAAAACCGAAAACGTACCGAGAACTTTAGAAAGTGGGTAACGAAATATTCTACAGAAAAGTGGGTAACAACTAGACAGTTGACAAATCCTGGCTTGCAGCGTCAGCTTCGCAGTCGCAACATGCGGGTTTGATTCCCTTGCTGAGTAGTATCGGTACAAAAACTGTATCTAGGGCTTCCCTGATAGGGGCTCAACACGAAAAAAATATTCTAAAGGAAGCCTGAAAAGAGAAACCGGAAAATTTGCTTGTTTTGTCGCTTGGTCAGGCATTTAAATTTCCATTATGTTTTATGAGGCAGTCGATCAGTCTAAGTAAAGACCAGCAAACAAAGCACGAGATCACACACCCGAGCAAAAAAGAGGTAGCTCATGCGAAGACAAGACCACCACCTTTTATCATCCAGTAATTCCTACTGCAGCAAGCCATTTTGAGATATCCAAACATGAAATTGACAATTTAATACCAATCGCAACTAGCTTTCAACAAATAATCTAAACTTTTTTTGTCTAGTGCGCACTCTTCATGTAGCTTTAAACAGTATTTTCAATTATACCCTATCATAGACAGCTGTTGTTTCCATTTCCACAGCATTATTTCCATAACCAAGTTCGGTCAATCCGAAGCAACCAATGTCGTCGAGATTGTCGATGCCTGCAATTGTACAACTTTACGTTTCAAAAACTGTATAGAAACACCGCTGGTATTCGTCAGGAAGGGCATCTGCAATTCAAAGTGCTACGTTGCTCCAGTAAAAAGTCTGGTTTGAAAGCGAGTGTGTAGTGGTAGACATACATTGAATTAGCACGTAAGAGCCTACGAAAAGCGGGAAAAATGAAGTAAAACCGAAAACGACAACGAGGCATTTTATCGCAAGTAAAAGAAGTATAATAGGACCATTTCAAACTTTTAATTTGAAATATCTGAGCAACTATTGTCTTCGGCGTTATATTTCAGGGAGTGTTTTGGTTGATAACTTGCACACTTACGAAATAGCACGCGGTGTGGCGCACTCGAGTGCCAGACTTGTCTCTGAAAGCATGAGAGCCGAGCGTTCAGAGCGACGCATTGCATGATTGCTGCATAGTAGAGGAGCCGTCGTTTGCTTTCAAGCTCAAGTTTTGGACTCAAACTATGGTTGCACCAACCGTAACGACATCTATGGGTGACTGCTGACTTGACATCGTATGTGCTCTTCTTCGCAATCTCCGAAACTCTCCGTTGAGTGTTCGACGAGTTGAATAAATCATTATTTGAATTGCTGCAACTATGGTGTACTCCTAGTTTTACCGCCTATTTCAAAAAACATTCGTTACTTGGTACATAAACTGGGCGAAAACCAAACTATAAATGTGATCAAAAGAGTACAGCTATTGTACTGCGAAAAGGGTTTTTTGATGTCGGACCACTCTGGTTTTTATGACAACAATCGGACCGCTAACAAACGAATCACCAAAGCAAATCGGCCTCAGAAAAACAAGAGAATATTTGCTTAATGCACGCACTGGCCTACTAACGAACGCACCTTTAATGTACTTGTCGTGGTGCCTTTGAGTACCGAGTTTGACAACCGTTCCTCCAAATAAATTAAATTGAACCTGGGAGAAACAAAGTCAAGTAATTTACTTCTGCTAAACTATTTACACAACACGCCGCTACGGGGTTCTTACAATTAAGAAAACTACATAACTAAAAATATTGCACGCAGTTGAACGAAAATCATCAAAAATATGTGGTGCTAAGTCAATGAGAGATCAAGAGCAGAATTTCTCTATAAAATATGTGAAAATTTTTGGAGAAAATATCTAGACTCCTGATGATCCTGCTCCGTCACAGGTTAAACCAATCTTCTCCTCTCCCAATATTATCAAAAAAGCAATTTAAAAATGTGACCTTGGCTCCAAGCTTTAGCACTACGATCTGCTTTTTAATTTTAAGATTTTAATAATGTATAGCTGCTGTCTAATTGTTGAGCTATCATACTACAACTTACTGTCATTTTGGTTGTCATTGCTGGGTCGATAATGGCAGAAATTTCATGGGCAGCGAAAATTCTCAAAGGGTTGTGCCAAAAATCAGTCACAGAAATAAAGTCATTCTAGAAATACATAAAAAGAGCATTTCATTAAGAATTAAGGTATGTGTTACCACAGACATCAAAAATCAATAAAGATATCAGCTTCAGCTAAACTCACTTTCTTAACCCTCGAAACCATTTAGACAATATGGCAACATCATTAGGAATAATTACTGCTCATTAATTATTGAGTTTATCAAACGTTATTTCACATCAATAAAAAAATTACAAAGACTTTTGAGTTTAAATTATTTCCAAATTGCCTTGTTTCCATTTCTAACTAACTTCAATAGGCAAAAAAGAAAGCTTGTAGTTAGAAGAAAGAAAGAAGTCGATTTAACGTTTTTTTCCCGTGATTTACAAGCTCAGATGGGCTGATTCAGTGTATGTCTACCACTACACACTCGCTTTCCAATCAGACTTTTTGATGGAGCAACGCAACACTTTAAATCCCGAATGCCCTTCCTGACGAATACCAATGGCGCTATTATAGAATTTTGAACTCCAGGCCTTTTGTTCAGAAGGTCATAACAATACCACTTCACCACGGCGTATAATTATTAAGTTTAGTCAGTCAAGACTGTTAGAGCATAAATAAGGACGCAAATACAAAATTTTAATTACTTTTGCAACAAGAAACAAGATTTTTTTGCATTTGCTATAGCTCATTATGTTCCTAAGGGCTTTTGCGGTGCAATGTCAAAGAACTATATAAGCGTATGTAACTATCTATTCGGCTCGTAATTAGTCTAAGTTTTACGATATTTAATATGGTTAGATCCAAATGTGTTTTTAGACTCCTCACCGCAAGATTGTATGAAGGGGTTTTGTTTATCTCCCACCCTCAAAAAACAAAAAAGCTTTTTTGAGTTTTATCTTCCTGGCGCCTAGTGACTTTTTCTGGAGAACCAAGTCATCGCCTCTCCCTACCTATCCTTGAACCAAATTTCTTCATATGCCCTAACTCATTAGTTTACGAACCAAAGTCTATGTTTAGAAATCAATAAAACTTCCTTAAATACTGTAGGAAGACAATGGGTGAAGACTATTGAAAATATTTTTTATATTTTGAAAGGGGCCAAATAAACTTCCTGCGCCGCCATTCATGATGACATATCGCTATCCAAGCTCAAGACTCAGCTGTGCATTATATTTCTATTAAATTAAAATAGAATTTATTATTTACCAGAAAAATAAAAAATGACAATGACAAAAACGCTACTATGCTACAGTATGCTGAGAATAATTCTTTTAATTATTAATAATTATTGGGTATATGAATTTTTAACACCTATAGACAATCGTAACATAACTAGTATTAGCTGCAAAAGAACCGCGAACGCCATCCTTGCAATGATGTAGCGGTTGTTATCTATTTCTCGATTTTGCGAAAAACCTTTTATTTAAAAGTTTAGAGCCAGCAACCAAGTAAGTTCTCTATGAAGTACAGGTACACATTATCGAAACCCTATGAATCAATTCAATAACAGTGTCAAGTTGCTATCTCATCACGTGACAATCAAAGTTGAATTACACTTTTTATAATAGAGACTTACTGATGAAATGGTATAAAAAAGGACATTATGCAAAAAAATGACATATACTATTAATTCGTAACCACAGCTTTAAAAAATACCTTGCAAATTGTAAGCCTATATTCAATTAGTTTACTAACATCACAAATTCGTTTCAATCTCTTCAAAGCTATATCTCGTTCTTCTGCAAGCGAAATATCATATTTTGGCGTCATCACAGGATCACTCATAAAATCACGAAACTTCTTCCTCATCTCAAGGTTGTCATGATCCAATAATTCGGTCATTTTATCAATGTTGAAGGCCAAATCTGAATTTTGATCATAGGATAAATCCCAAGCATTCCTAAAAACAGTTGTATATACCACAAAAAATATACAAAGCAACGCCAAACAACACGTGTTCGGCTAAGTTGTCTTAAAATCAATGTTAAACAAAAAATACACTTGTTTCAAGTCTTTGATAAAATGTATGAAATATGATTCAGAGCTGATTAGTTTTAAAAAACTTGAAATATATATATCTTTTCAATTCTATTCTGATACTGAATGTCCGTTAAGTGTGAATACTTTGGTAAAAGTACAATGTACATATATTTTTACAACGACTTCAATAACTTTTTAATCATACATGACATATTTGCAATTAACAACTTCAACCAATTTTCATCATTTGTAACACAAGCATTGAAGGGTTTCACAGAAATCGTGAGAACTCGAAGCATTAGCTCACACTGCCCATAATTTTGGCTCATTTTCGCTTTATTCATAGAGGCAAGGGTACAGCATTTGTATTTTTATTGAATACACTTTCACTTTTAGAATGCTCCGCAGAAAGAAGTCAAGAAGACCAAGGTTTGGTACATGAGAAGAACACTCTATAAAAAGCTTTGGATTTCACGTTTCATTTTTCCAAGTCTCCTGTGTCCAGACTGTATGGACAATTTGCACTTATCACTTAAAAATACTTTCAACGTTTGGTTACAACTACAAAAGATGGGCAGTTAGCAATTAAGCGTACAAAGGTGCCACTTCTCTAATTTTGGACTTAGTGGTGCGCTTCTTTAAAATTATTTTCTGTTTTGACCTGAGTTGCATCGCACAGCAAAAAAATAATTAACTCTTGCATTTCATTGTGGTGTAAACTACAGAGAAATAAGACTACTTGCACTTATTGTGTTTTGCTTTACATTTTGAAAAGCACAATGTGACAGTATTTGTTACTTGTGGGTTACAAATAAAATGATCTTTTGATGTTGTGCTGCCCTCACTATTTAAGCTTTTTTAGATTTTTGCTTTCAGAACAACGTAGTTGATGATGACACTGATAATGATTTTTAATTTTTCTTATGGAGAAGAATTGTGCATGTTGCACTGCACTCTACAAATAAAAAGAGTGAAATTGTTTATATTGTTTTGCAGTCCATTCACTCAAAAGTTACTTTGCAAAAGTTGCATGGTACTTTACTGTTTCAAAAACATATTTTTTCTTTGCTACACAGTGTAATTCAACTCAATAACCAACCATTTTTATATGAAGATAAAATTAAAAAAAATTAATATTTTCTTGCTTTCTCAACTTGGAGATCTTTTTTTTTGGTATAAATTTCAAAAGCAATTGCTGTACCTATTTTGGACTGTTTGCCAAATTCTCAGCAAATCCTTAGTTGAAATAATTGCTTTTACCCTAAAAAGGTTTTCTATTGATTTTTGGAGGCCCATGAACAACTGACAGCTCAAACCAGTTACATTTTGCACTAGTTGGATTAGATGAAAGTTGAAAGCCATCTACATGCTTTTACTAAAAGTTAACATTAGCTCTACTTCTAATACAGTGCTGTGAGCAACTTTGCTAAGGTAAAATATCATTTAATTTTGCATTTTACGTTTTTATTATCTTCTTACCGAATTTCTGTGGGTGTCATTTTATTTGAAGTCTGCAAGACAGCGCTACTAGTTCGCAAATACTGAACACAGCTGTAGACTGAAGGTTGTCTCTATAAAATAAACAAATCTTTTAAGCATTACCACAGGTCAAGATCTAACTTTCAACAAAGTTTCCTACACATATTGACTATAAAACTGCAAAGTCAAGCCAACTGAAAAATATTGCTATCCCTCACATAAAAAATTTAGGACTTCAGCAGCAGCTGCCTTAAAAAACATTGCTGTGCTTACTGTTGTATAAGCTAGCAATTGTCTGAACACAAAGTAGGTATTTGCCATGTCATTTGGTCAACTTGCTGAAAATATTCAAGCTAGTACTGTGACTTAAAATGTTACAAAATCCTTATCTTACATTTGACGTTACAAAATTACACTACTTCATCAGCAGTATTGTTATAGTTTACAAAGTGACTGTTTGGAATATAGGGTGAGGGAAAAATAAAAGTGCTTTCTCCAATTTAATGATAGATCTATCAAGAACAATAAAACTTGCCCAAAAGCAGGCAACCTCATTACAAGGTACTTTATTTATTAGCTACAAACTTTTCTACTTTAAAGCAACCAAAAGCACACCAGCACTAATTAGCAATGCAAAACACAACAAAAGTAAAATAGAAAATCCTACTTCCCACAAATCAGACTTTCACAATTCATTAGGCTAGCTGATTGAAATACGTTCATTTTCTTTATTGCAATTGCTTACCTTTGATAGTCCTGTAATACAGTAAATAATTAGCTCAACAGTCTAGGCTTATTAATCAAGTTGACAACATAATTAACACCATACTGAAGGGGTAGGGTAGGGTAACAGTTCAGAGTTGTTTGTAAACAACACTACATCAGTGAGAACTTTAATATAATTTTAACAGTTGATCAACTTTCAATATTTAAAATTTAATATTTTAAAGTAACACAACTAAAAAATGTGATCAAAACTGGCATCAGTATTACTAACCCCAACATTTTCCCACAACACAAAATTAATGTCAGCAAAAAGTCCTCACAATGTGAAGCAATCTCTGTCATGTCTGAAAGCAGTACTTCATGAAGCTTTTGACAGTTTGGAGTAGGCCAATAATCTGGCAAAAAACTATTGTATGGAATTCTACAGAAGGCGTTGAGAGAATTTGCCAAGTACATTTCAATGTCAATTTGATAAATGTGTGGATCTGGTTCAGGTTGGTTAGGATTAATCTGTAAAATTTCCCAGAATCTTACATATTAATCATTTCCAATAATCTTTGACTACAAATGTTGAAGTGCAATTAACTATTAAATCCAGCAAATTTAACAAGAAATAATATTGGTTTTTCAACATGTAGGCTTACTGTAAATTCTAGTGCCTTTGACAACAGTGCCAACAAAAAACTGCACTTGCTGTTGTTTTGATAATATATTCTTTAACTTATTAACATACACTGCAATAGGTTTATGCCCCCTAAAAATGGACTATTCAGCTACATCTAAAAGATTTTTAAGAATATAAAATTTTTGTACTTTCATTACACCATAAACCACTGCTGGTGTAGTCGTTCTGAACCCAATTCTTCAGTTATCATAATTGTTTCTCAATTAGAGCACATTTTGGTAACCTACATTTGTGAATTTTAAGCATCTTTTATTGAAAATTGCTCATTCTTTGGATTTTCGTTTTGTCTTTGGCGCATTGATTTGTAATTTAAAACTTGCAATAGAACTGACCAAATTTTAATCAGAAACACAGGAATTGGATTTACTGTGTTTGAAAGTCTTTGTTGAAGAGTTTTACTAAAAAAACTTTTTAACGTTAACTTTATTTTGAATTTATTTTCTTCTGTTCAAATCAAATAATAAAATGGATATGATCAATTAAAATCAAGAAAAAAGAACTATTTGGAATGGAATCAACATCATTATAATTTGTTGGGATTAGCCATATTTTGCAGAGTTGAAAGAAAGTGGAATTTTAAATTGGACATTTCCAATCAAAATAATGTGTAAACATAGCAAATCCCTAAATTTCCACATTGGTAACTATTTAAATATTACATTATCCCTTCAATCTCTACAATGGTAGCAAACACTGATCTAGATGTACCATGACTCATAAACAAAAGGCAGTGGCTATTTTGCCGTCGACGGCAATTTGCCCTTGGAATCTATTTTGCCGTGATCATTCACGTGTGTTTATATAGCCAAATTTGCTATTATCGCACCAGTGACTCTGTGGTGTAGTGGATAGAGCGCTGGTCTTGAGATACCAAGGTATCGGGTTCGAATCTCAGCTGGCCAGGGCTTGAAAAGAAAGGCAGTGTACACTGAAGGGGCAGGCCCGGTATGTAAATGTACGGGGCAGTGTACACTGCAAGGGAGTGTGCAGGGTGGGGGATAGAGACCTGGGGGTGCAAAATTTTTTTTTTGGTTTTTAAAATTGACCAATCAGAGACGACCAAAAGTCACATGTTTATTACGTCATTAAGATTGACCAATCACAAACAACTCACGGCAAAATAGTCTCTGAGGGTAAATTGCCGTCGACGGCAAAATAGCCACTGCCTAAACAAAAACAGGCTTTGCATCAAGATTTTTAAGACATACACAGAGTTGCCAAAAACGTCATGTGGACACTACCACTAGACCACTTTTGATTAGCAGTGCAATCAGGTAACTGTCTAGCCTAAAGAATAAGACAGTGGCTATTTTACCATCAATGGCATTTTACCCTTGGAAGCTATTGTGCTGTGAGACATTTGCGATAGGTCAATCTTAATGGCAAATTAAACATGTAACTTTTGGTTGTTTCTGACTGGACAATTTCACAGACGAATTAAAAAAAATTGTATGCCCAGTATGCACTCCTCGTATATTTAAATACTGACCCCCTTCCAGTATAAACTGCATTTGTAGAAGCACCACTGTTTTGATTGCAGTTTGACATGAAGTACCTAGCCAGTGAAGATTTAAACCCATAACCATTATATTTGAAGGCAAGCTGCACTATTCACTACACCACAGCAATACTGCTAGAGTTGTAGCAACTATGATTATTCAAACATACATAAATGGTGATGGCAAAATAGCTTCACTTCCAAAAATAAAAGGCAGTGGCTATTTTGCCATCAACGGCATTTTACCTTGGAGACTGTTTTGCTATAATCATTCACGTGTGTTTATATTGGCATATTTGCTACATTTCAGCCAGTGACACTGTGGTGTAGTGGAGAGTGCGCTGGTCTTGAGATATTATGGTTGCAGATTTAAATCTCAGCTGGCAGGGCATTAAAAGAAAGGCAGTGTACATCAAAGAGGCAGGTAAATGTATGGGGCAGTGTACACTGGAAGGGAGTGTACAGGGTGGGGGGATAGACACTGGGGGCAAAGTTTTTTTGATTGATTTTAAAATTGACCAATCAGAAATGACCAAAAGTCACATGTTTAGTATGTCATTAAGATTGACCAATCACAAATAACTCACGGCAAAATAGTCTCTGAGGGCAAAATAGCCACTGCTAAAATAAAATGCTGTCCATGACAAAAATAACCACTTTCAAAGAATAAACATACCTGAAGGTATTCTAGATAAAGAAAGTCTTTGCCCATAATTTTTCAAGTTATTTATTAACCTAAGTGGTGACATGATCTGATGTTAGACCTAACTGCCTAACCAAATATCAGGTGCTTAACAATGAACTAAATATAAACACATGTTAGCACAGACAGGTGGCCTCACAAAAATTTATAACTAAATAAAAGAGGGTGAGAAAAATAGTGATTCTGCAAATATGCGATCAGTTTGCAGCACCTTCTGCTTATGGAAAACTTTTTAGACTATACCAATAAGTCACACTAGCAACCTGGATATGTTCTGTTATAGACCTGCTTTCAAGCTGCCAGTACCATCAGAAGAACTGATAGCACTTAGCATTTCTAAAACAATCAGAGCAACTACACAAGAAATATTGCCAAAAATTACCTTTAACCAGGTGTAAACAAACGTTTGGTAAATTTTTGAGAAGTTTGAACAGTTAAACCCTGTTTACAGCAATAATTAACAAATCATATCCTTCATTTATTTTATTATGTATTCATCGTTACAATTCATTAGTTCACTTACATGTTTAAACATGCTGTTGTATGCAAGATTGACTACCGGTATTTGAAAGTATCAAAAAGTTTAATGGTTATCTAATATAACATAAAATTTAAGTGAACTTGAACGTGGAATTATCAAATCGTAACAATGAAAACATAACAAAGCAAACAAAAGAATACGATTTGTCAATTATCGCTGTAAATGGGGCTTGAATCACAATCATTGCCACCAACAACAGCACTGTAAACTACTCGACCACCTTGCCGACTGATAGGTGAAGGACATATTACTTCTTTTGTGTTGACGTAACACCTGAAAACGTGCTAGACGCTTAAAAGTCCAAAAAATACTATTATCTCCCTTGGCGATTACCAAGTAGAACACTACTGAGATTTCAAAACCAGATCTAATCAAACAACCTGTTAAGATTTGGACTTTGACCGCAGCGGACCAAAAGAAATAAGCTTGTTGGAGGAGTCAGTGTCAGAGGCGGAGATATTTTCTTTAATAAAGGAGCACTAAAGAAAAAATTCAAATGATTGTTGCGGCGTTTGGTCCTCATTCTTGAAAACCAAACTAAAACCATTACTTTTGGTCGATGAATAATAAGTAATTTTCTTTTGATATGTAGGCTTATGGAAAAGATATACAGATATGTAGTGCGAACTACACTAAAGTCCGTACTTGAATCTGAGAAGGGCTTATAAAAATAGGTTCTGAAGCTACATTGCTCCGAGGCCCAAGAAATAGGAAGAGTCCATTACATTTTATGAATGTTAATGTACATCACTTATTCTCAAATTCTTTTAATCAAAACCCTTTGAGGACCTACCACAAATAATGTTATAGGTCTTAGGGACCTCAAAGGGTTTTGTGCTACCGTAAGTGGGGGCTACTTTAAATATAGAGGGCTACTTTGAAAAGGCTCTCAGAAAATGATTCAATGACACCTAACATGCAAATCACAGGTCCGGTAGATTTTGTTTTGTTTTTCAGCAGGTCTTTGGGCATTTAAGTAGTTGATAGGCCTACATAAGCTATTAGGTTTAAATTGATTTGTTTAGTTGTATATTTTTGAGATTACTTTGGATCAACAAATTTGCAGCTTTTTTTTCTCCTGTTAACTTCCTTCTGCCCAAAGGTAAGTAAAAGTTGTATTAGTTTAAAACTCTTCATGTATGTTCTTAATTTAGTGGTGATATAACCTGTAAAAAGTTTGGTGGCTTAGCTATCAATACAAAAGAAATATGTTGAAAAAAGTATTTTGCAATCAAAATATTAGTGTTTTGAGGGCTACTTTGAATAGGGGGTACTTTGAACACATCTCTAATAAAGGCTGGCATGGGCGTTGCAATTAACAACTACACATTTTTTAGATTGTAGATGGTCAAAAAATACAAAAAACAGCTGGGGAGCAGAAAATATAAAGATTACAGTGAAGATGCAATCAAAGAAGCTATACAAAAGGTGAAAAATGAGGAGATGTCGATGAATGCTGCAAGTAAAACCTACAAAATTCCTATAGGAACTTTGAGCAATAAACTACGAGGTCTTCATGAAAAAAAGTAGGTCATCCGTATGTATTTGGAGAAGAGGAAGAAGCAGCATTTGTCGCACAAATTTTAGAGGTGTCTCGCTGGGGATTTCCATTTAATTTGTATGATTTGAGAGTATTGGCAAAAACGTATTTGGATCATATTGGAAAAACAGTGTCTAATTTTGTCAATAATTTTCCTAGTTATGAATGGGCCAAGACATTTTCTGATCGCCACAAAAAAAAACTTACTCTTCGTCAATGCCAAAATATCAAGGCGTCTCGAGCTAAACTTTCTGCTGAGGACGTATCTGAATACTTTGAAAGAATGAAGGAAACTCTTACAAAGCCAGACGGATCAGAGATACCTCCTTCTAATCTGTTTAATTTTGATGAAACGAACCTCTCCGACAACCCCGGGACAAAAAAGTGTTTGTTTAAACGAGGTGTAAAATACCCTGAAAGAGTGAAAGATAGCACAAAAGCATTCATTTCCATGATGTTTTGCGGATCTGCTGATGGGTGCATGCTTCCTGCATATGTCGTCTACAAAGCTGAACACATCTGGTCCACGTGGACGGAAGGGGGGCCGATTGGTGTACGTTATAGCAGGTCTAAGAGTGGCTGGTTCGACGGACCAACATTTGAAGATTGGTTCAATACCATCTTTTTGAGTCATGTTCGAAATATACCTGGGAAGAAGGTTTTACTTGGTGATAATTGGAGCACACATTTTAGCCCCAATGTATTGAAAGCTGCTGCAGAAAACAATATCGTAATGGCATGTCTAGTTCCAAACGCAACCCACATCATGCAACCGCTTGATGTGGCGTTTTTCGCTCCAATGAAAAGGACTTGGCGCAATATCCTCAACAATTGGAAAGCAGCACCTGCTAGAGGCTCTTCCACCTTATCAAAAGACCACTTTCCCAGGCTCCTGAAGCAGCTGTGCGTGGCCATTTATGGTGATGACAGCGATAAAGACATCCTGATGCAACAAAGTGCCAGCCTTGTTTCAGGTTTTCGAAAATGTGGTTTGGTTCCATTTAACCCTGAAGAAGTCTTATCTCGTCTGCCCGATTATCAACCACCTGATGTCGGTTCAAACGTGTCCACCGCTGTTGTAAATGTGCTAAAGGAAATGCGTGGCGTAGACAAGCCAAGAAACTCACCCCAGAAAAGAAGGAGAATTGCAGTTCTTCCTGGGGCAAGCATCAGCGTGGAAGGAAACCAAGACCACCTAAACCAGCAAGCTCCATCAACCTCATCTTCTGCATCTGGATTCACCTCTGACAGACCCTGTTCTTCTACGCCAATGCCCAGGTCCACAAGAGCAAGACGACACCAAGCACGCATCCCCAGCGACAACAGCTCTGATTCTGAGAGCTCAAAGGATATCGATTACGGATCTTCATCCGATAGCCAGTATGATGATGAATTGCTGCTCAGTAGCGATGAGAATCAAGCCACAGATTTGCCAAGCGATACCTTTACCATTGATGATTTTATGCTTGTGCAGTTCGAAGGAACACTTTGCTATGTTGCGAAAATCGTTGAGGAAGTAGAAGAGGGTGAAGATCTTATTGTGTCATATCTACGCAAAAGCCCAAATATAGCAAGTGCTTTTTGTTTCCCAGAGGTTCCTGACGTGCATGCTGCAAGCGTGAATGATGTTATCTGCAAGCTATCGTCACCTTACAACAGCAAAACTGCACGTCTAGCTCGACATGTGCGATTTCCATTTGATTTCAGTGGGAGATATATGCGCTAAAATGGCATAAAATGACTGATTTCTTTATTTAACAAACTGTTATTTATCAAAAATGATTCGTTTATATATCGTGTTTTTACACTTCAAGGAATCGAACCTAGAGCTTAAAAACCAACGTTATCGCAAATTGAGCAGAAAAAATGCAAGTATCGTACACGTAAACAGACTTAGTGAAAGAATTATAGTTGGGGCTCCAACCGTGCTTTCAGATCTTCCAGAGTGTACGAAAATCTAATTTAATCTTTCAAAGTAATCCAAACAACAGTATTTCATTGAAAAATAACGAATTTTAAATGCCTTTTCAAAGTAGCCTCTATGCGGGGGTTACTTTGAAAACCCATAAAAGTCTAATTAAATATCTAATGTCGTTGGAAAAAATGAAATGTATTATTCGGAACTTTATAATCAAGGTACAGCCCAAGTTTTAGACAAAAAAAATTCTTAAGATTCCATGCGTATTTTCCAGCACGCATTGAAACATCTCAAAATCTGTTCAAAGTAGCCCCTATTTACGGTACCTTGAAAGATTTATTGTAATGCCATTGATTGCTAATTTAGGAGGAGGAAAAGCTCCTATTTTTCTAAGATCATGGCAATAATAAAAGTACACGTGCCAGTTTTTTTTTTTATCTCGGCTGCCTTTTTTCAACATGGGTGTCTACTTATACTATTATGAATTTGCATTAGCAGACGTCGTTGCAACAAAGTATTACGCTAGAGAGCTTGACACGACGTTTGCTGAGAGACTGAATCTAAGTATAGATGGCCTAGTACAGTAAGAAATTGTTATCTTGTGGTTGCTTCACTTCAGTTAATACTTCTTCGTTTTGCTGTGCACAGTAGCTGCCTTTTTGCGTAACAGAAGCATTTCACTTATTACGCCATGGAGGTCATGCGATTTCTATATGGAGCATGCCGTTTCTGCGATTCAGTTATTGATATTCAGTATCAGACTTCAGATTGTGTATAAGGAGAGATCCACTTTTTTAAATCCGGCTTTGTCTCCGTTAAAGGAAGTGGCCGGATTTACCTCAGGTTTCTTGAAAGTTTGTAAATACCGTTACACCACTTCGTTCTATCAATGGCATCTTTCTTACTCAGTCCAATCTGATCGGTATGTTCTTCCAATTGTCTTTCCACGTCATATTCAGTCACCCACGCCCTCTTCTTGCCGCCACTTCAAAATCCAACGCTCTTTGCAAAATATCACCATTACCCCTTTTCAAAACATGCTCATACCATTGTACTCCATTAGCCCTGGCTAGTCCATCCAAAGCAGAGGTGCCCATTACGTCGATCGCGATCGACCGGTCGATCGCGAAGGCATTGTGGGTAGATCGCACGGCAATTAAAAAAATCAAATTTAAAAGAATATTTAAAAAAGTATCCGGACTATGCATCACCTGGCTGATTCCATATAGTGCAAGTCATCAGAATAAGGCAGTAGTTCTCAAACTCTATACAGCCTGGGAGCACTTTCAATTCGTTACAAAACTTCATCACATCTATGAGACATCACAGCCCGGCTGTACTTAGAAAGTAGCAATCAAATTGGAGGCGTTCTCCAAAAAGAAAAAAAAAGGTCAGCACGTACTCTGCAATTACCAACTCATGGGATGCCTGAGAAAATTTCAATATCTTTATACACAATATGTTTGGATGGTAGATCTTGTTGCCTTGGTCATGTCAAAAGTAGCTCTCAGGCTGGAAAAGTGTGGGCACCACTGATCCAAAATATTCTTTACACTCAGCAAACTCATAAGTTCTTGGCTTCTTCTTTTCTCAGTTAACTTACCTGCACACATTGCTCTCATCATTACTTTTTCAATTCTTCTCAAAACTGCCCTCTCATTCTCCTCAGACACCATGTCTCGATCCCATGCAGCATTGCTGATTTTACGCAACTCTGATAAATCCTTTTTTTCATTTTCAACAAAAACTTTCTGCCATAAAGTAACACCCACATTCTCTAAATTTTATCTATCCAATTCTTGTTCTTGCTGTTACCGCTGTTTCACTTCCACCACTGGCGTTCAACCGGTCCTCCAAATAACAAAAGCTCTTCAAAAAATCAACCTGGTCAAAAAATTATATTCCTTCACCTAGTTTTTAATTTCCTTCCTTTGTATCAACGCGTAATTTACAAACAAAATCTTTTGCCAGAGTTGAAGTCACTCATTTTATTTTCACACATCTATCATGCATCCATTTACAACACGTTCTGTACATCACCGAATTTGCCATCACCCTCTTGCCGCACTTGACACATTGAATAAACTTTACTCTTGAGTACTTCACCTTTCAAACCACTCATCATTACTTTGGTTTTTTTGAGATTTACCTTCAGCCCCTTGCTTTTAAACGCCTCTTTTCATTTAAAAAACTTCTTTTTCAAATTTTCCATACTTTCATTCATTATAACCAAGTCATCCGCATACTAAATTTCATACTTAAATTCATCAATACTTCTCTTTCATTTTCCGAGATTACATCCACTGCGATTGCAAAAAAGAGTGGCAACAGCACAGATCCTTGATGTACACCAACTTGTACCAAAAATTCTTCAGATAGCTCAGGTCCCACTTGAACTTTTGTTTTTGCCCCGTGATAGAGGCTCATCGCTATTATAGGGTGAGGCGTAAATATAAAAATGAATTAAAAAACTCATAAAACTAAGCAAATTATTTATTTTAATACAAAGCAACTATGCACAGGTACATAAATAAATATAGATTGAAAATGCAGAGTTTTATTCAAAATGGTCTCCTTTTGAATCAATAACAGCCTTAAGTCTTCTTCGAGCATCTTTTACTGAAGCACGCAGCTGCTCCTGTGGTAGCTCCAGCCAAGCCTCTTCTCATTAGACCAAACTGTTTCTCCTGCTGTGGCTCGTTTCAATTCATTAAAAAGGACCTTGCTCCTATCAAATCTTTTTTGCTTTGCAGCCATTGATAGAGTTTTTCTTTTTTGGAGGGAAAAAGAAGACATTCGTAAATCTTTATAAATTTATCTTCCCATAGTCCTGGGGCTCATTTTTGTCTCCTCAGCCATTTTTCTCCAGGACCTTTTGGGGTTTTGCCAGATTCTTACGCGAATGGCTTTAGTCATTTTTCTTGAACGTTTTGAGCGTGGTCTTCCATTTTTTTGACGATAAGAAAAGTCTCCTCTCTCATTAAAACGCTTAATTGCTTTCCATACGGTTGATCTTAATGGAAAGGGTCTTAGCAATGACGGTATTAGATATTCCTGCACAATCAACAGTCACTATTGCTTCCTTAGTAGCAGACATTTCAATATTTATTCAAGTTATGGACTGAAAAACAATGTGTAGTGTTAGATTAATTTTTAAACAACCCAAATATAAAAAAATTATGTTAAAAACATTGTAGAAAAATACTTAGTTTAAATTCAATGTTATGTTTCCGAATTTACGCCTCACCCTGTACAATTACTTCTGGTAAACCTTTTTTTCTCATCGCCCACTCCATCACCTTTCTTAGAACTCTATCAAACGCCTTCTCAATATTCACAAAATACATGTTCAATTTTTTCTTCTTATCTTTATAATTCTCTAGCATTCTTCGCCCTACAAACAATGCGTCTGTCGTTCCTCTTTCAGGCATAAAATCAAACTGCATTGAATCAATATTTATTGATTCTCAAACCTTTTTCTCCAACACTCTTTCAACGATCTTCATGGCATGTTCTAACTGTTGGCTCTTTTGTAAGTATTGCAAATTCTAACATCGCTCTTTTCCCTTGAAAATTGGTACCAGCACGCTTGTCTGCCATTCATCTGGCATTCCTTTCCCATCTAACACGAGTTGGCAAAGTTCCATTATCACACTAATCCCTACTTCTCCACTAGCAGATATCATCTCTGCACATATTTCAAAGGGTCCAGCTACTTTTCCTGGTTTCATCACTTTTTTTGCTATCGCCATTTTTTTGCGATAACATTTTTAATGAGTCCCTCTACCATACTAGCATCTGTCACGTGGTGCCAATCATTCTCTTTATTCAAGATCTCCTCCATGTGATTTTTTCGATATTCTTTTCCTGTCTTTTTCACTGAAATCTGCCCTTCTGTGTTTTCCTTTCATGCATCTACCTCCTTCAATATCTTTTCCATCTTTTTTCATGAACTTCACCAGTGAAAAATGTTATTTGGTTTCTTGTTTATTTTGTTAACTCTTTCTCTGCTTCTTTTTTCATAGAATTAACAATCACTTTCTTTGTTCGATTTTTGATATTCTTATATCTAGCCTTGTTTTCCTCCGATCAATTTTCGCACATTTTTTTATATGGCACTTTCTTTTGTCGTATTGCTTCCTTCACCTCTTTGTTCCACTACCATGTAACCCCATGGTTTCTCCTATCTTTCTTCGTTCCACATACTTCACTACAAGCTTGTAGCACACTATTT
Organism: Trididemnum clinides; assembly: GCA_963675345.1. NCBI lineage: Eukaryota > Metazoa > Chordata > Ascidiacea > Aplousobranchia > Didemnidae > Trididemnum > Trididemnum clinides. The sequence continues at coordinate 13,181,771 of OY776286.1, forward strand.
TTAAAAGTATTTCATAGATTGGCTGCATCAACATCAACCAATGTATTAACTTTTTCTAGGGATCTTGCTTTTATGTTGTTTTCCTTCAACTCCCAAACCCTCTTCCAATAGTTTTTTTTTCTTTCTTTACTACTTTCTTCAACCTTCTTTCGTTTATGTCTGTTACTACCAGCCAATGTTGCAACTCCCAAAGGATGGCTTTCACGTCTTTAAAATACTTTCAATTGTTTTTACCAACCAATACAAAATCATTCTTAGTTTCTTTTCCACCAATACTGTATGTTATTTTTCTCTGCCCCTTCTTTTCAAACCATGTGCTTGCCACCCACAACTTCTTTTCATCACAAAATTCGAGTTGTCTTCTTCCCTCAACATTTTTTGCCAATTCATTTCCCACCATGCACACCCTCAAAATCATCAGTTCGTCTCACAATATGTCCGTTGAAGTTTCCCAGACCAAGAATCACATCACCAGGGTTTTACAAATCCCACACACTTGCCATGTCATTACAGTATAATGTTGATTTTTTTGGCATTCTGATCTTCCAACCTGGGGAACATACGCACATATGACTCTTATAACTTCTTCCTCAAAAGCCAGCACCATTGCCATCACTCTATCACTTTTTCTTCGGTCTTCTATGACCTTTTTGCAAAGTTCTTCTTTCACCAAAATTCCAACACCTCCTATTCCATCATTATTTCCAGACCACCACAGCTAATATCTCCTACTTCTGATACCAACATATTGAGCTCCTTGCCCTCTCCATTTTACTTCCTGTAGACAGCACATATCCACTTTTCTCTTTCTCAACTGTTCACACACTTCCGTACCTCTTCCACAAAAACTTCCAAATCTTACCTCAAATTTCTGTAACTCAGAGATTCTTCTCACCCCCTTCCAATTTAAGAGCTGCCAGGTACTGGAGGCCAATTCTTTTACAAACTTTTTTATGAGGTAAGTTTTGGAGCTTTTTGTCTTTCACGGAGACCATGCCTTTGCTTACCTCCAATCTCAGTTTTTAGACATGAAGTGTCTTCAGTCTTAGTTAACATAAGCTGGCACCCAAAAGTTGTCTCTTACTACATGCTGGGTGAACAGCCTCACTATTCCACTCCCAGTGAAACACAGAATGTATAGTAGGGTGCGTTAAACAGGGCGCTCCAAAAAAATGTAACTGCTGTAATTTACTTTTATTTGCACAGCAAACTAAAAACACAAGATACATTTAGTCAAATAGGTTGGATTTTATTTGAGATTCAAAAAACTTCTTGTAGTACACATTTTCAATATGACCCCCGTTTCTGTTGAAACATGCTTTTACGCGCATGCAGAAATTTTGGCCCACTTTTTTCCATGAGTCGTTGGTTACTTCAGCTACATAATCTGCCAACTCTGATTTAGATCAGCTGGTGTTTGAGGTCAATTAGCCTAAATCTTCCCTTTTGCTGCTCCCCAGAACCAGAAATCAAGTGAATTTAGGTCTGGACTGTGGGGGGCCCACTCATAATCTGCATTGAGGCTAATCAGGCGATTATGAAAAAATCCCCTTAGGTGATGCAATGATGCATGAGCTGTGTGAAGCCTAGCGCCATCCTGCATGAACCAAGCCAGTCTCAACTGTCCTTGGGTTAGTTTCTGAGTCAGGTCACCATGAAATTGGTCAAGAATAGCGATATAACGCTCACTGATGATGGTGACGGTGTGTTCATTTTCTTCAAACCAGTAAGGTCCGAGCAAACTATGCTTTGCATTGAAGGCCACAAACGCAGTGACCTTCGGGCCTTTGAGATGCTTCTCGCTGATTTCTTCCGGGATACTTTCTCCCCAAAACACTTTGTTGTGGTGATTAACCGCCCCCATCGAGAGGAAAGTGTGCTTCATCACTGAACCAAATGCGATTGAGCCATCTGGGAGTTTGCTCATGCTTTTCATTCAACCAGTTGCACATCTCGATTCTCTTCTCTTTGACCTGTTGCTGCAGCACATAGTGCGTTGAAATTCGAAATAGGAACAGTTTCAGGTCTTTCTTCATGACTCTCAAAAGTGTAGTTGGAGATATAGCCAGCTCTTGGGCAAAGATTCGGTAAGATTTCTTCGGGCTCTTGTGCACTGACTTACGGACTTGCTCCCGCTTTTCAGGAGTGATGGCCGATTGCCGACCACTTCTTCCTTTGTTGACTTTATGCAGGGTTTTATCCTCTTGAAAATGCTGCACGATTCTCTGTATTTTCAAATTTGTAAGAGCTGCACAGTCAGGCTTAGATTTGTAACCGTGGAGGGTATTGAATCGACGGCGGACTACTGCGGGTAACTTGGTTTCACACCAGAGTTGGATAATTTGTAACTTCTGTTCTTTCGTGTACATTTTCTATACCATGTTTTAATATACAGCAGGGCTACTCAATTGGCGGACCGCGGTCCGAGTCCGGACCTTTCAAGTGTTCGTTCCGGACCCTGTCCGGTTGGTGATTTTGGCTGCATTCATTTGCTCCTTTTGTTTACAACTTCGTTAATTCACAATTGTGGTTATTTTTGAAACAGTAGATAACATGCACTGAGAACCATTGCTGAAAACATATTACTGCCTTAGTAAGGCCGCCTGAACTGATTATATATTCAGATAGCCTTAGCCTAAGTGCCTAAGATTCTAGTCTTTGTTCATAATGTTATCTTTGTTATGATTGTTTGTCATCACAATCACTTCCAATGCGTGGTTTTGAAACCTACATTCGCAAACTAGATAGTAGCAAGTGCTAGTTCTGTAGTGTCGTTCTGTTGCGAGGCTAGTTCTGCGGCGTCAATATAAGCTCATTGCTGTTAATACTTTCAGACTAATTTTTATCCAGACTAATCTTATGATGACATCTTCAAAGAGAAGAAAGTTTGATAATGAAAATCGCTTGTTCAAGGAAGAATGGAAAGAGCAATATGCTTTCATTCTTCCCACAGGCAGTTCAAATCCGCACTGCCTCATATGTAGTCAAAGTGTTGCCTTGGTGAAAAGCAGCAACTTAAAGCGCCATTATGAAAGCAGGCATGGTGGATTTGAAAAGATGTATAAGCAAGGAACCGAAGAGAGAAAGAAAAAAATAAGGCTACTTGTTTCGCAGTATGAAAAGTCAACTATGATTCTTGCTAATACCATGACAGCTCAAGAAAAAGCCACTGAATGCTCATTGAGAATAGCTTGGATTTTAGGAAAACATAAAAAGCCTTTCACTGATGCAGAAGTCGTCAAAGAATGCATGATACAGACTGCTGAGACTTTGTTTGATGGTAAGCAGAGAGACGAGATTATTGATAAATTAAAGCAGATCCCATTGTCCGATTCTACAGCAATGAGGAGAACTGAATTATTGGCTGAAGATCTTGTACTGCAACTTGATGAAGGACTGAAAAGCGCACCTTGCCTTTCATTGGCTATTGACGAGTCAACAGACATGACTGACAATGCTCAACTAATGGTGTTTGCGAGATATTATGATGGAAGTAAGAAAAAATTTATGCAGGAGTTGTTTGGAGTGGCTGCTCTTAAAGGAAGAACACAAGGAGAAGATATATATGATTCCTTGAAAAGTATGATGGAATCGAGAAATATTGAAATGAAGTCGATCATTTCAATGACCACAGACGGAGCTCCAGCAATGCTTGGTAAAGGAAGGGGGCTGATTGGGCGACTACTAAAAGATAATCCTAATTTGATATCTTTCCACTGTATTATCCACCAAGCAGTGTTGTGTGCCAGTCTGGGAGAAGAATATCGTGAAGTTATGGAAACAATTATGAAACTAGTAAACTTTCTTAGATCAACGTCCGCATTACAGCATCGCCTTCTCCGAAATTTTCTTTCCGAAAACAATGCTGTTTATTCAGATTTGCTGGTACACAACAATATCAGATGGCTAAGTAAGGGAAAAGTGTTGGAGAGATTTTGGTCAATAAGGGAGGAGTTAATGGTTTTTTTAGAAGTTCAAAACAACGTGAAGGCAGATGCATTTTTAGCATTTTTAAGAGATGATACAAAAATGGAAATTGTTGGATTTTTAGCTGACATGATGTCGCACCTCAATGAATTATGTCTAAAACTGCAAGGAGAAAAATGCAATATTTTTGATTTGATCAATGCAGTTCACGCATTTCAGAAAAAATTAACAATTTTCAAACATGATATTCAGAATCAACTTAACCATTTTCAAAGGCTTTTGGAGCAGTGTAAAGGGAAAAGAGATGCCAGATACGTCGCATTTATTGAAAAGTTGATCGACAACTTTGCTGTACGGTTTGGCGACTTTTCACTTGGAAAACAGTTGTTACTGTTCATTGAAAACCCGTTTCTAATAACAAATATTGTGAACTTCTCAGCTGAAGCAAAAGAAACCTTCAAATGGGTGGATGTGGCCAAAATTCAACTTGAACTAATCGAATTTCAGGAGAATATAGCAGTGAAAGAAATATTTTGCAATTGTACGCCAGAAACGTTTTGGTCAAAGGAAGGGCTCTTTGGTAATTTTCCTCTTTTGCATCAATTGGCAGTGCAAATTCTCACCTTGTTTGGATCAACATACTGCTGCGAATCTGCATTTTCAACCATGAACTTCATAAAGAATAAATTTCGCATCTGTATGACAAATGAAAACCTTCATGACTGCGTACGAATCGCTATCACTACATTAGAACCCAAATTTAAGGAATTAGCAAGAAACAAGAAATGCCATTTCTCCCACTAGCTGGCTAGTTGAACAATAAATAACTACCGGTACGTGTTTTGTTCGCGTAACATGTGTTGTATTTGTTACCATATATTCTGTGTTGTGTTGTAATTTTTCTCTGGAGTGAACGGACCGCGGCAAGCTTTGAATTTCTGTAAATGGACCTTTGTAAATAGTAATTGAGTAGCCCTGATATACAGTATTTCTATACAGCTTGTACAAAACCTCCAAAATACAAAAAAAAAGAAACAGGTTTACAAATCCAACCTAATCTATTACATAATCTGAAAGAAAAAAGTCCGTGCTAGCCGAAATTAATTTTTTAAAGCCTATCAAAGTAGTTACATTTTTTTTGGAGAAGCCTGTAGTTATAGTAGAAGCACGGTACAGTGAAACTCATTAAAGCCTGTAAACATAGGTTAAAGTAGGCCTACTAGGATGACAGTCATACGTGTATAGATTGGTAGGCTGGCAGCGGAATCTATATCTGCTGACTACTTACTTCCTTTGTGTGCTGTAGCGTGACTCCCTCGCTGAACCGGCTAAACTGGTCCAGCGCTTTTGTGTTCTAACTATACGTTTTTTTTGTTTTATGTACTAGGTTACGCACAAGTTGCCCGTAAGTTTTTTTCTTACTGCACAGCAGTATAGAATTTGTAGCAAGATAATACAGTCTGATACTATGCAAGGACCGAGTACGTCAAGGCGAAGACGTTGCCGCTCATATTCTACTGGAATCAAGCGCGAGGCTGCAGGGCCCTACGTCACCAGCTAGCAGGGCTCCGGGTTTTGCTGCACCATGGTCTATGTAAACTATTGCAGGAAATGCAGAGTAAATTGCTAACGGCCCAGTGCCAATTTATGTAAGTTTACAAAACAACAATCTAACGAAATGACTCGTCGTTCAGAGTAACCTTACTTACGTCTAGGCTTACAGCCTCAGACAGCAAATCTACTAGAAATTTTGTACTCACGCGAACAACATCGTAGTGACTTACGACAGCTGACGCCAACCCAAGCCTGGATTGAAGTACCAAAAAGCATGCGATGCAATGACAAGTTGAATAATGTGAATAATTGTTTCAGCTGAAGTAAGGTAGATATAAACAGCTTGCCCAAACTGATGGATGTTAAAAATAATAAATTAAACTCCATAGCGCTTACCAGAAAACAACCAGAAAATATTAACCCATCTCTCTTAGAACTACGTAAAAATATCTTTTTGTAACCTCCATTTCTAATAAGTATTTAAGAAAGCAATCGTTTCTCTCCGGGTACACGCACCTTCGCCACATCGAAAAAAGCATTTAACCACGCGATTTCGTCAAAGCTCTCAGTTAAACAGCCGCTAAAGGGGAATATTGCAAGCGTAAAATGCCTAATTGTTGCTTCCAACAGTCGTCAGTGACGAAGCACCGATGCATAAGCAGAACCATTGTACTCGGCTACTCGCAGTTTTTTAAAAAAATGTAGCTTTAAAAATCATGTTTATGGTATTTATTATGTTTTTTGGGTTTGGAGGCCTGTCTTCATTTTTTTCAATAATTGTAATTTATCAAAGCTCTAATTGCATCTGAAGTCAATCTATGGTTTGCTAAAGAATCGGCCAAACTGCTGGATAGGGAATCTGAAGAATGAAACGCTGAGCTTGAAGTGAAAAGGCTTAGGCTACTAAAGGAAGGTGGAATAGCGTTTTAGAGTTACAATTGGGCTTAGGGTTAAGATCAGGGTTGGAGTTAAGGCTAGGGTTAGTTAGAGTTAGAAGTAGGATTAAGGGTAGTTCAAGCAATACGGCTGATTCTATAATTGGCCCTCAATTCTTCCGTCTTCACCAATAAAATGAAGTACCTCACTCAACTTTTTTGCTACAACTAGATCGGAACATTTACAGCCATACCCAATAGACACTGCATAGAACACATAAGCAACTCAGCGTAACATCATACTGTAACACCTTGTGTTTTAACACTGGTATATTGCATTATTTCGTTCCAACCTGTTGGCCAAAAAGCAATCAAATTCGTTGCTTTACTTTGCTGCTTCTATGGTTTGAGTTTGGGTTCCAGAGCCACAATAATTTATTTCTAATGATGTAGAATGAAGTTGTAGTTTCATTTGTTTTATTGAGCGAGGTAAAATCTCAAATTAATCTAGAACACAACAAAATTTCAACAGGCAAAACCATTCAGTAATCGACAGGTCCTCTTGCGAAAGTCACTATGTGTGAAAGGAAAGAAAAAATCACACACAACTTCGCACTGCGCAAGTACCGTCTTAATAATTGCTTTCAAATATTGATCTCCAAAACAAAAAGTTGAGAGCCTTTTTTGGAGATCAACTTTTTCGAAATCTGATTCTTTAAACAAATTTTTTTCGAGACAAATACAAGCAAATAGATTCACTAATCCTACACTCAGAAAGGTAAGTGGCAGGGATGCATCTCCCACACCCCCGGGATCCGCTGCTGAGATACAGTCATTTTTGCTTAATTACTGGACCAAGATGCGTAGGTGTAGCCATGGAGTTTGGTGGGATAAATGTGGTTGCGAGGGAGTGGCGCCAAGTCGTGAAACAAGCCTACCATCAAGTAACTTATTTCTGTAATCGCAAAACAAAAACAATTGCGATGCCTGTCCCCAACTTTGACTTGTGTGCCCTATTCTAATCAAAAGAAAAGAATAAACTTTGTAAAATGATGGAGGATTTGTGAACATTGATTCAAAGTAGGCAACAACGATAGGGGTTAGGGGCATATGGGCGATACCCTAATTTGTACCAAATCATCGTTGCTGCTCTCAGCTATGTTAGCTGAGTAAAGCGGTGCAATCGGCTGAAGCGATATTTTAAACCCAGCATAACTGACAGGTAGCTCTTCTGGACGACGGCGACATTGCCGATTAGTGAAAAAAGGAGGCAACATTTGATTTACTCTAAGCAAAAAATGGAAATTAGAAAAGAGTGCTTCTGCTTTGATAATAGCCTGCCGCTACTAAATGAATTGCGGTTCTGTACTTAGCTTCTGCGGTCGCTTTATGTGATATCTATTAATAGTAAACTTATTTAGTAAAGTTTTGAGTTCACATATAACGAATTTCATTGCCATTTGACGCTACCTTTTTTTGAACGGACACTCTAAAAATTAACCTTTATGTTTAACCCCAAAACGAAAATAGCGATGTTTAACATCATCACGACTAAGCAGTCTGAAAGTTATATTTCGTCTAATGATCTTGAATGTTGACGTATACTCATCTGTGGTTTCTACTCGAAATCTCACCAACTTACCAGCAGCTACTCGACCGTAAAGTTACAAATATCTACTCACTCATATTCGATTTAAATCAAAGTCAAAATTTCTCTGACTCATATTCAAGTTGTCCCAGCAGTTTTGCTCTACTTAGAGAACTATTTCTAAAACGGAGGCCACATCAGGGCAATTTTTTGACATCTCCAATAAAACAAGATCGTGATTGACGCTAAATATCCCACCGTTTTTGCTTTTTCAACTACGACGTTTTTAGCGATAAAGCATGCTCGTAATTGTAGTAAAACTTGGATTTTTCATTCTTTGCATAACCAATACTATTTATGTCTAAGTGTCGAGCAAGAAACCTACAAATACTGTTTTTAGAATTTTGTTGGGTACCACTCGACAAGGGAATTAAATTCAAGTCTACTAAGTACAAAGCGCATGCACTTTACATCACTACCCCGTGATCAGAAGAGCAGGATGATGCGGACGCCGAGTCCTGGGCAAATGACAACTGACAAGCCGGCGTTTAAAACCATTGGGCAAACCTAGCAACAGCCGAGGCTGCTTGGCGTCTTGGGGAAGGGCTTTGGACACCTGCTGATCTTACTCTTTTAGTAAATACCCTTGTTTTGAGACAAAAATCACGTATTCATGATAGCTTTACAGTAACAATATAGCCTGAGTCTCACACGTCTTTAATCGGGCAGTGGCAGTACAAAGACTATCTTTGTAAAGAAGGCGGTCCAAAAGTTGTATAGGATATTTTTTTCAACACATGCAGTAGTTGTTATCGTTGGACTTTTTAAAACGCGATGCTGTAGCATATGACTCTCTCGCCACTACGTTACTTCTTCCAAAAAAATACAGATATTTTGAACTCTTAAGTGCCATTTTGAAAACGAATCTAGGTAAAAAATCAATCAAAACAGTATGAATGCTTTTTTATTTTACTAAAAAGTTTTATCATAAAATTGCTCAAAGCAAAGCGATGGTTAAAAACAATTCAGACAACATCAATAAACATAATAGGCTCTGACAAAACAATTTATTTGGAAGCAGTGGACTTATAAACACTAATTTTTGGTTTCTAGATTCACACTGCGATGCTGTTTGGAATGCGTTCGGGTAAAAGATAAACATAGGGAATAGACAATGCTTTGTTTCTTTCTTTTATGTTGTGAGAAATCCACTGCAAGTTTTCACGAAACTGTTCTTCTTTCGTAGAGAATTCCTCGTTTGAAAAAAGTTTCAATGGATAGTTTCCAAGATAAACCTGCGCAAACCACAAAAAGTAGCAAGTGTTACTTTAAAAAGCCTAGCGTAACAGATTGTCCATCGAACTTGCAATCTTTTGATAGCTTTTGTTCTTGTTTCAACCAGTTACTGTGTTATGCAGATCAATGGTTTCCGACGTTTAGGTCGCGACTTGTGAAGAACCATAAAGTTATAGACTTTATGTTATGGCATTTTTATTGTTTTGTATGATAAGGCACGTAACTGTTGTGCATTGGTCTATAGCGAAGGGAGTGATGGGTGAAAAACCTTGTCCCTCCCAAATATTTTTGAGTTGATCCTAGTATTAAAGTTCATTCATTTGTGAGTACGAGCTCATGCTCTGTTTGCAACTGTTTTGTCAGGCTGTGGCTCCGTGACAGGTAGACTGCCTGATCCTACTGTTTGTTTTTTACATAAAGACGAAGCCATACATGGTGAGATTGTGTGCATTCATACCGGTTCGTGTGAACCTGTCCTTGGCCTTTCACGAGCTCTGTGAACCGGTTATCAAAATACGTGCTAATGCAATACTTGGCACATTGTAATTTGATATCTGCAAACTATTAGCCTACTACTATTAATGAAAATCAGTTGTTAAATTCTTTATAACCTTCCAATGAGGATATTTCGTTTAACGTCTCACCCAAGGACACAACAAGCAAACTTTCCTACTTTTTTCCACATTATTCCTTTCGTGCTGAACGCTAAGCATCGAAATTGTAAGTAGCAGAACCGTTCTTAAACTTTTCGTTATGTCTCGACCAAGAATCAAATCAATGTTTGACTGCAAAGCGGACGTTCCAACCGAGGTTCTTAAACTGGGGTGGGGGTGTGAATAGTTTACAGCGAGAGCGCCGTACCGTGGTTTCCCTCAGTAATATTGAGAAAATTTGTCAAAATTAGCGCCAAAAAATGATTTTCATGTTGTTATGGAGAGTAGATACTTACCTCTTAAACGAAATTGATCTCCAAAAAAAAGGCACTCTGTCTTGGAGAACGATGTGGAAAAATGAGTACCACTGGAAACAAAATCATCCCCAAACGAAAAGGATTTCACGTATTTTGGAGAGGACCACGGGCTTTTGTTGACATTGTTACAAGGAACATGTCTCAAGCTCTTTAATTAGCCCTGCTTTAAATATTGGACCACCAGACGATTCACGCCGGCCTAGTATTACGGCAAAATAGCCAAATGGTTTCAATAAAGAGATTATTATTTTTCCGTTTCTCTTAAACATCGCGTTTTGTCGGTAGCTTAAGTCAGTGTGATAAACCGATGGCTCGTAATTGTAAGGTTGCAAGTTCGATAACTGAAGTAAGTTTTGCATTGCAATGCACTTGAAAAAGGCGCTTTGATGCAATTTGCCATTAGAACCACAGTTTTAGTCAAACTTTCCTTTAAAATATCGAAATCTCTAAAAAAATTATTTCCCACCAAATTTTGTTGTGGCTAATAGCTGTACAAGTGACAAATCAATATTTCAACGCCAAAACTTAACCCGTGCCTCACCGGGTTAGAATTGTGATGCTGTTTACTCAGCATGTCATAAAACGCGACTCTTGGGTTCCCACCAATGGCAGTCCGCCTTGTTGGTGGTGGAGCTAGCATTCAGTAATTTGCATTTATAGCTGGTTCGAAATGCGCTGCCGCTCTTCCCCAAGTCTAATTCAATTAGGTTGACTACGTGAACGTGGATTGCAGTTCACACCGCACCTCCATCCCAAGGAAGAGGAGGGCTAAGCCAATCAACCAATTGAAAACGCCAAAACTTAACGTTTTCCATTTTTGTTGCCTTAAAAAGATTTTATCTGATATCTTTTAGTATTTAAGCGTGTCTTTGGGTGGTGAGATTTTATAAAAATCAATTTTTGAAAAAATTTGGGTCGCTTTTTCAAAAAATATGAAATCACTTACGTAGATCATACTCTACGTATAAAAACAATGACTCGGGCATCTATGAGATTAATGAAAAAACTCGTTTTTGCTTTACCTTCAAGCACATACGTCATAGGCAATCTAAATAAACACAAACGTATTCTACAAAATAGATGTTTAGCTCACAAATAAGCTTGACATATTTTGTTTTACCTCATTGGGAGAAAATGTGGATAAGGTGAAAGATGTACCGACTTGAAGGCATGACATCATTGAATCTGGAAGGCTCTCCAATATTCTTTGAGAAGAACCCTGATAAAGTCAAAACTAACACAATGAATATACCACAATGCACTTTGCGAGAACTGCAGACAGTGACCCTGTTTCGACCGATCAAGTCTTACCAGCGCATGTGGTAACCAACAAGTGGCTTGATGCTTTAAATAACGCATAGTCTGAAACGACGAACTTGGGGGCATATACTTGGTCTAAGGGAAGCAGTCGTGTGGAAACCGTATGCGTGCCACCCTTCTTTTTCAGCTCTACATCCCTGCTAGTTCCAAGCAAAATACTATTGACAATCTGTACGAATTTGACGCGATTGAAGTAAATCAGTAATATTATCGGTGATTTCAATTGTTTCAATTCACAAACATTTTCTTCTTGACATTAACAAATTATATATCGTTATGCATGTTTGGTTTTCCGATAGATTTATGGTTGGCAAAGATTTGCCGCTTTCTCGACTTGATTATAACGGAAATTGTACAGTACAAAAGCTAAAGCTACAACAAAAAGTTGCAGATTGACACTCCTCATTAAATGCAGAACCTAGTTAAGATTTCAAAAAAATCTTCACTCCCAGATGCTAGAAAAACTTTTTGTTTCGAGAACTTTTAGTTATGCGTCGCGCGCTTCACTCGTTCCACAACACGGGAAGACAACTTTTAGCACTTCTTTGAGAAGAAAATAAATCTTGGACTTACTTCTCCTTTCTTGTGCGGGGGAAGGCGCATTCCAGCAGGGGAGTTCGGGATGAATTTATAAGTCTCAAACTGTCCGAAATTAGTTGCAGCATGCTGAACTGAGCATGTAAAAATGATTATGGTGACGTATTCAATCTGAAACATGACAAGTTGTTTAATGATACAAGCAACTTTATTTGTTCAACTTTTGAAAAGATTTCGGTATCGTAAGCTTTGATGGGTTTGAAAGTTGCCCCACATCACCTTGCCATTGCGATAAGTGCATTTCAAGTTGCCGAGATGTCCATCTTACAAAAAAAGAAGGGAACCCACCTAGCCTACATGGAGCAACCAAGATCGTTGCCTGAAGGGAGCATGGAGGTTATGCTCATGTTCCCAATCAACATAGAAAAACCTAAGTCTAGTAAACTTCAAGTTTCCATGAACCAAGCTAGCAGACTTTCCAATTTTATCAGCTCTACTCCAGCTGAACTTGTCGGAAAGCTGCTACACCATCATTGGCCAATCAGTCTCCATAGAATGATCATTCGCTCTATCTATAGCAATGTCATCCGATTGCCAATCACAAAATGCCTGAGATCATGACATATTATTATTATTATTAAAATCATGCAATTGCAAATCCAATTGGCCAACAGAATTGACGTCCTAGCATATTGGCCAAACAAAATATGTATATTTACAAATTTACAGGAAAGTTTGAAAATCTTTTGGAGAAAAGATTTGTTTAATTTAAATTTATTTGTATAAACTGCTAAATGTGGTGCTTTAATGATACCTCGATTTTTAAAAGATTGCATATTATAGAAATATTCAATTAGCCAAGAAATCTAGAAACTTGTTCAAGTTATTTTTCTTTGGAAACTGAGTTTTCATTACTGTCTTGCTTTTTACAGAACATGCATTGCTGCTGCTTTCATGGTTGCGGATAGCAAGAAGACAGTCGAAGAAATCGCAAATGAGTTTTAGTCGTGCTGTTTCCTTTAAAACTGGAGCACTTTAAAAGTTATCAAAGAAATAACTTTTGTTCATTATTATAGTTTTCACAAATTTAGGAAAACAACCAAACTTATAATAACCAAGTCTTCAAGTGTGTCAAGTTTTGTAGGAAATCCTTTCAATCCTTTTCCATCCCATCCAACTCCATCAACTGCAACGGAGTGCACAAAATCAGCCAACTCAAAATCTTCACACACATCCTGCAACAACATAAAATTAAATTTTAGAAAATATTGCCACAAAATGGAAATTTAGTTGAGTATTTTCGGAAATATAAACTGTTAAAATTTTTTAGTTGAATATTATCTGAGTCATTACACAGTATTGAATTCAAAAGTTAATTACTGTAAGAGACTTTCAGTCGGTGAAAAGTCTTTGTGGACGTGATAGAACAACTTTTACTTAGCTCCTCTTTTATGTGGTGAGTACAGCGCTGGTCAGAGAGAGTGCTATTCTCGCTAAAATAAGTTGCCATTTTTCGCAAAAATTGAAACCAGGAAAAAGAAGTTGCCATATAGTCCTTGACCAAGAGCAAGGCGAATGAGAACCATATAAGCTTCGAAATCGCTTCATCAAAACTAGAAAATCACCATCAATAACCACCACTGTTGCTGGTTTGCGCTTTCTTTTCACGAGAAATCAAGTGTTGTCAAAGGCACACAAGATCCCAGATGCATGAAGCCGAAAAACTAACCAAAAAATTATCAAATCATGCACGTCTAATGCCTTTTAACTGCAAAGCTATCAAGCGAGTATATCATTTTATTGATGACTGAAACAATTTTCAAATTTGGGGAAAGATTGGTTTCATTGTTCAAACATAAAAGCGAAAACGCAATGCCATCATACAAATGATTTTTATTAACAAAATACGCAAAAGATTGAAAACTAGAAAATGAAATACAAAAAATTTCTGTGTTCTGTGCTTTGGTAGAGAAATCACAGACTATGCTTTTCATTTCAAAAAACATGACAATCTCTTCTTTGAGTTCCCAAACTCTTGTTAACACGCTTCCTAAACTAAGCCACCTTGCATTAGTGTGGTACATTACACCAGTGTAATCGGAATCTATGTTTTGTAAGAAATCCCAAAACTGTCAGTGATTTAGTCCTTTTGATCTAATTACATTCATTCTTTGTACTACTGGATCCACAACATGTTTGTAATCTAACCTAGAATTGCAGAGACTTCCTTGATGAATTATACAGTGAAATGAAATAACTTTATGAAGTGGGTAATCAGCTTAAATCTTGTCATTTATTCTTTTGATAAGTCCAGAATGTTTCCCTGTTAGTGAAAGTGCACCATCTGTTGTTATGCTCACAAGCTTACCAAGACATAACTGTGATTTTTCTAGAGAGTGCATAACACTGTCGAATATATCTTTCCCTGTAGTAGTGCCTTTGAGACTTTCCATGGATAGCAATTCTTCTGTAATGCAAAAATTTTCGTCAATTCCCCTGATAAAAATCAGCAACTGTGCTGTGTCCAATACCTCTGTGCTCTCGTCTAAAGCAATTGAGAAACATTTGAATGTATTTGCAGTATTTAACAGATTTTCTTGAAAGTTGGCAGCAATGGCTTCAATTCTACGAACTGCAGTTTTCCTTGACATCGGAATTGCTTCAATTTTTGACTTTATTTCTGGACACACAATGTTGATAGCGTCAGCTATGCAGTCTTTCACAAATTCTGCATCCGAAAAAGGCTTGTTGCCTTTTGCAATCTCGTGTGCCAAAACAAAACTTGCCTTTGTTGCAGCCTCTTAGGTAGATGAAAACTTGATAAGGGTACGTTGTTGCTGTTTCAGCTTTTTGACCATATCGGCTGCCTTGGTGTTCAGCTCTTGTGTCGAAAATTGTTGACTAAAGTCCTTATGTTTTGCTACAAAATGTCTCTTAATATTGTATTCATTGAACACCGCACATGTTTCATTACAAATCAAGCAGGCAGCTTTTGATTGACCGGTGTCTATAAAAAAATGCTTCTCTGTCCATTCCTTATTAAAACACGGCATTCGGAATCCACTTTGCGTGTCTTCTAATTCAAACTGATGGATTAATTACAGGGATTGGAAAATTACAGCAGCTGCACAGTCAGTTGTTATTCTCATAAATTTGTTAACACTTTGTCATACTCCAGACAAGTGTATGATCTTTCCTTCTTGGGATGTATCTTTTTTACTTTTACCAAATAGCATTTCTAATTACTTAAAGAAACTGCATTGCAGCTTTATTAACTATAAATTTGTACTAAATTTTCTAATATATGTTTCCATTCTAAAAAGAGAGAATAGAAATTATTTAACTACATAATTTTATTTAGATAACAAGGAACGAAACTAAGATATATACAGATGTTGGTTTTAGAAGTAAATTAATAATTAGTTTATTTAAACTTATTAGCGAACTATAAAAGTAAAAAATTTAATAAATCCCCAATTTATGCCAATGTCTTACAACTTTAACAATCAAGCATGTTCCAATCACCAATCATCCTGCAGATCTGACACACTTTCACTGTCAAATCACTCAGATCTTAATAATTGTGGATTTCCCGTTGAGCCCAAGCCACTCAGATTTAAGCAGATAAGTATGTGGTGTAGGTAGACGGTGTAGAAAACAATTCTCCGAAAAAATGAGGATGAGTAAGAGCCGCCGAGGAATAAAACCGATACGACAAAAAACTAGTTCGACTGACGTTTCGAGCAATAGGCCTTTATCAGAGAAAGTTGATAGAAAAAGAAGCCCAACAGTTAGGCAAACGTTAGTATAATAAGCAGCTCGATGTAACAATCGGGGTGCATTATGACGTTATTAGATAAATGTAAATCGCTCATTTATGCCTCAAGGCTGGACAGTACCAAGAGAGAAAATGATGCGCCTTTCCTGTCGTTTACAAGTGAAATTACTGTGGCCTGGACTATTGAAATGGCGGGCAACGGGTTTGTCAGAGTCATTGCGTCTCACAGAACGCAAATCTCTCTGTCAATCGCCTGCCTACCCGTTTCACTGATACGAAGCATTAGGCATTTGCTGCAGATGAAGTAAATAACATTGGAAGACTGGCAAATGACGTGAGTACAGACGGAAAAATTGAATTTAGGTCTTGAAATTGATGTACTAGATCAGGGGTTCCCAACCAGGGGTGCGAAGCAGCATCCTAGGGGGTGCGAGATGGTCATTCAGATTTTTCAAAAGTTTGTCACAGGTTATTAACACTCTGAAGTGAAAAGAATGATCAGCTCAGGTTTGATCTCCAAAAAAAAAGGCGATAGCTGAAAATGTCACCAAACTTCACGCCAGACAAGTGATGACCTTTTTTTTTTTTTTTTTGGAGAACACCGCTGAATGTGGCCTGATTTTGACTTCAAAGCTTCAAGACGTTGCTACACGCTTGAGGGCAATGACAAGTTATGAATGTCCGCGTGGCAGATGCGCAGTCACAATAAGGCCACATTCAGCGGTGTTCTCCAAAAAAAAAAAAAAAAAAAGGTCATCACTTGTCTGGCGTGAAGTTTGGTGGCACATGTTAAAACACTATAGGGGTGCGAGAACATATTAAGATATTTTAGGGGTGCGAGAACATATTATCACAATATAGGGGTGCAGGCCATTAAAAAGGTTGGGAACCACTGTACTAGATAGAAGGAAAGAACAGATGTTGCAGCGTGCGCGGCCGCACGAAAAACTGCCTTTGAAGGTAGCTCTCCAAAAAACGTAATTTGCAGGCCTAAACGCTGATATATCAGACGCCAGTCTTGGCGGAGACGCTAGTATTTCAGAATGACATAAATAATTCTGATGGGTGAGTTTGAGATATATGTGGCTCGTTTTGCACATAATACTCGGGTGCAGATAAAATGTAAAAAAATTACGATATTTATTTTATCAGACGATTTGTTTATTTTCATCGATATTTTCAACGGAAATTTATATCCATACAAACTATAGTCGTGGTTGGTTTCGGCAGGCACAAGTGGGCCGGATCGGCCCGCAGGCCGTAAATTGCCCACCCCTGCTCTAGTGGGACAATTGTTCAACAAAAAATGAAATTTCATGTATCGCAACATGTATGGTCCCAGTTTTGATCAGCCATTATAAACTAATTCTTTGTCTCAAGTAATTGGAGTCACATATTGCTGGAAAATAAATTTTCTAAGCTTTCATAGGACAGTAATTGTTAGTACTTTATTATAACGTTTTTGTATTATAGTCACCTGTTTTTACTAAGCTCATCACTTTTGGGAGAGATAAAAAGTTACACTTGTAGGTGTTGAAGTTCATTTTCGTCAGTATAAAAAACTTATATTAATTGTACATATTATACACTATTGGAATCGCCCTGAAATAAACTTTAATTTGTTGAAAAAAGTTTGAAAGTCAGATGAGAAATGAGGTCACAAACCAGTTTTATAATAAACTGATTTTGCAAAAAGATTGCAGTTTTTTAAAACATCTTGATATTATGATCTGCGTTAGCAAACTTTGTGTTAATCGTACGAGAAATATTATGACATCATAGAACCAGTTTAAGCGTGCAAGCGAAAAAGAGAAGAAAAAATGCATAGAGGGCTTGAAGTGCTTAAATCAAAAATTGCTCGTAGCATAATCCAATGAACATTAATTGTTGTAAATTTGTTTTTATCAAAAACAGCTTGTAATAGGTTGTTCAATGAATGTTTGATTGTGACGTCATTTTAGACCCCAAACAAATGAAAAATTTTGAAATGTGGTGAGTCGGAAGCTGGTTTTTGTTTGAGTAAAAAGCGGCTGTCCTCTGTTAAGTAACGCAAATTCTAAAAAAATTATTTTTGGTTATGACGTCATCATGACGTCACGAATACCCTTATGACACTCAACAAGGGGTGGTGATTAATCATGCCAAGTTTGATGCTTGTATCTGTAGCAGTTTCAGAAAAGTTAAAACAGACAGACACACAGAATTGCGCTTTATGTATTGAATTTTTTACCGGAAAAACAACAACATTCCTTACAGTTTCTGCAATGCCTGATGTACAAAAATGTCTTCCTAATTACCCAGGCTCTATCATGTTGTTTTACAGTATATCTCAGTTGTTGTAGTGAGTAGTTATCGTTTCAGACTTCATAGAGTAATTTGAAACTCTATTAAAACGTTATTAATTTCCGTGAATTGTTTGGTGCTGAATTGATTGGTGCTCCAATAAAAAGCCTGGTGGGAAGCGGGTGGATGGTGACAGAGTCAGGCGCTATACCAGTGGACAAGCCGGGAAGAGGGCGTAAAATGTAGCTACAAACCTTATCGCTTGTGTAATAATCACCGAGAACGTTTGACACAAACTTTTGTATCGCGAACCACAACAAAGTAGAATCTTCTCGATAATGATAGAGCGGCAGAGCAAAGCTATCATCAGTACCTAAATACAAATACAATATATTCTGTAAAATATTTAAGAGTGCTCAATAACAACATTTAAAGCGAATTGATATATATTTATTGGCAAAAATACAACAGCCCGTTTCGCCGTTATGTCTCCTCAGATATTTTTGCAAAAAAACAAAAAATGAACCAAAAACAAATTAAAAATACAGTATTATTTACGGTTGTTCGAGGGGAATAAGCAGATGGTCAGGTAAAACCTATCAAACTAAGTGAAAATTAATACCGAAAAATAATCTTTTCTGTTGGTTCTCCTGCAAACAGCGATCTCATCTGGGTAACTAAGAACTATGAAGGTTGGTATGAGAATTATTGCCAGTGTTCCCTCTAATGTGTGCGCTTGCGCACGCGCACACACGTAAAATAATGCCGCATATGAAATTTAAATATTTTTTCAATCCAATTTTAGATTTTTTTTAAGAGCGCACACTTCAAAAATTTCCCAAAAATGACGAAAAAAAATTAGGGGGAACATTGGTTATAGTGACGTAATAATGGGAACAGGTAAATACTAAATATGGTAAACAGTAAGTTGGGAAAGTGAAATAGACGAAAAAGAAAGAATAAAGAAATACGGTAAAAGTAACAAAGCGAAACACATAAATCTACAACGAAACGTCTAATCTGATACATTTTAATTAGAATTTCTTCCTGTGGCGTCATGTATTCACTATTTCGGATCGTTTGTTGAGCATTACTTTTCTGTCTCCGCTTAGGATGGCAAGCTTTTCAGCCAGGCACAGATTTCATCTAATGCCTCCGCAATGATATGGTGTGTTGCAGAAACAATGGACCATTACATTGACGGCTCAACACTTTTATCCTTCGCTCGCCCAACTTTTTTTGATAGCTCGTTTGCAATTCTTTTATTACGTTGGGTAAATGAATGTTTGTGATTACTAAATCTCGTTTTGAAGTCAGTAGAACAGGATTCATAATCAAATTTGGTAGTATTGTTAGAGGATATTTCTGCTTTATATACAACTGACTTCTGTTTGCATTCGCCGTTAAGCGGGAAAGTGATTTTCATTCCGCAATTACATTTTGGATCGGCAGTGGTAAGTCCATCGGCTTTTGGGAAGATGGAAAGAAGCGTTTTGTTGTGGCTCAAAATAACCGCAGACATATTCGGCATAGAGCTATAACTAATTTTAATACTGATGTTGCTAATAACATTGTTGCACTATTTTGGTTGACGATGGTAGCAGCGTTTAGCGAAACGTCCTGATTAAAATCTGTACAGCAGTATACTGGCTCTGATTTTGTTTGCTGAGAATTGTCAAAAGATCCCAATCGTTTGCTCCTAAATTTTAATAATGTTTAGAATGAAATGCAAAAGAAATGCCACTGAGCTATCAAAGAAAGTCGGGTGAGCGAAGGATAAAAGTGTTGAGCCGTCAATGTAATGGTCCATTGTTTCTGCAACACACCATATCATTGCGGAGGCATTAGATGAAATCTGTGCCTGGCTGAAAAGCTTGCCATCCTAAGCGGAGACAGAAAAGTAATGCTCAACAAACGATCCGAAATAGTGAATACATGACGCCACAGGAAGAAATTCTAATTAAAATGTATCAGATTAGACGTTTCGTTGTAGATTTATGTGTTTCGCTTTGTTACTTTTACCGTTTTTCTTTATTCTTTCTTTTTCGTCTATTTCACTTTCCCAACTTACTGTTTACCATATTTAGTATTTACCTGTTCCCATTATTACGCCATGATAACTCTCATACCAACCTTCATAGTTCTTAGTTACCCAGATGAGATCGCTGTTTGCAGGAGAACCAACAGAAAAGATTATTTTTCGGTATTAATTTTCACTTAGTTTGATAGGTTTTACCTGACCATCTGCTTATTCCCCTCGAACAACCGTAAATAATACTGTATTTTTAATTTGTTTTTGGTTCATTTTTTGTTTTTTTGCAAAAATATCTGAGGAGACATAACGGCGAAACGGGCTGTTGTATTTTTGCGAATAAATATACATCATTAGTACCTAAATATATTTGCAAACTTTTCCAAAACTTGGTTTTCTTTTAGAAGAGTTACCAAACCGGGAATCACTTAATCAGTTTATCTGCAGCCAGTGGCGGGTAGGAGCGCCCTCTATTTTATGGAGCTGATGATGGAGCGCAGCTATCTTCGTTTCCAAGGAAAGCGAAGCGGCGAGCTGCTGTAATTTTTGTCAAAAAGCCACAGCTTTGATGTTTTTAAAATTGACTTGTCTCACTCGCTCTTTTATGTTTTGTTTTTTCCGTGTTTAGTTGTTGCTGGTATTGTAACCCTGCAACAGCAAGGTAGTTGTGTTTGATTATTTTGAAACTGTGTGGAACAGCAACTTCGTTTTCTTTGTCTTGCTTGCAGGGACTATTTTGAGGGGGGGAAGACATGTACCCCAAACATTTTGACGTTTTGTGTTCCTATTACTCGCTTTGTTGATTTTGAATTTTGTAACTGCCAGTAACATGGATATGACGTAAAGTTTAATCTCTCCAAAATTTCATAGCAAACAGGAACCATGCTTGCTAGCAAACTTTGTGGCTCTTTTGCTTAAACAGTAAATGTTGAAGCTCTTGTCCTCTGAAATTGATAGAAACCTCAAAGTTTGCTAGCAAAACAGAGGAAACGGAGCTGCTGTTCTAAACAGTAACGATAATGTTTTAAAACTTGGTGGAGCAGTAGTATCGCTGTAGGAACTTAGTTGTGAAGAGTATTAACAGCACAGGTAAGTAGTTAACTGACTGCGTGCCTTCGTTGAGAAGACATGCTGTAGTTAGAGAAGTGAGATATAATAACAAATATGCTTTATCCAACCAAGTAAATGGTGCGGAGTGGGAACGGCGTTCTTTTAGTAGGAAAAAGTGAGAGCGTCCTTATATTTTTCGGATTGGTTGTCCACATCCATCCGTCACTAAATCTCAAAAGCATGAACGATAAGAGAACTTTAATATTCGTCCTTCTTACCGATGATTTTGAACAAAATTTCAAGCAATTAACTCTCATAAACTTTGCTGTAATGACATTATTCTTTATACTCATAAAAAGTAGGTTTGGGCTTATCTGTAGGATTAGGACCAGATGACTATAAGCTGCACAGTTTTGAAATAGAACGCGAAATAAATATTGAATTTGTACCTTGTTTTTTGAATAGTTTCAGCAAATGAAGATCCTCATACTGCAATGTTTGAAAAGCCTTTCTCGCCATCGCGACGCCATCTATTAAATATAACTATGAAAATAACTAATTGGCAACACAATAGCAAATTTATTTTGTAAACCTATGCAACAAATGGGAAAGACTACCGGACAAAAAGTTGTTATAGAAAATTGTCGAAACCTAGTAATCACCAACCACGGGTTCGCTACCTGGCTCCGGTCAATGAGGCATTAGTTACAGAACCGTTACAAGTTTTTGAAGAAGACTTTTTAAATGCAATTGGCACTTGTTTGAACGGTGACTTTTTCTATGGTCGCCAAGCTGAATTTGGGATATTTTGATGTTTTTTGAGCTTTGAAACTTTTTGTTGAAAGTGAATCTAAAACGTGCGCTAAATAGCTGAAGTAATGGTCATTCTACGGCCGAAAGGCCATGGCGATGTGAGCAGATTAGAAGTGAAGGTGACTTAACGAGAAATTAAATCTACTCATCTTACACCTATTTTCTCTTCTTTTGGCGTCGAGATCTTCTGGCCCTCTGAGTTTTGCATGCTAGAGGCCGGTCTGTTACACAATGGTAATATGAAACCATGCAAAAACGTTTGGATGCCACTGTTGTAAATCTGGTCTTACCCCATAACTCACTTTAATACAGACCTTGGTCAGAAAATTTCATTTGCAAAGAGATAAATTTCAAGTTTTGTTGTGTATGGGGCTCCGTGGTTTATCTTGCTTGAAACAGTGATGGTAAATTGTAATATGCCACGCAGTTGGGAGTGATGGTACCCATCAAGCTATACCGAACTGTATGAGCTAATCATTTAACAGTTATGTTGAGATTCAAACTCATGTCTAGCTCTTGAATTTATATTCTCGAAATTTTACAAAAATTGTCTAAACTTACTTATGGAAAGGCTGAGATTGGCGGCAGCATTCGGTCCGATTAAGTTGACTCTTGCAAGGGTGTTTATGGCAGGAATGGTTTGCAGATGTGGTCTGAGAAATTTATAGAGTGGATGATGTCTGGAGAAGCATCGAAACAAGGCGATCGCAAATGGTTCCATGATTGCATGAGTTCGCAAGAAATGATATTTCCACTGCAATACCGTGTGATAAAATGTTGTGATTTAGCAACGGTCAATTAAGACATCGTAGCGAAACGCACATGTAAACTAATACGTTCGCAAAAGAGAGGTCAGGACAATGTAATCTGTATGCATGACCTTTTGTTTTAACGTTTGCGTTTATGTTTTTGGAATGTAATATAAAAACACGAGGCAAATAACAGATGTGGGAAAATTAGATTGTACATGAAATTGCTCAACTAAATTAGGTAAAACGATATTAAAAAAAAACAGATCTACAATCACAAGCTCATGTAATGATTTCGTGATAGGCTGAGAAGCATCATAGCCCTACCCCAAGAAGCTAGTTAGCAGCCTTTCGATGAAACCTCATTTATTCAACTAACAAGCAGATAAATAAAGACTAAAGCTATTTGTGTAGAAAAGCAAACAATTTTTATTGATTCCGTTTCATTTCGTATTAATCCGATAATTGGTGTTGGGAAGTAATTTATTGCGTAAATCATGTAACAGGCAAGTCGTATGATTACAATTGTTGACTAACAAAATAAGTTTTAAGTTTTTGAAAAACAATTCACTACTAAACAAAAACATCAATGGTTCATATGATAAAGTGTTCCAAGTACAAAACATCTTTGAATTTTGTTGAATGTTTTGTGCTGGTTTTATGACTCTACAGTAGACGCTAAAAGAAAATAGATTTTGAAGTTTGTATAATCATATTCATACGTCTGTGAAACTGCTCTTGAAATATGGAGATCGGCTACTATAACATTAACTTGAAATTTGTTAATAATGTTTCATATGCAAGAAGATTGCGCAAGATCAGAGTGGAAAAACCGTGAAAAAAGAGTAAGAATAATACTTTGCAAGCTGAAATTTTAGCAACAACTTTGATCATTACATTTTGTTGAAATTGAACGTTCTTCAACAAAAATTTTGGTGCGTTGTTTTACCTTCTTGATAAACATACTAGCAAAATTGGTTCGATAATTACGATTTGGTTTTGGCTGGGCGAGCATGTGGCATGTTGCCCTTTCAATCCGCTTTTATACATTATGGGGTTCACTACGCTCTGTGTACTTGCAAAGTTGGCCCGAAGCCTAACTGCGCTTGGTTTTAAATGCTTTTTACTCAAGAAAATCCTCGTTTATACCATGACGTTTGTGGAATTTCATACATCGATGCGAGCACCGACTTCAGTGCAAGTTTAGGATTTCACTTACCTCATGCACGTTGGTATCGGTGTTTCGAAAATATAGTTTAGCAAGCAACCAGTCGTCATCGGAGTCACGTGGTGTGAAAACATGACCGCCGACTTCTAACTGAATTGCGATGGGTCGTAGCATCTTATCCTTGCCAACTAGGAGCAAGCAAATAGGATCTCCACTGTAGAGAGGTCTTCCGCTTTTATTGGAGTTTCGTTTAACACCAATAGTTTCGCGATAGTTAATGTAATAAAGACGCTTTTGCTAAAAAGGTTACAATTTCCATAAATGTTAGATAGGTTTTTCATGCAACTTCATACGCATAAACATAAACGTATTAAGATCGTGGTTTTTGAGACGGCTCTCTTTCTAGGAGCTTCAAAACCGATCGAAAAGAAGTAGCTTGATTCGCGTTGGTGCGTGACTGTAGAAAAAGTTTTTTATCGTAAACGCTAAATCATGTCATAGTGATAGCTGTGCTATGCAAACAACAGCGACACGACATTGCAGGAACAGCTGCAAGATTTGATAAAAGAATGTCAATGAAACTTAACGTGCTTGTAAGCCGAGTTGTGATGAAGAAACAGTTGATGTCATACCTGCTGCTATATTGCAGCAAAAAAAATCACTTTGTGCATGTTGCGTAAAATAAGTTTTACCTACCACTCCTCGATTGCGAATATAGCTCTATATTTTTGATAAGATTTTTTCTTAAAAAAGTAGAAAGATAAGCCGAAACTAAATGATTGGTAGAGGGGCTTCTCACTGTTATCAAACTCTCCAATGATTGTCCATTTGCAAAAATTTCTTTTTCAGCAACCGCCATTTCTGTGGGAAGTTCATCACAGCGACATATAGTGGTTGGATTAATGCCATTTAAAATCTGACGACCAAACTCCTCATCAGTTGACCAACTGTAAAAATGAATGAATTAATCTCATCTGAAAACAAGTTTCCACTTGTGCCACCCGGAATATCGCATCGCAAAAATTGTTTTATTATGTTGCTTAAATCTATTCAAACAGCTTTAACCAATACTTTTCAAAATAATGGCTTGGCCCTGACGTTTCACGAGGTAAATAACTGACAAACTGGTCAAGGTGTAGAATTTTTAGATGTATTCCACCAAATTGAAGATGACCAAGTTGGTTTCGTAACAAAAAATTTTACAAAACCAACTGCAGCAGGACGTACGTTTTTACACGGAAACTCATACCATCCACTTCATATTTTTAAAGGTATCATTTTTGGTGAAGCAGTGAGATTACGCAGATTGAACAAAATACTACATGCATGAATGGCATAAAGGCATTAAAAGACAAATGTTTAAGTTCCGGTTTAATAAAAAAGTGACACAGACCATGATTCAAAAAGTAAGCACTTGGACAGAAGGATTTGGACCTACTAATCAAAAAATAACAGACAGAAAAGAATCCGATCCCTTGGGCAACAAGCTTTCCACAATTTCTTCAATTCGCTAATAAAAAACGCTCCATAAAACCAGAATTCAATGTTATATACAAAAGACCCGCATGCCTGGCAAATACATTAACAAAGTACAAAATTATATTTGATGCGAAAAAACAATAGACTGGTTAAACTTACCCAATCGTTAAATTGTAGAAAATTAGGGTAGTTATGTTGTAGATAAAATCAAGGTACACTAGATCAGCTGAGCTACTTTATTATAAGAAATATCGATTTCGCCTTATACAGGCATTTTCAATTTCTTATTCAAATAGATGTTATGTTGCTAATTGTGTAAATTGTAATGCTCAATACGTTGGACAGACAAAAAATAAATTTTCCGTCAGATGGAATAACCATAGATACACATGGAAAAAATTTGATATTTGGACCCAAATCGATACTACCGCTCTCTTGCTGCGTTATAAATCTAATCACAACCTATTGTTAGCACGCCGCCCTAGTTTGTCACAGCGTTTTTCTGTTATATTTGTAGAAGAACCGCCGTTTGATATGTTAGATATATGTAAACATAAATGGTTTCATAAACTTGGGGCGTCTATAAATCTACAAATTATGATTTTGACAGCTGTTAAACGATTTATGTCGTATGTCTTCTGTCACTTTTTTTGTTTATGACGTAACACTTGTTTCACAATTTTTTTGGCCTTTTATCTTATTACTTAGTAACTAGCTATGAGCGAGTAACAAGTTTTAGTTAGTTATTTTCTTTTTTAGGTCTTTAGTTTGGTACTATATCGTCTGCTTCGTTTTAGTCGAGGAAAAGCAATATGCAGTGTTTTCTTTCAGTGCGTGGTTAGTCAGCACCCTTAGTTTATTCGCCGTTCATAGTAGTTATAAGTAAAGTTCACGAAATATCATTAGCCAGCTTTGTATTACCAATTTTCGTTTTTCAACCAGTGTGAGATACAGTGAACCCTCGTTTATCGCGGGGGATACGTTCCAAAAATAACCAGCGATAGGTGAAATCCGCGAAGTAGTCAGCTTTATTTTTTACTGTTATTTTACAATGCAATACTGTACTGCAGAATGAAACAAAAAACAAAACCTCTTTTCAGGCCCAAAATGTGTTCAAGAAATAGAAATATTAGCGTTTTCTTACAAATAACGATAATAGTTTAAAGAACGGTGTTGTAAAACAATGTTTTTTATATAGCAATGAATACAAGGTAGGAAACATTGTCACTGGCGTATTTCACGGAAAAATTGCAAACGTAAATTTGGCAGAATGTACAGGAACAAAAACTGTTGGCATTTGTCTAATGAAAAACCAATATCAACTTTTTTCACTTCTAGACAACAGTAAAGCCCCTGAGCCAATCAGGATTCACTGTAAAAAAAGCACTGTAAAAAATTCCGCGAAGCAGCGAAGCCGCGATAGGTGAAGCGCTATATAGCGAGGGATCACTGTAGTCAGTTCTGTTTTCCTATTTTGTAATTGCAGTAAGTTTGTTTATGCATTTTGTTTTTCGTTTTACATAGAAATTGAAAATGCCTGTATAGGGTGAAATCGATTTTTTTTTAAATAAAGTAGCTCAGCTGATCTGGTATATCATGTTTTTATCTATTATGTTGCTTAAATTAACACCAGCTTTGATGCTCATCTCCAAAAATATCCCATGTTCTGAGGTTAAATGATTTCTATCTTTATCCCAAATTCAGTTCTGCTATTATTAAAATTCTGGTTGTTTCATTGCCCGCGAAAAATCGAGCCTACACGCATTTTTAGAAAAGACGTTTAGGCTTCGATGATTTCTTCTGCTCAGTAAAATGGCAAACAGGCCTAGCACCATTACTTTAAAATTTAAAAATGCTGTCAATCTATCTTTTTGAGATTCATTGACGAAGCGATAATAATTATATCAGAAAGATAAGAGTTTATACAGCCTCAAGTGGTAAACCCAGTCAAGAAGTTATGATGTACAGTCATTTGCAAAAGTTTAAGACCAGTTATTTAGATTTAAGGCTTTTGCGAGCTGGTTTGTATGATTTAAGACCAAGCTAAAATCTCGAAAACACCAAGTAACTGTGGTAATGTGAACATCCGTCCCCTTTCGAAGAAACGCAGGACGATTTTTCTCCAAAGAACTTGTTGGGGAGCATAAAGCCATTCGCTTCATCATCAGATCATCTTGTGGGATCTTTTCATTGGCCTCCCACTTCTATTCAAATCTTTGTAACTCCCATAATTATTAAAATCTTCCATTGCTGTATGCACAGCAGTCTAGCTGCAATGAATCTTTTTACTGATTTCTCGTTCTAAGTAGCCTTTCTTACTTGAAACCTCACTTTGTGATCTTTTAGTCTCGGAAAGTGACAACTTTTTGCCCATTTTCAAGATCTCAAACAGCAGCTTATACACAACTAATTACGCTGTAAAATCAATTGAAATGAACTTAAACAGGTTTTTAGTGAAAGCAAACTATATGTTGGTGATGGGTAGACGGTTGATGCAATTTCAGTAGGATATTGTATCATATACATAAAACTGCATTATAGAATCACAATGATAAAATCTACAAAGCCTTAAATATAAATAACTGGTCTTAAACTTTTGCAAATGGCTGTAAATTTCACTATTAAATCTTCCAGCACCAGTGAAAGAATGGAGGTAAATTCTTCGGTAGTGAAGGATGGAGAAAGACCATTCGGAAATCTTCAAATGTCCTGAATTTACTTTCTTTAAATAAACCTGAAAAAAAGTTGATGTCAGAAATATGGAGACATAAGTATTCACCTAAGATTACAAAGTTTAAAATATATGACGT
Source organism: Trididemnum clinides (assembly GCA_963675345.1). Lineage (NCBI taxonomy): Eukaryota > Metazoa > Chordata > Ascidiacea > Aplousobranchia > Didemnidae > Trididemnum > Trididemnum clinides. The sequence continues at coordinate 13,210,000 of OY776286.1, forward strand.
TATAGTGGCAAAGAACAAAAAGACTACCATAAATTTCATACCACAAATTTTTATTCAAGTAAAAGGAAACAAGTTTTTATTTTACTCATTATACAACAGTCGCTTTCTACGGCTTTTGTTCAACTATATCACAGTCATCAGAACTTGAATCATGAAAAGATCGACGCAAAGTTGCCCACAGTTACAAGAATTATGTTGCACCCACATTATCACAAATTTTTTCCAATGCTTAACAATTAACAGAACCAGTCGGACCGTTGTTTTCAAAGCAACCAAAAATTTCTCACCCGAATTTCGAAGAAGTATCTTTGCAACAAGTTTGGTTAAAAAAAGACAATAAAAAATCTGAAAATTAAATTTACTTTTTCCATACTCCATTAAAGTGTTAAGTAAGGCAATTTCTCTTTTTCCCTTGAAATTGTCAAGCTGCTCATCGTTGATTTGAAACATCATCGGCAAATCGAAATAATCCTCAGCAGCTGAGTGGCGAGGCAACGACCAGCCTGGTTGATCATCAGCAGGTAATAGATGCCATCGATAAACAAACTTGTTTTTCTCAATTTCCCGTTTTCGTAGATCTTTATAAAGAGGATGCGATTCTTTCTGAGGAAGTTGAGCTGAAAAGTTTACAAACTATCTTACCTCAAAGCGATACAACGCGTAGCATCCAACTTAGCACAGTCAAATTATAAACGAAAACCGAAACAGCATAGGAAATCGATACTTGACGACGATGAATTTAAGGTGATCTACTGTATCGCGAGAAAAGCGGTAAAAGGTCATGGAAAAGGGAAGACTACACAATTTTGTTCTCATAATTGTGCTTAGGTATATGTAACGAGAAAACTTTTTGTAGGTTATTACTAGAACACGGTTACGTTAAGATTGGCTTCGAAACAACCATTAAAGCTGACTCCGCATATTTTTGCCGCAAGTACTGCAACGAAGCAGGTAAATTAAAAGATAAATTGTCTTTCTTAAGAGTAAAACATATCCTTAATAAGGTTTAAATGTACGATTATTTCCACCATAAGAAGCTAGTCAATCAATTTGATCATGTACAAAACTGACTATGGAGACGACGTGGTGCAAAAATTGTGGCAATTCTTTTCAGATTCACTAAATATTTGCGGTGGAACGTTGTTTGTTTTCTTCTCTCAAAGAGTTTCATTAAACAGCAACTCTTTACAATCTTTTCGAGTTAGCAGATGCTGCTGACGATCGTAAAAGCTGTAGCGAAAGGCTGCTTGTCACAGGGACCAAGTAGACTGAGGCTATTCTCTTACTTGCAGTAACTCTTTTTCGAGAGACTAAAAACAGTCCTTAATGGTTTTTTAAGTCTTTTTATCTCTAGTTGTTCAATGAAATAAGCCTTCTAAATCGTAGTATATATCCATTTGACATTTTAATAGAAATCAATAAAAGTTTTGTGACTAGATCTTGTAGCAAAAATCTTTGGTTTTGCACCAGCATGTCGTCTGCTAATCGATCTCAAATGTTGAACATATGTGTCAAAAAATCGTGACCATCGGGTGGGAGAATCGTGATAGGCCTGTGGCAGTACAGTTATAAATTCATTAGGATGTATAAATTTCTAGAAGACCGTGATTTTTACATCACACCAGCAAACAACATTCAAGAGTCAAAAACCGTGTCAAAACCAAGCCATGCCTGCTTTTTTGTGAAAAGAAAAGGAAATATTAATTCATAAAAGATTTCTTCAGACGAACAATTTATATTTGCGCTTCACTGGGTTAGAATAGCGATAGTACGCCTCACCACGATATGGAGTTTTGGACTCTCATCAATGGCGAGTTGCCTTATTAAGCGGTGGGGCTGGCAATCCGGAGTTTAAATGTATGATTAGTTTGAAACAGATTGCCATCTTTCTCGAGCTTGATCTTGATTAGATTTGCGGTAATAACCGAAATGTAACTGTTTCGTTGCCGATGCTATCCTGAGGATGAAAAAAGGAAAACACAGCGATACGTAATAAAAAAGAAAAAGCATCGGCTCAAACATTCCACAAACCTTTTCCTGATCGTATAGCTAGATCGTCCGCAACAAGATCATAAACTCTGAACAGCACCGATTTTTCATGAGAATTTGTAATAGTGACAGAGTCGCAAAGCCAACCACAATGATCTTTTTTGGTATTCAGCTCTGTATAAATGACATAGAGATATTTGTAAAAGGTGTTTGATTTTTAGCAAGGACCTACTCATACCAAAGTACGTCAAAACGATAAGTAATTGTTTATCTCTATAAAAATGAAAGCTTAGTGATAGATAAACCTTACTTTTTACTGATGGCTTGTTAGATTTGAACAGTCTGCAAAAATCCTTGGAAAAATCTTTCTGCAAAAATTGTCTTCAGATTTTCTAACTACAGTAGAACCCCAGTTGGCGACCCCTCTCCCCCCGGTAGCACGACCACTTCAGTGTGGTCCCGAATATTTTCTATAGTAACGCATTGCATTTAGTTTCAATAACGCGACCACTTCTGCTTTCAGACGGCGACCACCATATCAAAACTGCAAATTTAATCCCACCAATGCGACCACTATCGCCTTTAACACATTTAGGTTTGTGACAGAGGTTACTGCAAATGGCGCCAAAACAATAAAATTGTAATTGCACATTCAAAGGAGCATTGTGACGCATCAAAAGTAACCAACGTCTCTGGAGTTCAAAAACTGGTTTCGGATTAAGTAAACTGCAGCCAATATATCTGTAAGCTACTAATCAGGATCAATTCCCCTAAAAAACGTGGTGTCTGGTGAAACCAAATCAAAAGAACTGACTTTTTCAAAAGTAGTGATGTAATGTGTGTCGTGTTTGGATTCCCCATTGCACATAAGATAATTACTGTCCTTAAAGGTGCACGTTCATTTACTACAAACATTATGCTAACAAAGCAAAATCCGCTAACGCAGCCACCCCGCCATCTCCACCGCTTGGGTGCGATTTTATGAGTGGTTGGGTAAACTGGATTCCAATGCACTTTGCAGAAAAATGACTTAAACATATCTCAAGTAATTTTCATAGCCAATCCGTCTTACTTAGTCTAATCACATCTGGTAGACCAACATCTTTTGCTTCCACAATAAACTTGTCCGTTCTTCCAAGTTCAAAGTCATCTCGGAAGATGTTATCAAGTAATATCCATGAGGTTGAGCATTTTCCACAATCACCAATCATCTGGATGTACACTTCCGCATCAGTGCATCCTTTCTTGTATGACGATGACGTCTATAAAAGAAACCATGTCAAAAATGTTTTGTTGTAGCTTTACATTGATGGGCCAAAGAAAATTAATTTATCTGAGCGATTCCGTAGCTGTTTGTGAAAGCTCAGTAACGCCAAATAGTGCACTGGTACCAAGATGATGTTTCTACTTCAGAGCACTTTTCCACAACAATAATGCAGAACCTCCAAATAAAATTGAGATAACTTTTGTTGCCGCAAAACAATAATTGACAAAACAGTTTTGAAGTTCATTGCGCGGATCACAAATAAAATGCAAAATAGAAAAAATTTTACCAAATTTCGCTCTGTTTTCCGACAGTCAAACCTCATACCACCGGAACGCGACTGCCAAGACAACCAGGATACGGCTTCATCGCTTACCCTGCGTCATAGGACGTTTTTACTCATCTATGAACAAATGATGAGTGGCATTTTTTGTGGTCTGGGGATGAGTCGCGAAGAAGCAAGCCGCAAACATCATATTTAGAAATTCAATTTGTAGCCCTCTTGGCCTGCGCGTGATGGATTGAAGTAGTAACACGGCTTACTATCTGATTCAATTGCCTATTTAGCCTCCGTGGCATTGTGATAACACCGAGGTGGTAAAAGAGTAAACTCTCGGCTGCACAGCATAAATAATAAAAAGATCTTAATTAAACAACACGACAAGCTCAAAACTGAGTTTGAAATCAGGTTTTTTTTATGTTTAACGGTAAAGTTTGTTATGTAAACGAAACACAAAAGCGTGGAGCAAAAAAAGAGCTACGCCAATAAATATACTGCAGAAAGCATATCATTCCACAAAACAATAAAACAACAAGAAAAAGGTGAGACCTTAATCTAGAAAGTGATGAAAATAACGTCTTTGGTTGAAACTTCAATGGCTTGCGGCAGCCTACGCTAAAAGCATTTGAATTGTCAGCGAATTTTTATTGAAAGTTGTTCTTGCCAATGCAACTTGTTATTTTGTTGTTCAAAATCATTGCCTGGTAGTTTCAGTTATACTATGTAATTCAAGGGCAGTTTTATAAAATATCTACACTTCTTCATTTATCCACTTGATTTGTTCGACCAGCGTTTTTCAAACCATGGGTCGCGATCCGAATGTGTGTCACGAAAGCCTCACAGATGAGTCGCGTGTATTTCTTGTCGTTGATTTGAATGCAAATTTACGAGCTTTTGGTGAGTTGCCGAAATAGCTGCGAGCTTTGTTACTGAACAATGCTAAGTCGCAGATAAAAAACTTGAGAAGCGCTTTATTTGACGGATGAAATCATCACCACAAACAATTTTTGATTTTACCTTAGTAACGATTGTGTATTGTACTTGCTCTTGTTTATCCATGGAGTCGTTTTTTTTCCTGATCCAGTATTTTTTCACAAAAAAGTGTAAACTCACAAAGTCCTAAAAAATAAAAGAGAAAGCCATGACAAATAGACCAAAAGTTTTTACTGCAGTAATTTTGACGAAAGGAAATAAAATGCGCCAGGATTATGACTCCGCAACATATTGAGAGCAGAATCTATTTGGGACAAATATCGGTTGCATGTTCAAAAAATCTAACCTGTTATTCTCTCTGTTCTAGCAAGCTCACGAAAAACATCCTTGCTTAAGATAATAGCCTGCCGCTACTAAATGAATTGCGGTCCTGTAGTTAGCTTTTGCGTTCGTTTTATGTAATATCTATTGATAGTAAACTTATTTAGTAAAGCTTTGAGTTCATATATAACGAATTTCATTGCCATTTGACGCTACCTTTTTTTTAACGGACAGTCTAAAAATTAACCTTTATGTTTAACCCCAAAACGAAAATAGCGATGTTTAACATCATCACGACTAAGCAATCTGAAAGTTATATTTCGTCTAATGATCTTGAATGTTGACGTATACTTATCTGTGGTTTCTACTCGAAATCTCAGCAACTTACCAGCAGCTACTCGACCGTAAAGTTACAAATATCTACTCACTGATATTCGATTTATATCAAAGTTAAAATTTCTCTGACTCATATTCAAGTTGTCCCGGCAGTTTTGCTCTACTTAGAGAACTATTTTCTAAAACGGAGGCCACACCAGGGCAATTTTTTGACATCTCCAATAAAACAAGATCGTGATTGACGTTAAATATCCCACCGTTTTTGCTTTTTCAACTACGACGTTTTTAGCGATAAAGCATGCTCGTAATTGTAGTAAAACTTGGATTTTACATTCTTTGCATAACCAATACTATTTATGTCTAAGTGTCGAGCAAGAAATCTACAAATATTGTTTTTAGAATTTTGTTGGTACCACTCGACAAGGGAATTAAATTCAAGTCTACTAAGTACAAAGCGTATGCACTTTACATCACTACCCCGTGATCAGAAGAGCAGGATGATGCGAACGCCGAGTCCTGGGCAAATGACAACTGACAAGCCGGCGTTTAAAACCATTGGGCAAACCTAGCAACAGCCAAGGCTGCTTGGCGTCTTGGGGAAGGGCTTTGGGCACCTTCTGATCTTACTCTTTTAGTAAATACCCTTGTTTTGAGACAAAAATCACGTATTCATGATAGCTTTACAGTAACAATATAGCCTGAGTCTCACACGTCTTTAATCGGGCAGTGGCAGTACAAAGACTATCTTTGTAAAGAAGGCGGTCCAAAAGTTGTATAGGATATTTTTTTCAACACATACAGTAGTTGTTATCGTTGGACTTTTTAAAACGCGATGCTGTAGCATATGACTCTCTCGCCACTACGTTACTTCTTCCAAAAAAATACAGATATTTTGAACTCTTAAGTGCCATTTTGAAAACGAATCTAGGCAAAAAATCAATCAAAACAGTATGAATGCTTTTTTATTTTACTAAAAAGTTTTATCATAAAATTGCTCAAAGCAAAGCGATGGTTAAATACAATTCAGACAACATCAATAAACATAATAGGCTCTGACAAAACAATTTATTTGGAAGCAGTGGACTTATAAACACTAATTTTTGGTTTCTAGATTCACACTGCGATGCTGTTTGGAATGCGTTCGGGTAAAAGATAAACATAGGGAATAGACAATGCTTTGTTTCTTTCTTTTATGTTGTGAGAAATCCACTGCAAGTTTTCACGAAACTGTTCTTCTTTCGTAGAGAATTCCTCGTTTGAAAAAAGTTTCAATGGATAGTTTCCAAGATAAACCTGCGCAAAACGTGAAAAACAGCAAGTGTTACTTTAAAAAGCCTAGCGTAACAGATTGTTTATCGAACTTGCAATCTTTTGATAGCTTTTGTTCTTGTTTCAACCAGTTACTGTGTTATGCAGATCAATGGTTTCCGACGTTTAGGTCGCGACTTGTGAAGAACCATAAAGTTATAGACTTTATGTTATGGCATTTTTATTGTTTTGTATGATAAGGCACGTAACTGTTGTGCATTGGTCTATAGCGAAGGGAGTGATGGGTGAAAAACCTTGTCCCTCCCAAATATTTTTGAGTTGATCCTAGTATTAAAGTTCATTCATTTGTGAGTACGTGCTCATGCTCTGTTTGCAACTGTTTTGTCAGGCCGTGGCTCCGTGACAGGTAGACTGCCTGATCCTACTGTTTGTTTTTTACATAAAGACGAAGCCATACATGTTGAGATCGTGTGCATTCATACCGGTTCGTGTGAACCTGTCCTTGGCCTTTCACGAGCTCTGTGAACCGGTTATCAAAATACGTGCTGATGCAATACTTGGCACATTGTAATTTGATATCTGCAAACTATTAGCCTACTACTATTAATGAAAATCAGCTGTTAAATTTTTTATAACCCTCCAATGAGGATATTTCGTTAAACGTCTCACCCATGGACACAACAAGCAAACTTTCCTACTTTTTTTCCACATTATTCCTTTCGTGCTGAACGCTAAGCATCGAAATTGTAAGTAGCAGAACCGTTCTTAAACTTTTCGTTATATCTCGACATTTGACAAAGAATCAAATCGATGTTTGACTGCAAAGCGGACGCTCCAACCGAGGTTCTTAAACTGGGGTGAGGAGTGTGTCAATAGTTTACAGCGAGAGCACCGTACCGTGGATTCCCTCAGTAATATTGAGAAAATTTGTCAAAATCAGCGCCAAAAAATGATTTTCATGTTGTTATGGAGAGTAGATACTTACCTCTTAAACGAAATTGATCTCCGAAAAAAGGCACTCTGTCTTGGAGAACGATGTGGAAAAATGAGTACCACTGAAAACGAAATCATCCCCAAACGAAAAGGATTTCACGTATTTTGGGAAGAACCACGGGCTTTTGTTAACATTGTTACAATGGATATGTCTCAAGCTCTTTAATTAGCCCTGCTTTAAATATTGGATCACCAGACGATTCACCCCGGCCTAGTATTACGGCAAAATAGCCAAATGGTTTCAATAAAGGCATTTAATTTTTCCGTTTTTCCTTAAACATCGCGTTTTGTCGGTGGCCTAAGTCAGTGTGATAAACCGATGGCTCGTAATTGTAAGGTTGCAAGTTCGATAACTGAAGTAAGTTTTGCATTGCAATGCACTTGAAAAAGGCGCTTTGATGCAATTTGCCATTAGAACCACAGTTTTAGTCAAACTTTCCTTTAAAATATCGAAATCTCTAAAACAACTATTTCCCACCAAATTTTGTTGTGGCTAATAGTTGTACAAGTGACAAATCAATATTTCAACGCCAAAACTTAACCCGTGCCTCACCCGGTTAGAATTGTGATGCTGTTCACTCAGCATGTCATAAAACGCGACTCTTGGGTTCCCACCAATGGCAGTTCGTCTTGTTGGTGGTGGAGCTAGCATTCAGTAATTTGCATTTATAGCTGGTTCGAAATGTGCTGCCGCTCTTCCCCAAGTCTAATTCAATTAGGTTGACGGTATGAACGTGGATTGCAGTTCACGCCGCACCTCCATCCCAAGGAAGAGGAGGGCTAAGCCAATCAACCAATTAAAAACGCCAAAACTTAACGTTTTCCATTTTTGTTGCCTTAAAAAAGTTTTATCTGATATCTTTTAGTATTTAAGCATGTCTTTGGGTGGTGAGATTTTATAAAAATCAATTTTTGAAAAAATTTGGGTCGCTTTTTCAAAAAATATGAAATCACTTACGTAAATCATACTCTACGTATAAAAGCAATGACTCGGGCATCTATGAGATTAATGAAAAAACTCGTTTTTGCTTTACCTTCAAGCACATACATCATAGGCAATCTAAATAAACACAAACGTATTCTGCAAAATAGATGTTTAGCTCACAAATAAGCTTGACATATTTTGTTTTACCTCATTGGGAGAAAATGTGGACAAGGTGAAAGATGTACCGACTTGAAGGCATGACATCATTGAATCTGGAAGGCTCTCCAATATTCTTTGAGAAGAACCCTGATAAAGTCAAAACTAACACAATGAATATACGACAATGCACTTTGCAAGAACTGCAGACAGTGACCCTGTTTCGACCAATCAAGTCTTACCAGCGCAGTTGGTAACCAACAAGTGGCCTGATGCTTTAAATAACGCATAGCCTGAAACGACGCACTTGGGGGGCATATACTTGATCCCAGGGGAAGCAGTCGTGTGGAAACCGTATGCGTGCCACTCTTCTTTTTCAGCTCTACATCCCTGCTAGTTCCAAGCAAAATACTATTGACAATCTATACGAAGTTGACGCGAATATAGTAAATCAGTAATATTATCGGTGATTTCTATTGTTTCAATTCACAAACATTTTCTTCTTGACATTAACAAATTATATATCGTTATGCATGTTCGGTTTTCCGATAGATTTATGGCTGGCAAAGATTTGCCGCTTTTTCGACTTAATTATAATGGCCATTGTACAGTACAAAAGCTAAAGCTACAACAAAAAGTTGCAGATTGACACTCCTCATTAAATGCAGAACCTAGTTAAGATTTCAAAAAAATCTTCACTCCCAGATGCTAGAAAAACTTTTTGTTTCGAGAACTTTTAGTTATGCGTCGCGCGCTTCACTCGTTCCACAACACGGGAAGACAACTTTTAGCACTTCTTTGAGAAGAAAATAAATCTTGGACTTACTTCTCCTTTTTTGTGCGGGGGAAGGCGCATTCCAGCAGGGGAGTTCGGGATGAACTTATAAGCTTCAAACTGTCCGAAGTTAGTTGCAGCATGCTGAACTGAGCATGTAAAAATGATTATGGTGACGTATTCAATCTGAAACATGACAAGTTGTTTAATGATACAAGCAACTTTATTTGTTCAACTTTTGAAAAGATTTCGGTATCGTAAGCTTTGATGGGTTTGAAAGTTGCCCCACATCACCTTGCCATTGCGATAAGTGCATTTCAAGTTGCCGAGATGGCCATCTTATAAAAAAAGACGGGAACCCACCTAGCCTACATGGAGCAACCAAGACCGTTGCCTGAAGGGAGCATGGAGGTTATGCTCATGTTCCCAATCAACATAGAAAAACCTAAGTCTAGTAAACTTCAAGTTTCCATGAACCAAGCTAGCAGACTTTCCAATTTTATCAGCTCTACTCCAGCTGAACTTGTCGGAAAGCTGCTACACCATCATTGGCCAATCAGTCTCCACAGAATGATCATTCGCTCTATCTACAGCGATGTCATCCGATTGACAATCACAAAATGCCTGAGATCATGACATACTATGATTATTAAAATCATGCAATTGCAAATCCAATTGGCCAACAGAATTGACGTCCTAGCATTTTGGCCAAACAAAATATGTATATTTACAAATTTACAGGAAAGTTTGAAAATCTTTTGGAGAAAAGATTTGTTTTAATTTAAATTTATTTGTATGGAACTGCTAAATGTGGTGCTTTAATGATACCTCGATTTTTAAAAAATTGCATATTATAGAAATATTCAATTAGCCAAGAAATCTAGAAACTTGTTCAATTTATTTTTCTTTGGAAACTGAGTTTTCATTACTGTCTTGCTTTTTACAGAACATGCATTGCTGCTGCTTTCATGATTGCGGATAGCAAGAAGACAGTCGAAGAAATCGCAAATGAGTTTTAGTCGTGCTGTTTCCTTTAAAACTGGAGCACTTTAAAAGTTATCAAAGAATAACTTTTGTTCATTATTATAGTTTTTACAAATTTAGGAAAACAACCAAACTTATAATAACCAAGTCTTCAAGTGTGTCAAGTTTTGTGGGAAATCCTTTCAATCCTTTTCCATCCCATCCAACTCCATCAACTGCAACAGAGTGCACAAAATCAGCCAACTCAAAATCTTCACACACATCCTGCAACAACATAAAATTAAATTTTAGAAAATATTGCCACAAAATGGAAATTTAGTTGAGTATTTTCGGAAATATAAACTGTTGAAATTTTTTAGTTGAATATTATCTGAGTCATTACACAGTATTGAATTCAAAAGTTAGTTACTGTAAGAGACTTTCAGTCGGTGAAAAGTCTTTGTGGACGTGATAGAACAACTTTTACTTAGCTCCTCTTTTATGTGGTGAGTACAGCGCTGGTCAGAGAGAGTGCTATTCTCGCTAAAATAAGTTGCCATTTTTCGCAAAAATTGAAACCAGGAAAAAGAAGTTGCCATATAGTTTTTGACCAAGAGCACAGTGAATGAATACCATATAAGCTTCGAAAACGCTTCATCAAAACTAGAAAATCACCATCAATAACCACCACTGTTGCTGGTTTGCGCTTTCTTTTCACGAAAAATCAAGTGTTGTCAAAGGCACACAAGATCCCAGATGCATGAAGCCGAAAAACTAACCAAAAAATTATCAAATCATGCACGTTTGATGCCTTTTAATTGCAAAGCTATTAAGCGAGTATATCGTTTTATTGATGACTGAAACAATTTTCAAATTTGGGGAAAGGTTGGTTTCATTGTTCAAACATAAAAGCGAAAACGCAATGCCATCATACAAATGATTTTTATTAACAAAATACGCAAAAGATTGAAAACTAGAAAATGAAATACAAAAAATTTCTGTGTTCTGTGCTTTGGTAGAGAAATCACAGACTATATTTTTCATTTCAAAAAACATGTCAATCTCTTCTTTGAGTTCCCAAACTTTTGTTAACACGCTTCCTAAACTAAGCCACCTTGCATTAGTGTGGTACATTACACCAGTGTAATCGGAATCTATGTTTTGTAAGAAATCCCGAAACCGTCAGTGATTTAGTCCTTTTGATCTAATTACATTCATTCTTTGTACTACTGGATCCACAACATGTTTGTAATCTAACCTAGACTTGCAGAGACTTCCTTGATGAATTATACAGTGAAATGAAATAACTTTATGAAGTGGATAATCAGCTTAAATCTTGTCATTTATTCTTTTGATAAGTCCAGAATGTTTCCCTGTTAGTGAAAGTGCACCATCTGTTGTTATGCTCACAAGCTTATCAAGACATAACTGTGATTTTTCTAGAGAGTGCATAACACTGTCGAATATATCTTTCCCTGTAGTAGTGCCTTTGAGACTTTCCATGGATAGCAATTCTTCTGTGATGCAAAAATTTTCGTCAATTCCCCTGATAAAAATCAGCAACTGTGCTGTGTCCAATATCTCTGTGCTCTCGTCTAAAGCAATTGAGAAACATTTGAATGTAATTGCAGTATTTAACGGATTTTCTTGAAAGTTGGCAGCAATGGCTTCTATTCTACGAACTGCTGTTTTCCTTGACATCGGAATTGCTTCAATTTTTGACTTTATTTCTAAACACACAATGTTGATAGCGTCAACTATGCAGTCTTTCACAAATTCTGCCTCCGAAAAAGGCTTGTTGCCTTTTGCAATCTCGTGTGCCAAAACAAAACTTGCCTTTGTTGCAGCCTCTTGGGTAGATGAAAACTTGATAAGGGTACGCTGTTGCTGTTTCAGCTTTTTGACCATATCGGCTGCCTTGGTGTTCAGCTCTTGTGTCGAAAATTGTTGACTAAAGTCCTTATGTTTTGCTACAAAATGTCTCTTAATATTGTATTCATTGAACACCGCACATGTTTCATTACAAATCAAGCAGGCAGCTTTTGATTGACCGGTGTCTATAAAAAAATGCTTCTCTGTCCATTCCTTATTAAAACACGGCATTCGGAATCCACTTTGCGTGTCTTCTAATTCAAATTGATGGATTTATTACAGGGATTGGAAAATTACAGCAGCTGCACAGTTAGTTGTTATTCTCATAAATTTGTTAACACTTTGTCATACTCAAGACAAGTGTATGATCTTTCCTTCTGGGGATGTATCTTTTTTACTTTTACCAAATAGCATTTCTAATTACTTAAAGAAATTGCATTGCAGCTTTATTAACTATTTATTTGTACTAAATTTTCTAATATATGTTTCCATTCTAAAAAGAGAGAATAGAAGTTATTTAACTATATAATTTTATTTAGATAACAAGGAACGAAACTAAGATATATACAGATGTTGGTTTTAGAAGTAAATTAATAATTAGTTTATTTAAGCTTATTAGCGAACTATAAAAGTAAAAAATTTAATAAATCCCCAATTTATGCCAATGTCTTACAACTTTAACAATCAAGCATGTTCCAATCACCAATCATCCTGCAGATCTGACACACTTTCACTGTCAAATCACTCAGATCTTAATAATTGTGGATTTCCCGTTGAGCCCAAGCCACTTAGATTTAAGCAGATAATTATGTGGTGTAGGTAGACGGTGTAGAAAACAATTCTCCGAAAAAATGAGGATGAGTAAGAGCCGCCGAGGAATAAAACCAATACGACAAAAAACTAGTTCGACTGACGTTTCGAGCAATAGGCCTTTATCAGAGAAAGTTGATAGAAAAAGAAGCCCAACAGTTAGGCAAACGTTAGTATAATAAGCAGCTCGATGTGACAATCAGGGTGCATTATGACGTTATTAGATAAAGGTAAATCGCTCATTCACGCCTCAAGGTTGGACAGTACCAAGAGAAAAAATGATGCGCCTTTCCTGTCGTTTACAAATGAAATTACTGTGGCCTGGACTATTAAAATGGCGGGCGACGGGTTTGTCAGAGTCATTGCGTCTCACAGAACGCAAATCTATCACTCAATCGCCTGCCTACCCGTTTCACTGATACGAAGCATTAGGCATTTGATGCAGATGAAGTAAATAACATTGGAAGACTGGCAAATGACGTGAGTACAGACGGAAAAATTGAATTTAGGTCTTGAAATTGATGTACTAGATAGAAGGAAAGAACAGATGTTGCAGCGTGCGCGGCCGCACGAAAAACTGCCTTTGAAGGTAGCTCTCCAAAAAACGTAATTTGCAGGCCTAAACGCTGATATATCAGACGCCAGTCTTGGCGGAGACGCTAGTATTTCAGAATGACATAAATAATTCTGATGGGTGAGTTTGAGATATATGTGGCTCGTTTTGCACATAATACTCGGGTGCAGATAAAATGTAAAAAAATTACGATATTTATTTTATCAGACGATTTGTTTATTTTCATCGATATTTTCAACGGAAATTTATATCCATACAAACTATAGTCGTGGTTGGTTTCGGCAGGCACAAGTGGGCCGGATCGGCCCGCAGGCCGTAAATTGCCCACCCCTGCTCTAGTGGGACAATTGTTCAACAAAAAATGAAATTTCATGTATCGCAACATGTATGGTCCCAGTTTTGATCAGCCATTATAAACTAATTCTTTGTCTCAAGTAATTGGAGTCACATATTGCTGGAAAATAAATTTTCTAAGCTTTCATAGGACAGTAATTGTTAGTATTTATTATAACGTTTTTGTATTATAGTCACCTGTTTTTACTAAGCTCATCACTTTTGGGAGAGATAAAAAGTTACACTTGTAGGTGTTGAAGTTCATTTTCGTCAGTATAAAAAACTTATATTAATTGTACATATTATACACTATTGGATTCGCCCTGAAATAAACTTTAATTTGTTGAAAAAAGTTTGAAAATCAGATGAGAAATGAGGTCACAAACCAGTTTTATAATAAACTGATTTTGCAAAAAGATTGCAGTTTTTTAAAACATCTTGATATTATGATCTGCGTTAGCAAACTTTGTGTTAATCGTACGAGAAATATTATGACATCATAGAACCAGTTTAAGCGTGCAAGCGAAAAAGAGAAGAAAAAATGCATAGAGGGCTTGAAGTGCTTAAATCAAAAATTGCTCGTAGCATAATCCAATGAACATTAATTGTTGTAAATTTGTTTTTATCAAAAACAGCTTGTAATAGATTGTTCAATGAATGTTTGATTGTGACGTCATTTTAGACCCCAAACAAATGAAAAATTTTGAAATGTGGTGAGTCGGAAGCTGGTTTTTGTTTGAGTAAAAAGCGGCTGTCCTCTGTTAAGTAATGCAAATTCTAAAAAAATTATTTTTGGTTATGACGTCATCATGACGTCACGAATACCCTTATGACACTCAACAAGGGGTGGTGATCAATCATGCCAAGTTTGATGCTTGTATCTGTAGCAGTTTCAGAAAAGTTAAAACAGACAGACACACAGCATTGCGCTTTATGTATTGAATTTTTTACCGGAAAAACAACAACATTCCTTACAGTTTCTGCAATGCCTGGTGTACAAAAATGTCTTCCTAATTACCCAGGCTCTATCATGTTGTTTTACAGTATATCTCAGTTGTTGTAGTGAGTAGTTATCGTTTCAGACTTCATAGAGTAATTTGAAACTCTATTAAAACGTTATTAGTTTCCGTGAATTGTTTGGTGCTGAATTGATTGGTGCTCCAATAAAAAGCCTGGTGGGAAGCGGGTGGATGGTGACAGAGTCACGCGCTATACCAGTGGACAAGCTGGGAAGAGGGCGTAAAATGTAGCTACAAACCTTATCGTTTGTGTAATAATCACCGAGAACGTTTGTCACAAACTTTTGTATCGCGAACCACAACAAAGTAGAATCGTCTCGATAATGATAGAGCGGCAGAGCAAAGCTATCATCAGTACCTAAATACAAATACAATATATTCTGTAAAATATTTAAGAGTGCTCAATAACAACATTTAAAGCGAATTGATATATATTTATTGGCAAAAATACAACAGCCCGTTTCGCCGTTATGTCTTCTCAGATATTTTTGCAAAAAAACAAAAAATGAACCAAAAACAAATTAAAAATACAGTATTATTTACGGTTGTTCGAGGGGAATAAGCAGATGGTCAGGTAAAACCTATCAAACTAAGTGAAAATTAATACCGAAAAATAATCTTTTCTGTTGGTTCTCCTGCAAACAGCGATCTCATCTGGGTAACTAAGAACTATGAAGGTTGGTATGAGAGTTATTGCCAGTGTTCCCTCTAATGTGTGCGCTTGCGCACGCGCACACACGTAAAATAATGCCGCATATGAAATTTAAATATTTTTTCAATCCAATTTTAGATTTTTTTTAAGAGCGCACACTTCAAAAATTTCCCAAAAATGATGAAAAAAAATTAGAGGGAGCATTGGTTATAGTGACGTAATAATGGGAACAGGTAAATACTTAATATGGTGAACATATATCTTTATTAGCAAAAATACTACAGCCTGTTTCGCCGTTAAGGCTCCTCAGGTATTTCTTATTCAAATAGAACATATATAAAAATAATATATAAATATAATATATATATATATTAATTTGCTCTAACTGTTTTTGTTATTGAGCACTCTTAAATATTTTACCGAGTCTATTTATTTATTTATTTAATATGGTGAACAGTAAGTTGGGAAAATGAAATAGACGAAAAAGAAAGAATAAAGAAAAACGGTAAAAGTAACAAAACGAAACACATAAATCTACAACGAACCGTCTAATCTGATACATTTTAATTAGAATTTCTTCCTGTGGCGTCATGTATTCACTATTTCGGATCGTTTGTTGAGCATTACTTTTCTGTCTCCGCTTAGGATGGCAAGCTTTTCAGCCAGGCACAGATTTCATCTAATGCCTCCGCAATGATATGGTGTGTTGCAGAAACAATGGACCATTACATTGACGGCTCAACACTTTTATCCTTCGCTCGCCCAACTTTTTTTGATAGCTCGTTTGCAATTCTTTTATTACGTTGGGTAAATGAATGTTTGTGATTACTAAATCTCGTTTTGAAGTCAGTAGAACAGGATTCATAATCAAATTTGGTAGTATTGTTAGAGGATATTTCTGCTTTATATACAACTGACTTCTGTTTGCATTCGCCGTTAAGCGGGAAAGTGATTTTCATTCCGCAATTACATTTTGGATCGGCAGTGGTAAGTCCATCGGCTTTTGGGAAGATGGAAAGAAGCGTTTTGTTGTGGCTCAAAATAACCGCAGACATATTCGGCATAGAGCTATAACTAATTTTAATACTGATGTTGCTAATAACATTGTTGCACTATTTTGGTTGACGATGGTAGCAGCGTTTAGCGAAACGTCCTGATTAAAATCTGTACAGCAGTATACTGGCTCTGATTTTGTTTGCTGAGAATTGTCAAAAGATCCCAATCGTTTGCTCCTAAATTTTAATAATGTTTAGAATGAAATGCAAAAGAAATGCCACTGAGCTATCAAAGAAAGTCGGGTGAGCGAAGGATAAAAGTGTTGAGCCGTCAATGTAATGGTCCATTGTTTCTGCAACACACCATATCATTGCGGAGGCATTAGATGAAATCTGTGCCTGGCTGAAAAGCTTGCCATCCTAAGCGGAGACAGAAAAGTAATGCTCAACAAACGATCCGAAATAGTGAATACATGACGCCACAGGAAGAAATTCTAATTAAAATGTATCAGATTAGACGGTTCGTTGTAGATTTATGTGTTTCGTTTTGTTACTTTTACCGTTTTTCTTTATTCTTTCTTTTTCGTCTATTTCATTTTCCCAACTTACTGTTCACCATATTAAGTATTTACCTGTTCCCATTATTACGCCATGATAACTCTCATACCAACCTTCATAGTTCTTAGTTACCCAGATGAGATCGCTGTTTGCAGGAGAACCAACAGAAAAGATTATTTTTCGGTATTAATTTTCACTTAGTTTGATAGGTTTTACCTGACCATCTGCTTATTCCCCTCGAACAACCGTAAATAATACTGTATTTTTAATTTGTTTTTGGTTCATTTTTTGTTTTTTTGCAAAAATATCTGAGGAGACATAACGGCGAAACGGGCTGTTGTATTTTTGCCAATAAATATACATCATTAGTACCTAAATATATTTGCAAACTTTTCCAAAACTTGGTTTTCTTTTAGAAGAGTTACTAAACCGGGAATCACCTAATCAGTTTATCTGCAGTCAGTGGCGGGTAGGAGCGCCCTCTATTTTATGGAGCTGATAATGGAGCGCAGCTATCTTCGTTTCCAAGGAAAGCGAAGCAGAGAGCTGCTGTAATTTTTGTCAAAAAGCCACAGCTTTGATGTTTTTAAAATTGACTTGTCTCACTCGCTCTTTTATGTTTTGTTTTTTCCGTGTTTAGTTGTTGCTGGTATTGTAACCCTGCAACAGCAAGGTAGTTGTGTTTGATTATTTTGAAACTGTGTGGAACAGCAACTTCGTTTTCTTTTTCTTGCTTGCAGGGACTATTTTGAGGGGGGGAAGACATGTACCCCAAACATTTTGACGTTTTGTGTTCCTATTACTCGCTTTGTTGATTTTGAATTTTGTAACTGCCAGTAACATGGATATGACGTAAAGTTTAATCTCTCCAAAATTTCATAGCAAACAGGAACCATGCTTGCTAGCAAACTTTGTGGCTCTTTTGCTTAAACAGTAAATATTGAAGCTCTTGTCCTCTGAAATTGGTAGAAATCTCAAAGTTTGCTAGCAAGACAGAGGAAACGGAGCTGCTGTTCTAAACAGTAACGATAATGTTTTAAAACTTGGTGGAGCAGTAGTATCGCTGTAGGAACTTAGTTGTGAAGAGTATTAACAGCACAGGTAAGTAGTTAACTGACTGCGTGCCTTCGTTGAGAAGACATGCTGTAGTTAGAGAAGTGCGATATAATAACAAATATGCTTTATCCAACCAATTAAATGGTGCGGAGTGGGAACGGCGTTCTTTTTGTAGGAAAAAGTGGGAGCGTCCTTATATTTTCCGGATTGGTTGTCCACATCCATCCGTCACCAAATCTCAAAAGCATGAGCGATAAGAGAACTTTAATATTCGTCCTTCTTACCGGTGGTTTTGAACAAAATTTCAAGCAATTAACTCTCATAAACTTTGCTATACTGACATTATTCTTTGTACTCATAAAAAGTAGATTTGGGCTTATCTGTAGGATTAGGACCAGATGACTATAAGCTGCACAGTTTTGAAATAGAACGCGAAATAAATATTGAATTTGTACCTTGTTTTTTGAATAGTTTCAGCAAATGAAGATCCTCATACTGCAATGTTTGAAAAGCCTTTCTCGCCATCGCGACGCCATCTATTAAACATAACTATGAAAATAACTAATTGGCAACACAATAGCAAATTTATTTTGTAAACCTATGCAACAAATGGGAAAGACTACCGGACAAAAAGTTGTTATAGAAAATTGTCGAAACCTAGTAATCACCAACCACGGGTTCGCTACCTGGCTCCGGTCAATGAGGCATTAGTTACAGAACCGTTACAAGTTTTTGAAGAAGACTTTTTAAATGCAATTGGCACTTGTTTGAACGGTGACTTTTTCTATGGTCGCCAAGCTGAATTTGGGATATTTTGATGTTTTTTGAGCGTTGAAACTTTTTGTTGAAAGTGAATCTAAAACGTGCGCTAAATAGCTGAAGTAATGGTCATTCTACGGCCGAAAGGCCATGGCGATGTGAGCAGATTAGAAGTGAAGGTGACTTAACGAGAAATTAAATCTACTCATCTTACACCTATTTTCTCTCCTTTTGGCGTCGAGATCTTCTGGCCCTCTGAGTTTTGCATGCTAGAGGCCGGTCTGTTACACAATGGTAATATGAAACCATGCAAAAACGTTTGGATGCCACTGTTGTAAATCTGGTCTTACCCCATAACTCACTTTAATACAGACCTTGGTCAGAAAATTTCATTTGCAAAGAGATAAATTTCAAGTTTTGTTGTGTATGGGGCTCCGTGGTTTATCTTGCTTGAAACAGTGATGGTAAATTGTAATATGCTACGCAGTTGGGTGTAATGGTACCCACCAAGCTATACCGAACTGTATGAACTAATCATTTAACAGTTATGTTGAGATTCAAACTCATGTCTAGCTCTTGAATTTATATTCTCGAAATTTTACAAAAATTGTCTAAACTTACTTATGGAAAGGCTGAGATTGGCGGCAGCATTCGGTCCGATTAAGTTGACTCTTGCAAGGGTGTTTATGGCAGGAATGGTTTGCAGATGTGGTCTGAGAAATTTATAGAGTGGATGATGTCTGGAGAAGCATCGAAACAAGGCGATCGCAAATGGTTCCATGATTGCATGAGTTCGCAAGAAATGATATTTCCACTGCAATACCGTGTGATAAAATGTTGTGATTTAGCAACGGTCAATTAAGACATCGTAGCGAAACGCACATGTAAACTAATACGTTCGCAAAAGAGAGGTCAGGACAATGTAATCTGTATGCATGACCTTTTGTTTTAACGTTTGCGTTTATGTTTTTGGAATGTAATATAAATACACGAGGCAAATAACAGATGTGGGAAAATTAGATTGTACATGAAATTGCTCAACTAAATTAGGTAAAACGATATTAAAAAAAACAGATCTACAATCACAAGCTCATGTAATGATTTCGTGATAGGCTGAGAAGCATCATAGCCCTACCCCAAGAAGCTAGTTAGCAGCCTTTCGATGAGACCTCATTTATTCAACTAACAAGCAGATAAATAAAGACTAAAGCTATTTGTGTAGAAAAGCAAACAATTTTTATTGATTCCGTTTCATTTCGTATTAATCCGATAATTGGTGTTGGGAAGTAATTTATTGCGTAAATCATGTAACAGGCAAGTCGTATGATTACAATTGTTGACTAACAAAATAAGTTTTAAGTTTTTGAAAAACAATTCACTACTAAGCAAAAACATCAATGGTTCATATGATAAAGTGTTCCAAGTACAAAACATCTTTGAATTTTGTTGAATGTTTTGTGCTGGTTTTATGACTCTACAGTAGACGCTAAAAGAAAATAGATTTTGAAGTTTGTATAATCATATTCATACGTCTGTGAAACTGCTCTTGAAATATGGAGATCGGCTACTATAACATTAACTTGAAATTTGTTAATAATGTTTCATATGCAAGAAGATTGCGCAAGATCAGAGTGGAAAAACCGTGAAAAAAGAGTAAGAATAATACTTTGCGAGCTGAAATTTTAGCAACAACTTTGATCATTACATTTTGTTGAAATTGAACGTTCTTCAACAAAAATTTTGGTGCGTTGTTTTACCTTCTTGATAAACATACTAGCAAAATTGGTTCGATAATTACGATTTGGTTTTGGCTGGGCGAGCATGTGGCATGTTGCCCTTTCAATCCGCTTTTATACATTATGGGGTTCACTACGCTCTGTGTACTTGCAAAGTTGGCCCGAAGCCTAACTGCGCTTGGTTTTAAATGCTTTTTACTCAAGAAAATCCTCGTTTATACCATGACGTTTGTGGAATTTCATACATCGATGCGAGCACCGACTTCAGTGCAAGTTTAGGATTTCACTTACCTCATGCACGTTGGTATCGGTGTTTCGAAAATATAGTTTAGCAAGCAACCAGTCGTCATCGGAGTCACGTGGTGTGAAAACATGACCGCCGACTTCTAACTGAATTGCGATGGGTCGTAGCATCTTATCCTTGCCAACTAGGAGCAAGCAAATAGGATCTCCACTGTAGAGAGGTCTTCCGCTTTTATTGGAGTTTCGTTTAACACCAATAGTTTCGCGATAGTTGATGTAATAAAGACGCTTTTGCTAAAAAAGTTACAATTTCCATAAATGTTAGATAGGTTTTTCATGCAACTTCATACGCATAAACATAAACGTATTAAGATCGTGGTTTTGAGACGGCTCTCTTTCTAGGAGCTTCAAAACCGATCGAAAAGAAGTAGCTTGATTCGCGTTGGTGCGTGACTGTAGAAAAAGTTTTTTATCGTAAACGCTAAATCATGTCATAGTAATAGCTGTGCTTTGCAAACAACAGCGACACGACATTGCAGGAACAGCTGCAAGATTTGATAAAAGAATGTCAATGAAACTTAACGTGCTTGTAAGCCGAGTTGTGATGAAGAAACAGTTGATGTCATACCTGCTGCTATATTGCAGCAAAAAAAATCACTTTGTGCATGTTGCGTAAAATAAGTTTAACCTACCACTCCTCGATTGCGAATATAGCTCTATATTTTTGATAAGATTTTTTCTTAAAAAAGTAGAAAGATAAGCCGAAACTAAATGATTGGTAGAGGGGCTTCTCACTGTTATCAAACTCTCCAATGATTGTCCATTTGCAAAAATTTCTTTTTCAGCAACCGCCATTTCTGTGGGAAGTTCATCACAGCGACATATAGTGGTTGGATTAATGCCATTTAAAATCTGACGACCAAACTCCTCATCAGTTGACCAACTGTAAAAATGAATGAATTAATCTCATCTGAAAACAAGTTTCCACTTGTGCCACCCGGAATATCGCATCGCAAAAATTGTTTTATTATGTTGCTTAAATCTATTCAAACAGCTTTAACCAATACTTTTCAAAATAATGGCTTGGCCCTGACGTTTCACGAGGTAAATAACTGACAAACTGGTCAAGGTGTAGAATTTTTAGATGTATTCCACCAAATTGAAGATGACCAAGTTGGTTTCGTAACAAAAAATTTTACAAAACCAACTGCAGCAGGACGTACGTTTTTACACGGAAACTCATACCATCCACTTCATATTTTTAAAGGTATCATTTTTGGTGAAGCAGTGAGATTACGCAGATTGAACAAAAGACTACATGCATGAATGGCATAAAGGCATTAAAAGACAAATGTTTAAGTTCCGGTTTAATAAAAAAGTGACACAGACCATGATTCAAAAAGTAAGCACTTGGACAGAAGGATTTGGACCTACTAATCAAAAAATAACAGACAGAAAAGAATCCGATCCCTTGGGCAACAAGCTTTCCACAATTTCTTCAATTCGCTAATAAAAAACGCTCCATAAAACCAGAAGTCAATGTTATATACAAAAGACCCGCATGCCTGGCAAATACATCAACAAAGTACAAAATTATATTTGATGCGAAAAAACAATAGACTGGTTAAACTTACCCAATCGTTAAATTGTAGAAAATTAGGGTAGTTATGTTGCTAATTGTGTAAATTGTAATGCTCAATACGTTGGACAGACAAAAAATAAATTTTCCGTCAGATGGAATAACCATAGATACACATGGAAAAAATTTGATATTTGGACCCAAATCGATACTACCGCTCTCTTGCTACGTTATAAATCTAATCACAACCTATTGTTAGCACGCCGCCCTAGTTTATCACAGCGTTTTTCTGTTATATTTGTAGAAGAACCACCGTTTGATATGTTAGATATATGTAAACATAAATGGTTTCATAAACTTGGGGCGTCTATAAATCTACAAATTATGATTTTGACAGCTGTTAAACGATTTATGTCGTATGTCTTCTGTCACTTTTTTTGTTTTTGACGTAACACTTGTTTCACAATTTTTTTGGCCTTTTATCTTATTACTTAGTAACTAGCTATGAGCGAGTAACAAGTTTTAGTTAGTTATTTTCTTTTTTAGGTCTTTAGTTTGGTACTATATCGTCTGTTTCGTTTTAAGCAATATGCAGTGTTTTCTTTCAGTGCGTGGTTAGTCAGCACCCTTAGTTTATTCGCCGTTCATAGTAGTTATAAGTAAAGTTCACGAAATATCATTAGCCAGCTTTGTATTACCAATTTTCGTTTTTCAACCAGTGTGAGATACAGTGAACCCTCGTGTATCGCGGGGGATACGTTCCAAAAATAACCAGCGATAGGTGAAATCCGCGAAGTAGTCAGCTTTATTTTTTACTGTTATTTTACAATGCAATACTGTACTGCAGAATGAAACAAAAAACAAAACCTCTTTTCAGGCCCAAAATGTGTTTAAGAAATAGAAATATTAGCGTTTTCTTACAAATAACGATAATAGTTTAAAGAACGGTGTTGTAAAACAATGTTTTTTATATAGCAATGAATACAAGGTAGGAAACATTGTCACTGGCGTATTTCACGGAAAAATTGCAAACGTAAATTTGGCAGAATGTACAGGAACAAAAACTGTTGGCATTTGTCTAATGAAAAACCAATATCAACTTTTTTCACTTCTAGACAACAGTAAAGCCCCTGAGCCAATCAGGATTCACTGTAAAAAAAGCACTGTAAAAAATTCCGCGAAGCAGCGAAGCCGCGATAGGTGAAGCGCTATATAGCGAGGGATCACTGTAGTCAGTTCTGTTTTCCTATTTTGTAATTGCAGTAAGTTTGTTTATGCATTTTGTTTTTCGTTTTACATAGAAATTGAAAATGCCTGTATAGGGTGAAATCGATTTTTCTTAAAATAAAGTAGCTCAGCTGATCTGGTATATCATGTTTTTATCTATTATGTTGCTTAAATTAACACCAGCTTTGATGCTCATCTCCAAAAATATCCCATGTTCTGAGGTTAAATGATTTCTATCTTTATCCCAAACTCAGTTCTGCTATTATTAAAATTCTGGTTGTTTCATTGCCCGCGAAAAATCGAGCCTACACGCATTTTTAGAAAAGACGTTTAGGCTTCGATGATTTCTTCTGCTCAGTAAAATGGCAAACAGGCCTAGCACCATTACTTTAAAATTTAAAAATGCTGTCAATCTATCTTTTTGAGATTCATTGACGAAGCGATAATAATTATATCAGAAAGATAAGAGTTTATACAGCCTCAAGTGGTAAACCCAGTCAAGAAGTTATGATGTACAGTCATTTGCAAAAGTTTAAGACCAGTTATTTAGATTTAAGGCTTTTGCGAGCTGGTTTGTATGATTTAAGACCAAGCTAAAATCTCGAAAACACCAAGTAACTGTGATAATGTGAACATCCGTCCCCTTTCGAAGAAACGCAGGACGATTTTTCTCCAAAGAACTTGTTGGGGAGCATAAAGCCATTCGCTTCATCATCAGATCATCTTGTGGGATCTTTTCATTGGCCTCCCACTTCTATTCAAATCTTTGTAACTCCCATAATTATTAAAATCTTCCATTGCTGTATGCACAGCAGTCTTGCTGCAATGAATCTTTTTACTGATTTCTCGTTCTAAGTAGCCTTTCTTACTTGAAACCTCACTTTGTGATCTTTTAGTCTCGGAAAGTGACAATTTTTTGCCCATTTTCAAGATCTCAAACAGCAGCTTATACACAACTAATTACGCTGCAAAATCAATTGAAATGAACTTAAACAGGTTCTTAGTGAAAGCAAACTATATGTTGGTGATTGGTAGACGGTTGATGCAATTTCAGTAGGATATTGTATCATATACATAAAACTGCATTATAGAATCACAATGATAAAATCTACAAAGCCTTAAATCTAAATAACTGGTCTTAAACTTTTGCAAATGGCTGTAAATTTCACTATTAAATCTTCCAGCACCAGTGAAAGAATGGAGGTAAATTCTTCGGTAGTGAAGGATGGAGAAAGACCATTCGGAAATCTTCAAATGTCCTGAATTTACTTTCTTTAAATAAACCTGAAAAAAAGTTGATGTCAGAAATATGGAGACATAAGTATTCACCTAAGATTACAAAGTTTAAAATATATGACGTTATAGTGGCAAAGAACAAAAAGAATACCATAAATTTCATACCACAAATTTTTATTCAAGTAAAAGGAAACAAGTTTTTATTTTACTCATTATACAACAGTCGCTTTCTATGGCTTTTGTTCAACTATATCACAGTCATCAGAACTTGAATCATGAAAAGATCGACGCAAAGTTGCCCACAGTTACAAGAATTATGTTGCACCCACAGTATCACAAATTTTTTCCAATGCTTAACAATTAACAGAACCAGTCGGACCGTTGTTTTCAAAGCAACCAAAAATTTCTCACCCGAATTTCGAAGAAGTATCTTTGCAACAAGTTTGGTTAAAAAAAGACAATAAAAAATCTGAAAATTAAATTTACTTTTTCCATACTCCATTAAAGTGTTAAGTAAAGCAATTTCTCTTTTTCCCTTGAAATTGTCAAGCTGCTCATCGTTGATTTGAAACATCATCGGCAAATCAAGATAATCCTCAGCAGCTGAGTGGCGAGGCAACGACCAGCCTGGTTGATCATCAGCAGGTAATAGATGCCATCGATAAACAAACTTGTTTTTCTCAATTTCCCGTTTTCGTAGATCTTTATAAAGAGGATGCGATTCTTTCTGAGGAAGTTGAGCTGAAACGTTTACAAACTATATTACCTCAAAGCGATACAACGCGTGGCATCCAACTTAGCACAGTCAAATTACAAACGAAAACCGAAACAGCATAGGAAATCGATACTTGACGACGATGAATTTAAGGTGATCTACTGTATCGCGAGAAAAGCGGTAAATGGTCATGGAAAAGGGAAGACTACACAATTTTGTTCTCATAATTGTGCTTAGGTATATGTAACGAGAAAACTTTTTGTAGGTTATTACTAGAACACGGTTACGTTAAGATTGGCTTCGAAACAACCATTAAAGCTGACTCCGCATATTTTTGCCGCAAGTACTGCAACGAAGCAGGTAAATTAAAAGATAAATTGTCTTTCTTAAGAGTAAAACTTATCCATAGTAAGGTTTAAATGTACGATTATTTCCACCATAAGAAGCTAGTCAATCAATTTGATCATGTACAAAACTGACTATGGAGACGACGTGGTGCAAAAATTGTGGCAATTCTTTTCAGATTCACTAAATATTTGTGGTGGAACGTTGTTTGTTTTCTTCTCTCAAAGAGTTTCATTAAACAGCAACTCTTTACAATCTTTTCAAGTTAGCAGATGCTGCTGACGATCGTAAAAGCTGTAGCGAAAGGCTGCTTGTCACAGGGACCAAGTAGACTGAGGCTATTCTCTTACTTGCAGTAACTCTTTTTCGAGAGACTAAAAACAGTCCTTAATGGTTTTTTAAGTCTTTTTATCTCTAGTTGTTCAATGAAATAAGCCTTCTAAATCGTAGTATATATCCATTTGATATTTTAATAGAAATCAATAAAAGTTTTGTGACTAGATCTTGTAGCAAAAATCTTTGGTTTTGCACCTGCATGTCGTCTGCTAATCGATCTCAAATGTTGAACATATGTGTCAAAAAATCGTGACCATCGGGTGGGAGAATCGTGATAGGCCTGTGGCAGTACAGTTATAAATTCATCAGGATGTATAAATTTCTAGAAGACCGTGATTTTTACATCACACAAGCAAACAACATTCAAGAGTCAAAAACCGTGTCAAAACCAAGCCATGCCTGCTTTTTTGTGAAAAGAAAAGGAAATATTAATTCATAAAAGATTTCTTCAGACGAACAATTTATATTTGCGCTTCACTGGGTTAGAATAGCGATAGTACGCCTCACCACGATATGGAGTTTTGGACTCTCATCAATGGCGAGTTGCCTTATTAAGCGGTGGGGCTGGCAATCCGGAGTTTAAATGTATGATTAGTTTGAAACAGATTGCCATCTTTCTCGAGCTTGATCTTGATTAGATTTGCGGTAATAACCGAAATGTAACTGTTTCGGTGCCGATGCTATCCTGAGGATGAAAAAAGGAAAACACAGCGATACGTAATAAAAAAGAAAAAGCATCGGCTCAAACATTCCACAAACCTTTTCCTGATCGTATAGCTAGATCGTCCGCAACAAGATCATAAACTCTGAACAGCACCGATTTTTCATGAGAATTTGTAATAGTGACAGAGTCGCAAAGCCAACCACAATGATCTTTTTTGGTATTCAGCTCTGTATAAATGACATAGAGATATTTGTAAAAGGTGTTTGATTTTTAGCAAGGACCTACTCATACCAAAGTACGTCAAAACGATAAGTAATTGTTTATCTCTATAAAAATGAAAGCTTAGTGATAGATATACCTTACTTTTTACTGATGGCTGGTTAGATTTGAACAGTCTGCAAAAATCCTTGGAAAAATCTTCCTGCAAAAATCGTCTTCAGATTTTCTAACTACAGTAGAACCCCAGTTGGCGACCCCTCTCCCCCCGGTAGCACGACCACTTCAGTGTGGTCCCGAATATTTTCTATAGTAATGCATTGCATTTAGTTTCAATAACGCGACCACTTCTGCTTTCAGACGGCGACCACCATATCAAAACTGCAAATTTAATCCCGCCAATGCGACCACTATCGCCTTTAACACATTTAGGTTTGTGACAGAGGTTACTGCAAATGGCGCCAAAACAATAAAATTGTAATTGCACATTCAAAGGAGCATTGTGACGCATCAAAAGTAACCAACGTCTCTGGAGTTCAAAAACTGGTTTCGGATTAAGTAAACTGCAGTCAATATATGTGTAAGCTACTAATCAGGATCAATTCTCCCAAAAAAAGTGGTGTCTGGTGAAACCAAATCAAAAGAACTGACTTTTTCAAAAGTAGTGATGTAATGTGTGTTGTGTTTAGATTCCCCATTGCACATACGAGAATTACTGTTCTTAAAGGTGCACGTTCATTTACTACAACTATTATGCTAACAAAGCAAAATCCGCTAACGCAGCCACCCCGCCATCACCACCGCTTGGGTGCGATTTTATGAGTGGTTGGGTAAACTGGATTCCAATGCACTTTGCAGAAAAATGACTTAAACATATCTCAAGTAATTTTCATAGCCAATCCGTCTTACTTAGTCTGATCACATCTGGTAGACCAACATCTTTTGCTTCCACAATAAACTTGTCCGTTCTTCCAAGTTCAAAGTCATCTCGGAAGATGTTATCAAGTAATATCCATGAGGTTGAGCATTTTCCACAATCACCAATCATCTGGATATACACTTCCGCATCAGTGCATCCTTTCTTGTATGACGATGACGTCTATAAAAGAAACCATGTCAAAAATGTTTTGTTGTAGCTTTACATTGATGGGCCAAAGAAAATTAATTTATCTGAGCGATTCCGTAGCTGTTTGTGAAAGCTCAGTAACGCCAAATAGTGCACTGGTACCAAGATGATGTTTCTACTTCAGAGCACTTTTCCACAACAATAATGCAGAACCTCCAAATAAAATTAAGATAACTTTTGTTGCCGCAAAACAATAATTGACAAAACAGTTTTGAAGTTCATTGCGCGGATCACAAATAAAATGCGAAATAGAAAAAATTTTACCAAATTTCGCTCTGTTTTCCGACAGTCAAACCTCATACCACCGTAACGCGACTGCCAAGACAACCAGGATACGGCTTCATCGTTTACCCTGCGTCATAGGACGTTTTTGCTCATCTATGAACAAATGATGAGTGGCATTTTTTGTGGTCTGGGGATGAGTCGCGAAGAAGCAAGCCGCAAACATCATATTTAGAAATTCAATTTGTAGCCCTCTTGGCCTGCGCGTGATGGATTGAAGTAGTAACACAGCTCACTATCTGATTCAATTGCCTATTTAGCCTCCGTGGCATTGTGATAACACCGAGGTGGTAAAAGAGTAAACTCTCGGCTGCACAGCATAAATAATAAAAAGATCTTAATTAAACAACACGACAAGCTCAAAACTGAGTTTAAACTCAGGCTTTTTTATGTTTAACGGTAAAGTTTGTTATGTAAACGAAACACAAAAGCGTGGAGCAAAAAAAGAGCTGCGCCAATAAATATACTGCAGAAAGCATATTATTCCACAAAACAATAAAACAACAAGAAAAAGGTGAGACCTTAATCTAGAAAGTGATGAAAATAACGTCTTTGGTTGAAACTTCAATGGTTTGCGGCAGCCTACGCTAAAAGCATTTGAATTGTCAGCGAATTTTTATTGAAAGTTGTTCTTGCCAATGCAACTTGTTATTTTGTTGTTCAAAATCATTGCCTGGTAGTTTCAGTTATACTATGTAATTCAAGGGCAGTTTTATAAAATATCTACACTTTTTCATTTATCCACTTGATTTGTTCGACCAGCGTTTTTCAAACCATGGGTCGCGATCCGAATGTGTGTCACAAAAGCCTCACAGATGAGTCGCGTGTATTTCTTGTCGTTGATTTGAATGCAAATTTACGAGCTTTTGGTGAGTTGCCGAAATAGCTGCGAACTTTGTTACTGAACAATGCTAAGTCGCAGATGAAAAACCTGAGAAGCGCTTTATTTGACGGATGAAATCATCACCACAAACAATTTTTGATTTTACCTTAGTAACGATTGTGTATTGTACTTGCTCTTCTTTATCCATGGAGTCGTTTTTTTTCCCGATCCAGTATTTTTTCACAAAAAAGTGTAAACTCACAAAGTCCTAAAAAATAAAAGAGAAAGCCATGACAAATAGACCAAAAGTTTTTACTGCAGTAATTTTGACGAAAGGAAATAAAATGCGCCAGGATTATGACTCCGCAACATATTGAGAGCAGAATCTATTTGGGACAAATATCGGTTGCATGTTCAAAAAATCTAACCTGTTATTCTCTCTGTTCTAGCAAGCTCACGAAAAACATCCTTGCTTAAGATAATAGCCTGCCGCTACTAAATAAATTGCGGTCCTGTACTTAGCTTTTGCGTTCGTTTTATGTAATATCTATTGATAGTAAACTTATTTAGTAAAGTTTTGAATTCATATATAACGAATTTCATTGCCATTTGACGCTACCTTTTTTTGAACGGACACTCTAAAAATTAACCTTTATGTTTAACCCCAAAACGAAAATAGCGATGTTTAACATCATCACGACTAAGCAATCTGAAAGTTATATTTCGTCTAATGATCTTGAATGTTGACGTATACTTATCTGTGGTTTCTACTCGCAATCTCACCAACTTACCAGCAGCTACTCGACCGTAAAGTTACAAATATCTACTCACTGATATTCGATTTAAATCAAAGTCAAAATTTCTCTGACTCATATTCAAGTTGTCCCGGCAGTTTTGCTCTACTTAGAGAACTATTTTCTAAAACGGAGGCCACACCAGGGCAATTTTTTGACATCTCCAATAAAACAAGATCGTGATTGACGCTAAATATCCCAACGTTTTTGCTTTTTGAAATACGACGTTTTTAGCGATAAAGCATGCTCGTAATTGTAGTAAAACTTGGATTTTTCATTCTTTGCATAACCAATACTATTTATGTCTAAGTGTCGAGCAAGAAATCTACAAATATTGTTTTTAGAATTTTGTTGGTACCACTCGACAAGGGAATTAAATTCAAGTCTACTAAGTACAAAGCGTATGCACTTTACATCACTACCCCGTGATCAGAAGAGCAGGATGATGGGAACGCCGAGTCCTGGGCAAATGACAACTGACAAGCCGGCGTTAAAAACCATTGGGCAAACCTAGCAACAGCCGAGGCTGCTTGGCGTCTTGGGCAAGGGCTTTGGGCACCTGCTGATCATACTCTTTTAGTAAATACCCTTGTTTTGAGACAAAAATCACGTATTCATGATAGCTTCACAGTAACAATATAGCCTGAGTCTCACACGTCTTTAATCGGGCAGTGGCAGTACAAAGACTATCTTTGTAAAGAAGGCGGTCCAAAAGTTGTATAGGATATTTTTTTCAACACATACAGTAGTTGTTATCGTTGGACTTTTTAAAACGCGATGCTGTAGCATATGACTCTCTCGCCACTACGTTACTTCTTCCAAAAAATACAGATATTTTGAACTCTTAAGTGCCACCTTGAAAACGAATCTAGGTAAAAAATCAATCAAAACAGTATGAATGCTTTTTTATTTTACTAAAAAGTTTTATCATAAAATTGCTCAAAGCAAAGCGATGGTTTAAAACAATTCAGACAACATCAATAAACATAATATTACAAATTCTATTACAAATTCTCATAATAGGCTCTGACAAAACAATTTATTTGGAAGCAGTGGACTTATAAACACTAATTTTTGGTTTCTAGATTCACACTGCGATGCTGTTTGGAATGCGTTCGGGTAAAAGATAAACATAGGGAATAGACAATGCTTTGTTTCTTTCTTTTATGTTGTGAGAAATCCACTGCAAGTTTTCACGAAACTGTTCTTCTTTCGTAGAGAATTCCTCGTTTGAAAAAAGTTTCAATGGATAGTTTCCAAGATAAACCTGCGCAAAACGTGAAAAACAGCAAGTGTTACTTTAAAAAGCCTAGCGTAACAGATTGTTTATCGAACTTGCAATCTTTTGATAGCTTTTGTTCTTGTTTCAACCAGTTACTGTGTTATGCAGATCAATGGTTTCCGACGTTTAGGTCGCGACTTGTGAAGAACCATAAAGTTATAGACTTTATGTTATGGCATTTTTATTGTTTTGTATGATAAGGCACGTAACTGTTGTGCATTGGTCTATAGCGAAGGGAGTGATGGGTGAAAAACCTTGTCCCTCCCAAATATTTTTGAGTTGATCCTAGTATTAAAGTTCATTCATTTGTGAGTACGAGCTCATGCTCTGTTTGCAACTGTTTTGTCAGGCCGTGGCTCCGTGACAGGTAGACTGCCTGATCCTACTGTTTGTTTTTTACATAAAGACGAAGCCATACATGGTGAGATTGTGTGCATTCATACCGGTTCGTGTGAACATGTCCTTGGCCTTTCACGAGCTCTGTGAACCGGTTATCAAAACACGTGCTGATGCAATACTTGGCACATTGTAATTTGATATCTGCAAACTATTAGCCTACTACTATTAATGAAAATCAGTTGTTAAATTTTTTATAACCCTCCAATGAGGATATTTCGTTAAACGTCTCACCCATGGACACA
Organism: Trididemnum clinides; assembly: GCA_963675345.1. Classification (NCBI taxonomy): domain Eukaryota; kingdom Metazoa; phylum Chordata; class Ascidiacea; order Aplousobranchia; family Didemnidae; genus Trididemnum; species Trididemnum clinides. Next base: position 13,242,077 of record OY776286.1, read on the forward strand.
ACAAGCAAACTTTCCTACTTTTTTCCACACTATTCCTTTCGTGCTGAACGCTAAGCATCGAAATTGTAAGTAGCAGAACCGTTCTTAAACTTTTCGTTATATCTCGACATTTGACAAAGAATCAAATCGATGTTTGACTGCAAAGCGGACGCTCCAACCGAGGTTCTTAAACTGGGGTGGGGGGTGTGTCAATAGTTTACAGCGAGAGCACCGTACCGTGGATTCCCTCAGTAATATTGAGAAAATTTGTCAAAATCAACGCCAAAAAATGATTTTCATGTTTTTACGTAGAGTGGGTATTTGCCTCCTAAACGAAATTGATGTCCGAAAAAAAGGCACTCTGTCTTGGAGAGCGATGTGGAAAAATGAGTACCACTGGAAATGAAATCATTCCCGAACGAAAAGGATTTCACGTACTTTGGAGAGGACCACGGGCTTTTGTTAACATTGTTACAAGGAACATGCCTCAAGCTCTTTAATTAGCCCTGCTTTAAATATTGGACCATCTCACGGTTCACATCGGCCTAGTATTATGGTAAAATAGTCAAATGGTTTCAATAAAGGCATTTAGTTTTTCCGTTTTTCCTTAAACATCGCGTTTTGTCGGTGGCCTAAGTCAGTGTGATAAACCGATGGCTCGTAATTGTAAGGCTGCAAGTTCGATAACTGAAGTATGTTTTGCATTGCTGTGCACTTGAAAAAGGCGCTTTGATGCAATTTGTCATTTGAATCAGTTTTAGTCAAACTTTCCTCAAAAATATCGAAATCTCTAAAACAACTATTTCCCACCAAATTTTGTTGTGGCTAATAGTTGTGTGTCGCGTTCCAACAGAAATTTTTGATTCTATTTCAATTTTGATTTACTTCTTAAAATTGAGGCGACTTGCAGTATTGCTCGAATAATTACGTCTGGTTGCAACGTAATAACTAGGAAAAGATTGGCTTTCACTAAGATACTTCCACTGCTCTTCTCGATCAAGAACGCAACAAATATATTTACAAACAACTTTAAGATTTTGAATTCCTTCACTTGTCAAAAACAGAAACTAAAGCACTTCAATATATAAATATCAAGGACTAACCAAAACTAAAACCACCGAAATAATCGATTGATTCCTGTCACAACAATCATCACAGAACAATACACTTCTTTTCTTTACTACTGTGCCACTCTACTGAACTACTCTCTTTCTCTCTTTCTCTAAATCGTAAAAATTTCGCTGCCCTATGTACAAAAAGATGATCTTGTGGAAAATGCAAGAACATCACGTGACACAGAAAAATATCATGGTTAATACATCACGTAATCGGCAATAAAAAAATAAAAAGAAACCTTTTAGAAGAAACAAGATTCACTCACTAGAATACACTGGAACTTAGTCACGTGATCAACCACTGTGACGTCAGAAGAGGCGAGTGAGTTACAAATCTATTAATAAATGCGAAAGAATAAAGGTCTTTTTTCAAAAACAGTTTAGCAAGTAGGGTATAAGACAATTCAGATTTACAAATAAAATAATCACGGCAAAATAAATCAACAGATTACAGCAACTACACTTAAAAAAAAACTATTCTTACAACGCAAATTTGCTTATTCGTGACATTGTGTAAGTGACCAATCAGCATTACGACGCCAAAACTTAACCCGTGCCTCACCGGGTTAGAATTGTGATGCTGTTCACTCAGCATGTCATAAAACGCGACTCTTGGGTACCCACCAATGGCAGTCTGCCTTGTTGGTGGTGGAGCTAGCATTCAGTAATTTGCATTTATAGCTGGTTCGAAATGTGCTGCCGCTCTTCCCCAAGTCTAATTCAATTAGGTTGACAGCGTGAACGTGGATTGCAGTTCACACCGCACCTCCATCCCAACGAAGAGGAGGGCTAAGCCAATCAACCAATTAAAAACGCCAAAACTTAACGTTTTCCATTTTTGTTGCCTTAAAAAGGTTTTATCTGATATCTTTTAGTATTTAAGCGTGTCTTTGGGTGGTGAGATTTTATAAAAATCAATTTTTGAAAAAATTTGGGGTGCTTTTTCAAAAAATATGAAATCACTTACGTAGATCATACTCTACGTATAAAAGCAATGACTCGGGCATCTATGAGATTAATAAAAAAACTCGTTTTTGCTTTACCTTCAAGCGCATACATCATAGGCAATCTAAATAAACACAAACGTATTCTGCAAAATAGATGTTTAGCTCACAAATAAGCTTGACATATTTTGTTTTACCTCATTGGGAGAAAATGTGGACAAGGTGAAAGATGTACCGACTTGAAGGCATGACATCATTGAATCTGGAAGGCTCTCCAATATTCTTTGAGAAGAACCCTGATAAAGTCAAAACTAACACAATGAATATACGACAATGCACTTTGCGAGAACTGCAGACAGTGATCCTGTTTCGACCAATCAAGTCTTACCAGCGCAGTTGGTAACCAATAAATGGCCTGATGCTTTAAATAACGCATAGCCTGAAACGACGCACTTGGGGGGCATATACGTGGTCTAAGGGAAACAGTCGTGTGGAAACCGTGTGAGTGCCACTCTTCTTTTTCAGCTTTACATCCGTGCTAGTTCCAAGCAAAATACTATTGACAATCTGTACGAATTTGACGCGATTGAAGTAAATCAGTAATATTATCGGTGATTTCAATTGTTTCAATTTACAAACATTTTCTTCTTGACATTAACAAATTATATATCGTTATGCATGTTCGGTTTTCCGATAGATTTATGGTTGGCAAAGATTTGCTGCTTTCTCGACTTGATTATAATGGCCATTGTACAGTACAAAAGCTAAAGCTACAACAAAAAGTTGCAGATTGACACTCCTCATTAAATTCAGAACCTAGTTAAGATTTCAAAAAAATCTTCACTCCCAGATGCTAGAAAAACTTTTTGTTTCGAGAACTTTTAGTTATGCGTCGCGCGCTTCACTCGTTCCACAACACGGGAAGACAACTTTTAGCACTTCTTTGAGAAGAAAATAAATCTTGAACTTACTTCTCCTTTTTTGTGCGGGGGAAGGCGCATTCCAGCAGGGGAGTTCGGGATGAATTTATAAGCTTCAAACTGTCCGAAGTTAGTTGCAGCATGCTGAACTGAGCATGTAAAAATGATTATGGTGACGTATTCAATCTGAAACATGACAAGTTCTTTAATGATACAAGCAACTTTGTCCGTTCAACTTTTGAAAAGATTTCGGTATCGTAAGCTTTGATGGGTTTGAAAGTTGCCCCACATCACTTTGCCATTGCGATAAGTGCATTTCAAGTTGCCGAGATGCCCATCTTACAAAAAAAGACGGGAACCCACCTAGCCTACATGGAGCAACCAAGATCGTTGCCTTAAGGGAGCATGGAGGTTATGCTCATGTTCCCAATCAACATAGAAAAACCTAAGTCTAGTAAACTTCAAGTTTCCAGGAATCAAGCTAGCAGACTTTCCAATTTCATCAGCTCTACTCCAGCTGAACTTGTCGGAAAGCTGCTACACCATCATTGGCCAATCAGTCTCCACAGAATGATCATTCGCTCTATCTACAGCAGCGTTTCCCAAACTATGGGTCGCGACCCACTGGTGGGTCGTGGATGCAATTTCAGTGGGTCGCGAAAGTCATTAAAAATTTAGATTAATGCATGCTTTGTCTCAAATAATTTAAATAAAAATTAGCATCTTTATTATATGTTTTGTTTTCATTGTACTTTTTTCCATGTACTTGGAAGTACATGTAGAATTATGTAGGACTCGAAAATTTGTGTTTTGAAAAGTGGGTCGTGACTTGAAAAAGTTTGGGAACCACTGATCTGCAGCAATGTCATCCGATTGCCAATCACAAAATGCCTGAGATCATGACATATTAATATTTATTAAAATCATGCAATTGCAAATCCAATTGGCCAACAGAATTGACGTCCTAGCATTTTGGCCAAACAAAATATGTATATTTACAAATTTACAGAAAATTTTGAAAATCTTTTGGAGAAAAGATTTGTTTAATGTAAATTTATTTGTATAGAACTGCTAAATGTGGTGCTACCATGATACCTCGATTTTTAAAAGATTGCATATTATAGAAATCTTCAATTAGCCAAGAAATCTAGAAACTTGTTCAATTTATTTTTCTTTGGAAACTGAGTTTTCATTACTGTCTTGCTTTTTACAGAACATGCATTGCTGCTGCTTTCATGGTTGCGGATAGCAAGAAGACAGTCGAAGAAATCGCAAATGAGTTTTAGTCGTGCTGTTTCCTTTAAAACTGGAGCACTTTAAAAGTTATCAAAGAAATAACTTTTGTTCATTATTATAGTTTTCACAAATTTAGGAAAACAACCAAAATTATAGTAACCAAGTCTTCAAGTGTGTCAAGTTTTGTGGGAAATCCTTTCAATCCTTTTCCATCCCATCCAACTCCATCAACTGCAACAGAGTGCACAAAATCAGCCAACTCAAAATCTTCACACACATCCTGCAACAACATAAAATTAAATTTTAGAAAATATCGCCACAAAATGGAAATTTAGTTGAGTATTTTCGGAAATATAAACTGTTGAAATTTTTTGGTTGAACAATATCTGAGTCATTACACAGTATTGAATTCAAAAGTTAATTACTGTAAGAGACTTTCAGTCGGTGAAAAGTCTTTGTGGACGTGATAGAACAACTTTTACTTAGCTCCTCTTTTATGTGGTGAGTACAGCGCTGGTCAGAGAGAGTGCTATTCTCGCTAAAATAAGTTGCCATTTTTCGCAAAAATTGAAACCAGGGAAAAGAAGTTGCCATATAGTTTTTGACCAAGAGCACGGCGAATGAGAACCATATGAGCTTCGAAATCGCTTCATCAAAACTAGAAAATCACCATCAATAACCACCACTGTTGCTGGTTTGCGCTTTCTTTTCACGAGAAATCAAGTGTTGTCAAAGGCACACAAGATCCCAGATGCATGAAGCCGAAAAACTAACCAAAAAATTATCAAATCATGCACGTCTAATGCCTTTTAATTGCAAAGCTATCAAGCGAGTATATCATTTTATTGATGACTGAAACAATTTTCAAATTTGGGGAAAGGTTGGTTTCATTGTTCAAACATAAAAGCGAAAACGCAATGCCATCATACAAATGATTTTTATTAACAAAATACGCAAAAGATTGAAAACTAGAAAATGAAGCACAAAAAATTTCTGCACTACAATTTTCGGCTTCCCATAATCCATCGTCCATTGTAAATGCCAATAAAACACAAAAAATAAAATTCGGATACCATTTTTAAATCTAAATTAATTTCAAACTTCATTGAGATTCAATTAGAAATTGAGGCTCTAAAAATTTTATTTTTCATTTTGTTTTATAAATATTCACGCTAGGCAATGGCTTATGAAATGTTGAGTCATGAAGCTGAGCAATTTTGAGGTCCTAATTGTGTAAACTCAAATTTCTGTATTTCATTCGCCATAGTGTCGCGATAATGAGACTTAGCAAGAAAGTATGACTCCAAAATGGGCTTGTCTCCGTCCAAAGTTAACTGCTGATGAGTTGGTTTTATCATGTAAGAAATGTTGTTGTTTTTAAGGTATATAATAGTATATTGAATAAGCAATATAAAAATGCTTATTTTATTTACGTTTTGCTTGGCAGATAAGCCAAGCTTTAGCACAGCGATTTTTATCAACTGGCAAAATCAAAACGCTAAAGGTAGATTGACATGGGGTAAATGCGAAACGGTTGGTTTTATCGTGACTGAATTAAAACACGATGTATTTGCAACCAATAACGTGAATATCATCCTGAACACTGCTTTTCTGATGAAGCTTGGCTCATCTGCTAAGCGAAACGTTAATAAAAGAGCATTTTTATATTTCTTGTTTATTATTTCACACCGGAAAAACGATAACATTCTTTACAGTTTCTGCAATGCCTGATGTACAAAAATGTCTTCCTAATTACCCAGGCTCTATCATGTTGTTTTACAGTATATCTCAGTTGTTGTAGTGAGTAGTTATCGTTTCAGACTTCATAGAGTAATTTGAAACTCTATTAAAACGTTATTAGTTTCCGTAAATTGTTTGGTGCTGAATTGATTGGTGCTCCAATAAAAAGCCTGGTGGGAAGCGGGTGGATGGTGACAGTCACGCGCTAAACCAGTCGACAAGCCGGGAAGAGGGCGTAAAATGTAGCTACAAACCTTATCGCTTGTGTAATAATCACCGAGAACGTTTGACACAAACTTTTGTATCGCGAACCACAACAAAGTAGAATCTTCTCGATAATGATAGAGCGGCAGAGCTAAGCTATCATCAGTACCTAAATATACGTCATCAGTACCTAAATATACATCATCAATACCTAACTATACATCATCAGTACCTAAATATACATCATCAGTACCTAAATATATACTACTACTACTACTACTCCGCTTATTCCCCTCGAACAACCGTAAATAATACTGTATTTTTAATTTGTTTTGGGTTCATTTTTTGTTTTTTTGCAAAAATATCTGATGAGACATAACGGCGAAACGGACTGTTGTATTTTTGCCAATAAATATACATCATTAGTACCTAAATATATTTGCAAACTTTTCCAAAACTTGGTTTTCTTTTAGAAGAGTTACCAAACCGGGAATCACTTAATCAGTTTATCTGCAGTCAGTGGCGGGTAGGAGCGCCCTCTATTTTATGGAGCTGATAATGGAGCGCAGCTATCTTCGTTTCCAAAGAAAGCGAAGCAGCGAGCTGCTGTAATTTTTGTCAAAAAGCCACAGCTTTGATGTTTTTATAATTGGCTTGTCTCACTCGCTCTTTTATGTTTTGTTTTTTCCGTGTTTAGTTGTTGCTGGTATTGTAACCCTGCAACAGCAAGGTAGTTGTGTTTGATTATTTTGAAACTGTGTGGAACAGCAACTTCGTTTTCTTTTTCTTGCTTGCAGGGACTATTTTGAGGGGGGGAAGACATGTACCCCAAACATTTTGACGTTTTGTGTTCCTATTACTCGCTTTGTTGATTTTGAATTTTGTAACTGCCAGTAACATGGATATGACGTAAAGTTTAATCTCTCCAAAATTTCATAGCAAACAGGAACCATGCTTGCTAGCAAACTTTGTGGCTCTTTTGCTTAAACAGTAAATGTTGAAGCTCTTGTCCTCTGAAATTGATAGAAACCTCGAAGTTTGCTAGCAAGACAGAGGAAACGGAGCTGCTGTTTTAAACAGTAACGATAATGTTTTAAAACTTGGTGGAGCAGTAGTATCGCTGTAGGAACTTAGTTGTGAAGAGTATTAACAGTACAGGTAAGTAGTTAACTGACTGCGTGCCTTCGTTGAGAAGACATGCTGTAGTTAGAGAAGTGAGATATAATAACAAATATGCTTTATCCAACCAAGTAAATGGTGCGGAGTGGGAACGGCGTTCTTTTTAGTAGGAAAAAGTGAGAGCGTCCTTATATTTTTCGGATTGGTTGTCCACATCCATCCGTCACCAAATCTCAAAAGCATGAACGATAAGAGAACTTTAATATTCGTCCTTTTTGCCGGTGGTTTTGAACAAAATTTCAAGCAATTAACTCTCATAAACTTTGCTGTAATGACATTATTCTTTATACTCATAAAAAGTAGGTTTGGGCTTATCTGTAGGATTAGGACCAGATGACTATAAGCTGCACAGTTTTGAAATAGAACGCGAAATAAATATTGAATTTGTACCTTGTTTTTTGAATAGTTTCAGCAAATGAAGATCCTCATACTGCAATGTTTGAAAAGCCTTTCTCGCCATCGCGACGCCATCTATTAAACATAACTATGAAAATAACTAATTGGCAACACAATAGCAAATTTATTTTGTAAACCTATGCAACAAATGGGAAAGACTACCGGACAAAAAGTTGTTATAGAAAATTGTCGAAACCTAGTAATCACCAACCACGGATTCGCTACCTGGTTCCGGTCAGTGAGGCATTAGTTACAGAACCGTTACAAGTTTTTGAAGAAGACTTTTTAAATGCAATTGGCACTTGTTTGAACGGTGACTTTTTCTATGGTCGCCAAGCTGAATTTGGGATATTTTGATGTTTTTTGAGCGTTGAAACTTTTTGTTGAAAGTGAATCTAAAACGTGCGCTAAATAGCTGAAGTAATGGTCATTCTACGGCCGAAAGGCCATGGCGATGTGAGCAGATTAGAAGTGAAGGTGACTTGACGAGAAATTAAATGTACTCATCTTACACCTATTTTCTCTCCTTTTGGCGTCGAGATCTTCTGGCCCTCTGAGTTTTGCATGCTAGATGCCGGTCTGTTACACAATGGTAATATGAAACCATGCAAAAACGTTTGGATGCCACTGTTGTAAATCTGGTCTTACCCCATAACTCACTTTAATACAGACCTTGGTCAGAAAATTTCATTTGCAAAGAGATAAATTTCAAGTTTTGTTGTGTATGGGGCTCCGTGGTTTATCTTGCTTGAAACAGTGATGGTAAATTGTAATATGCCACGCAGTTGGGAGTGATGGTACCCATCAAGCTATACCGAACTGTATGAGCTAAACATTTAACAGTTATGTTGACATTCAAACTCATGTCTAGCTCTTGAATTTATATTCTCGAAATTTTACAAAAATTGTCTAAACTTACTTATGGAAAGGCTGAGATTGGCGGCAGCATTCGGTCCGATTAAGTTGACTCTTGCAAGGGTGTTTATGGCAGGAATGGTTTGCAGATGTGGTCTGAGAAATTTATAGAGTGGATGATGTCTGGAGAAGCATCGAAACAAGGCGATCGCAAATGGTTCCATGATTGCATGAGTTCGCAAGAAATGATATTTCCACTGCAATACCGTGTGATAAAATGTTGTGATTTAGCAACGGTCAATTAAGACATCGTAGCGAAACGCACATGTAAACTAATACGTTCGCAAAAGAGAGGTCAGGACAATGTGATCTGTATGCATGACCTTTTATTTTAACGTTTGCGTTTATGTTTTTGGAATGTAATATAAAAACACGAGGCAAATAACAGATGTGGGAAAATTAGATTGTACATGAAATTGCTCAACTAAATTAGGTAAAACGATATTAAAAAAACAGATCTACAATCACAAGCTCATGTAATGATTTCGTGATAGGCTGAGAAGCATCATAGCTAGTTAGAAGCTAGTTAGCAGCCTTTCGATGAAACCTCATTTATTCAACTAACAAGCAGATAAATAAAGACTAAAGCTATTTGTGTAGAAAAGCAAACGATTTTTATTGATTCCGTTTCATTTCGTATTAATCCGATAATTGGTGTGTTAGGAAGTAATTTATTGCATAAATTATGTAATAGGCAAGTCGTATGATTACAATTGTTAACTAACAAAATAAGTTTTAAGTCTTTGAAAAACAATTCACTACTAAGCAAAAACATCAATGGTTCATATGATAAAGTGTTCCAAGTACAAAACATCTTTGAATTTTGTTGAATGTTTTTTGCTGGTTTTATGACTCTACAGTAGACGCTAAAAGAAAATAGATTTTGAAATTTTTTATCATCATATTCATACGTAACCGATACATGTGTAAAACTGCAGTCAAAATATGGAGATCGGCTACTATAACATTAACTTGAAATTTGTTAATAATGTTTCATATGCAAGAAGATTGCGCAAGATCAGAGTGGAAAAACCGTGAAAAAAGGGTAAGGGTCTTAATTTGCAAGCTGAAATTTTAGCAACAACTTTGATCGTTACATTTTGTTGAAATTGAACGTTCTTCAACAAAAATTTTGTGCGTTGTTCTACCTTCTTGATAAACATACTAGCAAAATTGGTTCGATAATTACGATTTGGTTTTGGCTGGGCGAGCATGTGGCATGTTGCCCTTTCAATCCGCTTTTATACATTATGGGGTTCACTACGCTCTGTGTACTTGCAAAGTTGGCCCGAAGCCTAACTGCGCTTGGTTTCAAATGTTTTTGTTTACTCAAGAAAATCCTCGTTTATACCATGACGTTTGTGGGATTTCATACATCGATGCGAGCACCGACTTCAGTACAAGTTTAGGATTTCACTTACCTCATGCACGTTGGTATCGGTGTTTCGAAAATATAGTTTAGCAAGCAACCAGTCGTCATCGGAGTCACGTGGTGTGAAAACATGACCGCCGACTTCCAACTGAATTGCGATGGGTCGTAGCATCTTATCCTTGCCAACTAGAAGTAAACAAATAGGGTCTCCACAACAGAGAGTTCTTCCGCTTTTATTGGAGTTTCGTTTAACACCAATAGTTTCGCGATAGTTGATGTAATAAAGACGCTTTTGCTGAAAACACTTTTTAATAGTATTTTTATGCAATGTATTGTGTAAGTCATCTATGAGCACAAGAAGCGAACTGTTTCCTCCCTCGAGTTGGCTGGGAAGGACAAACTATATTTACTGCTTAAAATTGCGCTAGCCATTATGAGCAGTTTATCATGCGCTCCCGTTGCTCGCAGCGAGGATACACGATATACTGGAAAACATTTTATTTGTGCTATTTTGCAAAAGTACCACAAATAGAAAAATGTTTTAAACAGGACAAATGCATTTTATATTTATATGTATTGCCCCAAAAAAATATCAAAAATCAAAGCATCTGTTATATTTTGTGATGTTTACTACGAGTGCTTGGCCTATAAGAGAAAAGTTTGTATAAATCAATATTTTTGCAAGATCTTCAGGCATTCTGGGCCGGTACGGTTATTTGAAGCCAATCCAAAAAAATAACCTTGACACCCCTCTGCACTTTTATAAATGCTAATAGGATATTTGGCTAGTATGATATCAAGAACTTGCTGTCGGCTAATATGATATTTTTGGTTGTTCGCATATTATGCAATATTGCCGGAAATGTTTTGATGCTCAAATGAAATGAGCGTATTTAGTTTTGAATTCTTGTTTCACACTGTCACTGCAACTCGGCACTTAGCCTGGTGAAACTCAAAATAGTTTGATAAAAAAAGTTTCATGGTAGTATTAAAATACAGGGATATCTATTAATAATTTTGCTGTCATTTGTCTTGCTGCAAGTTTCTTTGTTTTACATTACAATAACAGAAACAGTTTTAAGTTTTACAAACGTTCTGATTCCAGTTATATGTTCCAATTTCTATGTTATGCATTTATTGTTCCGTTTATGCAATAAAGTTTTGCCACTACATGTAAATCAAAAGAGCGGTCAGCAAGCAAAAGCGTTAGGCCAACTTCGAACTGGTTGTTTATTAAGCTTAGTCAGGTCTGTTATGGGTTCAGCGCTTTCCTCTCGCGGAGCAGTTTTTACAGTGATTATTATTTTTATAATAAGTGGAGCTACGATCACTGTTCATTGTACCACCATTGCACTTCGATAAAAAAAAGAAGTGGCACTTTTGTTTCTCGAAAAGGGATGCAGTGGCACGAATCATTGTAGTTCAAATCAGAAGCGTGTTCCAACCCATTTTTGGAAGCAAATGTCGCCGCTTTTGAATTTACGAGCCATAGATAATCAATAAATGCTAATAGGTTTCATATATGCCGTAACAGTTAATATACAATAATGGAATGCAGGTTTCAAATGGCGATCTATATTTACAATATATCCCCAAAGACTTGGAAATTCTTGGAAATAATAATAGGTAATATACTTTTAGAAGATTGGCAATATAGACTCTTACTTCCATTAAACTCTTCAATGATTCTCCATTTGCAAATATTTCTTTTTCAGCAGCAGTCATTTCTGAAGGAAGGTTATTACAACGCCATAAAGCGGTTGGATTGACGCCATTCAAAATCTGACGGCCAAACTCTTCATCAGTCGACCAACTGTAAAAAAACTAGATTAAATCATAAGTAGATTATCACTTTTGCACACCGTGCGAGCAAGCTATAGCAAAAGAAGCTATAGAGTTATAGACTGCAGTGTATCCCGGCAGAATGAAATTCAATAATGTAAACCAATCTTAAATTAATCCCAGAATATCTAATTTAACAAGATAGTGGAAATACAAATTTTCTGAAATGTATGCTAGAAGTGCGGCAGATAATAAGGTAGCAGAAGCAGTTAGATTTTCTTTGAGAATGTTCCCAAATTAATTCAGGATTTATTTCTATTTTTGGACACCGATTGACGAAGTGAAGAAAACAGGTTTTGAACTGAATAACCTGCTTGAGGTCTTCTACTTCTTTTCATGTGAGAGACCTCCAAACCGAAACTGATCTAAACTTCATAGTTTAAATCTGTCCATGTCCAAAAATGGTTATTTTCAAAAGATAAAACGTGAGATTTGCACTCACGTACCTCCGACATTTCGCCGCAAATAACTTACAGAAGTTGTCTCGACGCCTTAGAACTTAGCACGATAAGAACAGGCTTGTCGGAGGTCATGCAATCAAAAAATTGCAATTTCAACACGAAAGTTAAATCTACCTTGTGCTCTTGGAAATTGAAATTTGCCAGATTGTTTTGAGCGTTGCGAACGGCAAGTTTAAAGTCTATCAACAGAATCTTAACATTGAAAACAGTACTGACAGTTTTCTTTTTAGACAAGGAGCAAACACTGAAATCACAGCGACCAAAGCTTGTAAGTTGAGCCACAAACGATACACTTGTATACAATTATAGCAATTCAAAGTTTCAGTTATTATGGATCAGCACCAATGAACGAATGGTGGCATTTCCTTTGGTAAAGAAGGATGACGAAAAAAGTTTCGGTAGTCTTCTAGTAACTTGATTTTGCTTTCCTTAAATAGACCTAAAAAAGATTAAATTTAAATTTCTAATTAAAATGCCAAAAAAAGTTAAGGCATAATTACCGTCATACTGATGTTATATGGGGGGCAAGAGACATGGTTGCAGGCCAAATTTGCTTTTATGTTAACAAAAATTCAAATTTTCAATTGTTTTATTAAACGGGTTTTCGTGGCGAATCCGAATAATCTATGATGTATAAGACGGTTATGGTGATCACGTGCTATGTTTGTAGAGTTAAGGGCTTAAATAGATCTCGCTTACAATTAACTCTTCGAGTAGTACATTGCATCTTCAATACGGATGGAATCCCCGTACCAAAGTGATAGCATGCGCTGCGCGCGTGATGTGTGCGAAGAAATTTGTAATCGAAACATACTGCATTTTTCATAGTATTGCTAATATAGGGTATTGTTTTATGGTGATGACGGGACAGTTCCTGCTGATGAGTCCAAAAGGACGAAAAGCGTCCAGGGATGGTCTCGTCAAATTATGGGTGGGGGCTTTTATTATTTGCAATACTATTACTTTGTGAAATAACAGCGTCATTCGTGTGAACATGCATATAAAGCGCGTAGATTGCCTTTATAATTTAATAAATCGAGGCATGATTATTTAGCACGAAACAAGAGAGTTCCAAAATGTATGAATGTTTTGTGATAAGGCACAAAAATCTATCGTGGCTTATCTGCATCATGTCTGTATCAAGGTCTGGCATTCTGATGGTTTATGACGTTTGTTAAGTATAGTAATCCCAATTTTAAGAGCGGGTCGTATCTTTAACCCTTTAAGGATCATAAGATTCTAATTGATAAAATTTGAAACAATTCCATATTTGTTGGTAACAATGGGAAAATAATGGATTTTACAAAGGTGGTTATTACATCATAATGCCATAACAATTAACAATCGTAGGTCATATGTGACCCAGTATCCGTCAAAGGGTTAAGCATATGTCCACCAAACCTATTTCAAAACAGCAAATGCTTTTTCACTGCTAGATCATTGGCTGATTTAGCAGAGCAGAAGTATTTTTCCGCTACCAATCACAAATTTCTATCCGTAGGCAATTGTAATTGTCTGAGCGCTCAACTTACTTTTTCCATACTCCATTAAAGTGTTAAGTAAAGCAATTTCTCTTTTTCCCTTGAAATTGTCAAGCTGCTCATCGTTGATTTGAAACATCATCGGCAAATCAAGATAATCCTCAGCAGCTGAGTGGCGAGGCAACGACCAGCCTGGTTGATCATCAGCAGGTAATAGATGCCATCGATAAACAAACTTGTTTTTCTCAATTTCCCGTTTTCGTAGATCTTTATAAAGAGGATGCGATTCTTTCTGAGGAAGTTGAGCTGAAAAGTTTACAAACTATTTTACCTCAAAGCGAAACAACGCGTAACATCCAACATAGTAAAGTTAAATCACAAAGAACTTGGTGACGATGGCTTTAGAGTGCGTCCAGCCACCTATGATAGTCTCCAATACACAGTCCTCGACGACAGCGATGCTATTGTGGAGAAGGCTTTTTTGCAGCGTTTGATCTAACGCAATAAAGCTTTTGGACAAGCGGTAAACGGGCGGAAGATGTGAATGGACTCGCAGGTTATTAGTTTCAAGCGACGATTCTCCAAGACTTAGTCACGTCAAACTGGCACATAGCCGCCTATAAATATGTCATATTGAGTCGGTTTAAGTAAATTTACTCAAAATAGATATTAATTTCTTAAATTGTTACACTTTATGTTGACCAACATAGAATGGAAAGTAGCTGATCGTCATGCAACTGGACCATTAAGCATCACTTCACTAAAATAAGGCGCAATATCGCGAAATGAAAGACTTAAATTTCAAAACCAAAAAAATGAACAGAGCACGATGAATTGGGTTTGCAAGCAGAGGGGACCTTGCGTTATTTGGCCTGCTCAGGGACCTATATTTGGGGGGGACGGGCGGAAATGTCTTCCTCAATTTTTGGGCATTTGTATACCTTTTACTTGGCTGGTTGTATTTGTATTCTGCAACTGCCAGTGTTATGCACAGGACATATAGCTTGTCCACTGCAATGTTTGTTAGCAAATAAGGCTCATTGGTCTGCTGTTTGGCGGTATTTTTTTTTGGGAGGAAGCAAATACAAACAAAATTTTGTAAAATCAGCAAAATTTTCTTTTAAAAAGGAAAAATTGAAAACAATCTTCTTTTGAGAGCCGACGAAACACAAACAATTTTTTTGGTAATTCTAACCAGCACAGAATTGTTTTCGGATGCATCAGCGTGGAACCAAACATCTTTCTTTATACCACAAAAATGTTTTTGTAGTTGCTTTTAGTTGGGCAAATTTAGAAGTGCGCAATACTGATGATTTTTGTCAAAACCAGGAACGCCTTGAGTAATTTAGTTAAGCTCAAAACAAACAAAATTTTCACGTTGAAGAGGCGTAATAGACTTATGAAAACTCTATTTATAGCTTTCTAACCGTCAAGATTAAGGAAGTAAATCAGATAAAGAATCTCTGAATTTTTGACAAACCTTTTCCCGATCGCACAGCCAGTTCGTCCGCAACTACATCATAGATATTGAACAAAATCGACTTCTGATTTGAATTTGTAACAGTAACACTGTCGCAAAACCAGCCACAATGATCTTTGTTTGTATTCAGCTCTGTAGAGATAATACAGCGATAGTCCATGGGTTAGGTTTTGTTATCAGTAAAATTTGATTTTGAAGTAACATCTTACACTAGCATTTATCTGTTTTGTAGCGTTTGAAAATTATTGGGTAATATAAGTGTAAATTTGCTGTACCATGCAAGCTAGCTTGCATCATTTCCCTGTCTAAATGTTTAGAATAGACGCAAACAAATACCAGAACATATTACCGATATGCCTGATTTGCTAAAGAGCGTGTTTTAAAAGCTCCACTTATGTATATAGCCAGTTCACCATCTTACTTAGTCTAATGACATTCGGTAGACCGACATCTTTTGCTTTCACAGTAAACTTGTCCGTTCTTCCAAGTTCAAAGTCATCTCGGAACGTGTTATCGAGTAATATCCATGAGGTTGAGCATTTTCCACCATCACCAATCATCTGGATGTACACTTCCGCATCAGTGCATCCTTTCTTAAATGCCGATGACGTCTATAAAAGAAACTAAGTCAAAGTATACCTGACATGAAACCGCAAGAGTTAAAAGATCGAGAGGAAAGCTACTATTAGGTCTTAGAGATGTTGCAATGCATAATGATAAAGGCTACAATCCAACTTGTAGATAGCGCATAAAAACAATTGTTTTGGAAAATTAATAAATTAACACAAGCAATTTCAGCTACTACCTTTGTCACAACTGTGTATTGTGTTTGCTTCTGTGTATCCATCGATTTGTGTTCTCAAAAATTTTGAATTTTTGCCTCACAAAATCTGGAAAATTTACAAGGTTTGAAAAACCGTTTTTAACAGCTAATTATATGTGACTCATGAGCTTTATTATATATCTGCAAAAGAGCTGACATTGCACAAAAAAAGCTTGTTATCATTGTTATTTGGACGTAGACCTAATTGTAGGCTAATGTGGACCTACCCCACAGAAAATTTTAACCATTCTTTGTCCTGTGCAAGTAAGATTAGGAATCCCTCCACCTCATCGTATCAGAGCTGACATTTCAAGCTTCCCTGTTGTTCAGGTGAGTGCTCACCCAGAAAATAAATTGGGAGAAGAATATGTTGGGCTTGTCACGATGGAAGGCATTATACAACACCAATCAATCATGCAACTAAGAAAAGGCTAAAGCGGCTTAAACCTTTTCCCTTTGCCAGGTTACTTTTCCTTGAATATGGTAAATATCATTAATTAGAGTCACGCAGCAGTCCCACAAAAAATCTTCAAAAGATAGCAATTTGCCACTAAAACATTTTTGTAACAGAATAATTTGTTACAAAACATCTCAAAAATGAGTGAAAAATCTATAATGGTGGTTAACCCCCACCATCCCCACTTAAATTATGCAATTAGCGCCTGACAGCGCTATCGCAAATCAAAAATTTGGTTTTCCCTATTTACCCCAATGCTACTGGTCATCTGACGAATGAATATACAGCTAGTAAGAAAATCGCTTTAAATTTAAGTTTAACAACGGTTTATTCATTGTTGTTGCAATATTTCTGATCAAGCAGTCCTGTAGTTGTTTATCGTATAATGACTTGAGTATATTATGGTTGCCTCCAAAAAATAGGACTGCGGTTGGAGACTGAGAAGAACGGGCGCGATTCAGGAAAATTTTGTTTTTACATGATAAAAGACTGAATCGGATATCTCCACACCTTTACTTATTGTATCTATCCGTTAAACCTTCACCTAAACACAAATCTACATTAAAGAGGCGTAGTTGTGATAATATTGAAGAGCTTTTTCTCGTTTGATCACTTTCCTTTTCCACAGAATTTCCGTTAACTTAGATCAGAAAATTTTTTAACTCTAGATCTGTAAATAGTTCAATATTTCCCACTTTTGCTGATCAGCTTTATTCATTTCAATTAGAAACTTCTTTCTGCATGTTATAGAAAATGTTACATATTCTACTTATGCTGCTATCACTTTGCAGTAAAAAAATTGCTTACAACCATCTTGTTGGATCATAAGTGAATATCGTAAAGTCTCGGGATAATGTTATTTGATTATGACAGACTGTACCAAACATTGTTCATGAATTCAGTGTTGTTTGCAAGTTGCAACCAACAACCACTTGCAACAAAATTAGCATGGAATATGTGATTTAAAGAACATTTGCATTTGCTACCTTTGAAAATGCCCAACAAAACTGACCTACGGTATCGAATACGCATATTAAACAAAGAAAACCAGAACTTTGACTGCCATAACAACTATTTTGAGCTAGCACATTTTACTTTGATAATCGCCTACGTCTTCAACATTTAGTCAACTTTTTCTTCCATGGTTGATGCACTCAAATTATTATCTAGCTTAAAAGCGCTATACTCTAGAGCTTGTTTTAGTGAGGAAGTTGTGCGTAGACTGACAGTGTTTCTTGATGTTTCAGGTTGCAAAGCCTCTTCCTACACTTAAACGTCATAATAAGTTTATATTGTCAGTTCTTTTGGTTTTGACTGCTGCCTACTTAATGCTATCAATGCAACGAATGCTTGTCGTGTTGTATAATTGTATGCTAAGTCACGTTAAGTCACGTTGTTGAGGCTATAAGGTCAGCGTAAGTTTTGGAAAGCCATATCGACTTTCGAGTTGGTTCTTGTTTGCAGATTTGCAAAAAGCATCAGAAATTTTCTGGAACTGTGCCACCACACGTTTTTCTTTGCGAACACAAAAAATCACTCGCTCGTACAAGACAATTATTAACCTATATCCTTTTGTTACAATCTCCCTTTTTTGTCCACTGCTGTTAAATTTTGTTCTTTTTTATTTTGATTTGGACAAAAATAAAATAAAAGGAGAATGGTTCCCATAAAAATCCTGCAACACAACAGCCCAGCCATAAATATACCAAATCACAACTTTGTAAACAGAGATAAAACCTGAAACCAGGGACGTAGCCACGAGAGGGGCCTGGGGAAACAGTTGACCCCCAAATCTTTATTTTCCCCCTTACAAACTTCATTTACTGGTGCGTTCGATACTACTTTCTACATGTTGGAGGAAAAATGCAATTTAGCCTATATTGATTGTCTTTGCCATTTATTGATTGTCTTTGCCATTTATTGATTGTCTTTGCCATTTATTGATTGTCTTTGCCATTTATTGATTGTCTTTGCCATTTTCATTTGCATTCCTTTATATTTTTGCTTTTGTTTAGATTAAGCAGGTAAATACTTTACAAGCATACAAAAACTAAATCAACGGAGAAAACATCAAACTGGAGGCGTTGGTATGCGAAAAAAACAGATTTATGAGCTCAAAAATAATTAAACACAAATAAACTTTGCTTCCACGCAGTCAAGCACCAGAAGCATGTCTGTCAGCTGCGCCAAATGATCTTGGCTTCAGAAGAGATGGAAAGCAGCGCAGTAATCTGGAATAACCGCCGAAAATTGCGCCACTGCTAGAGCAAAAGTGCAAATAAGCTGGTCAAAACCGAAGAGTGATGATAATCTATAAACTAGATCAGGGGTGGCTAAACTGCGGCTCGCGAGATGGATGCGGCTCTTTAGGTTTTTGACTGCGGCTCTTTTGACTCATGTTGTATTTGTGTACAGTGATGTAGCGTAGGGGTGTGCGACCAGCTGCGCGCCACGTTAGGTTTCGGGGCCGGTGGAAAGGTGAATGCCGAATTTCGTGCTATGAAAATGATGGTTTCAAAAAATAAAGATCAACACCCCCTAAGTGGACGGAAAATGTGTAATTCATATCAAGAATTGATTCCGCTTTTTCAATGATGGCCTCTATTGTTTTTCG
This sequence comes from Trididemnum clinides, assembly GCA_963675345.1. Lineage (NCBI taxonomy): Eukaryota > Metazoa > Chordata > Ascidiacea > Aplousobranchia > Didemnidae > Trididemnum > Trididemnum clinides. The sequence continues at coordinate 13,261,235 of OY776286.1, forward strand.
CTCTTAATTACGGCAAGTGCGCCACTCCTGGATTAGATAGTCTGTACCCATGAGCACAAGACTTAATTTTGCTGCCAAACGCGCTGTAGTTAAAAGTTATAGGCTGGAAGTAAATCAATTAGCAGAACTTTTTAGTCTGCGAGTCCAATATTACCGGTAGTCGTCGCGGATCTTGTTTAGTTGAGTATTGCAACCTAGCAAATAAAAGTGATAACCTGATGCAGGTTGCAGGATTTCTCCATTCTGGTTTTAGTGGTTTGCGGATCATGAAAACCGTCAACTTAGCAGTGGCCGTTGCAATGGGCCTGCAAAAAATTCTACACAAAGTGCATGCAGAAACAAATTGCAGTAGTTTCTCTTGCACCACTGCCTATAATAATAATGTTGTGATAATAATCATGATTTTCTTTGGTTTTAACTTTTTAAATCTAAAAAATGTGTCATTTAAATCAGTGCTCTTCATCAGGGGTTTTGCGGAACCCAAAGGTTCTTTGTTTATCACTAGAAAAAGAAATTCACATTTACTGAAGAACAAAGTAGATTGGTGGCATCTGAATGTTTCGCTTTTGGATGCACATGGGGTCTGACAACACAGTCCCGACGCAATCGCAGCACAAGTAAAGGCGCTGACCATTTTATTTTTGGAGGCCACCTCCAAATAGCCCCGATCACATCAAATCAAGGTCTAGTTGGAATGAGTGAAAGACAACAAAGTGTTTGTTGTTAAAAATGCTCTTCTGTTCCTGTAATAATGGAAGGAAAACTATGCTAATAGCGCATTAAAATGTTCCGTGACAAGCGCGAAAGTACATCTGGGGTTCCGCAATGACAAAAAGGTTGAAGAGTACTGATCTAAATCTATAAAGCGACGTTTGTTGTAGACAGTGCAGTGGTCATCTGTTGCCCAACTTTATAACTGAAATATTTTATTTCATATGATTTTTTGATTTTCCATGCATGGTGCATGGTACATGGTGTTTACAAACCTTCAAGAAACATAAGGTGAATCCGGCTACCTGCGTGAACGGAGAGAAAATCGGATTTAAAAAAGTGGATCTCTCTCTCTATCTCATGCATGCTATAATTATGGTTGATAAAAAAACGTGGAAGTGCGCTATTCCAAAATTTATTCACTTTCATCGGCACTAACATGTTCTAAGCAAAGCGCATGTGTGACCACTCATTGAATGTTTTCACAGAGGTAAATGGCAAATAGAGACGAGTCCTCAATGCTGCAGCAGCAAAACACAAAGAAAACAATATTTTCGGTGTTAGTAACTACATAATCATTATAGTAGAAGAAAAAACGTTTGCCCTTCCAAGATTTGCTGTTGCACTTCCAAAAATATTCGTCTGGCTACGTGCCTGCACGTAGGATTGCTAGGTGATGGAGTTGTCGAAGTCGGAGTTTTTCGATGTCAAACTCGAAGGCATGAAAAGAATTTTTGTTGATCTGATAGAGTCTACCATATCACACAAACCATGAAATCTATGACAAGTTGTACCAGATGCAATGAGTCAAATATGATTTGTTATGATTTAAATTTTTATTATGATTCAAAGCATTTTCTTCATTTTTCAATAAATTTCAACTCCAACTTTGAACACTCTTCTATTCCTAAGCTAAGAAAATATACTTTCACTGCTGGCCATGATTGTATAAGTCTCTTAACACCAGGAAAAAGATTCAGATTGTGTACTGTATTGTATTGTATTGTAGATTGTGTACTCAGACTCAGATTCACCTTGTGCATACATGCCGCAGAAGAGCCTGATATTTCAATTCCACAAGCTCAAAACATTTTTTCTACTCATCTTCTTTTTTCGCACTGCAGCAGAACTCATTGAAAACTTTCACAACAAGATTTTCAACGTCGTGAGACATCACTTTGAAGGCATGGAGAGCAGCATTATGAATGACGTGACAGTACCAGCTTGGTTTTAAAATTGCAGGATTTGCAATATTTTCTATAATTGGCGGAGGCGTGATTGGATCGACAAGCGATTACATTGCTGAAATTGATCTCACTATTCTTGATGGTGTCAAGCAGACGCTTAAAAATATCAATTACAGTGTCGTTGCTGTCTTCATGCACATCTAGAAGTTTATGCTTCATTCCACTTTAAGCATCAAAGTAGGTTATAGCAGCAGGAAAAAAATTTTTGTTTCCTTTATTGGAAGCGTCAGTGCCGATAGAGAAAAGCCTAGGGCCGTAGTCATCGCGATTACCTTTCAATTCTTTTTTAACCGAATCCAGTGAAAATTGCAGTAGCACATTTGATAAAATCGCTTCAGCTTTCGTTCTTCAGCAGTGGATTTGGCAAGTGGTTCTCGAATAGCTGTATATTTTGGTTGCAACTTCAAGGAGCGGTCTAAGCTCAGATAGCTTTTGGTACTTATCTTTGTGATGAACTTGTGCTACCTCTGTAATTGCTACGGTTTTTACACTTGAGCTAAACTTTTTAGGAAAAAAACTTTTCCATCGTATTGTTTTCACGTATACCATTCCCTCTCTTCTTATAAGCCCCTGAATTGCTGTGCACGCTTTCTGCTTTGACCCCGTCATGCTTCACGGTGAAATTGGTCAGGCATGCTTTACATTTGCCTGTGTTTTCGTCATCTTTTATAAGTCAATCTTAAAATCTAGCGTTCCTGAGCCAATTGTCATTAAATCTGCAGTAAAATTTCAATCTAGCTTTTTATTTCACACGACTATCGTCTCCTTTTTCTTCTTTCATCGTATATTGCAGATACTGCCTGAAAGCTTTCCCAATGAAGAGGATTACATCTTTCATGTTCTAGGCATTAAACCAACTTATTAATCTTTTTTTTGCCACATCATAATTGAGACACGACATCGCTTTTTCACAAAAGTTCTGTTTGATTGATTTGACAGTCAACATTTTGTAAAAACATAATGCGTAACAAAATCAAAAACTGCATGAAGGCGAATAAAATTGTGAAAATTAAAAACGCCAGCAACAAAAGTTATATTGCGCGTCGCGCATTTAAAAAAATAAAAAGTAAATTACAAGAATGACACTAGCGTATAGCTTCGAATTTTGTTGCAAACCCGGAAATGTATAGTGACGTACCGGAGCCCGGAGAATACAGGTCATTTCTGGAGACCGGGCAACCCTAACTGCCTGACACCCTAGCATAAGCCTACAAGTTATCAAACTGAAGTTAACATTTTGGCTACCGTTGTTTCAAAATCTTGGAAATATTTTAACGGCGTGGCGTAAGTAATTTAAACCACAAATAAATAAGACTCCTCGCTCCATCGCTTCCAAAGTTTATCGAACTCGTTTTCGCCTTCAAATAGCTTACATCAGTGATTCCCAACGGGTGGTCCATGGATTACCAAGTGGTCCATGCAGCTTTTCAAGTAGTCTACCGAGAGGTCCTTCCGTGAAAACGGAATATTTACCATCAAATGTTTGTTCTACAGATTCTACATGAGTCTTCCTGTCATTTTCAACAATAAGTATTACTGCTTTGGTTTTTTATACAAAGCTGTCACATAATCAAGGCTAGCTGCTGGTTAGGCTCAAAGTTTATCAATTAGACTTCTTGTAATGATTGTCGGCATCGATTAGATTAGAATTCGAATGCCTCCTGCTTTCAGGCTTTATACATACTCGTGTAGCCTAGAATTTTTATCAATATCAAAGTCTTGGTAGGCGTTACGGTACAAACTGAATTAGCAACTCAAATCTCATTGATTTTTTTGAAGTGTTACAGCTTATATGTGGGAAGTTTGCAAATAGTGGTCCAAGGCGGTGTAGATTATCTTTTAGCAGTCCATCTGCTCAAAAAGGTTGAGAATCACTGGCTTGCATAATGATGCAGTAACCCAGAAACCTTGTTTTAAAAGCGTTTGCTGTCCTACATTTACGCTTAATCGTCTCCAGCCGACAAAAACCAAAAGATCTGCATTCGATCAATTTTATCTACAACATTTCAAACGCAGCTAGAGTGAACAATGAACATGCTGAGCATGTGATAACATAGCTCTAGCCAATTTATTAATAACAATACATTAAAAGCTTGTATTATAGTAAATCTATCCTCAGAAGCGCATCATTTAAGCCATGGATGAGCAAACTACGGCCTGCGACGAACTTTTGTGCGGCCCGAGAAAGCGTCAAGCAAATAATTAAAAGAAATTAATTAATGTAGAAGAACCTGATTGGGTACATTTTTCTCATTGATAGACTTTGAAAATTAAATGTGCTTGTATTTCCAATTGAATAAAGCTACTTTGATTCATTTGTCCAATAATTGTTGGTTTTTAATGTTATACCAAATTTAAAATGCAAATCAATTAGAATAATATACCAATGCGTTCGTTACAAAGTGCGGCCCTCAGCTAGCTTCCGTGAACCCGATGCGGCCCGCAAGCCAAAACAATTGCCCATCTCTGATTTAAGCAGTGGTTGGCAAACTTTTATTATGATTGCCCAAATCCACCTTTGAATCATTGCTGAAAGCCTACACAGCAATGTAAGATGCTGATTGTGGCAAATGATTTAGATTTGGACAACCAGGGCCTTTGAGAGAACAGTCCGGGCTCGGTACCAACATTAATACCTGCCCCCCCCCCTTTAACAAGGGTCTGTTAAACTGTAGTTGCCGGGTTTTATCCAATTACAAATGGATGAGAGTTTGGCATGATTGCTCAAAAACTGGCTTTTTTTCTGCACTTTTTTAGCTCCCCTCTGATACGAATAAGACATCGCTGTCTGACTACTTTACTATTTAAATAATCAAATTTCTATATGTGGGGTAATAAATCAAGTACAGTTATATAATAGCATGTCTATGGAATAATATAAAGCTAAAAGTAAGTCAAAAAACAAAATGTGAATGTCATGCAATGTATCATTATCAGTCACCAGTGATCGGTAAGTAAAATGCAATCTTCCTGTTTAATGGAGATAACAAAACACAACAGAATTGATGTGAAATGATTTTGTAAGATCTGACCTTAAACAACTTGATTGATCCATATGGGATATATGGATTTAAATTTAGAGGTTTGGTTTGGGACTTAAAATAATGATACGTTTAGGAATTTATCTGCTTTCAGAGTTACAGGAACTCATATTATATGTCTCTGGCCACGGGCGGGGAAGTATTCTAGGGGGCCCGATCTTTTTTAAAAATGAGTATTTACGCAAATTTTCTGTTGCCAAAATGAAGAAAACATTTGCCATCATGTCACAAAAAATATTATATAGATTATGCATTTGTTTACAGGAAAAATATGAAACTTAGGCCTAATATATTGTTAACATTGCGCGCGACGTTTTCAAGTATCCGGGTCCGAAACCAAAGGTACCCCTAGATCCCCTCATCGACGCTCCAGAAAATTCAATTGGGAAAAGGAGCACAAAAAGTCGTGAAAACCTTATGTGCAGAAAGCACATAAACTTTTGATAACTCTTCATACAAGAGCCTGATAGGTGAAGGCGGGTTTGCCGGCGACGCCGTCGTATATATTGGAAAGTAAGGATTTTTTCTTTTGCTGATATACTTACTGCCTGTTAAGGTATTTATGTCTATACTCTATAGTAGTGTATTAAAATCCCAAGTTTTAGAAAAAAATCAACATAAAACCATTAACCACAACAATTTGTAAAACTGAATTTACAGAGAGCATTTGTTGAAAATAACTCGGTCTGATGTACGTACACTGAAATATGGTGAATAATTTTGGGGGAGCCATAGCCGCTTTTGTTACTACGCCGGAAACAAGACCAATAGCGCAGCCAAAGAACTCAATATCACAAATATAAATAGGAAAAGGGCAGCACCAGATGATCTCAAAATAGGCTTACCACTAAATAGTTTATTTGTGTAATTGTAAAAGCAACCACCATTTGGCCGCTACCATCAGTTTTCATTGTGTTTCAATCCCTTCTCCCCGAAAAGCATAACGATAATTTGTGGCAAGGTTCTTTGTGAGCATTACCAGTCATGATTATGAGAATATGATGATCTGATTTTGTGTGTATGGATTGTGAAAGTTCATAAAAGTCATTAACTTGTCGCTACTGCTCACACCAGAGCCCGATGCTCGAAGCCGGCGCAGCCGGTTGAACCGAAATACTAAGCCCCGACGTCACCGATGGAGGGCCCCTGTCGGGTGACGCCGGCAAAGCCAACTGGTGACTACTGTAAAACCAAGTCATCCAGTAGCCCATGCTGTTAGCGTAATATTTTGAGGGCAGTTTGTTGCTAGAGAAGATCAAACTTTCGTATAAAAAATAAAAGTTATTAAAATTTTACTGCTCATGCGATACCACAAAACTGAATTTTTTCTTAAATTCACAGAAGCAAAGCCGAAACCAAGTGACGTTGCTGAAACCTTTTTTAGAAGAGGGGCATGCAAACTGAGTCTAGTCACACTTTAGGGAGGAGTTTTGCCTTCCACAGTCTTTTAATGAAAGCGCATTGTATTTCTTACGTTGTTGCGCCACTGTTTTTTTCAAATCGATATCATTTTCAAATATTTTATGAACAGATTGATTTTATAACCATGTAGCCCACTATTTGTATGCGCGATTGCTGGGCTATAGTTATTTTTAATAAATAGGTACATCAACAAAAAACAAGCTACAATAATTCATCAAGACACTTTGAAGTTTTGCGACAAATGCGGTGGAATAGTAGATGGCGATCCCTGCGATCATGGGAGTTGCCATCATAGCCCAGTATCGGATGTTTCTCAGGCTATTTGTCTACATTGTGTTCTGTTTCGATGAAACGATTAATGCCATTCTTACACGATCGTTTTTAACGGCGCGGCGGTGTAGGGGTTTGAGCGGCCGCTTCGCAGTCGACAGACTTTAATACCATTTCCTTAACCTATATTCCACACACCAAGTTTCGATGCACTGCTGGGATTCCTTGATCTTATTTCTTCGTTTATCCCACTCTACTACTACGGCTACGACGACACTCCGGTGTTGTACTACTTTCATTCATTGTTTTGTCACTGTGATGCTGAAAATGTTTGCAAATTTGACATCTGGTTAGATATTAGAGCTTGGATTTCCTGCATAAATGCCTTCTCCACAACATTCTTGCGAAATTTGTTCATGACAGTGCACATGGAAATCCCTTTCCAGCTTCAAAGCAACAATAAAAAAGTATGTGCATTGTTGGCCATTACAATTTTGAACTTTGATTTTCACGGGCCCCCCAGACTCTTACGGGCCCTGGTGCGGCGCACCGGCTGCACCCCCCCTCCCGTGGCGTCTGTAGACAACCTTCCCAAACTGACCACAATTTTTCAGTTGACAATTTTTTTGCTGAGGATCTTACTCTTTAAAAGAGAATTTTCTTGATTTTGATCAACACTTTTATTTAAATCAATGATAATTTGTGCTTTTTAAAATTTGCAAACTTGTATTTTTTGAGATCAACTCAAAAAAATTTTTGAATTTTTCTAGTTGATGATCTTTGTTTTTAAGCGCTTCGCGACCCACAAATAAATCATCCTTGTGCTCAAAATCGGGCCTCGGCCCACGGTTTACTGATCATTAGGGCAAGTTTTTGGTAGTGAGCTTGAGCGGCTTGGGTTTTTGTAAGAGTTCTGGACGCATAGAATAATTTTCATATTCTTGATTAGATAGATTTACAAAAAGTCAATTTTTTTATCGTTAGATTAAATTTCTTTTAGGGTAATAATGACAATTTCTTATAATTAACACTGTAAGTCAAAAATTTTTTTCGCTTTTGTGAGAAAAACTGTTAACTCTAATAAGTGTGATAAAACTTACTCGATTTTTTTGTTTTATTTTGCAATGTTTGCCAATTTTTTGTACGGTAGCACGTATTGTTAATTGTCACAATTACAATTGTGATGCAATAATCAAAGTTAGACGAAATTATGAGCAGCTGTGTTGCAATCGAATAGTTGCAACAATTAGGAGGTGCAACACTGTACAGGGCGGGCCATAACTCCCCCCATCCATATGCTATTATGTTATAGTTCTTCGTCGTTTGAACTGTTTGTTGCGAGCTTTACGCAGGAAGATGTACATGTATATAGGCCACACTGCGTTAGCGCTCATGCTCTGTTTGCGATTCTTCAGTTAGACTGGGCCATCACGACAGGTAGACTGCTTGGCCCCATCACCTGTCTGCCACAAAAAGATGGAAGTATCCCGTTAAGTGTCTTGCCCAAGGACACAACAAGCAAGCTTGCCGGCTTGTTCTTCACACTATGTGCTGAGCGCCAAGCAGGGAAGCTGTGAATACCATTTTTCACAGTCTTTTGGTATGACTCGACTTGGGAAATGAAATGAAAGAAATGATCCTCCGGTGAGATGGTGTAGTGATGAGAGCGTCCGCTTCGCAGTCAGTAGACCTGGGGTTCATTTCCCAAGTCGAATCATACCAAAGGACTGTAAAAAATGGTATTCACAGCTTCCCTGCTTGACGCTCTGCACAATAGGGATAATGTGGAGAACAAGCCGGCAAGCTTACTTGTTGTGTCCTTGGGGAAGACACTCAACGGGATGCCTCCACTTTCATGTGGTAGACAGATGGTGGGGCCAAGCAGTCTACCCGTGGTGGTAGCCCAGTCTAACTAAAGACTTGCAAACCGAGCCTGAGTGCACACGTAGTGTATCTGCATCTTCCTGCATAATGCTCAGAACGAAAATGTTATAGTTAGTTATGCAAGTATCATAAGTTTTTTCTTGTTCTTCAAAGAAACTATAAGATATGGAACAAAAAACCCTGCTATGTTGAGAAAAAAATATCTCACAGCACATGGCGCCTCAAAATATTATGTAGCGATAATGAGGTCCAGCACAGATATACTGGATACGTAAGGTATATGAATGGGTAGGGACTGCACATTTGTTAGGTAAAATCGTTTGCAGTATTACGAAAAGACATCTACGATGCTAATTTGGAATATCTTCTTATTATTTGAGGTGAATCAAGAAAGAGTGAATAGTTTATTTATGCAGGTGCAGTGTGCAAGCTGATTAACAGCTGTTACTTTACTATTCTACAGTGAAATCAACTGTCAAAAGTGTGAGATGACTTATTTATTTAGATTTTGCAGTAATTGCGACTTAAATTTTTAAATGATGCCAAAAGTTAAAGCTACCAAATCATCAAAAACTCAACCCGTACTTCAAGAGTTTCTCGTAGAATTTATGAAAAGTTCCCGCAACGAATTATATTGCTGTACAGTTGCTTGCGTCAAACGCTGTCTTCTTGAAACACATCGATATACATGATACAATTTAGGAAAGGATGTAACTTTCAAAATCCACAAAACGATACTACATAGCACTAAACCAAAACCACTTTTCATTTTTGATATTTTAGCCGAAAACGTTCAGCTTAGAGTGTGTGTAAATATGTAAATAAATTATCAAAGATGAAAAGTGGTTTAGTGTTGTTAAATTGCTTAGTAGTATCATTTTATGGGCATCGATATAAGTCCAAACACGAAAAAGCATTTGGCAGCAGATTTGAACAACTAATCCCACACACTTCGCAACCGTTTTTGAGCAGCAGTAACACCGATCTTGTGGAAAAGGTGACCAAACGATTTTGTCTGTATATATTCCTTTGTACGAGCTAAACAATAAGCATATCAAAAACCTATTTTTCGACATAGGTCGCATTTTCCATCTGAAACTAGCCTACTTGTAGAAAAACAGCGCTGCAATTAAGCGTAGATGAGTTACAGCGGACAAGAAATGCTGTACGGCAGTGGTTCTCAAACTTTTTGCGATGCGACGCATTTAAAAAAGCTTGCGAGACTTTGCGACGCACCAGACAGCATCCTGCAGTTTGGTTTGCCGTACTGCGAGATAAATGTGACCCATAATCTACATAAATAACTGCCCCTATGCAGATGCTCCCGAGATTTTAGATTGGTCTGTCATCTTCAATCGTAAAATTACGCTCTTCTAAGTTTGTAACTCATCTTTCCTATTTTCGTCCAACATACAACTAAATGCTTTATTCTTTATATATTTTTCGCCAATTAAGTTAAACTTCTGCAATTTGATTCTTGAATGACAAGTCAACCGTTGCAACAGTGCATTGAAAACACTATTATGAAAATGTCAAAAGAAAGTAAGAAAGGAATCTACGATCAGAGTTCTTTTGACGCAATAAAACCTAGACTTAATGGCACAAAACCAAAATATTCCGCGACGCCCTTTGGAAAATTGAAACGACGCACCGGGGCGTCGCGACGCACAGTTTGAGAACCACTGCTGTACGGCATAAGACAAACAACTTTTTCTGGTTGTTGATGAGAGCACTCTATCTTGGTAGAATATTTAAATATTTTAGTTGGAAGCTTAGAAACACCTTAAGTCAGTTTTTTGTTGTTGTAGGCCTGTTAACCTCTACCATTTGCACCTGATAGCCATGGCATTGTTCAAGCAGTTGACAATGATGTTCGATCTCTTGGAATCAAGAAAAACTCTTTCTGTCTTATGGTCTGATGCAGCAAAATATACGGTGGCTGCTGGTGCTATTCTAAAATCTCGGTATCCCAAGCTGTTTCACATCAGATGTGTAGCACATTTATTGCACAATTGTGCTAAAAGCCAAATCTCACTTTGAAGTGTTGATCAGCTAGCTAATCACGAAAGTCAAATCAGCAACAATTGAAAAGGATTCAAAGAAGCCAAATTCGCTACTACTGATTGCCCGCCTCATCCGGTTGTTACAAGATGAGGCAGCTGGTTACATGCTGTCTTATATTATGCAAAGAATTTACATGAAGTGAAAGCGATTGTGGAAAGTTTTAAAGAGTTCGTTAATTTAGTAACTCAAGCAAAAGTTGGCTTGCAAGTAGCTGGTTTAGTTGCTCAACTACTGAAAATTAAGACCAGTATGAATGTCTAGTTAAGTTTATAGAACGATGGAAAGTGCCGAGTACACCATCAACGAAGCGATGCAAGCAATCCGAGAACTTGTCTTTGGAGAAGATACTTGCAGCATCAACCGTTACATTGAAAAACGAATGCAAAACAATGACATTTCTGAACATCGGAAGACCAGATATATACCGGCTGTTTACAATTTACTTTAACATTCCCAGCCTACAACTGCTTGTGTAGAAAAAAGTTTTTACTTCCTGCGATACTGTCAGCCAAGGATAGAAAATTTAAGGTCGAAAATCTAAAAGACTACATGCTTGTACATTTCAATTCTTGCACCTGGTGATTGTAGAGTTGGCTGCTTATATAAGGCGCGTGTATTGGAAGTTTTGTCGAGGAATTGTGTGTTTTCGTTAACTGAATGTTTATTTTATTATAAAAACTCAAGAAGCATTAATTTATTCAGTAAAAATATTATTAAGTCAATTTTTTTGAATTTTTAAGTCAATTATCTTTAGATTTTAAGTTAATAGAAACCTGCCCTGCTGTCCACTGATTTGCAGTATAACATTACAAAAGAAAAACTGAAGAAGGTCGAATAAAATAAAAATACTACAAAACTCTAGGCTTTCAAATCGCAGATACATTTTTAAATTTTACGATGAATGACGTAAAATTTAAAATTGAATTACCCGAGTGGTTTTCAGTTGTTTGAGGCTTGCAGAACCTAGTGGAAAAACAAATGGTTTGCAACACCTTGTGGTTAACTGGCAGCATTTTTATTGAAAGCTGTTACGCCACTCTGAAATTGTATTAACGTATTACAAATAACACAGAACAAATCTTAATTTATAGCACGATTTCTTCAATGCCTGTGTAAAATTTACGCTGATTTCTAACCGAAATACCGCAGACAGCTTTGAAGATTTAGTCCAAACTTTAAGCAAATTTATAGACTTTTGTTTTGTAGTCTTAATCAATATTGCATTGGCTACACCTAATGCTACTCACACAGCACTGGGTGTGCCAAAGATCGTTCCACTAGGTGATTGAACATTAAGAAACAAAATTTTCCTACAACAAATTTATTTACGACGAAATAATAAATTAAAGACGATTGTGTTCGAATTTATGCAATGGGTCAAGACTAGATCTGGAGGTGTTTTGGTGAGAATAATAAGAAAAAAAATACGGTAAGCGCAATGATGTTCACGGAAAATTGAGATAAACAGCAGAACTGCCGGCAGTATTTATACCATGTCCATGGAGGTTCCTGAGTATTGGAAGTGGTATCTCTGCATGCTGCAGTATCTCGGTTTGATGTCATTGGGTTGTTTGCTTGATTAGACGGTGAGAACATTAAGCAGTAGCGAGGAATGTTGGCCTGAACAAAAAGTAGTTTTCTGATTGAATCAGATCGAGATCTCTTGCTACTGCTTCTCAGAACTTCATTGATCGAGAGAGTCGAAGTACTGTGTTTTCAAATGTGCTACTGCTTTTTAGTAACTTCCAAGATGATACATTTTTTTGGAGTAGATGTAAGCCCATGACATTCATTGATGGCTCAACTGCAATACTTATTTCAAGCAACCGAAACGAATCAGCGCTTCTTTTTTGTATGAAAATCTTATAGCCACAAGTGTATTATCTTTTATATCGTGATTTAAGATAAGATATCATTGAGTAAATAATGGACGAAGTGAAAGTCTTGCTGCAGTTTGAACAAACAGCTCCATCTTATATTGTGTTCTGAAACAAGTTAAGCTGAGTTGTAAGCCATGATTGCTGTAATTTCTTTGTTGAGCAATATTGGTGTTGGCTTTAAGGGCGATTGAAAAAGTTTCTAGGAAGGCGGTTCCGTACTACCATTGACATCGAGTATGAAATGTACAATTTTTACTAAAATACTCATAATTTACTTTAGCATGGCTGTTTTTAGCAAGTGTATTCGAAGGGATGGGAATGGCAAGTTGAAAAAGAATTCTGTAAAAAGGTCTTCCTACACGAGTTTATGAGGCACTAAATCATGAAATGTTCTCCAAAAAATCCCCCTGGTCTCTTAAATATGGCCTTACCTGTCTACGAGCCAGCTTCATCGGTTTGCCTTATCAAGTTATCAGATATTAATTTTATTCGGTTGAGCTCACGAGAAGGATATTTTGTTAATTGCGTTCTATTCCGAATTTCACCACCCCTCCCCGACCCTGCCAGCAGTATGAGACGTTCCACAAATTGCAGTGTTTCTCGCAAACAAAATAGTTGTATGCAAGCAGTCTGGGATGGGCAAAAAAATGCGACATAGTCGAACAAAACAGATGGATTAATAAACTATCTGCGCTGAGCTGAATTTCAGTCATAAAAGCAAAATTTTGTTGTCATCTTTGTGCCGCAGTCTTATTTTCGTCTTGATGCCTTTGCCGAACTAACACTGTGTCTGGGATTTTTAACTCCTTTTAAAAACTTGCTTTTGAGCCAAAACGTGTTATGAAAACAAGTTGCTTCCTTCCATCAATTTCTAGTTAACTCAAGTCTAGTTTTATGAAGCGCTAACCACGATAAACTGGCAAATACGACTGCATTACTTTGGTAATTACTTTTTAATTTTGCTCAAGCTCCAACTATAGGTGCGGCCTATAAACTAGTTCATTTTCATACCCTTTGCTAATACAACCTTCTGGCTTACTGCTGTGCTTCTTCACATATGCTTTGCAACAACTCGAACCACGCAATACATGCTAATCGTTTGAGTGTATCATCTACTGTTTTTTTAGGCACCTTTAGTTGGCGCTATTGATTCAAGTTTTGAACAAAAAATATTAGGCTTGCGCATGACGTCTTTCTCCTCTAGCTATTTGTTTCGGTTGAAATAGCTAGTGTGAAGTCTTTACACTTGGTACAAGCTGGGTTAGATAGCTTTTAGCTTTGTGTTAGATACCTTTGAGTGGTTAAGCCTTTTAGCTTAATATTGTTTCAGTGGTTCTTCTTTTATATTCTGTTTGAATAAGGTTGTATAGGGCTATTTAGCTATTGATTGATGCAATATGGCCAGAGTCATAAATCTGTATTTTTCCCATTCTGTATATTTCTAATTCTACTTACCCCTAATTTTGTATCAGTAATAACCTGTAACTCTATAACATTCCAATCTGATATTTAAGTTACTGTTTTGATTTAATCTGTTGGAGTAAAGTGATAGATACCAGCTCTGCATTGAAGACGACAGCATGGCAACACCAAGTGCTACTGCGATTTTTCTTGTATTTCCTTCAAGAGTGTATTTTGCCTTCAAACTTTTAACAACAATCAAAACCGCTTGTTACACTAATAGAAATCCACAATAAATCATCACAGATCAATACATTTCTTTTCACAACACTCTACTAAATTACTCTCTCTCTTTCTAAATCGTAAAAAAATCTCGCTGCCTTAAATACAAAAGGACGATCTTCTGGAAAATGCCAGAACATCATGTGAGACAGAAAAAACACCGCTAATAAATTACGTAATTGGCCATCAAAATAAATCTTTGAGAAGAAACAAGATTCACTAGAATACTCTGGAACTTAGTCACGTGGTCAACCATTGTGACGTCAGAAAAGGCGTGTGGGTAACAAACCTATTAATGCGAAAGAAAAAAAGGTCTCATTTCGAAAACAGTTTAGCAAGTAGGGCTTCAGACAATTGAGATTTCGCCAATCTCGCTTTTTTGCTCTTGGAAAAGACACTTTAGTGGATTCTTCCATCTCTATATGTGGCACACAAGTGGTGAGGCCAAGTAGTCTACCAGTGATGATAGCCTAGTCTGTCTAAAGACGTGCATATAAAGCGTGAGCACATATGCTAGAACGAATATATGAACCGCTTTTATTTTTAAAACTGCTTTTGTAGTAAAATGCTATTTATTTCTATTCCAAATAATTATACAATCAAGTTCATACTAGGTCCAGTGTTCGAAATTATCAGTACGTTAAAGTAGTTTAAGGTGGGGGACCTACCACCCAAAAGCAGGGACCAAACGACGTTTCGACCAGTTGATATATAAAAAGATTTTCAGCTAAAAAAGTTGGCAATATTCAAATCTCCATATTTCAAAATCACCTTGTTTCGCCATTTTTATGCCTTATCATAAGTTTGTTCAACTGTGCCTTTAGCCTACTACAGGCGACTCACGAAGACAGGAACTTAGTGTCACGGGACAAAAAACATTAAAACACAGTAAGAAATGATACTAGGTTTTATAGTAAAATCATTTTATTAATATTTATTTTTGCATTCAGTATGCGAAAACATTTGGCTTTATAAAAGTTTAAATTTTCAAATTCAGGTCTTACGATAAAATAACAAAAAACATTGCACTAGATCAGGCTTACCGGTAAATATTTCCTTAGGATGTTTATCACAATGTCTAAGTAGGGCCGAATTATCAATATTTTCAGAATAGCAAAATTTGTTCCGTAGTACTCGATGTTCAGTCCAACAGAAATCTTTTTCACTTTGGACTAAACATAGAGTTCTATGGTTCTTGTATTTATGGATATTTTTGGTTGAAAATTTTACCACTTGACTAAAAAATGACGCGTATCAAATTTAATGCGTATGCACAGCTTAGCTTTTGAGTTACTCTTGACTATACAGAATTATCATTTTTTCTGCCCACCTGATATAAATGT
Organism: Trididemnum clinides; assembly: GCA_963675345.1. Lineage (NCBI taxonomy): Eukaryota > Metazoa > Chordata > Ascidiacea > Aplousobranchia > Didemnidae > Trididemnum > Trididemnum clinides. The sequence continues at coordinate 13,276,780 of OY776286.1, forward strand.
CAGCAACGAAAGGGTCTTTTTTAGTAAACTCCGTACTAATTAAATTATCTCCATACCAATACGTTTTGTTATCCAGGCTTACTTCGATCTGCACTCCCAACACAAAATCGTTTTCTTTTAATAACTTGCTGTAGAAAAATGGCATCCTGCTATAAAAATTCGGACTAGTAATGGATTGAAACGTCTTCATAAGCCTATTTTTTTAAAAGTATTTTCAATAGATCGGTTATCTGGCTTAGACCAACACAATACTGCACAATGTTACTACCATTTACGAATAATTTCATCAGTCCTTAGAAGTAACGCTAGCCTTAGTATGTTATCGGTCGAAACATTAAAAAATTAAATTGAAAACAACATTTTCAATCTCTTTTTAAATGTATTTTTAAACATTTTCATGGACTATAGGATAAATCATCACTTCTTCTTTGATGTTTTTTCATTCTTTTGACCGCTATTTCGTGGCACATGATACTTGAACGAATGCACGGCAATTTAATCAAAATTTCAAATTTTAATCTATCGTTACTTTACAATAAGCACAAAGGCAAACACAAATACATAAAAACTAAAAAGAACAAAATTAAGCTAGATGCTTACAGAAAAATCAGGAAGTGCCGCCTCGAAGAGGTTACAATCAGTAATGCAAATATTAAGCTATATTATGCGGTTCCAATCATTTTGTTTTTATTAAAAAACTGAGAAAAAATTTTGAAGTTTTTCTACCGCTACAAGTTATATTGTTTATTTTCGATGTACAGTCGCATGGCAACTGGAATTACAAAATACATACTAATCCTGCTTCGAAGTTTGCAATGATGCCTGTAACGTGTGCTCCTACCACAAGTACTGCAACCACACAGAGTAGAAAGTGATAAAGTTGTCTTTTGAGAAAGCACAACAACGCTAGTCACGCGGGCGTTTAACAAACGATTGCAAGCCAGCACTCCAACACTAATATTTTCCTCTTGTCAAAATAACTTACAAGGTTAAAATTTAGTTCACTCAACCATCAAGAGCACCATTGCCCGAACGTGTAACATTGTTTATACATTCGTTGGTTTTAAACGTTTACAACAGTCCAACGAGTCAATTGCAGAACTAGTAACCAAAAAGTACATAAAAAATATACACATAACAGCACATTAAAAGAACACAAATGTTTTGCAGTGTTTTAAAAAGCATGATACAGATAACAGTGATGCTTCAGCTAAACTTACTATCCACCATCAAAGAAATTCACTACAGCATGTGAAATCTTAAAAAAAAGCTTTAGCAATGAACGACGTGTGGCTTAAATACACTAACAAAAAGCGAAATCAGCATTTGAATAATTTTGAATTTTTAAAATGCACTTTTCCTAGACACTTTCAATATACGTACAAACGGAATAGCACCAAGTGAATAACCAAAATTACTATATTTATCTTCAGTGGTCGAGGATAGCCACTGTACACCAGATACGATATAATGTCTAGGTACTAGTGTCCGCCAAAGACGTCCTGCAGTAGTTTCAGGCTTAGATTGGTATGCGAACCTTTTAAACTGTTTGTCTTCTGAATGTTAGCAACACCTGGAGGTTATATGAGCCAAACCAGAACTCAGAAAAATCCAGAGACCCAAGGCGTTTTGCCAAAGCACTTCCATTTTGGCAGGGCGGTATCGACGCCGTCGTTGATGCAACAATAACGATCAGAGGCAGAGAAACATATTAGCACCTCATAAAAACACAACTGCAATGATTAAGGCGAAAACCCGACCATCATAAAAGTGTTTTAAACTTGGATCAACATGCTTTGTGACGATTTTTCGGGTTACCTTGATCGAAGAGAGCCCACGAGGACAATTTTTGACTTAAGGCAAGTGTTCAGTGGGTTCTAGGTTCTAGATTGCAATATGCGGTGATAAGTTCCAACGAATTGACCAGCAAGCGAGTTCAAACTGTGCGACATATTTCATTCCACCGCTGCAAGCGATACAAGGCCAAACTACAACAAGTTGTTAGCATAAGCCTCATCAGCCATTTTTGGAGAGAGCGCAATTAGAGGATTTTTTTCTTCACTGGCAACGTATGTGGGAGGAAGAGGAGCAAGCTGCGAGAACATAAAATAGTTGAAAATTTGTCAACTAAAAAATATAAAACAGCACCAAGAGATAAAAACCGTAAGTAAGCAATGGCGCATTTGCTATGATCAAAGAAACTATTCAAGTTGCAGTCTATGTTCCATGATATGGTTCAGCATATTTTCACATTGGTTCAATGCAAAGCAGCTGTAGATCGTTTGTGCAATCACGCCGAAAAAGCTCTACTACCTGATCAATGGCTTTTTGTAACGTTTTCTTCACTCTCAATATCGGCAATCTCGCAGATGGATTCTTGTTCCATGTTTCTCGCATTATTTTCGCCATTAGCGTTAACGACTGAAAGAAAAAATCACGTCATTTGGCTACAAGGAAACGCAACTTGGTTCGCAGATCTAACGAAGTGTCACGTCACTAGCTTGCAATTAACACTCTGACCATATTACTCTGATCCGCGTCAAACTCTTACCTAAAAAATGCAGTATGACTAGCTAAAATTATCTTATACCTTGCAATACGCATTCTTCTACGAAAAGCATATCGTAATAATTCATACCGGATCCAACGACCATCTGTTAGGAATGACAGGGCGATATCCGTCGACACAAACAACTTTCCGCATCTCTTCAAAACTGGGATCAAAATTTACAACATCATAGTACGGTGGTTGATATTCTTCAACAATTCCTGGAAGGTTGAAACGTTAACATCGTACACAATTCAACAAGTTTGCAATCGTCAGAATATCTACGCAAGGACTTTCCCACCTTTCAACAAAACAGCATGTAGAGGGCGCCTATATCGTCGTAAGCAAAAAACCGGACGTGAGGTTTTGTTTCCGTAAAAGCTTCTACGACAGCACGCCACTCAAATAACTCAAAAATTGAAAAAATCGTCCGACGACGATTGCTATACGACGTTAAAGCCGTTTGGCAATGTTAAGTCGTTTCCTGTTTTTTGTTCGAACCTAAAATTGCCCTTCGCCGTAGGAAAATAAAGATACAAAATGTTTAGAAGACGAAAGTAATCCCATTATTACTCTCCTAATTGGTGACAAAGAGTATTTTCATGTTTTTAGGTCCTGAAGTGATTACAGATAGGACAAAAGGACGGAAATTGTACCTTATAATAGATGGACATAAAGCCGAGTATACAGGGTGTTCCAAAAGTTTTGGGCACATTTTGACGTTGAATATGTCAAAAACTATTAAGGAAATAACAATGCATCTGATATATTCTGAAAGCTTGCAGTCTCAAGTTTTTTATAGAATGTTCAAAGATGTTCAATGTGAACACCGTTATTCATACGCCACACATCAAGCCAATAGTCAAATTCCTGCTAAAATGCGTTCCAGCATTGTGTTGTCTATGGTTGCAAGTTGCAACAACTTCCGTTATTCGGCCTTGAGATCAGCTACATCTTTTGGAAGGGGGAGGCGCATAGACCAGTGCTGTCACGAAACCCACAAAAAGAAGTCGCAGGGTGTGACATCTGGAGACCTAGGATATCAGGGCAAGAAAATGCGATCATCAAGTGTCGCTGAATCAGTTTTTGAAAGTTTAAGGACACAAAACGCTTTTTCTGGTTGAATGAAAGCCATTGGTGGATCTAGGTTATTTTAGTTATTTAAGCTACATGAAAATATATGAAAAAATTATCTGCATGACAAAAAAAAAACTCAATGAAGTTAGCATTAAAATGACAACAGTTTCATTCAACTATCATTCATAGATCAGCAGAAATGAGGACTTGAAATGTGCCCAAGACTTTTGGAACTCCCTGTATAATACAATATATATGGCTTTAATATCACACCAATCTAGTCGCGTTGCTAGTACAGAGCATGTCGAGAACGCAGCAATTAATTTGACAAATTCGTGATCAGTACCAATTGAATTAACTAAAGGAAAAGTACTAAAAAAACGAAACCACAGGTTTAGGTAAGGTCCGCTGGATAAGCAATATAGCTTTGAAAAATACAACAGCAAGTGGGCGGTACCGCTTCAAGTGGCAAAAGTCAGAGCGAACACATTCTTTTTTTTAGACTCGTAAGCTTTAAAAACGACATTGAAATTAAGTGACACAAAATATACAAGATTCTACGCAATTCTTGTGGAGCTGCAACTCCACGATACAAAATATATTACAACAATTTTGAATCGATGCAAAAGCGAAAATATGCTTTCAAACTTACCTCCAGACCTGCATCTCCTGGCCACCTCCCACAGAACAAGCGAGAAAGAATAAACGTCGGCCTGCTTAAAGCACTCAAAGCTGGCAATGTTTAGCGTTTCATCCAGTACCTAGTTGTTCAACAACAATACGTGATTCTACATTACACTAACATTTAATACTTTCTTATGAAATTTTTTTCAGTAAATAAAATCTTCTCAATTTACAGAGTATCTAACTTAAAGCAAAAATGACATAAGTAGCAAAGTGTTACACACATAGTGTAGCATGCAAACCTCTGGCGGCATGTATCGCTTAGTCCCAACACGATGACTTTTTTTAGGTATGTTGACTGTACCTTCGGTTGGGTTGTGAATGACAGCAAGCCCTGTAAAAAGATGGGCTCAATAAACGACAAGGTTTCAAAACAAAACGGATCTTTTACTGTTAGGATTTGTTACACATTTAAATACCAAACATATTCTGTTAAAACATTTTGCAAATAACGCTTCAGGCGGAAGCAATTCGGCCCTGCAAAAAGTCCAAGTAAAGTTATCAGAGAAACATAAGGTAAGTGCGCGGCAAAGATAGAATGTTCCAGCATAAATACATGGCACTTGATAACTTCCTCCGAATCAAAATTTTAACAAAGAAACTTTTCACAGATGCGATTTTCAAGCATGATCGAGAAAGTTTCAGTCTCTGCACCAGTGATAGACACAAAAATCACAGGACTTGATCAATAAATGCGAAAATCAACTGACAGAACAACGGCACTACCATGCGTTAATGAACACGGGAAGTTTTTAACAGTTTACGGACTATATTTGTGTGCGTACAAATTACAAAAATTAGTTTTGCTAAAACAGACCAAGCATATCGTGCTAATTCACAGCATTATTGAAGTTATAAAGGCCCTTGATAACACTATGCTTAGACTGGATGCCAAGACCATCTTAGTAGCCCGAAGTGGCGAGTTGTTACCATAATCTGCAGACACCACACTAACTCAATAGAGAGCGTGGATGGGCTTATTTTTTTTCCGCTGAAGCCAGCACTACCATGCAAGCTCTCTGCCGCTCAAACAGGACTTTATTTCTCTTCTCTTTCTCTCGACTCTCGCACTGTGCTTTCCTCTCAGTCATCTCTTCTCTCTAATCCTACCTGACCAGAAACAAAACATCATCTTTTCTTTCCAATATTCTTAGACTGCAATGAGCTGCCAGTCACGCAGATGAATAAGTCAAACGGGAAACGCTGATTCAGTAAATCAGTTTCTTCCAGCTTTTCTCACCAGTCGTCTTCACTCAATTGTTTGCACTGGCGAGACGTACTATTTCCTGTAAACTTTTCGACGCACAAGTACCCTTATTTTCTATTGAAAATCTGTGCTTTTTTGTGATATTTGCGGTGTCCTCTCTTGTGTTTGCGATTAAATATACAACTTGCTTGAAATGCACATCTTTTCCAAATTGAGAATCTTTCAAGCAACTGGTCACCAGACTCCAGACACCTACATCTCATTTTGCCTGGTCCTGCTACGGACTTAACGCCGCTCTCTCTTCGGCAATTCTTTCTCTTTATTCGACCTCTGGTCTAGACCGTGGAAGCGGCCCACTTCAGCGCCTCCATCCCGAGGCAGAGGTCAGGTAATGCAAGCCAACAAAATGTGTATAGTCGGCAGGGTAGCCCACAGCAACATGTTGTGACTTCATATATAAGTGGTTTTTTGTTGTTGCGCGCAGGGAAAAGCACATTTAGAACTAGGTTTCCTGCTTGGCTACCAGTGCTTTAACCAGATCAGAATAGTTGAAGCCATTCACCGAACGACTAGCAAAACGCGACTACTCGGTAAACCATGCGATTCAAGATGGTCTAGAGGTGACGCTGTGAACAGGTGATTGCAAAGTCGTATGTTTTTTGTGACTGACGGGAAGGCTTGCGGTTTGGTTGTTTGGTGCTTGATGTCCACTGATGGTTTACGACTTTGAATTCGAAGGTTTAGTACCTGATGTGAACGCTCGGGATTTGTGTGTTCTGTATTTGATGTTGACTGATGGTATAGCACTCTGAATTCACGTTTAATTTATGGCGGGAACACTCGAGATTTATGAATTGTGTACTTAATGTCTACTGATAGTACAGGGCTCTTCTATTCACTGGCTTAGTTCCTGTTGGAAATCTTCGAGATTCGCGTGAGTTGTATCCAATGCCAACTAATAGCGTAGGACTCCAAATTCACGAGTTTAAGTCCCTGACATGAACAATCGGAAATCGTGGGCATTGAATTGTCAAATTGATGGTGCAGAAATCTAGATTTGCAAACTTAATTCCTCTCAAGAGCGACTGCAGTTCGTATAAATAAATAAAATACCCTGCTTGGCTGTAGCGCTTGTGCTGAAAATGCACTTTGCCCGCACTACTGAAGACTACGAAAAAGGACTGAACTTGGCTGTCTAATGTTTAAAGCTGAAAAGGGGAATGAAGGATAAAAACTAACTTATAAACCAAATGTAGAGTAATCCTATAGTCAACTGTACAGCACAACTTATACCATCGTTTGCCTTGATGCTACGCAACTTCGTATCATTACATAATTCAGCATAGCACACCATGTTTGGCGTTAAGGACTAATCTAAAGGCCTGTACTCCATTGATAAGAATTGTATGACAGAAAACATGCTCATAGATAAGATTACAACATAATGTAGAGCAGTATGCAGTTGCACCATATCACGGTTTACTAGCTAACACAGCGATGCTGAACAGCATCTGGCAAGAACTAATTTTCGTACTTCACCACGTCAGTGGTGAAGTGAAATGAAATGAATGTGAAATGAATCCCCCAGCATGACGAGATGGGATGACTTTTCAAGCACCTATCAATGCCAGCCCACCTTGTTGATGGTGGGGCTACCAGTCTGCATTTTTACTGATTCAAAATACATTGCTGTTTTAACCTAACTTGATGTTAATCAAGTTTGCGATGTGAGCTTGGATATCAGCAAAACGTCCTACTCCATCTCAAAAAAAAGAGTTTAACACAACAAACTAGGTAGTATTCAAAAACTGACAAGTTCAAGCGATATTAACGTTTATGCAACTAGTGGGATAAGAAAAGTTCGCGCCTGTACAGTTGTTTTTCGGTCGGTTCCTAATTACTACAAACGATTTTACTGACAGGTAGTGAGAACGACCATAACAAAATTTGCCAAAGTTTGCTACCGCGCTAAAAATAAATGATATCATTATTCAGCTAAAAAGACCTGTAGATAATTTGAATTATATCCAAAACACTAAAATCTATTTTTGTTAAAAAGACAAAACTAAAACTTACCCAGGTCCGCAATGCAACAAGTAAGATCTTCTTTCACCAGAATATTCTTACTTTTTATATCGCGATGAGCGATTGCGGCTTTACCCTAAATATAATCCGGTGAGATAATCTAAAATTTTCAGCTTAATGTATAAAGCACGTGGTGGCACAAAAAGTACTGGTAAACAATCGATAATGAATGGTGATTTAGAGCAAAAATGTCATAACCCAAGTGTCCAACAACTTTAAATGTGATGTCGATGAGCACCATTGCCTTCCAGAGACTACGGTAGTGAAGCTGCTCACCAAGCGTAAACAGGCAATCATGGGGCTACCAAACAATGACGGTCCGCCTCGCAGGCGATTCAATCCGTTTACTGATCTACGTTTGTAACAGATTTAAAATGACTGCCCCCTTTTCTCCGATTTGATCAGCATCTTGTATTGGCTTCTTTGAGCTGACGGTGAGAGGACAAGATGTTCAGATTCCTTCTTCAATTCAAGCAAGAGGAAGAAAATATCATCATCATGTGTAGCTTCATTTTTCTTTTACAATTGGATAAAGGTGCGGTTTGAATACAAAAGTTGATTGACAATTGAAATTGCAAAGCCAAATCAAAATTAGGTCGAGGGAAAATAAAGCTGGTTTTAAAGCAACCATAACGCAGCTTGATCGTCCACCACTGAAGCTGATGCACTGCTATGAGGTTACGACCCAACAGAAGCAACTAACAACACTCTGGGTAGACAGCTTCACTATTCCAGCCAGATGGAAGCAGGTGAGACCTTGTGATAAGCTTTTATGCGGGAAGGGTGATTAACCGAGTGAATAGCGGTTAGCAACACAACCAAAATAAATGTACGAGCGTAGCAGTACAATCGCATAGGTCAAATTTCAAGTGGTTCTCACCCTAACGCCTTGTATATCCGTGTGAAGATGAATGATTCCATTCGTTGCTGTCAGACACAGCTGCAGCATGAGGCGCTGATCGAGTTCACGACGCTGAAGGAAATCATAAAGCGAACCGAACGGGTGGTAGTAACAGACCAGCCACAGCTGAATGCAAACAGTTCTAGTTAATACCCAATACAGGAAGTAATATTCATGCGACTTCTGGCTGCACCAACAACAATTGCTTGGTACACAAGACGCTACTCTCGTAATCGAGAGGCAGCGAGTTCAACGCCCACATATGTTGTGCATTAGATCCTTGAAAAACTAATACACGACAAACTACTTTCCTGCAGCGGCGTGGGGCTTGAGTTAGAAATCTTCTTTGACGGCAATACTACTAACTTTGAAAGAAAATATGACTGACAATTAACTATTCTTTGCATACATCCTGAACATCTTCAACCACCTAACTGCAAAACCTGCGTCTTTTTACAGAATAGTGCGAAAAAACACAACACAAAAAATAACAATGGATTTCCTTTTAGATTGAGTTAGGTAGGAATAAGACGTATCCTTGGCCGAAAATACGTACAGGAAAAACAGATCATTCTATTTTGAACCATTTCTACAAGCAGACAAGCAGCTCCAATAACAAAAGACAAACTGTGGTAGTGAGTTAAGATTTATTTTGTTCGCGATAAAATATCAAAAGTTAACATGATTATTACTTATTCCCACCCTCGAAAGCACTTTGCTGCTGAAAGGTATAATCAACATAATTTATCACAACACAGGTGTAAGATGCTTGGTTCATTTGTACAGTAATTGTAATTTAACATTTCTTGAAAGTCGTTGAGCGATATAAACAAACCGTTGTAGCATTGCCAGACACACTCGTAAGAAATCCGACGCTACAACAAACGAAGCCAGACACAGTGGCACCGCAAAGCTTCAATGATAAGCATATCGAGACAGTTAGCAATTTCTGCCATTAGAGCTAGCTCTAATGGCAGAAATTCTTTGTCGACCATGAATTATAACCTGAAAACTTCCTACATGTACTAATTTCCAACGCAAACCATTGCAATTAACATTCAGTAGATGAGTACTTCTACAAACACACTAAAAGCACATAAAAACCATTCGCAACATCTATACTACAAAGCACGATTCTGTTCGTCTGTTTTAACTCCTCCGAAATTACTGGGCTTTTAAACATGAAACTTGGCACAATTGATCACCACCCCTAGGTGAGTGTCAGTAGGGGGTTCGTAACGTCGCAATTTAAAACAAATTATATGAATTTGCATTTCTACATGGAGGAAAGCGACTTTTTGTTCAAGCGAAAACTAGCACGCGGCTTACAAATCTTAATAAATTTCAGCCTTTAGATAACGTCATAATTAACGGTTAATTGTAGGATTTGTTTTCTCTAATTTCTTAAAAAATGCAATGAGTAGAACAGCGGTTCATAGCGTGTTGGGGAGATATTAACAAGCTCTTAATGCTATGCAAGCGACCAGCGATGTCCTTAGAGCGAACTGTAGTGACCCTGTTTCGACCTACCGGGTGCAATCAGTTTGAAACAAGGTGCTTTTGATAAAATAACTTTGCAGAAATTATAGCTAAATGGACGACGCAGCCAGCGATTAAGCGGTTCAGCGTTTTCAAAAACATTCTATTTTTTCTTGAACGCAGCAAAAAAGCTCTACTTCGTCAATATATTTAGTGACATCATTAAGTTGCCTGTACCAGATCGGTGAAAATAGCAGCAAGCAGCAATGTGCTTATTATCCACTGTATTTTGAAAGCAAAGGTAAATAGTAAAAAGCCTACTACTGATATGTTGCCTGTTAAGGTAGAATGATATATTACACCACCAACATACCAGTTAAAATCTGTTTTTAATAATGCAATGGCAAATACGAAAATTATAAAAAGTAAACTGTTGGTGGACTACACGTTAGAATACCTTTGCAGTAGTCATGTCGAGCGCCTAAGCACTCTTAACCTCAAAGACTTGTTCATCACGTGTGAAATCTCGCTGGATTTAGAACAAACACTCCTTCTTTTTGGCACAAAAGCTGGACTGTGGATTATCCTTATTGAGCCACGACCTAATCTATTGCAATAACTCAACTCAATTCTTGCCTCCGGGTCATTTTGTTCTTCCCTGGCTACGTTTATGCCAGTAACAATAAACATGCGCTCAGCCAGATACTTGCAGTTTATCACTAGGCCTACAATTACAAAAAAGTTGCAAGTAGTACACCTAACACTTTATAGCATAATTGCTGTACATATGTCAGTCATTTCAGCGTTCTTCCTTAACTTCGAATTTACGAACCTAGGCACTTAGTCAAATGAACGTATACAAGTTTGTGAAACCATCCACTGCTAGTAAGTAAGTACAATATTAATTCAGTAAGAGCTATACAGTAAATCCAATGGACATAGTTTATGAAATTGTAAGTTTCAGCGAAAATCGACAGATAAAATAAGCTAGTAGGTCTACATTGTATGAAATCACGGTCACCAACTACATAATCGTACCTACAGCCGAAAAGGGGCATTTTTTCTTGATAACGAATTATTAGACCAATCGAATGATCAGATGCAACACATTTGAGCAAAGGTATAGCTTTTTTTGCTCATTTCAAGGGGGATGTTCCAAGTCGCGAAACTAGCCCATCACCAAATAACATATTTACGTAATCGTAAAACAAAAATCATTAAGGCGCCCACCCCCAGCTTTGCCTTTGCGACCCTATATATACGGGAAGAAACGGATAAAATTTGTGAAATGATAGAGAGATTGTGAATAAGATCAGTCATAATTCAAAGCATGATCATTGGAATCAGGGGCACAAGGGCGATGTTTCTACCAACTTTTCGTCACTGCTGCATGAAATGTTACTTGGGTGAAGCCAGCGCAATCGGGATGAACCGGTATTTCGAATCCGATATAAATGATTGGTATCCATGCCGGGCGACGCAGGCATAGCCGGCTAATAGCTAACAAAAGACAACCTGCAACCGGCGTTCCAAGTTCATATACTGCGATGATTTTGCTGTTTCCAAGCTGTATAAAATCTCGATTGGTTTTAATAACGAACGAAGGTTTTAAAAGAAACTCTTTATTTTATTACCTCTGTTTCTGAATGTCGTGACGTCATGTCCGAGGCAATGTAGCCCAAGATGTTGCTGTGACGTAACATAACGGTGTTGTAAATTTCCGTCTCTCTGGCCCAAGACTGTTCGTCACGTGACGCAAACACTTTGACAGCTACTGGTTCCCCTTGCCAAGAGCCTTTCCATACAGATCCGTATCTCCCTTTACCTGAACGTAACTAGACACGTTTAGATTTGTATAAACAGAAGATATGAACTCGACTAACAGATAACAAAGTACCCGTTATTCTTTGTAACAATAAACGTCCTATATCGGATTATAAACAAAGAAAACGTACGGTAGTTAAAATCTAGTCTTGATTTTTTATAGAAATCTGTGCTTCGCAACAAATCTTCTAACTTAGAGCTATTTAATGCCACAATAACAAATAATGGCAGTTGAGTAGTGAGTAAACTACAAATCCATCGTGAAGCCAGCCCAACGTGGCGTCAGTGGCCAAGCAGCTTTCATTAGCGTGACATATTAATAATGAAGTAGGCTGCAAAGTTTTTGTGCTTTTGCAACTTAAATTGAAGCAAGCATTTCTCGTTTCAGAATATATCCAATCATACTGCGTAAAAGCACAATTCTTAGGAAGAACCTTAAATGCTCATACATTGCTTTGGCAAAGATTAAGATTAGTTGCCAGCAAAAGTTGAAAATAGCATCGCAAAGTTAACAAGTCTGTCGACTTGGTTGGTTTGTTTACCCTACCTCTTCCTTAGGATGGAGGCGGCGCGAACGGCAATCCAGGTTCACGCCGTCAACCTAATTGAATTATGCTAGTGGAAGAGTTGCAGCCCCAACACCAACAAGGCGGACTGCCGTTGGTGGGTATCCAATGTCACCTCTTGCGACATGCTGGATGAGCAGCTTCACTATTCTAACCAGTTGAAGCATGGCTAAATCTTTCGACTTCGTACCCCAAAATGGTGAATTTTGAAAATTGTGTTCTAACAAAATTTCTAGGAAAATTTTTCAGCATCTTTGCGTTATTTCACTACTAGCCGGCTACGCAGGCATAAAATGATCGGCATGGATACCAACAATTTTATTGGACTAGAAATATCGGTTCAGCCGGCTGCGTGGGCTTCAATCGAATAACATTTCTGACAGAAGTAACGAAAAGTTGGTAGAAGTAAGGCATCGCCTCCCAATCCCGATCATTGCACTAGGAATTACAACTGGTCCTTTTTACAAAATTTCGATCATTTCACAATTTCTGTTCGTTTCTTCCATTAAATATGGTCGTTAACTATAGTTCGAGGTAGGGCGCCTTAATGATTCTTATTTTGCGATTACATAAATATGTTACTGGGTGGTCGGCTAGTTTCACAACTTGGTGCAACCCCTCTCGTAATATTTTTGATGCCAAGTTTCTTGGCGTCGGTTGGTCCAACAACCCATTGTCAAGAAAAAATGTCCCCATTAGGTACCACAATGCATTAGGTGATTGTGATTTCACAGAGTGCCGTAGACTTAGTAACCAATTTTATCTGCTGATTTTCGCTCAAATTTACAATTTCATAAACTATGTGCATTGGATATACTGTATGGCTCTTAATGAATTAATACTGCTTATTCACAAAAATCAATAATTTCACCAACGTTTATGCGTTCATTTAACTAAGTGTATTGGGTTATAAATTCAAAGTTGTGGAAGGACGCTGAAATGATTCAATGCTGGCTTCCGTTTAAGCAAAAAGTCGCTTTCCTCGATCACGAAATGCGAATTCAAATAAAATTTATCTAACATTGTGACGTCATCAAACGTCACGAACCCCCTCTCAAACACTCACCTCGGGGTGATAATCAATCGTGCCAAAATTCATGTCTGAAGTTTAGGGAGATAACACCAGAGCCACACACGCGCACACACAGACAGAGATGTACTTGATCGTATAGTTACATTTTTGGTAGCATAAACCTTAGCAGCACCCATTTCAAAGCAAAATATTCGTAACAATACTGATGGTTTGAGATCTCACCAAAAAGATCTCCATCACATTAATCCATTCATAAAGTCGTTTGAAAGCTACAATTTAACAAAATTGCTTACCAATACAGTTTAGCAGTTCTATTTGCCTGGCCATTGTGCGCTGCACTAAAAATGGAAGTCCAGAACCGCTTCCAGATGTGGCCGATGTCATCCAGTCCTGTGATAAGAAACTACTATTTTAAAAACTATTCGAAGTTTACAACCAACCTATTATTGTGTTACAACTTAATTCTTGGCATACTTGAACACGTCTAAATGCTAAGCATTACCGAAATCCTATTGGACATGACAATAAAAGATGGGTGTAAAAAACTCAGGATTCTGTAGATTTAAATGAAGACTTTCACGCCCGGGAGATACCACAATCACTAAAAATTTTTTTTAAGACATTATGAAAGATCAACAATTTCAATCAGCAATTACATTACAAGGAGGTATCTGATCATAACTTTACACAGCATTAAACAGGAAAAAAGGTTATCAAAGTACGAGCTCATCGTTACACAACACCATATATTCGATACTATTGAGGCGCATAAACGTACCGCCAGAGTACTGTCCCCAACATTGGTAGTTCTCAATCCACCTTCCAACCGACCTACTTCACGCTGCCTTTCTATTTCCTGCAACACAGAAAGTTAGCAAAATATCGGCAAACCTAACGTAAAACAGCAGTAGGTCTAGAGACTTGCCCCACACCTCGAGCTCCATCATGCTCCCAACTTTAGAAAGGGGTCAATTAGCATCAATTATTGATTCTTCTATCACTCAACTTAAGTCACAAAAATCTTTAGCACGGTTTTTAAAACCCTTTGGGCTCATTATTAACTCGAGCCAGTAAAGTACGATGTAGACTTTCAAGTCCCACAAAAATTCAATTAAGATACTACAACAGCAATATCAACATACTCTCAAGATTAAAACAGATTCCATGTACAGTATATCATTATACCATTAAATTTAACCATAAAATTTTTTATCAGTGAAAAGTGTTTTTTTTTCGCGTAACATAAGCACAACATATCTACCTACTAACGCACAATTAACTACTTTTGACGATTGACATACTTAAGACTACAATTTGATAAAATAAAGAGACCATTTTATCAGGTTGTAATTAAGTCGTATCGCAGCACACTCGGACATGGTATTTCGGCTAGATGAACAATTACGTCAATTACTCTTCAAAAAAGTTATATGTATTCGTAATTATAATGGCTTATACTAAATCGTACACAAAAAATGAAGCTACAAAACAATAGTTAAAAAAAATATGGCGTTGAAACACCATTAATCAAAACAATAACAGGTAATGCCTCAGTATTGATGTTTTTATAGTGTTTGTCAATACATGTCGATCAATATCCCTTAATAATGGCATTCTCAAAAAATAACAAAGTATCTTTTGACGTTACAGCGAATATTATTTTTGAAACAGATAGAAACGTGGTGATGCTACATCCATGGGACTTAAATTCAACTCGATATGACTTACAAATCAAAAGCTATGAAAATTTTGTTAATTCTTAACTACCAGACTTTTTGCACCCAAGTTGCACAAACAGTGGAAAGTGCAACTGATAAAAAATATGATAGGTCATTCTTTTTGGTGCTAATGCACCCTGTAAGACATATAATAGTGACTTTAATCAGAAATGTTTGTTTTAAACCGTATCCAATATTCATTGGCATGCAACAACATCTCACCAACATTCTTTGCTTATGACACTTCTTTAGGCAATACATAATCGCGCTTGATCCAGCAATGAATGCGAGAAATAAACTGGCAATGATAATGGCAAGCACAGTCGTGCTGTCTGAAACTGAAGGAGATTCATCTGCCAAACAAACAATTGCGCCGTGAAAACTTATATCAGATAACCATTAAAATTGGATGCAGGTACAATAGAGCATAAATACCTCAGTAACGAAAATAATTTGAAAAAAATTGGGATAGATTTTACAAACACCAGTTGAATCTGATTTTACAGCAATTAGTAGCTTTATATACCTGTGGAAGGGGTAAGAGTAGGAACCAATTGGTCATTACACAAATCATCAAAACAACATTCCATTGCCATGTTTGTGTTTCGACAAAAAAATCCATAAGTTTCCCCATGTCCAATACATCCTTTTGTTATCTGCTGTCTGTAATCCATAACAGTATTTTCATTGCACAGACTAACAAGCCAAGTAATACAGTATCTTAAGCTTAAGGGATAGATAATACAAACTGAATATTATGTTGGTGGTGGTAAAAAAATACACTTAGGCCCGTTAATAGAGCCAACTTTGTTTCGCTATATAATGCCTGTTTAGCGAGGTTGTATGATTATCTAAATCAAAACAGAAGTGCAGAACGAATGCTTACTATGGCAATGTGTTACTTGCCTACAGTGTAATGCAGCTACTCCAATTCCGGCCCTAACGAGGACTGAAGAATCAATAACAATAAAAACGAAAAACTAATCGATGAAAAGAATAGCCAATTTATGTAACCGTTACACTCCCTGTGGGCAGACAACTAACTTCGATGTTTTTATGCTTATACTTCTGAAGACCTGCACAGCATTTACGTTTTTTTAAAGACTGCGAGTTAACAACAAAAATAAATAACAGATAAAAATTTGGGGGTGCTTTATAGTTTTCTTTATGATTTGGTGTATTTCTTTCTAAATTTAGGTGCCAGAGTCGTACAACTTAGTTTGTGGATTAAGATGTGAAATGCATTGGAAAGAAAACTCTTTTAGCAGAAATGCGTCCAACAGCAAGAAATCCAGATTACCGAAGCTCCAATGAAGTTTATGTTGAACAAATTTCAACGAATTATAACGCCATTAAACTGATAAATCAACAGGCTATTATAAAAACTATTTTTTGATTAAACAACTGAACTTATTTTGAAGCAAAACACTTACGAAGAATGGTCCACATAAGCATAACATGCAATAGTGGTATTACATATACCGTTGTCACTGCATGGAGCAAAATCACCTTTTGAATATACTTCATAGTGATGACATATACATTGGAAAATCACAGGTTCAACCTTTTCATTTTTATCACTGAAATTCTATAAAATAAATATAAAAATCGTTATTTACTAGATAAAAGTACTGACACAACCACCAGGGACATATACAAAATTTATTTGAAGGGGGGCACAAAAATGACTTTCTAAAAATCGCTCGGGACAATTGAAAGATTGTAACTCATGTTGTTTCTAGAGTGTAAGAAAAACCGTTGTGAAGACTTTTTTTTTTGAAGGGTGATTTATTTGCTACTGTTTTACACATATTGCTGACTGAAAATGACATTTAACAATTTCCTGACAGGGAGGCAAGCGTTTAGGAGCTTCCCTTCAAGTGCATTTGGAGAGAACCACCAACAAATTAGACAAAACCACAGAAACAAACATGGTGTTTACACAAAAATTGCTCAAGGCATACAAAACATATTGTTTTAATTGCCTCTATGGCAATTTCAGAGAACTCTCTCCCCTGGTATACACATTACACACAAATCTGCACCACAAAATATAGTATACAACACGGGTAAACTTTTTTGGTCAATTATGATTGGCTACTTTGAAAGTTTTCTCATTGCTGTTATCTACAAGTACAAGTTTAAATGTGTTTTTTTCATTCAAATTTTATGTCATGTGAATTACTACTAATGTTACTTTAAGCTAACTCAAAACCACTGCCCAGACAACAGTGAAATGTAAAGAGGATACCAGTGTCCCATTCCAACGGACAACCTCTTTGTTCTACAGGCATCCAACCAACGAGCTTTGCCGCCATAAAGCCACAATGTCTCTTGCTTGCTGTGCCCAGAAGCCAGAACATCTGCTTCAAGAAAGGCT
Source organism: Trididemnum clinides (assembly GCA_963675345.1). Lineage (NCBI taxonomy): Eukaryota > Metazoa > Chordata > Ascidiacea > Aplousobranchia > Didemnidae > Trididemnum > Trididemnum clinides. The sequence continues at coordinate 13,294,282 of OY776286.1, forward strand.
CGTGTTCCCATCTTATGGGTATCCACAGCAACTCAAATTAAAACACCCATTTGTGCATGCAGCACTGGAACTGATAAATGATCTCCCTCAGTTAGGCACCAGTATAGCACAATGTGCAGATTACAAATGAAACATGGGGTGGAAGGAAAACACTTCCAGACGCCATTTATTCATTGCAGACATTAGTTCACTACCACCACAAATGTCTTTTCCCAGACCTGCATGGATCAGGCTTAATTGCTTTCACACTGGCGTTGGGCTATTCTGTTCAAAAATACACAAATGGGGTGTGTCTCATACTACAGCTCGTGAGTGTAGTGCAAAGGAGCAAACAGTTGAGCACGTGATAACATCCTGCCCCATCTATCATCATCCAAATGGAGCTCGTCTCTTAGCTGATCACAAGAGCTTAGTGCCTTGGCTGACAGACACATGTCCAGCCATTTAGTGGACTGCCCTCGGAACATTCTCCCCAAGCAAAAAGATGAAGTAATGTATCAAAAACAATAAGCTGACAGCTCATATCAAGACTCTAAAATCACCTTGAATTTTTATGGACAAACTTTAACATACAGAAATCCAAGCTGTTAATTTTGTCTCTAAGCTTATAATTGTGATATATGAATTGTAATATCCAGCTTTAACGCAAATCTTGGCCACCCCTGGTACATACAACAATTCGTATGCAAGTTATGTAAAACAAGAAACATACCGGGATGGCTATGCACTCCTGCAAATGAGTTCATACTCTATTTTATGGGCTTTAATTCCGTTGAACTACCACAACAGGTAGACTGCTTAGCCCTGCCCCCACTGAGCCATTCAAAACGTGATAATTCTTGGCAAATCTTGGTAAATGCCTTTTTCCAAAGGTGAAACAATTCATTCTTTTTGTGTTGAGTACCAAGCTGGTAAGCTGTGAATATCATTTTTAAGACAACTTTGGCATAATTTTGTCAAAACTTAAACCACCAACATACTACAATCATAACCACTACACCATAGAGCCAGTCACAACATGCATAATTAACTGCGGTATAAACCTCTTATAACAAAGTTAAAAGATCTTCAATAAGCCAGAACAGAAGTTGTTGTATAAATATTAAGACTTCAAAACATATAAAGAAATCAACTCATGCACAAACTATGCTACAATGTAACCAGTAAGTGGCATTGCTAGTCAATTGCTGCCTATTTCTCGTACTACTACTATGTCTACAGGAGTTTTAGTGGGTCAAAACAGTAAAGCTGCTCACCCACCATGTCATAAAAGGCAACTTTTGGGTGTCCACCGATGGCAGTCTACCTTGTTGGTAGTTGGGAAACCAGTTTGCAATTTGTAGGCATCTACGGTTCAAAATAAATTGCTGCTTTTTCCTTTTCTTATTTTGATTAGATTTACAGGGTGTACCTGGACCGCCTTTCATGCTATACCTTTACTTTTAGAAAAAGGAGGGGTAAGCTCACTCACTAACCAATATCTTTAACTTATCAATTGTGTTGGTGACATTACAGTAAAATTGTTTCCAGAATATTTGAGAACATGAAATTCGACACAACAGTAAATTATGCATTAAACCTTTCCCAGTAAGTAGTTAACTGGTTTTGTGAAAATAATAGCTTAAGCACAATACCCTTATGGCAGCAACAACTTGCTATACCAGGCACTCAAAAACGGTTTGCTTAGAATTAATTCAAGTTAAACTAGCAAAGCTTTTTCAACCAAATATAGATGTTTTTAGGGTAAATGAATCAAAATTTAATGCAGTACTCTTTAAAAATAAAATTTCATTAACTTACATTGTTATATTCTGGCAGTAACCATGCATTACCAACATCTGAACTTTTTGACAAAAATTGATCAGCAGTGTTGCTATCATTAGAACTTGGTCTGTGTATTGGTACTTCTAAAAATGAAAAGTAAGTCAATCAGTAGCATAGCCTACATACTGGCACAAGTACATTACCGGTACGTTTTTGACAAACTTGATAAGGACCTAAACTTTTCAGCTATGAGGTGGAGATCAAATGCAACCAGCCTGAAAGTTTAGTTCAATGCCATAGCAAAATGTCAAGCAAATTTTATATCAATTGCATCAAAAATTGCATAAGTGCACAGGTTGTTGTATACAAATAATATATTACATATCTTGATATCTTGCATATGCATAAACAAACTATAAATTACTCTGAAGAAATTAGTCTAAAAGTAATTGATTGTACATCAGCTTTCAGTTTAAACATTTTCTTGTATGAGATTGCCACCATATTAGTAGTTCCAACTTTTTTGGCAAATATTTAGGCACAATCAACTCTACATTAAGGTGCATGCAAAAAAATACATAGAAGATGCACTCTTTGATCAACTTTTCAAGCAGCATTTTGAGAAACATATGTGGTCGAAGATAGCTTACTAAATTTTGCACTTCAGTATAGTGATTATTATTTTTCTGAATATATTAGCTGGATTCAAAAGCTGGGCACATGCAAACTTTAGCTCACAGCTAACATCATCAAAAGCTACAAAGAAACACTGTTTTACATTAATATGACAGTTTGTCATTGCTAAGTAGCTTAGTTTTTTCCCAAACTTTGGCAAAAATTCACATTTTTGACAATGTGAATTGCTGTCTTTTATACTATCCTTAAAGTTTAGGCAGTGGCTGTTTTGCCATCGACGGCAATTTACCCTCAGAGACTATTTTGCCGTGAGTTGTTTGTGATTGGTGAATCTTAATGACGTACTAAACATGTGACTTTTGGTCGTTTCTGATTGGTCAATTTTAAAAACCAAAAAAAAAAAATTTGCACCCCGAGGTCTCTATCCCCCACCCTGCACACTCCCTTGCAATGTACACTGCCCCGTACATTTACATACCGGGCCTGCCCCTTCAGTGTACACTGCCCTTCTTTTAAAGCCCTGGCCAGCTGAGATTCGAACCTGATACCTTGGTATCTCAAGACCAGCGCTCTATCCACTACACCACAGAGTCACTGGTGCGATAATAGCAAATTTGGCTATATAAACACACGTGAATGATCACGGCAAAATAGATTCCAAGGGCAAATTGCCGTCGACGGCGAAATAGCCACTGCCTAAAGTTTATCTATATTAAACATATTTATACAAGTAAACAAACTATCCAGAATATACTATGACCTGATGCTAAGTCATAAAATGCACAGGCCACAGGATCCTACTAATTGGTACATGCCTGCAATGTGAGCAATGTTTATGACAATGTCTTGCAATGCCAACCAACTGTAATCCTAACCCTAACCTAAAGTTTAACTTCTACCTGCACCTTGTATGAAGCAGATATTGCAAGACATCGTACAAATTTACTAATTTAAACTACTGCAGGCCATGCCATAACAAAAATATAACTTAAATAGAGTACATCATTTACATTTATTAAATTGGCTATGATACCACAGGCCTATATTGCTGTCAAGTATTTGTTCAAAGATGGCAAATTGATTCAGGAACTACAACTGTTACTTTCATGCCTTAGTTTAAAGTTAACTAAGCATATATAAAACAAATCGTATTCAGCTTACCAGTTTTGCAGCTACCAATAAAAACAAAAAGGAACATGCAACCTGATATCAACATTGATCACTTAAGCTAACAGCTAACCAATGACAAATCTAATTGGTAAGCCTACCTGGCTTTACTCCTGTAAAATCAAATCAAACGCAGTGTTGACTAATTAACTAATACGCTAGTAGACCTAGTAATTGAATGGCATTATTATCCACTTCCTAAAATAAACAACTAAAGGCTTAGTGTAAGTTCTAAATGGGGTAAACAATAAATTTAGATACAATACTCTAGTACTTAGTCAGTCACTGAATCAGTAAGTTACCAAAAAGTTAGTCAACAAAGCTTACACCAGTATCACTAACGCCAGACACTGCCACTTATTTTGGACTTTCAACATTTTGACATAGCACAAACGTTTTTGTACTCAGACATTTCTTACTCAGACGTGGCAAATGATGTCAGAGATTTTGCAACTCTAAACCTAATCTAGCCCTAACTCCAACCTTTTTCTTCGACAGCATTCTTTGCGCTAATGACTACCGTTACGACAAAACAAAAATAAAACATACGGAAAAAATAAGTGTGAGTGTCAAAATAAGATCAGGCCAAACAATAAACTTTAGAGCTTAAACCTTAAACTTAAAGAAAAACATTTTAAAAAACGGAAAAGCGTTAAAAAGGAGACAACACTAAAATAGGGGAAATTTACGGAATTACTTCTGCCCATGCCTAATGCCCAATTCAAGCATTATTTTTGTCCAAATTAGCATACATAGAAAATAAAATTTGACAGCAGTGAGCAAAAAAAGGAGACGATGACAAAACGATATACGTTAATACATGTGCATAAAAAGAATTTTGTTTAAATTTGAAGATAGTGGCACCGGTATGGCCATCGCACCTGTAATGTAGCAGCCAAACAAAAACACCCGCAAAGAAAAGCATATACAGTTGTATAAGGTACTACAAAATTCATCAAAAATAAAAACTGTCATGTTGTAACCCTAACAGGAAAGGCTATCAGGTGCTACATTTTGTCCAAAGGTAACTTGAGAGCAACGACAGCTAAGAGACAGCTTCTTGACGTCTCAAGGCATATAAACCCTGTCGCCGGTTGTAGTATTAGGTCATACACCTAGGACTATATACCAAAATTCATTCTAAGAAGGAATCACTGACTGCAGAAATAAGTAAAACCTACCAACTAGAAACAAGAAAATAGGAGAAACATGAAAACTAACGAAAGCTGATAAAATTGAGGTATAACCGCGAGATTGAGTAGTCTAGAATTTGATAATTGAGGTAAATATTTGTTCGGTCTCTGCCGGCTAACGTTCAGCCAATTACATTTCAGCAGCAGCACAAGTCTGTCCGCTCTTCTGCTTCTATCAGACTCTCAATTTGCTCTTGCTGAGTTTTCATCTCATCCATCTTTTTTTCTGCCAGACACTCTGGCATGTGCGGTAGCAATTCTTCTCTTTTTTTCTTTCGCTATTATGAGGCTGCAATATGACCATGGTAATTGGATTCCTCCAGTTAATGACCTTTTAGATGGATGCACTGCTTTAGCCTTCCAAGGTATTTTGCAGCCTGTATTGTAGTATTATTACCTATTGTTTCAGACTGGAAGGCACTGTCATGTCAAACTGGTTGAACTCACAGATTTCTTCATTCTCCGCACAGTTTGGCACCGATCTTCTTTGTTCAGATCGCTGTGTCCGTTTTTGCCTTTCCTGTTGCAAAAAAGACAAGTTCCTTTGAATCCTAGTCTTTATAATGTTTCGTGCGGGGCCGGCGTTCATGCGACAAGGGACATCAACAAAAATTTTGTTGATAACAGCACTAAAAGCTATTTAACTTATTGAACAAATGAGAAACAGAGATTTTGGAAACTGCAAGGTGACCTTGCAATTTTGAAGTCAGCAGCGCAGCCATCCATAGTTGCTATCGGCGTAACCATAGTTTCAACTCCTAACCTAAGCTTCAATACAAGAGTTAGTTTCGCACGGAAACAGACACTTTCCATCTTATTCTTCTTGATATGATATAGACTCTTTACATCGCACTCATTTTTGGCTTTTCGCTTTAATTGTTCAGCTTTGGTCCAGCCTACTGGAAGCAGGCCTGCTTCTGTAGTTTCATGGTCTCCCGTTATATTACGTCGCACCTTGATCAAAATTGAGTTAATGCATTTTAGGACTAACTAAGTTGTGAGCCACCTTTTGGCGTATCGGGTACAAAAGTTTCATGATTTCTTTCAGATTTTTGAGTTATTGGTCTTGTAAAACCTAACAAGCCCGAGATTTTTTCGTGTTTGTTAAAAATTATCAACAAAGTCCAACTTGCTAGGTTTTTAGCGACAAAAATATATTTGATAAAACCCAACTTGAGAAGGTTTTGATTGTTGTTGTAGTAATGACATTCATTGGACTTCCAAGCTTGTTTCTTCGAGCCAATTCCACACAGTTGAAGGTGGTATTGCAAAATCACGTGGTCAATCAGAAGGCTTGAACAGCTTGTCCTTTCATAAAGGGGGATGACTGGTGTTCGCCGGTGTTACATGGGCATTTTGAATTGTCTATCATGCCCGATTGGTATTGCGATTTTCGGAAACCGCCAACATGGGTATGGAACATGTTTAGAGTCAACCAGGTGCAGCGACTGAGTTTGGGAAGAGCATTGTTTGTAATGGGGGCTAGGAGTTTGGGAGGAGAATAGTATGGTGCTGACTCCCATTTTTTATTCCAACGTCGGAAAATATATGCGGTGGTGCTCTCATTTTGTTTGAGGGTTACCATTAACCAGCTGCTTTAGCACATGGACTTCGTGATTTTTAACATTTTGGTCGCTTTGAAATTCTGGAGATGATGCACATACGTGGGGTTGGCCCATGATATGAAAATGAGATATCAATCAATCAGTTTGTTATTTTGTGCACATCCCAATTTCAAGTGAGCACGATATAACTGTCGCACAAGGAGACAATAGAGATGACCATACGGTTTTTTAGCTCTATCACCACCTACAACTATTTAATTGTAAACAGTAATAATAAAAAATAAACCAAAACACCAAACAATACACAAAATTAACAGAGGGGGCATTATAATCTTTAATTGTAAGTACATATTTTTATTGTCTAGGTCCATTTAAGAAGACTATATGCAAACGAGGCTGATGAGGATTATCATTCTATATGTAACATATGTACAGTACAAGAGACAGGGTAACAGTTCGATAGTGACAATTTTGCAATAATTGCCAGATACTGATTGTGGTTATTTATCTACCTACATAAATATTTTGCAATCATATAAAGTTTTAATTTTCTTTTAAATGTATTCAAAGTGTAAGATTTGAATTTTTGAGAAATGCTTGTCAGATTTTTGGGCCAATGAAAGATAATGACTTCACCAACCAATAGCAAATTATCAATAGAAATTTTAGTGTAGTACCGACTGCAATACAACTTGGTTCAAAAGAAGATAACTTTTCAGACAGTTCCAAAACACAGTAACAGTTCAATTCAGATTAAACCAGATAATACTGCAGTAGTTGCTATCATTACCCTTGTAATTCAATACATATTTTTAATACAGGATGTTTGTAATGTTGCTCACAGTTTTTAGTAATCAAAAATAACACCTTAAGACTTGTGTCCTCAATTCTTTAGCAGAACTGTTTCTGGAGAAAATTATCAATACAAACTGTAAACTGTCATCTTGCCGGCATTGAAACAACAACCAGATTTTAATAACTTGTACTTCCAACAGGATGGAGTTTTACCCCATTTTCTAACTGCGGTCCGAAATTCCTGAATGAGACATTTCCTAATAAATGGGTTGAAAGGTGAGGGCTTATTAAATTTCACCCATAATCTCCAGACATAACGCCAATGGACTTCAGTGAGTGGGGAGTCATCAAAGACTTTGGGTATTTGAGGAAGCCAAAAAGTGTTGAAGATTTTTGACAAATTGCTATTGATGCATTTGCTAATCTTGATTGTGACTTGTGCACCAAAGTTTGTCATAGTGCAGTGCCACGTCGTTGAGAATATATTGAAGCTGAAAGCTAGCTTCTAATTTGAATATTTATCCTTATAACTGTATATTCTTCATTTTCTGCCACAACATGCCTATATAATTTCAATTATTTTGGAAATTATCTAAACGAAATGTTGTATCTTTTTTGTATTCAAAAAGGAAGTATTTTTAGCGACGTGTTTCTACACATGATGTTCTAAATTGGCGTACTTCTTTGCAGAGTTGTGTGAGGAAGCTTTATGTCGTATGTGGCTAGGGGCAATACAAGCTGGCATAAGTTTTTTGTTGGGACTGTAGGCACCCAGTGATTTTTTGATGGGTACCATTGATAGCCTAGTCCACCATCTTTGTTTGGATGGTACGTGATCGTAATAATGCACAAAATTTGGTCGTGTTTTGATAAACCCTAACAGAGAATTGCTCTTTTTGATAAATTAAACGTTTTGCTGTCTTTTTCTGGCAATTTAATTTCGCTTAAGCGCAACTACCGTAAAACAGCAGCATGCTCAGCGATTGAAAAACTATTCTGGCTTGGTTTATAAGCTTTAGTAAAACCAGTTGAGTTCCTACAATTTAGATCATGCTCGGTTACGGAGGTATTTTGATTTCAACTTAATCATAACTGCATCGTGGGACGATAACAAGATAAAAGAATTTGGTGTAATCTATGCTATTTACATAAAAGCTTTTAATGATATGAAGATTGGTTTTGGGTGTCCCTCTCAGAACGACTGCAATTTGTACTTGCTAGTTGCTAACCACAATGAATGCATAAAATATATGCATGATCAATCGTATTGTTCAGAATGTATGGATTGGAAAAAGTGTGAAGAGGAATCAAAAATTTATGAAAAGCGTATTAAAATGACTATAATCTTAAAACAAGAAATGCAAGCGTTTTTGCTATAACTATGCAGAAAATCATTTTACTTTTCGAAATATAAAGAAATGAACATTTTTTTGTCGAGACTGGTAGCATTCAATCAAACATTTGTACAGTATCTATGCATAAAGATCAACATGTATCAGTTCAAGGTAGATCATCAACTAATCGAAGAAACTTGTGGTTGAAATGCAGCTAATACGGCACCAGCATACATCAAATCAATACATTTTTTTTGCTAACTAGGAGTGTTTGAAACAAAAATATTTCAAAAAATATTTCGAAATTTTGTTTCGTTTTGACGCAGGTTGCTTTGTTTGGGTTTCGTTTTGCTTCGAATTGACTGTCTTTGTGAAGAATTTTGTTTTGTTTTGAAATCCAAGCACTTTTGTTTTGATATAAGTTCAAAACCAAACTGTGAAAGATTAGACTCATCCCGTGTGACAAACATGCTTTACACGACAGCTGCATTAAACACACCCAACCTGCGCAGAGTGGAGCTTACCTCCAAGTTCGTTAACAAAGTTGTTGCTTCTGAACACCATCCTCTGCATCCCCGCATTCCCTCTACCCCAGGAAATTTTTTACCCAGGCAACGGCTCCTCTCCCGACAACCTTTCACCCGTCATGCAGCGCTATTACATGGTATACCACAGTTCAACATCATGGAATCCTGGATGAACATCTGGAGCTCTGCGCGTTCCCGCCTTGTCGAATTTGGTTTGTCACCTGCAAACAAACTCCCCCCAGGGTCAGATCTCTCCCGCAAGTAGTGGTCTACCCTGAATCGTCTTCGAACAGGAGTCGGACGTTTCAACTACTGCTTATCTAAGTGGGGTTTAAGATCATCATCTAGTTGCAGTTGTGGTCCAATTGACCAAACTGCGGACCACGTCATAGTCTGTCCCTTAAACTCACCCCCAAGTGGCAAAAGGGGCCTCATGCAATTAGATGAACCAACCCGAAGATGGCTGAAAGAACTCCCTTCGTTTTAAATCTTCATACGAACGACGACGCCCTACAATTCGCCCCACAATTCGTAAAATTCGTTTCGAACACCACAATTGCTGACATTTGAGCCGGTCAGAACAAAACTTTATTTTCTGTACCGCTCTTGTTTAGAGTGTAAATCAAGGCTGCGTTCCAAACGAAGCCACTATTAAATACCTAGAAAAGGGCACAGAGTTACCTGTATGCGAGCCACTAGGGTGCCTGAAAACATTGCAAAGAAAATGATAAAAAAACAAAATAATTTACAATTTTAAAGATTTTACGTCACTTTTCCAGCACAAATGCTGTAGAATCAATCCAGAAATTCTGCATTTTGATGAATTCCATAAATTTGTCTCTAGGAAAACGTCAAGGAAACTGAGAAGCGGTATATCAACAATTTAAAAACTTACGGGATTGTGAACTAAAGAGGTTCGATAAGGATTTCAATCTACGTGGGCCAAACGTTTCTTTCAAAACGATGTTTTCTCTAAAGTAAAGCTTTTGAAGAGATATTTTATTATGCGAACTGATCCATCGAAACGCCAAAGCCTTGAGGAATACCAGAAAAGAAAGAAGATGAGATTGAAGCTGACTGCATTTTTTCCTGCAACCAAAAAAGGCTTTGGCTGATACAAAATGTGGGTGCAAGCAAGAGTGATCTTCTTTCTTACTTTGGGTAGCATGTGAAACAAAATGCTTCGGCTGCATTTTGAGAAATGTCTTTTAATTTTCAGAAAAGTGTTATTAGCAGTAGTCGATCCAAAGGATTTTTGATCATCGTCTCTGAGAAAAAACACTCTGCCTTATTTCGGCTACGTCGATAACTGCTTCAAAACATGAAAGTGGACTGGTCAGTTTATAGATGCAAATTGTGAAAAAGTTTGTAAAATTTTGATCTGGAAAAACTTATCAAGTCCGTAAAATAAACACACAACTATTTAACCATCAATTTTTTAGCATTACAGGAAACGTTGCGCTAAATGAGCTCTAACCAACTTCACAGTAAATGGGTTTTATTTCCACCTCCTTAAAGCAATAAGGTTATGTTTTTGCGTTTTTCTCAAAAAGTCAAAAATGCCACTTACCTGGTTTGATAATACACAGTAGAAATACCGTACTCAGGCAACAAAAACAATATGACAGAGATAGGCTTAGTCAGAGACGTAGCAGCCGCCCCCCAAACCCCCCAATTGGGGGGGGCCCAGGCCAACTTTGGGGGCCCAAGTTAGTCTGAAATTGCTTTTTGGCTACGTGACTATTTTCAGTTCAGCAGACTTGTTTACAACCGATTTAAACTGTAGGAAGAAATTGGCTTGTGACATCATAAGTGAATGCAACGTCATTTTATCTCGCAGAATCTAGAATATTTCGATTGATTTTCTGGTAGAATCTTGAATATTCGATTGACGTAACAATGCCGTTGTTACGCAACAATCATAGAATGGTCTGGAATTCTGTTTGGCTAGAAATACCGGGACAATATATATACACTGCAGAGTGCAGATAAAGTATTTTATTGACATTGTATAGAATGAAACGTTCAAAAAGTGGTGCTCAAAAGAGAAAAGAAGCAGCCACTGCTCGAGATGCTGTAGCGAAATTGCCCAAGATGACAGATTTTTTCAAGATTACTGAGCAGAGTAGACCTGGCACTAGTACCGAGAGGGATGAAGAAAACTATAGTGTACAAGAAAAAGTAGACTATGACGATCAGCATCAAAGTGATTGTGAATTTCCAGAAAATGTAAGTTGTGATTTACCTGCCAATACGCAACCTTCAATATCAAAAATAACTGAATCTCAATTTACCCCTATCCCTGATCACCCATGTAAATGGCCTGAAAGTATTTCTGATGTTCAACGATGTGATATAGTAAAGCGTGGACCACATCAACTAATAATGAATTTTCCATATAATAGCACAACTCCAAGACGACGTTTTTCCTCCAACCATTATAAACGTGTGTTACCTAATGGTGAAAGTGTTTCACGGTCGTGGCTAGTTTATTCTGGGGAATCAGATCAAGTTTTTTGCTTTTGTTGTAAGCTATTTGGAAAAACACTAAGCCCCTTTTGTAGTGGTATAAATACATGGGAGGGTTTTTCGAAAAAACTGAAAGACCATGAAAACGGCATTTCCCACCAAGAATGCTGCAGTCAATGGATGTTGCTAGCTGAAGGGATAAAAAATTCATCCACTATCGACAAACGCGAGATGAATATTTTTTTCAATGAAAGACGTTTTTGGAGAAATGTTTTAGAGAGACTTATCGACATTGCCTTGTTTCTATCGAAAAGGAATCTTGCTTTTAGAGGATCTGAAGAAGTCTTAGGATCTCCTCACAATGGAAATTTTCTGGGTATATTTGAGCTTTTGGCAAGAAGAGATCCGATCCTAAAAGAGCTTCAAGACAGAATCAAGAATAAAAACACTAAAGATCACTATTTGAGTCCTACCATACAAAATGAACTAATTGAATTGCTAGCGACAGAAGTTGAAAAAGAAAATTTACAGCAATTGAAATTGGCAAAATATTTTTCTATAATTTTGGACTGCACTCCAGATATGTGACATCATGAACAAATGTCTGTCATTCTCCGTTATGTACTATGTAATGAAGAAGCTGCTGTTGTTAAAGAAACATTTTTTGGCTACTTGAGAATAAGTGACAGTACTGGGAAAGGCTTGTTGGACGCTTTCTTAGAAAAAGCGACCGAACTGCAACTCGAATTGTCTGATTGTCGAGGTCAGTCATATGATAATGGTGCTAACATGAAAGGAAAACATTCTGGGGTCCAAGCAAGAATGCTAGACATCAATCCCAAAGCTGTTTACGTGACCTGTGCAAACCATACCCTTAACTTAGTTGTTGTTGACAGTGCTAATTCATCGACGGAAGCATTGACATTTTTTGGAGTACTTACAAGGTTGTATGTGCTGTTTTCTTCCTCTGCTCAGCGTTGGGAAATTTTGAAGAAACATGTGGAGCTGTCCATAAAGTCACAATCTGATACTCGTTGGGAAAGCAGAATTAAATGCATCAAACCTCTTCGATACAATTTAAAAGAGGTGTTGCTGGCACTGAAAGACTTGGAAGCCATTTCCATAGAAAGAAAAGATGGAAGAGCTGCCTCAGAAACAAAATCGTTCATAGCTCATTTATCAAAATGGAGTTTTCTTTTGTCGGTGTTTATTTGGTATGATATCCTATTCCAAGTCAATAAAGCAAGCAAGATTCTTCAATCGTATGGAGTCTCCCTTCATACAATGGAAACGGAAATCCAGGCAACTGAAAAGTTTTTGCAAAACTATCGCACAACGGGTTATGACAGTGCCGCAACATCTGCTGTTGAAATAGCACAGGAATTGGATATTGATCCTTCTTTTCCTCCGTCAAGAAGTGGAAAGAAAAGAAGATTGTTTGATTACCAAGGTGAAGAGGAACAACGAGCTACTCCTGAACTGAAATTTAAAAGCAACTTTTTCTATCCATTAGTAGACCAGGCTATTATGTCAATAAAGGAGCGCTTTAATTTGTTACGTGAGGTTTCTTCCGCCTTTTCGTTTTTGTACACACGAGACAAACTTTTGCTTGTGCAACAAGAAAATGCTCTTCTTACTTGCTGTAAAGAGTTCCAAAAAAAGTTCGGTGACATTGATTCTGATGAAATGAGCGCTGAGCTACAGCGGTTTGTTTTAATTTTACAAAAAAAACGCAATCTCAATACGGCTCAAGACTTTCTGAACTATCTTCTAAAGACTCATTTATTTGAATTGTATCCGAATGTGTACATCGCACTTCGAATCTTACTAACTTGCCCCGTGACTGTTGCCAGCGCTGAAAGAAGCTTTAGCAAATTGAAGCTGATCAAAACTTTTAATAGAACGTCTATGACAGACAGTAGACTATCTTCATTAGCCATGTTGTCAATCGAAAATGACTGCGCCCGATCTCTTGATTATGACAATGTCATAACAGCATTTGCGAACAAAAAGGTTCGCTCCAGACTATTTAAATGATACTGTGTTTTTATAACTTTTTCATGTTTTTCAGTGTCATTGCTTTCGTTTCGCAGTGTCTGCATAAATGTCCTACTGAACTCTGGCATCGGTGCCAAATTTTTTATGACTTGCACCTTCGGTATCGGCATGCTTTATTCTGACATTAGCCTGTTTACTTATGTACAAATTGTGGTGTATTTTCTTAATGCAGCTTTTCAACTTTACACCTCTAAAGTGATATGACCTGTGCGCAGGGGCTCTTGCGCTTACTTTGGGGGGGGCCCGAAGTTGGAGTGCTACGGGACTGGGCTTAGTCTTGAGAGATCAGCCTTGACTTCGTCGGTAACCTTAAAATTAAGGAGTTGTAATAGTTCAAAAATTAACACTACGTGGAAGTCAGTAATGTTGTGGACGATGCTGATTTTGAAGACACCATTATAAAAGAAAGTGGTGAGACGAGGATTTTCAGAAATATAGAAATATTTTATCATCAACAAAAAGAGGAGCGCTTTCTGCCAAAAACTAGCGCTGGCTTTGAATCCCTTTGTCGTCTGCTACCACTTGGACGGACAACCCAAAGAAACAATATTAGTTCTCCATTGCCTTTAAAAATTTACCGTATGATGATTGTAGTACAAACAGCTCTTGAATTTTAGAATATCAAATAGTTCTCTTTAATGGATTTCAATTGTTTGTTGGCATTTATTTGATAGGAAAAAATTTTAACCGACGGTTTGCTGTTTTACTTTTGGTGGTTCAGTTGAACTTCATCTCAAAAATTTTGACCCATTTTACCTACTCCTGGGATCATCTCACCCCATGTAGTAGGAAAGTTGGTCAATTCTTATTTTTTACTAGAATTATTGTAACTTTTTCATACATCGATTGCAATCACATTTATGCCGCCAGCATGTAAACTCAGCTTACAGCTAGATTTCATGTAATTTTGAGAATGAAAGCGACTTAATGGCAGAAAATATGATCGTTTCCCTTATGCTCCCCTTGCACGCAGCGGAGAATACATGAAAAATTGTAAATATTTTCTTTGCCCTAATTTATTGTGCTACCACAAATAAAAAATGATTTTGAAAGTACAAAGTTTCGTATTTGAGGTAGTAGTCAACGAGTTATCGTATCGTGAAAAAGATACCACCGTTAATTTCTGATCTCGTTGTAGTAGGTACCTATGGAAGGTCTTGTTGATCGAAACAGACATGTCAGCAACTGTTGTACACATAGTCATAGATTGGTCGCACCAGTAGATAGGCCGCACCAAACTCTGAAGAATCAAACTGCCATTGATAAAATCAAATATTATAAAATATTTATCTTTATTTCAAAAATTTGCTTACAAATATTAAAACATTTTTGCTGTAACTCTAAACTTGACAATCATAACATTGTCATCACTCTCAAACATTTTTCTCAATTGTTCATCTTATGTTGTATTGTCATCAGTGGCCATATCATAATAGTCATTCAGCTCATCATCCCTTATGCCAGTTATGTCGTGTAGATAGATCGCACCCCTTTTTTTAGAAGAAAATTTTGATAAAAAAAGTGCTCCTAGTCAACGAGTATGTAGGCCTACGGTATGTCTTACGTCGCTCAACTCTTTTGGTCGCCCTTACCCCTGATTTCTATTAAAATTTTGTGAGGCCTCAAAAAATAACGTAAAAGGTTACATCACCAAATGTGTAATAAAGCTTAAAAAATTTTCCCTCTCTCCTCGTCCTCACTACATAGTATTTAGCTGGCTCCGTCTCCAGCTTTAATTAATGTAAACCTTGAATATCATCAAGGTTTAAGTGATTTTATTAGCGGAGCAGAAGAACCTTGATGTCATTGGTTGGTTCCACGTTGCAATAACTTCATCCTATCAATGTGCATTCTATCAAAAGCATAAGACAACAATTAAAAGATATAATTAAACACACCTTAAAAAGTGTTAACGCAATTATTAAAACAAAATTGCCCTTCCAATTGTCAGCGGAGAATTTGTCAAGGGGCAGGAGAACACCTTTTGTCTTTAGTTTAGTTGTAGCATAATAACATTTTATTCTACACTTTCACATGTTCTACATTTGCGTAGTCAGTCGATTTGACAGTAGAGAGCTCAATGATCGAGTCAGAGAAATAAAATCAAATTTATTCAAGTTAAAAACACCTCAACAGTCTATTTTGCCTAAGGTGGCTTGTCAGGAGGTAGTCGTCTACGTTTGCTGTTGCTGCATTGCTACAGCGGCTTGTCTACATTTGCTGTTGTTGACCAACTTTTCATAGAAGCTTTTTTGACTTGTTTTTGTAGTTAATGATGGCTCCGGCCCTGAGTGAGGCCTACACAGTAACTAAGAGAGGTGATGAGAGATTGGAACAATGGTTCCTTTCTATTAGCGTTGCCAGGAGACATAGCGGCTATGCTCCCCAAATTTTTTGGATCCAATTACGGTAAGAAGTTATTTTCACGTAATACGGTGACAATATGTTGATGCTATTTTTTACAATGTAGGCCTAGCTTTAATTTAATTTTCGATCACCTTTAAACTTTTACACAAGTAAATGTATCTACAATTAGACTTATATACTTTCTGCTATAACTTGAGTAGTTGTTGGAGTAAGAAACCATATGTTTACTCAAGTAGAGGTTTAGTTTACTTTGACCATTTTTGCCTCTATGTGATGTGAGAACTTGAGGCTTCCAACGGTTGATCCTATATGTAATATGACGTTACCAACAATGGGGCATTTTATCTAATATGAGATTACCAAAAATCAATTAGACCCTATGTAATGCAAGGTTACCAATGGTCGGGGCACTACTTGTAATCTAATATAAGGTTGCGAATGGTCAAGCTCAATGTGTAATGTCATGAAAACAACGGTGGGATCCTATATGTAATGTAAGATTACTAAGGGCAGGGCCCTATAGACTATGTAATATGAGGTTACCTAAGATCAGGCCGTAGGTCTTATATGTAAGGTGTAGTCACCAAAGATGGAACTCCATTTGTAATGTGAGATTACAACGGTGGCGCCTTGGCCTTTATGTAATGTGACGTCACCAACGATTAGGTCATATATCTAATATTAGTTCATTTGTTTTGCAGAAAAATCATTCTAATCTGATGCGAAACCAAAAATATGCTAGTTAGACTATAAATAATTTAGTTGCTTTGGCAATGTGATATCTTGAAGAGCGAAAATGTGCAATTAAGTTTATTTATATCAATAAAAACAAACCAAAAACTAATTTTTGATATAATTTAAATACATGTTGACTTGATTAAAAACATGTAGGCCTAGTAGGTATACTAAGTTATTTTTATTATACGTAGTACTCAAGCCGTTCGGCCATTTGGCTACACCAGGGGTGGGCAATTTACGGCCCGCGGGCCGGATCCGGCCCACTTGTGCCTGTCGAAACCACGACCATAGTTTGTACGGATATAAATTTTTGTTTAAAATATCAATGAAAACAAACCAATCGTCGGCAAAAATAGATACCGTAATTTTCCACGTATTATCCGCACCCGAGCATAATGTGCAAAACAAGCCACATATACCTCAAACTCACCCATCAGAATTATTTAGGTCATTTTGAAACTCTAGCGTCTCTGCCAAGACTGGCGCCTGATATATCAGCGTTTAGGTCTGCAAATTACGCTTTTTGGAGAGCTACCTTCAAGGGCACTTTTTCGTGTGGCCGTGTACGCTGCAACACATGTTTTTTCCTTCTGTCCGATACATCAATTTCAAGATCTAAATTCAATTTTTCCGTCTGTACTCACGTTATTTGCCAGTCTTCCAATGTTATTTACTGCAGCAAATGCCTAATGCTCTACATCAGTGAAACGAGCAGGCAAGCAATGGAGTGATAGATTTGAATTTTGTGAGACGCAATGACTCTGACAAACCCGTTGCCCGCCATTTCAATAGTCCAGGCCACAGCAATTTCACTTGTAAACGACAGGAAAGGCGCATCATTTTCTCTCTTGGTACTGTCCAGCCTTGAGGCATAAATGAGCGATTTGCATTTATCTGATAACGTCATAATGCACCCCGATTGTTACATTGTGCTGTTTATTATGCTAACGTTTGCCTGGCTGTTGGGCTTCTTTTTCTATCATCTTTTTTTGATAACGGGCAGTTGCTTGAAACGTTGTTTGAACTAGTTTTTAAAGTTGTAAGACATTGGCATAAATTGGAGATTTATTGAATTTTTTACTTTTATAGTTTGCTAATAAGTTTAAATAAACTAATTATTATTTATACTTCTAAAACTAACATCTGTATATATCTTAGTTTCGTTCCTTGCTGTCTGAATAAAATTATATAGAATTGAAATTCAAAAATGTCAAAGAATTTGCAAGAAAAATGTTTGTGTTGTTTGCATCAACATACATACGCGAACAAACTTTTTCAAGTCAGAAGATTAACAAAAGCAAAAACATTTCTCTTCTAACGGATACAAACGTAAAAGCTATCTTAAGAATCAGCACAAGCAGCTTCGAGCCTGATTTAAACGAACTTGCGGACGCATGAGGTAGACTACATTAGTCCCATCAATCATAGTGCCACTTGTTACACTAGTTGTTTGTTGTACATTAGCTGTTACGCTAGTTATTTGTAAATAAATTGTTCCAACATTCATGGTTTCATATTGACTTTTGAGTCTCCGGCCCAGTAACCAAGTTTATTTTCTGTAACTGGCCCACTCAGGAAAGTAATTGCCCACCCATGGGCTACACTGTGTAGGCTCCTCAGTTGCTAGTCTTGAGAATTTATTTCGAGATC
This sequence comes from Trididemnum clinides, assembly GCA_963675345.1. Lineage (NCBI taxonomy): Eukaryota > Metazoa > Chordata > Ascidiacea > Aplousobranchia > Didemnidae > Trididemnum > Trididemnum clinides. The sequence goes on from OY776286.1 coordinate 13,312,545, forward strand.
TTGGGAATTTTGAAGATAACGTAAAAAGGTTTTTGAAATATTTGATTTCATAGAATTTGTTAATAAAAATCTTGAAATTTTTTCAAACCTCGGGTTTTTTAGCGAAGTTTTTGACAAAGTCCTATTATATGTTTGAGGATTTACTACAAATCAGAGAATTTTTCGGCAGATTCCAGGCGAGGACCTTTTTTTAGTTTTGGAAGTTAACTTGAATCAGAGATATATAAATTAGGGCCTACATTCTTTCATTTCGATTACGACCTTACGCCGTGTAACCAACTTTGATCACAATCTCGATTATTTTGTCGCGTATTTATGTTGATTACAATTACAATGACTTTGTCTGCAAAAGTAAAAAAATGTTCAAAACATAAAATGGTCAGGCTTGCAATTGAAAGTTGTGCTGTTCGTGCTCTGGCTCTGTCAACCATGTTGCGGTATTTAATAATGCTGGCTGATATCCGATCTGGAAGCGCTAAACTGCTAATTGATTTGAATTTTGGTGAATAAGTTTTTCTCTTACACAATTTGCAAATTAGACAAAGCACTATGGATGGTGAATTATTTTACAGATTTTTTAAGTCATTCTTGTTTTCTTGCTGCTGAGATTTTTGTGAAAATTTTTGCTGGCTATTGGCTTTCTTTTCATGCAGGTAGCTTGAAGCTGACGGTGCTGATCACTGGGTAAAGACTACAGCAGTACTACTTACAGCAAATGTTGGCTCGGCCTGATCAAAAATCAAAACTGCAGGTATGCAATCAGCATACGCAAAAAAGCTCCTGATTACAAAGCAACAAAAGTGATGTCAGCCGTATCAGGATGGCCATTGTTTTGAATCGCAGTTGTGACGTCACATGTCAGGAACCTTTTATTCAAAAAGTAAACACAATTTGGGCATTAAACATCATCTCCTTAGTGCGACAAAACAAGGTTTTAGTCTCAATCAGATCTCACCAATGTGCAACTGTAATGTATAAATTCCATTTCTTCTGGTCTATTGCGATTACGCATCATGCAATTGAATTTGATTACGATTCAATTGGACAAAAACGGCGTAATCGATTACAATTACCCATTACTATAATAATAATATACATGTCTGAATCAAATACACGAGCCTGGTAGGTATGAGTAGGAAAATCTTTTTTTATAACCATGTGCAGTTCAGAAGATGTATAGGTAGTTTTTGGAGCATCGTCTTTTGTTTTGGGAACATGACCTGAAATTCACGTAGTGTTCAATCACTTCGAAATCTTAGGACTTTTTACACAAAAATTCCAATTGTGAGAATTTTGAAAGTTTGGTCTTGGCAACTCTGACTGTGTATGATATAAAATCAATTTCAAATTTTTGGCACTCAACATAGTCAGCCAACTTTACGGTACTCTTTTTGAGGTGATTGGAGGCAAAATACATTTATTTTTTAAGTGACTTTGGTTGAAGGCAGATTGATTGGTCGAATCTCGATTGCAGTGATGTGAGACCATAGCGTGTTAGCATCTACTTTGTTTGTTTTGCATAACTAAATAATAGCAAGAAATTAGAATAATAGGCCATGCTATTATGTTTGCTGGTTATCCTGTGACATACAATTAACCTAAAGTAAACTCACAGTGGCGCTATTAAAGTTAACTGTATTAAAGAATAAACGTAAACTTTTGCGGTTGTAACCTTCGCTTGGTTAGGTTCTTTTATTTAGGTGAATAATAGTGTATGATAAAGGGGTTTTAGTAAATTGTAGGATGCCAGGGCATCACCAACGCATGAAATTACTGACTTACGGAAGTACAGAAAAACTACCAAATAATGAGGTTGGCCATGGAAATCAAAGCCGTACGGAAATTTATTGAAATCAAGCCTAAAAGTATTACCACCCAATTGAAAAAATTAGATATTTGGGTTGAGTTAAACAAAGCACGTATTTGTGGGATTTCTATATATGTTTTAGGGTTTTTCTTTATATCCGTGAGAATTTCCATAACTTTGTAGATTTTCAGTTTGTATTGTTTTCCCGTGGTTTTGCAATGTCAACTAACCCAAAGCTTAACTCCAATAAGCCAATGCAAAACACCAAACCTTGTATAAAATACCGTAAATATTTGTGGGACAGTACAGACATGTACTAATTAGGACTACATCCTTATAAGGTGGCATATAGCTGCAAAAGCTTGTGTTTACTGATGTAGTTAGTCTTAATAGTCAGATAGTGGCACTGTGAATTTGTTTTGGATTAGTGTAAATAGGAATCAAGTGGGTTAGAGGGCAGTTAATAGTGACAATGGTTGTGAGTTTGAACATCGCAATGGCTCGATTGCTGTGCACCTAGAAAAGCCACTTCACAGAATAACAACTAATCAATTCACCTTGCTAGATTGCACTGCTTGTGGTAGAAGTGCATTGTGCCAGTGAAAATGTTATCTTTAAAGCATGTCTGAACACTACGATTTTCAAATGTAGCTTAACTCAGAAACTGACAACTTGTTTTCCTGTGGCTGTAGGATTAAAATTTATTGCAAAAAAGAGCAGAAAGAATAGTCTGAACTAGTATTGGTAGGAAGTTATCCTACCATAATCGGATTATTAACGATTGCACAGCTATTGAGAATAAATCAAGGCAATTATAACCAGTTTGGGAAAAGCTGTTGTTAATATCACCTTTAACGTTTGTATTGTTATATCCAGGGTTTTTGTTATAATGTTCAAACAAATCTGGCCTAACTGCCTAGTCAAATATCATTTACACTTAGTTGTTAAGCATACCTGGCATCTGCTGTTTCAGATATAGTATTGTTGTTGGGCTAAAAAGGTAAAATAAACCTAATTGTAAATTTGAGGCTCAGTGCTGGATTAGTGGATGGTCATCATCTATTAAAAGGCTGTAACTATTGCCAATTGGTTTGGCATATAGCCTAAATAATAGATGGATGTAGAAGCAAAAAATTGCATAGACAATGTAAGTAAGATCATGGTTAATATACTGTTGTGATAAGCATCTAGCTACCCATGCTTGCTTCAAATGTGTTGAGGGTGCAATACAGAACATGCTTATGTCAACTTTTTTTTTGAAAACTTCAATTTTTTTTCACCTCAATGCAAAATTGTAGTGTACAGGGTCTGCCAAAAAGACCTGACACATTTGAAAATTTAATAGAAATCAAACGCGTTGACGAAAATAATTGATGTTTACATTTTTGGAAAGCGTATAGCATGCCATTTTGTGCGGTGTCCAAAAAACAATCTACAGTACATTTGTGACGTCATAATGGTTAATTTTTAAAATAATGTAATTTTTTAAATTGTGCTTTATTTGCTAAAATGAAGTGGTTGGGCTCACACCGTTCTTTCGTTATGGAAACTTTTTTTACAAACAGTGGATCAATAGCACTGGATCGTGTCTTCCAAGCTTGAAGTGCGTACGAAATAATCTTTGAGTTGCAGTTATTGATCCACTGTTCGTAAAAAAAGTTTCCATAACGAAAGAACGGTGTGAGCCCAACCACTTCATTTTAGCAAATAAAGCACAATTAAAAAAATTACATTATTTTAAAAATTAACCATTATGATGTCACAAATGCATTGTAGATTGTTTTTTGGACACCGCACAAAATGGCATGCTATACGCTTTCCAAAAATGTAAACATCAATTATCTTCGTCAACGCGTTTGATTTCTATTAAATTTTCAAATGTGTCAGGTCTTTTTGGCGAACCCTGTATGTTCATTGTGTGGACATAATGCTCAGGAGATTGCTTAGACTGCAATTCACTTCATTAGGCAGCATGTTTAGTAGCTTCTTAACAAAGCCACCAACTCTATCAATAAGAACAAGCATCTAAGTGTTAGAGTCAACAGAGTGCACTGCATATGCTAATATGACAACTAGTCACTTTTTTCATGACACCCATTCGTGGTAGATAATGATTGCCATATACATCTTTATGTTGTTGAAATTTTTTTTTGGTGATTTTTTGTTTCAATACCCTCTGAAAGTTTGGCTAACTTGGTATTGATTGCCACTCATGATTTCATCAGATGTACAAAGGTTGGTTGGTTTTGTCCAGCACCCTCAGGTTTGTGCTTTGTCGTTTAGCTCATTGTATTTTGCTGTAAATGCACATGGCACATTCATATACCATCCTTCACACTTCTTTTTAATGCCCAGCACCAGGCAAGGAAGATCTGAACACTAAATCCATTCATCCTCTGGTTTGACTTAACTTGTTGTTAAACCTGTGGCTCAAAAGTGCATACTGTAAATAAGACAGGCACTTTACACACTTGGCCATTACTGCATGCATGCAAAGGTTACAACATTAGTAAGACCAACTTCTAGGTATGTCTAATCCTATGTAACTGAGTGTGGTTATTTGCTTTTTATGAAGCTGTTTGATTTCCAGCTTCAATTTAGGTTTGGATATCAATGTGTCAATCAGCTAACAACGTATGAAGAAGGGTTGAATGCTGGCTAAACTAGTATAGTGGTGATATAATTAGAGTGCTTACTATCAGGTCGTTTTGTAGGCTTCCTTAAAAACCCTTGTTTCATATTTTCCTTGCATTGGACTCTATAATTCTCATTACAAATTAGCTGGCTACTTTTTCTTGACTTAATTTAAACTAACGAGTAATAGAAAGATTGGCTTGTTAAAGGTTTTTTTTTCTATAAGGTATCTGTACACACACACAGTTTTTAAAAGCCTACTTTTATTGTTAAAACACTTTTGGGTTTAAGGTCCATCCGTAGCCCAGATCTTGTGTCTATGTGCTAATATTTTGGTTTTGCAGTTATTCTATGATCGTATCTAAAGATATGCTGTCTCTGAAATTACATTTATATGTTACTAGGTGATATCACTAGAGGTGTGGAACAACTCCAGACGTTGTGTTGAAGAAACTATTAATAGATTGTTACTAGAATATCTTCAACTAGTGTTGTACCTTCGTTCCCAAATACCTGAACCTGTGCAGCTAATTCAAAAGAAACTGCAAAGTAATTGTGTATAATTCCAAATGCAAAATATTCTGTAGAGTTTTTTCAATTGTCAAATCCCTAGTTTTCAAAATAAAATATTGGGTGTACTAAACTCAAAAGATGGTTTTGAGGTTTATAGCCTGTAGCTGTTTCTAGTCTTGGCCCTGAAGGGACGTTGTGTCGTAAAGCAGTCTGTAAATCTTTGCATGCTGTAGTTTTATCCTAGAATTATGTTTTTATATTTTTTAGGAAAGAATAATTTATCTTCAATGGCAGCCAAGTTAGTTGCATTGTTTAAAATTATGTTTGCCCTACATTAAATATATATATATGTTATCACAGAATAATGGCAATTTTGTTATTAATATTTAGTTGTTTAGTATATTTAATTCAAATTGAATTCCTTGAAGGCTTTGGATTTACTGCTCTAGTTTTAGAAGCAAAATATAAAACATTAGTTTTAATATAGCCTTGAAAAAAGCTGTTTGAGCCATAAGTTTTTCATGACACTCTCATCAGTGGCAATACCACGTCAAAAAAGAAGATTTAGAGTGAGTAAGTGTTTTATGTATTTAATTTGGATGTAGACAATCAAGACAAGCCAATGATAGTGCTAGTATTGTAAAGCATGCCAAAGAAAAATTTTGCAATAGCAAAAGTTAGAGGAAGCACAGCAGGAGGCAGTCCTCTCAAATGAAAAATAAGTCTAATATCTACATTAGTGCATCGAGCCGTAATGATTTGCATGAAGCATAGACTCAATGGAGAAATAGAACTGATCAAGAAAATATTACTGGACAATGGCTGTCCTAAAAACGTCATCAACACTCAGATCACCAAGAAAATAACTGTTTTTTACCCTTAAGCGATTCGGCACAGAAAAGTGCCTGGTGTACTTGAGGGTCCCTTGGATTGGTAAGCCCTCCACAAACTTGGAAAAAAAAGTCAAAGTGCATGCTGCCTGTTGCTCGCAAGGATGTTCTGCATCCCACTCAGAAAAGTTCAGTCATATGTGAATATATGTGCTACTGTGATAGTTGGTATGTAGGGCGAACACCTCAATGGCTACAGGATTGCATCAAGCAACATCTTTCACAATGGTTTATACAACAATTGACCTGTCCACCTGATCTTAATCACACAGATCATGCAAACGAAAAGACACCAAATCGGATTGTGACTCTGCCATTGGTCAACATCTTTTAGAAAATGATCAGTGTGCATTATACTATGATAGCAAGTGGTTTTCAATCCTTGCCACAGCACGCAGCTCTTTCCACCTTAATCTCTTAGAGGCTGTTTATATCAAGACCCAGCACCCGGCTTAATGCAGACAGAAAGTGTTTGTTTATACTCTCAAACTTTTGATAATCACAGCATTTGGTCTCCTGTTGTGCTTTCTCTAACTTTCGCTATTGCAAAATTTGTCTTTGGTGTTTTTTACAATACTAGCGCTACTATTGGCTCGTCTTGATTGCCTTCATCCAAATTAAATACATAAAACACTTACTCACTCTAGATCTTCCCTTTTGACATGATATTGCCACTGATGAGATTGTCACAAAAAGCTTATGGTTCAAACAGCTTTTTTCAAAGCCATATTAAAATTCTGCACCATCATCAAGATTTTTACATTAGTTTTAGTGGTGCCATCAATTAATTATTATTTGTGTTTTTGACTTTTCCCCTGTTGAGATTTGCTTATGTTTTCAGATTTCTAATTTTTTATATTCTTAATTGAGATTGTTTATCTTGAAATTATAGCTTGTTAGAATTTGTCAAATATAGGAAGTCGTAAGGTGTCTTTCTTGAGGGTCCAAGTGCTTGACTAATACAGAGTACAGCTGAAAAATCTCCCACATCTTATATTTTGAAAAAATAGGCAATAAATACCTTTACTGTGATTTTTATTGCATATTTAAGCTACATGATTGCCATTTTGTGAACTATACTTTAAAAATAACGTTTTCAAGGTGGTTCTCTTGAGCTGTGATAAATGCCTGCCATTAGTGACTCCTAGTTTTCAGCATCCTTCAAGTCATTTTTTGTGGAATTTCGTTTAATGCATGGTGAATATCAGTCCATCACTGGTTGGTGCTTCTCCACCTTTGTTTTGAACTACCCCCACAGAAAATAATCCTTCAAGTCGTTTTTTGTGGAATTTTGTTTAATGCATGGTGAATATCAGTCCATCACTGGTTGGTGCTTCTCCACCTTTGTTTTGAACTACCCCCACAGAGAATAATCTCAAGGTGAAAGATCAGGCAAACTTACTGGGCCATTCAATATTACCATGCAAAGAAATCAAATGCGCCGGAAAGGGTCCTCGCAAAACGTGGATTGATTTTTGCAGTATGGGCTGTTGCTCCATCTTGTTGAAACTGTACCGTTGCATTTTCATCGAGATCCATGAGCCTTGGCTTTAAAGTTTTGCAGCATCAGTACAATGAGCTGAAGTAGCAGAAACTGCTTTGTCCTCTTCCTCAATGAAGTAAGGGCCCCAAACTCCAAAATTTGCAACTGCACACCATGCTGTCACTCGCTCATTATGAAGAGGCCTTGCATGTAGCTCTAGGGTTACTTTTTGACCAGTAGCGAAAACTGCTTGTTGACAAAACCAGACAAATAAAAGCGAGCTTTGTCACTGATAATCAGAACAGCATGCTGCAGAATGCTTATCACCTGAACACTGGAGATTGCAAAACGGATTTTACATTTTGGTTGTTCTGTGGAGTTTGAAAGCTTCTTGGTCTTCTAGAAGCTTTCCGCTTGCATGTTCAGCCTGTAGCCCTAAAGTTTTTGACCCAGAGGAGTACAGTTTTTCGATCAGGAAAAGGGTGGTGCCTGGTAATTTAGAAATGATTTCTGAAATTTCTTGAGGTTCCACTTGCAGATTCTCTATCAGTGAGAAAACTTCGCGCAAGTAATTCACGGTGTGCACCTGTTAACCCCTATCAGGACGCTAATAATCGCATACGTAGAAGGACGATAGACTACATTTTGTAGTCATGGCCTAACATGTGGCTTTAAGATGTAAATTTATTTTCGCGATGATAGTTTATGCTTCATTGCTGATTGGTACTTAATTCCTCAATAGAAATGAATGAAAAACGGCATTTTGTTCAAGAAATATGTGGTTACTAACAATGTCTCTAAAAGATAAACTTATTTTGCAGATACAGCTAAAAAGTGAAAATGCAGGCTTGCTGCCTGCGTCTAGCTGGTGCAGCCCTATAATAGAGGATGGGTAACTTGTTCTTTGTACTCATTCACTAAAAATAATAATCAGAAGCCACAAACGAATGTAGGCTAAAGAATACAACTTGATCATTTTTAACGTCAATTTAGCAGCAAAAAGAAATTAACGAAGCACAACGTTGCATCTGCATGATAAAACGCATTGTTGAATATTGAAACATACAAAACTATACAGTCTTGCGCATAACTCATCAGAAAACACAAAACAAAGTACAGTAATTTTAATACACAGGCCACAAAAGTTCCTTTCGTTTAGAAGAAGAAAGATGTCTTTCTTCAATCATCTGCACAATGATGACATTTACAAATTTTCAAAACTACGGAATGTTGTGGGCAAACCGACTTTTTGCACAAACTGCATTGCCTTCTAGAGTTCCTTTTGCACACTGTACATTTATTTGGCAGATTCGGTGCTGTAAAAACTTGCGAGTTGTTTCCTCTTACAGCTGGTGACAAAATTCCCATTGCAGCTGCTGCCTCGTGAACTGATCGTCGTGTTCTCGTCTTGGTAAGCCTCGCTTGTATGGCAGGTGTAGCTAGTTGCAATGTTAGGTTGGTAAGAAATTCTTTCCGATCGCTTTGGTACCCACATTTTTTCAGGATAACGTAGGCATTGAGTGCAGCTGCATCCAACATGTCGTAAAAAAACAAAAGGGGCCAGCGCACAGTTTTTCGTCGACAAGAGAATGCTTCTATGCTTTGGTCAAACCTATCCACACCACCTTTTCTTTCATTATAATCCAAGATCAAGTGGGGTTTTTTACTTTCATCACTGGCCACTGATGGTTCGGTGTGGGTGGAGCTAAGTAGCATTACTGGTTGTTTGTTTCGCTTGGCTTGGTAAGCAACCAAGCATATTCCATCAGAGTGATTGAACACAAATTGGCTGCTATATAATTCGGTCTTTTGTCTCAATGTTAGTGGAATTTCCCGACGATGTCTCCGTACGGTACCCAAAATCGTTAAATTTTCTTGAAGCAATTGTTGTGTAAGACTGTAACTCGTGAAATAGTTGTCAGTGCAAACATCCCTTCCAGTCCCGTACCAAGGTTCCAAAAGTTTCATCACAACATCTTGAGCCAAATTATGATGAACGCGATTACCCTCCTTACCACCGTATGCAATTGCATTCAATCCATAGCCAGTGTTAGATTCACAAGCCCAAAAAATCTTTATACCATACTTCCGTGGCTTAGAAGGCATGTATGTGCGTCCAGGAATTTTTCCTCGATAGCCAACCAGCTGTTCATCGACAGTAATACATTCTCCTGGAATATAAACACGCCTTGCATTTCCAAGAAAAATATTCCATATTTCGGATACAGCTGCAAACTTATCTATCCGCTTTCGTTCATCACGTGTGTGCCAGTTATCAAAACGAAGACACCGCAATAAAAGCTTAAAACGATTCAAGGACATCACAGTACGATAAAAGGGTCTGCTATCACTTGGTTGCCATAAACCTTGCAGATCTGAAAAATTGTCTCTGTCACGTCCAGCTCTCAAAATCAGAGCCAGTCCTGCTTTTAACTCCTCCATCAAAAAATTTATTGTTGGATAACGTACGTGAAGGCTCCTTCGTATTTCTCGCAGTTTCCTGTTCGTATGCATGAGAATTGTACGCAATATTTCTTCACTGATCAAAGCTTCAAAACTTTCCACCTCACTCCGAGGGTTAAGAATTGCTCTTGGAGTCTCCGTTAGCACATTTCTTCGTCGTCTTCTTGATGGAATCGGACGAGATGTGTACGAAATACCACTTGGACTTAGAAATTGATTATTATCATCTTGATCGTTTTCTTCTTCACTGTTTACTGATTCTTCATCATCATCTGAACTATCACTTCCTCTTTCAACGAACACTTCAACATCACCTTCATCATCAGCAATTACACCAACTTCTTCCTCGTTATCTGACGGATCCCGTAGACTGTCGGCAGTTTCGATCAAATCGTCTTCATCCTCATCACCATCATTATATAAATCATCTTCTGTGATGCCCAAATTAGCACAAAGTTCACTAAACATTACTGGTTTATCCATACTGTACCATACAGCGTTCACAGGCCTATTACTAAGAACAATTACACTGTAAAAATAATAATGATGCACTAATTTAGATTCTCAGACGATCACTAATAAAAGAAATATCGTGGGTAAGGCACCAAAACTGGCGAGGTTTAATCTACAGTATGTGTTTGAGTAAGGAAATAACAATTGTTTGAGTAAAAAAGTTAATAACCATCGACCCACCTCAGTCACAGGGACAAAAACTGATGGAGCCTAGACTATTCTAAATTAGACCCCAAATTTGTGTGCAGCCCCTTTCACACCGAAGCTACCTGTACTTGCATATCGAATACATAACTTTATGTAACTATACGCCAACAGTACTTTGCGGCTTCAGTGAGAACGGGGCGGAAGAACTTTTCCTTCCACTTTGTGACGTCACTATCGCTGCTAGGAGAAGGTTTCATTACTTAGCCTCATAGCACTCATAGTGTACGTTCCTGCTATTCTACAAGGTATGATTTTGACCTTCCTTTTTATAGAATTGTTTAGAGATGAATTCACTGACCTTCAGTTAAAAAAACACGTCACATATACTGCTAAAATGCTGCAAGACGCAAATTGATTATAGCAATATTTGCTGCTAAAATTCTGAGAAACACAATTTAATTATAGTTGTTTTCGTAAAACAACCATGGTCTTAGCTTTTAGCCAAAATAAACACACCGATGTTGACAACTAAGCTTACTAACTCAACTGCATGAACAGCAACTGAATAAACAGTGTCTAGTTTTACCTAAGTATGTTTGGAGAGTGAAATTACACTTCTAAAATAGCGTTATGCATTGATTGTAATGGTAAATATGAATGACTACATTTTGTAGTCTATCGTCCTTCAACGTAACTTTTCTTGATTACTTCAAAATCAATGAAGCGTGAACAAAAATTTTTGCACACAGCAAACATCTCATAAAACCTTTCATCATAGTTGGAGAATGCCTGGATATCTAGAGAAGTATGGGTGTGGCGGGGTTTTAAATACCCCATGACTACAAAATGTAGTCAATCGTCCCTTTAAGGGTTAAGGCGATATCTAGGCTTATAACTTTTCAAAAAAATTTAATAAATCACTACTGGGGTTTTCTGGAAGGCCACCCGGTCTTTAGTTCACCCATGGCCGCTTATTTTAGGTGGGCGGTTATGTGGTACTAATAATTAGGTTGAGCATTATTTGTACCTGTCGCCTTACATGATACATTTAACGTTATAGCGTCCAACGTTATATTAAGTTTGAATACTGTTTGTAGGTGTCACCTTACACGGTACATTCAATATTTTAACGTTAAACGCTACAACGACTTTCAAGTGTTTTAGTCCTCTTACAAAACTGTCTGTGGCTTTTGTGTGTATATGTAGTGGTTCAAACACAGGCAGTAGCCAACTGTTTTATAGCAACCTGGGCGGTTATTTGGTTCACGCCAGTTATTGGCCCAGGACGGCCTTCTGGAAAACCCCTGTAGTTATTCAAATCTCTCACTCTACAAAACAAAATGGCAGTTCATTAACTTCATAAACTCACTTTAGCTAAGTAGCTAACTACAACAGCATTGCCACAGTAAAAATTTTAAAGTGTGGGAGGTTTTTCAGCCCTATCCCAAGTATACAACTTGTGATCACTCGATCATAACTGATATTAGGAATTCGTTTTAGTAATTATTTTGCTAATCGAGAGTTGAAAATATGTCATCTTTTTGTGGTTTTCGTCACTGAGTAGGTTTCTGATTGCACATTAATGTTGGCTTGTCATTCAATAAGTTCTTCAGTCTACCATGTTATTCGTTGATGAGTATCTTAATGGACGAGACAAATGGTTACTGGGACTTGCAATCCCAACTTTGTTAAGTTCCTAGCCAGTAATGAACGTGTGATATGAGATCACTGTGTGAAAACATATATTATACTAACTTCAACATGAAGTAAATTACATATACGCGTATTATGCGTTTTGCAGTCTGATACAAAAATCAAAACCAAATGATCATCTGCACCACAACAAGTGTGTTGAACTTTTGAAAAGCTTAGAAAGGATTTCAGTTTGCTTGAATAAACTTTTTCACCAATCAAAAGATTTTGACGCAATGGAAGCGCTGATTGTTATTGGTGCTACTCCTGTTTCCATTAAAGAAGTTTACCCTTTTAAGGCGAAGATTGACAGTAAGTTTAATAGCTAATGGCGGCTTTATATTCTTTATTGTGTTAGGTTGATAGTACAGTACAAATTTAATGAAATTATACAATACATGCCGTAGCTTGTAAGCATCTCGTTAAGGAAGCTAGCTAGTGTAGTGTAGAATTCATAACACTTCTTTTTTCCTTGTAAGTGTTTCAATGGACAATTTTGCTAACCTTTCAGTTTGTTTAGACTGGCAATTAATTTTTGCAGATAGTACTTACCCAGAAAAACACTAGATGAAGCAGTTACTCAAGTTGTAATTTGTTCATATAGTCTTGTTTTCGTTAAAAAACAGGTTTAAAACTGATTCTCTTACTTATAATCAAAATTTATGCTTAAAATTAACAATTTAAAAGAATTAATTTTGCTCATTTTCAAATGATCAAACCACGTCACCCCGCTTGCGTCCCACACCAACAGAGGACTTGCCTGTCCTCGCAGATATCCAGCGATCTGAGCTCCGCCAATTGAGAGCGACACTTTCCTTGGCGAATTGTACTATCCATGACCCCGACCATGTACTGCACGGCAGTTGGTTGGGTAGCAGAATGCCCTCTAGGGGAAACTTAGATCAAGACACCCATTTATACCTGCTGCATGGAAACTATTACATAGTTTGTCTGAACTGGACATCTGCGTGAAGCAGTAAACGAAACATAAATGGAACGTGGACTACTTTGGGAGTACTTCAGAGGTCCATGTTTTCATTCCCAGGGTCAGTTCAAGGCCACTTGGAATCTTGGGCTAGGCTCAATCGCCTGCGGACTGGTATAGGGCATTTTCACTCGTCCATGTACAAATGGGGTCTTGCTCCATCACCGAATTGCGAATGTGGCGCCGCTGAGCAAACTGCAGATCACGTTATACCGTCATGTCCTCTACATCATGTACCAAGAGGAACGCAAGGTCTGCAGGTTTTGGATGATGCAACTTGATGTTGGCTTAACACCACCACTGTCAGCATCTAATCTGGGCAGCGCAGCAGCTCGGGGTGGTAAAAAGATAGACCCTCGTCCCTGGCCTTGATTAGTGCTGGCCCGAATTGAGTTTGGGTGTTTGACCAAACGACGATGACAACTTCACCCCTTCACATGACCTTGCATTATTCACCCCTCCTTTTTGTTTTAATAGAAGCATGACATGAAATCCTAATTTAGATTTACACCGCTAACTTAATCAGTTCAAAAATCAGTCACTAATGCAAGTTGCAAACCTGTAGCCCCGCTACCAACCTTGCTGATTGCCATTCATGAGTGCTCACGAGATTCTTTTGGGTGAGCAGCTTCTATAATAATCTAACCGGTGAAGATAAAACTGATATACTTGAGTTTCTTTTTGACAAGGTTTTTATGGACCAAGAATCTGAGGCTCTTCACAGCTATTGCAAGTTGCAGTAATTTTTATTTTACTTTAGATAAGTCGATGTCACCCGGAGCTGTTAATTTTGAACGCATTGCCACACATGCTCGAAGGTTTTGTATGCTCATGGTACAATCTCCGGTCTGCACGGGTGCTGCCCTCACACTCACCTCCACTCGTGTTTTTGTGAAGATACCAGGCTTAACGGCAGCCGATGGGTGTACACCCTGGCCTAATTTGAGGTATATCTGGAAAAACTTATTTAAATTGATTTCAAAGTGTTAGAGTTAACAGCCATTTGTAATGGTAAATGTAGCTGGTTACAGGCCGATATCATTATGGCTTTGCGGTTCCTTTAGATTTCAAAGTATGATTGTGCTTTACGCCTACTATGCATCGACTATCTTTACGTGCTATTTTTCCAGGAATTGATCAACATGATAGTTCAAATTCTGAATAGGTAATGTAGCTCGATGGTTCTCAACCGGTTGGCCGTGGCCCTCCAGTGGACCACAGAACAATTTGACTGAGCCACGGCTTCGATTTGGGTGTTTACCATTTAGCACTGCAGTTCCCGGTTCTGGAAAAATATAGACTCCGAAAAAGTCAATTTTCAAAAAAAGGCCCTTGACTTTGATTTGATACGAAAACCGATGAACGCAGAACTTTATAATGTGGTCCATGAATATAGAACAGTTGAGAACCTCCGGTGTAACTGGAGTTTAGCATTAAACTTGTTCTACAGGTAATCATAAATGCTTGAAGCAAACCATGTGTAAATGTAAATGTTTTTTTTTGATTCTTTGGACAGTTAAAATATTTTTTGCAGGTGGTCATCTAAAAAGAACATTGTCAGTGCTGAGGTTAATTTTTTTCCGTCATCTGCTTGTTGTGGTGTCACTGATTCCTTGATATCTTCAACTGATGGATTGAAGATAATAGATCATAATAAAGAAAATCACATGTCGGCAGTAAGTAGTTAACTAGTTTTAAAAACTAAGTCCTCCTTTCTACGCAATAAAAGTTGAGCTAGCTTCATTTGGAACAGCTTGTCTCGGCCACCAAACAGGAAAATATATCAAATTTGTCTTTCTTAATAGCATAATAACTTGAACACTTTTGAGGTGTCGACGTCACTTGACCGACAAAATTTCTGGAATTCCCTCAAACCGCCAGTTGACCGACAACAAAGGAAATTTTCCAAAACAGTCAGTTGTCCGACAACAGCTGTCAGCTTCCCGCCCACTGAAAAATATTCAGCTGTCATACTTTACATCAAATCATAAAATACACACAATGATCTATTTCTGTACCAGTTCTTTTTGAACTTCCTAACAAGCAACACCTTGTAGCAAATTTGTTCAATATAACTATTATCATAACTTCATACTTATGTCTGCTACACTAGCCCAAAACTTTAAAGTTCTCTTTTGTCGGTGAAGTGACGCTCCCCTCTCCCCCTTTTGAGAATCAAACACATGAAATTGTATTTGAAGCTGTCTGTTATCTATGGCGTCATATCGCTGACTGTCAATAGTAAAGCTTGTTTGATGCGCAGTGATTACAGCATTGCTGGTTTGCAGATAGTTAAGATTTGACTTAAGTGCATTGTTACCACTAGCACTGCAGTTAAGCAGACGTTTTGCCCTGTTTGATGTTGTTGTTGTTGTTTACCCGACTCCTTCCGAGGGATGGGGGCATGGCGGAAGACCATGGAGCCCCAGAAGCCGGGCAACTCTCCAGGGTCTGGACCAGAGGTCGTAAAGAGACAGAGAGTCGCCAAAGAGTGAGCGGCGCAAAGAGTCCGTAGCTGGACAGTGCAGAATGAGATGAGAGGTGTCCTGGGACGAGTGTCCACAGGCGCTGCAGGAAGGATTTTCAATTCTGCCTATCCTAGTAAGATTAGAACCTAAAAGAACGCTGTGTCCGTTGCAGCGGAGACGAGAGAGGACACAGCGAGCATGGTGAGGGAGCACAAGTTCCTCGGTTGAAATCGAGGGAGCCTGCCGCCTCAACGTGGTGGTGCGGTCTCCGGCCCCGTTTGGGTTGGGTCGAAATGGCTGTTGGCCTTCCCGAGGGTCCCAGTTACCCCGGGCACTCCCCCTGTTTGATTGCGTTGCTCGTTGTAGAAATGCTAACTGCTTGCAGCCCTTGGACCAAAATAAAAGTTCTATGTATGGCATGACCAAGACAGAGTTGAGCCCTTTAGATGTCCTCTTCACTTTAGACTTCGGTGCCCCATACACATGTAATTTACAATGTAAACATGATAAAATTTTATCTAGCGACTGAGACGTCATTAAAAATTCGGCTTCGAAATATTTCTGTGGTGCCTCCCTTCCCTTGATGCTCTGAGCGCGTGTTTATTTTGCTTAGTGGTTAATCCAGCCGTGGGTATGACCCCAAGATTTTTCATCATCGCAACGGTGATTATAATTCAACTCTAACGTCAGCAGTTATACAGTTCGATTATTAACAGCAAAAAGGGAGAATTCCTGCTACCGATGTCCAGCGTTCAAGCAATCATCTGTCGTCAACATCCGATGATGAAAAGAAAGAATTCTCTTCTAATCGTGTCTCAACTGATGAAGCTTTCGACACTTTATTGACCAGTGATGACGTTCCGAGCAAGCTCAACAATAATGTCGTTTCAAAATCGGATGATTACGGCAGTGATGATGTGCCTGCAGTATGGTTAGAACTGCCGGTTACCATAAAAGGCTTTAAGTAGCAATTGTCTTGCTTTTTGTGATGACCTTCACTGCTGTTAGCAGAGTTGTTAGTTGCGAGTTTTGCCGTTTTTATCGATCGTTGCGGGCGTATCTATGTGGCTATCTTAAATTTCTCCCTGTAATTTTATGACAGTTTTCGAAAAGGAATTAATAAGTCACGGAGGGTGGACCCCTCAAAGTATCATCAATAAGGTGGTTGTTAAAAGTACAAAAACGTGAAAGAGCTTGGTGTCTCGTTGGCTGTCAACTTAATGCCATATTTCTAGCATTTTAAGCTTAAATTTGTTATCCAGTGTTTCACATTACCAATCGTATTGTTAGGTGCTAGAGATGAGTTCTGTAAACTTTGTTGTAACTTCCACATTGCTTTTGGAAAATTATATAGAAAATCAGTGCTGTTTACTACAAGTTGAATGTACCTTTTATTAAAAAAGATCTTAAAAGTACTGTAGCTCTTGTTTGTAAATTTTATTTGTTTCAGTTTAATGTTGATACTAGTGATAAAAAAAAAGCGTTTGTGCAATTGAGATCAACAACCAAGTTATGGTGCCAGGGGCGTAAGTAAGCTAGGGTTCCACCAGTAGTGATTTGAATTCTCACTGACGGTGATAATTTCCTCAGATTCAATTTGTTTTTGCCAAAATTACCACTTGTGTAGCAGGCTTTCTAATACTGAGCTTTATACAGAACAGAGAGGGACTCCTTAGAGGGGCCCCATGAGGAAGCAGAGATACAGCGTAAGGTCTTGAGACTTGGGAAAAACTTGGTCTCAGCGAAGATAACATGCTTAGAAAAGGAAGAGTGCGGTCGAAGGTAGCCCCAAGAAAAGTTGGAGTTGGGTTGAAACGGAGGCGGGAGCCGAGTAAGAGGAGGTTAGCTTGGTGGGAATCCACTGAAAAGGAGGTCTCACATTTATTCGGATTGAGAGAATGACACTAGTGCTCCAATCGAAACAGCTTCTTGTGAAGCCTCTACTGCAGCGGGGACCGAAGAGGACCAAATGGCCAGATCGTCACCGCAAAGAGAGCATCTGATGGAGGAAGGCAGAGAAGCCGGAAGATCATCGATGAAGAGAGAGAAAAGAACAGATCCTTGCGGAACACCTGGAAAGGAACAACTTTTGTGATTTTGATAAACCACGAAAGCGCGCCTATCAGAAAGGAAAGATGGAGTCCAATGAGCAAAGCAAGGAGAGAGGCCAGCCGAAATGAGTTTATGGAAAAGGGCAGGATGCCAGACAGAGTCAAAAGCTTTAGAGAAATCGATAGTAGACCGTCCAGAGCGGAAACCAGCCTGGCGGGGAGAAAGAATGGAATTAGATTCCAGAAAGAAGAGTAGACGGTATAGAATGATTCAAAAAGGTTTGAGACGCAGGAGGTGAGAGAGAGAGGCCGGAAGAAAGCAGGAAAGTCTAGAGGCTTTTCCATCTTGTGGATGGGAATAATAGAACATTTTTTCCAGATGGAAGGAAAGGAATGTGAAGACTAGGAGAGATTGAAGATGTGAAAAAAAAAATCTATGCCAGAGCGAGGACGATGCATTAGCATGGGATAGGCAACTTTGTCTGGGCCAGTAGCAGTGGAGGAGGAAAGGTTGGAGGCAGCTGCAAGAAGTTCAGAGGGAAAGAAAGGAGTGCAGAAGGACCAGTGAGACTCCTCAGGGCACGTGGCATGGCGGAGCTCAGAGAGGTAGCCTCTGTCTCTGCTACGCAGGGTCTTTGGCTGAGAAACGGCAAAGTGAGATCTCAGGTAAGCGGCATAGACCGATGCCGATTCCCTAGGAGAAGAACAGCTTGGAAAATTAGGAGAGGAAGGAGAGCCAGCGATGGAGCGGAGGAGAGAGTATACAGTTTTCGGATTTGATTTGGGTGAAAGAGAAGAGCAGGTTGTCTGCGATGTCATGGCATTGGCGATGACTGACGAGGCGCGTCGAGAAGCGGAGATGTAAGCCTGGTGATCTTCATCACTTCTGTGAGCGACAGCGAAGGCCTTACATCTTTTACTAACAGCTTCTTCCGCCTCAGCAGGCCACCAGGTTTTAGGATGGCGTTTGATGCGGCCGAAAGGAATCGAAGAATTGGCCGCATTCAGTGCCAGAGAAGTAAAGAGAGCAGCAGCAGCAGAGGAAAGAGAAAGAGACGAGTATTCCTCTGCAGAAGGACAGTGGGAGTCAAAGTAGGAGACAAAGTCGTCCCAGCGAGCTTTCTGAAAGTTGAAGAAAGGGGGATGCTCGTTGGGGCGAAAGACCAGGGAGAGAGGGACACAGAGAAGAAGTGGTAAGTGGTCAGAACCCAGGTCCTGAAGCGCCTCCCAGGAGCAAGAAAGGGCAAGAGAGGAAGGAGCAAAGGAGATGTCGGCAGAGGAGCGACTGCCGGTGGAGCAATGTAGAAGTGTGGGTGTGTCAGGATCATTGAGGGGGAGGAGGTCAGAGGAGATGACCCAGTCGAATACTTCCTCCCCGCGAGGGTCGGAAGTACCTCTTGAGTCCCAGAGGGGGTGATGGCAATTGAAGTTCCCCAGAATAAAGAAATTTGTGGAGGAGGGAAGAATGGAGGAAGAAAAGGAGTAAGTTCTGCCATCCGTCGGAGAGGAGCGAATAGGGGGGCGTACACATTAGGAGATGACAGCGAGGAAAAGTTGTTAAGAGAGATGTTGACCCCTACATAATCAGAGTAGGGGTCAAGCAAAGAAAGAGAGGAGGTAGAAAGTTCAGAGAAAGGTAGGCCATGCCTGACGAAAATAGTGACACCGCCAATAACGTTGCTGGCATCAGGAAAGAGAATGCCAGACCGGGAGTGGGCGCGATCAGAACGCAGAGCAGAGAATCCAGGAATCTGGAAAGAGGAAGATGAGTTAAGATTGGATTCCTGGATACAGATAAGGTCAACAGGATGGAACGAAAGAAAGTGAAGTAGTTCAGTGCTTCAGCCTCGAAGACCTCCAGCATTCCATTGGAGAACCCTGAGAGAGTCAGGAGGGGAGAGGAGGCAGGAGGCGTAGAAGGACAGTCAGGAGCAAGGCACGGTGGTGAGGGGGCAGAGGGAGAGCATACAAAATGGGCAGACGGGGGAAAAGAAGTTTGAAGACGAGGGTAGGGCGGGAGTGCACCATTTAGCATAGGAGGGGCCAGATTTAACAGTAGAGGTATACAAGTCGGAGGAGGGAGTCACAGTGTTACGAGTCGGGACGTAGCAGAGGGGCAGCTTCTGGAGTGAGAGCTGCCAAGAGTTCTGAATTTGGAGAGGGAAAGTTGTGAGCACCTTAGATTGACCTATATGGAGCAGGTGCAGCATTGCACTGACCTGCCCCGCCAGGTCACATTTCTAGCGCACACAGAGCAGGGAAAGATGGGGCCAGGATTAGGATAAACGTTACCGCTCATCAAGAGAAGAAGAAGAATAAGGAAACGAAGACGGGCAAGAGAAGGGCAGGAGAAAAGAGAAAGAGAAAACAAGCGATCGATTTTAAGGAAGCTGTGTGCTGCCCTTCTGCGGTCGTTCAGGGGACAGCATAGCGAAAAAATGAAGGGGAGTGTCCGGGGTAACTGGGACCCTCGGGAAGTCCAACCGCCGTTTCGACCCAACCCAAACGGGTTCGGGGACCGCACCACCACGTTGAGGCGGCTGTTGATTGGTGCAGCTCTGTCACATCGTAAGGAAAATTT